>CM062872.1:1634598-2834598 GCA_031772225.1 Eubasilissa splendida | reverse complement strand
GTCAGAATAATACCCGTTCGTGGTAACAAAAATATTTTTGTTACATGTGTATTCTGAATGCTTCGATACAATATAGTGCTTGACTTATGTTTACAGTTCAACTATTCGGAGGCGAGAGGCCGCGCCAAACACGTCGAGATACATTTATCTCTTTCACACACACACACTCGTCACTCGTACCAACTTGCACGCGCTCACACATTCATCCCATAGATGCATTACAGTATATAAAATCCGAACTTAAATCTTTTTCCCGGCTTCAGATTTATTTTTTCTAATTTCAAACGAATGAATTAACTAACATCATCATGCGGAACTTCGCAGGCGTAGGTAGAGAGGATAAAACGCCACACTCATTTTGACATATCACTCTTGCTTAATTCACTTTCAAACACCTTCTCAAGTACACTCTTCGAATGTAGAAGCTTATAACAAAGCTATTCCAATCTATTCTAATCGACTTTCTTTCATTTTTTGCCGATTCCTGGTTTCATACAATAGCTCTATAAGCTCTAGTTAAGGTTTAAAAGTCTCATAAAATTACTTAATCTTGGTATTATCAAATAATGTATAATAAATTATTTTACCCTGGTAGCATTCACATAATAAATCTATAAAATAGCTCTGATACGCGATTACAGTTCTTACACGCTGGGTTGAAGATCCATTATCGCTTGTTATTGTAACAAAAACAAAATAGATACGCGGAAAAATACGCCTTGTACGCGATTCGTACAAGTGCGAGTTTTCTATGAATTTTTACTGTCAAAGTTTTAAATTTGCAAATGGCTTTCAACTGTCTGCATCTGTCATCTGTCATACGGTTGTCATTCATTTGTTTACGCGTCTAAACATATCGTTTTGTGTCAGCTGTGAGTCGACAGAAATGTATAAGTATTATTTTATAACTCATTGCCGCCATTAACAAGCTCAATTATTCATTATTATTGAATTAATTTTATTATAAACATATCCTTAATATGCATACTTTTATAATTGCATTTTAATAACGTTTGTACGGATTACGCCGACAAGCTATTTCGGATACGTGACGTAAGATAATATTTCGGAATTTTCTTTTGTGTTATGTAAAGCTTGCCAAATTAATTGTTATTTATATAACTTAATATCATTTAATAAGGTTTTTAAATTGAGTATTGACGTTTAGAATAGATGTTGCCCTCAAATAAATCAAATAAAATAGCGAGTTATTTAAAATTATAACCGATCGCTTTCCGCCAAGACGGCCGGTGTTTCCACAAAGCATATTTTTCAATGTTTAAAACATAATTTAACATCTAAACGGCGTGTTATTGGACCACTATAAGTGCTTTTAAATATACAGAGTGTACACCATACGCAGTTTATACTGTGATTGATGACGTATAAACGATTGCGTGAAATTAAATTAAAATCTAAAAAAATAATAAACTCAAAAAAATCTCGCAACCGGTAGGATTCGAACCAACGCCCCCAGAAAAATTTAAATGCATGGCCACTGGTGCTAACGCGAAATGTAGTAAATGTGTCAATCTTCACCGCCATGCGCGGCATTTTAAGCGTATTATATTAAAAATTATAATACAGACATCACGTGACATTAACGTATATAATTAATGTTTAATAAATAAGTTACAAATATGTGTGCAGGCAGCGTAACGAACAGAAAATTGTACATATTATTCAAACTTTCAAAATTTATATTGTGTAGTTGAAATTTATTTTTTAATAACCCTTCTGAGTTTTTAAATTGCGTTTAATAAATATATTTATATTTTCGTAGAAAGCAACCACTCTGTGGTTTGACATATTAAATTAAATAAAACACAATCACTTTGCATAAAACCACGAGTTTTATTCAACGCCTCGCTTCCTTTTAAATCAACTTAATATCCATCAACATTGTACTTTCCCCTCCCTTTTGATGTTTGTCTAAATGTGTATGTATTCTGTAATTTTACTTTCTTTCTCCCACTTTATGTATGTATAAGTGCATTATTTTTGTATTTATTATTAGTTTGATCTAAGCGAAACCGGTTGGCGTTTAATAAAATTCGTGATTTTGTGAAAAGTGGTTAAATCGAAATATTAACATTAAAAACTCAATATCTCAGTTTAATGTGAATGCCTCCGTGTGTCATTTAACATTCTAGTCCGTTTGAAGTACCTATAATAATTTTATTTTGTTACTTCGTGCAAAGTTTGAATGATTTTTTTGTTATTTCACAGAATCTAACCTCAGTGACACGATGGCCGAACCATTTGAGAATCTCATAGAGAAAGCGTCGAAGGAACCGAAGGCATCAGGCAGAAGAAAGAAAGCAGCCGCCGTGAAAGACGAGAGCGGCGAAGAGTCGAACAACAATTTTGAATGCCGAGAGTGCCTCAAGCCTTTCTCTTCAGCGTTCGCGCTGAAGAGGCACAAGTGGACCCACGATGGCATCAAACCGTTCGCGTGCGACCAGTGCGGACACTGTTTCACGCAGTCCAACGATCTGCTGCGGCACCAGCGCGTCCACACCGGGGAGCGGCCCTTCGCGTGCCGTCTGTGCGTCTACACCTGCTCCAGCTCGGGCAACCTCGGCATACACATGCGCTCGCACTCCGGAGAGAAGCCCTACCAGTGTGCCGAATGCGGACAGGCTTTCGCGAGAAACGGCCACCTGCAGAGGCACAAACTGACGCACTCCAGAGAGAAACCGTTCTCGTGTGACGAGTGCAAATACACCTGTTCCAACACCGCGTACTTGGCCACGCACAAAAAGACGCACATGACGGTGAAGCCGTTCGGGTGTCCCGTGTGCGCGAGGCGCTTCACGCAGGCCGGGGTCTTGGAGATCCACAAGCGGATCCACACCGGGGAGAAGCCGTTCAAGTGCGACCAGTGCACGTACGCCAGCCGGGACTCGAGCTCGCTCAGCAAGCACCGCCTGACGCACTCGCGGCACAAGCCGCACAAGTGCGACGAGTGCTCCTACGCGTGCGGGCGGCCCTACGGCCTGAAGAAGCACAAGCAGACGCATGCGCTGCACGCCAGGATCATGAGGCCGCTCGGCCCGCCGGTCTCCCTGACCGCGGAGAAGGAGACATATTGGAGCGCGTGTCAGACGGCCGTGGGGATAGATTTGTCGTAAAGGCATTTGTGTTGTATTTGCATTTACATAAGTAAAGAGCTGGCGGCAAGAACGTGGTATCCTTCAAAATGACAAATTGTACTGATAATCATAATTAAATATATTAATTAGAAAGATATACATATAAAATCAATTCTATCGAAAAATATTGTTGCGCCACCGGGATTCGAACCTGGATCTCTTTCCTAACCGGGGAATGTGCATTATCCAACTATGCTACGGCGACAATATTTTTAGCGACAATTTTCGAACCTATATGTTACACAATAAGAATGTGTTCTCCCAATAATAAAGTTGTATCAATGTGTCCAAAATTTAATAAAAATGAATTGATAATTCTGGCGTCTGCTATCAGTTTACTCAAAGGTATTTGAGATTCTGTAAAAATAAGGTAGATGGCTGTTTCAAATGATGGAACGATTAAATGTATTAATATCAAAAAGGTAACATATAGGATCGAAAAGTGTCGCTATCCCGGCGGCGCAACAACAATATTTTTCGATAGAATTAATTTTATATGTGTATCTTTCTAATTAATATATTTAATTCATATTTAAAATATCACAGAGCGTCTGTTGTGAATAATTCCAACTTCACAATAAGAATGTGTTCTCCTAATAAGGCATCTTATCGATCATTATTTCATTTGCAGCCGCAATTGTCGGAGTGTTGACGTCCCGCACTACGGTCTCATCTCGCTAGCAATTGTGCCTTGAATAATGAGATGCAGGATTTGATGTTTCACCGATTGTGTCTTATGAAATGACAATTGCAATTTACAAGATTTTATTTGTTCCATCTTTATGATTGGTTCTTATCCCATTGCCTACTCGGTCCCATCCCTCACCCCGCCACTCGTACCTCGGAATACGAACTTTTTCTGTAGTATCGTCTATGGTTTCGGACTAGTTGACGTTTACCATTGGAGTGCGTTAGACTGCTGACGAGTTATCTTCCTGCCGTGCGGGAACGATATGTCGGGTTGTGAATTATCGTCCTGCTGTGTGTAGTTGCACAGTTGTCCGCTGGTCCTTCGACTGGAACCCCTATCCCATCACCGACCTCATCTTGTATCAAGGTTTCTCTCATTTCGCTTCCCTACCCTGCGGTGATTTCGATTTACGACCGGAATTGTCGTATTTCCATTCCGCGGGACATTCATTCATTTAGATCCTATCGATCCGGTTTTACGTTTCGAATACAGGCTTGCTGTGCTTGGATTTGTTGCTGGATTGAGGCACTCGCAAAACGCATCCAAACCACCTTAATTTAAATATGTGAAAGTAGGGACTCCACGCAGTCTCCCTTATCTCGGTAGTTCTCACTCCTGCTACAGCCCAAAGTTAATTCATTTCGGCAGCCTAGACTCTCCGCAAGGCTCCACACTCGTATTTGATGACCGTCAGTAGCGTGCGCTAAGCGCAAACTTAGGTTATGCTGCTATATCACTAGAGATTGTATTCACCATACTCTTTCAGAACTGTACCCGTGTGAGTTTTTTTCCGTTCTTGAAATATATTAATAAAACAACTATTATTTTTGAAAAAAAATTCAACTTGTCAAGTGAAGGACTTTAAATATTTTTTAATATAAAAAATATCACGTATAAAGTGTGCTGAAACGCATACATTAAATTCCGCTTCAAATACACACTTGCAGCGTTCTTCAAACACGTCTATTTAAGCGAAGACGTGTATTTAGAACATCGCGCGATGCGAGAGTCGCGATTAGTTCATTTGTATTTGGGTCAAATTTTGCGAAAAAACACATGCGCAGCTTTATTTGTCAATTATAAATTCTTCCGCTAGCTGTGCGGTTCTAAATAGTTAACACAATTTGAATTATTCGTTCGTGGACCTGCATAATATTTCATTTAGATTTATTTCAGTGTACGCTCAATTTGGTCTCGACACTTAACTTTACCACCTTACTATGAAGGGAACAGTCTCCCGTCGCTAGAGAAGTCCACTCCGAGGTATCTGTTTAGTCTATTGATGGGATACCACATTATATACACTTTGTTGAATACCATACCATGTTATTGCCGCCAGCCTCTCGAATATATTTGAAGAACCTCAAACTGTACATTGTTGTAGTGTTAACCAATGCGGGAAGTGCTCTATTATATTATAACGCGATCTATTTCATCTGTTAAAATGCTGTGTGGGAGAGAGTATTATCTGAATCGTCAGATCTAGTCACTAAGAATAGCAAAGCTATGTTTATTTTTGACCATTTGATGCTATATTTTTAATATTACATTTTTTTCATGTTGGACATCATTCTGTAGTTGTCATCTGTCCGAGAAGCCTTTTATGTGTCGGTGACTTAATCCTATTTTAAGTTATGAAGTGTCAGGAGAGCGCTCTTATTATTATCTGTCGCCGCCTCTCCGAGCATTTCTTGCGGAGTCCGGCAAAGTTCTAACGATGTGGTCAAAACATATCCTTTTATATTTCGGTGGCTTAATCCTATTAAGGTTGTGACGTCACGACGGCGTTGATGATAAGTTCGTGATCACAGGGACAGTTGAAGAGATGCGAGCAAGATGTCTGTTTCCTGCAAGACGGATAGATCATGTAAATAATTTAACAGATATTCATATAAATAACACGATCGTAAAATTCGACAAGACTTTATTATAAATGACGCCGCAAACGGGCTACCTAACTAGATCTCTGTGGAAAGTCGACTCTTTTCGTTCTGCCCGCGACGCAACCCACAGCTCTCCGAGCGAAATCGGCGCGCGCACCTAACACGAGTGGGTGAGCCTGTCTCGTGTCTCACTTCCACTCAACGCGGCTCAAGACCGGGAGGAATGGAGTGTTTCATATTGTGTACCATGTTCCAGAAACTTCAGTGGACCACGTCGCCCAGCATTGACTGTTTATTAGCTTTTATTTTACAATGTTTATGATGTCTTATGTCAAACGAATGTTATATCTAAAACCATAAGCATTTTGGATTTAATTGTTTGCATCTCTGATGCAGAGTTAAATAGATACAAGATACAATGTGAGCGATCACGTATTTATTAGGTTGATGCGTAATTGTCCGCCATTATTGTAGAGCCAAGATTCGATCTCCTGTGAATCGGTGGAAATTCGCTCACGTTGTCCGAGAGTCTTGTGCGGGACCCATCCGGTCAATTTCCACACCTTGCCGAGTTTTCTCAAACGACGAACAATCGTGGACTGATCGATGTTGAAGTTCTCGGCCAGTGTCAACAAACCACTCTCGGCATGCCCTTTCGCTAATCGTTCCTTCGCCGAGAAGATCGTCCAGATCGCGAAATGACTCGGCGGCGGCTTGCCACCCTTGCAAATGTCAAATTAAAAAAACAAAACGGGGGATGATTGCGCCTCGACCTAACGCACTGAGGAGAAATAAATAAAAGATGTGACGATTATATATAAAAAATATATTTGAATATTTTTTGATTAAAATGTTATTGCAATTTGGAAACAATGTTTTATTTTAATATATAGGGGATGATTTGTATTTTGTTTAAGTCTGCCGGCTTCACACTCGTGCTCGTGTAGATACGGCAGTGAATGGTAATGTAACACAAACGCGTACATACATGTTTACATTGAATTTATTAGTGCAAGGTTACAAAAGAATCGGTAGCTCGTGGTTTAGCTGCCGGCAGGTCCGGCCGAATGCGCTGATGTCTCCCAGTGGTGGTTGCTGCCTGCTCTGCTGGATACGTTCGGAACACGAATGATGGGCCAACAACTATGGATGACGATTCGTCATTCAAGTCATCCGGTACGAGTGGATACATTTTTTAATACATGTCCAATGGTTCGAACACGTGTCGCCATCTAGCGACGCACGCCGTACACGTATACCGAGTACGATAGCGCAGCTAGCAATGCCAGGGGTCGCATCGCAAATACCTTTAATTTTTTTATTACCGCGTTCAATTTCGTATAATACTTCCAATGTAACATACTTAAATCCAATGACAATAAACGACCAACATCTGTAAGTATTACAGGTCAAATCCCATACAGCGAAATTCAGGGGACCGAACATGTATCTACTGTACTATACATGAAAAACATTTTCAAAATACTGTAAATAATTAACAAAGATTTCTATGCGTGCGCTAGATAAGCATTAAAACATTTGTCAAGCTTTGTAATCTTCAAGCAGTCTTTTTTTAATAAGAGACACCCACCCTTTCTCGGGACCGGTTTAGAAGCTAAAGCTTCCTTGTCGGTCCCACTCATAAATACGCGACTTCAATTCAATTACATTTTTACAATTACAAAACGAAAAAGGAGAAGAAAATTCAATGTGGTTATTAGCAATTAAGATTTAAAATTTAGACCCTCCAGGGTCCCGTAAGTGCTGTCTTTATTCATAAAAAAAATCATATAATATAAATGCATAGTACATAGTTTTACATACAGATGGAAAATTAAGGTGCAGTAGTTCAAGGCAGACACTCAGGGATACATTCATCAAAAACACTCCCAAAAGAGGGACAGAATGGATTGAGTCACACTTACACGGACAGACTAACAGAGTTGCAAAACACGAGGCATATAGAGTGAGAGATAGGCGCGTACCGGCCTGACTACCCACCTAAAGAGCTCCAACTAGTCACCCATACCCGAATAAATTCCGTATCCATTAGGTTTTCAAGCAGTCTGTCAAGCGTCTTCAATTTTTTTTCAGTCCTTCAAAATGGTCGATAACGTAGATGATGCCACGTTAAATTCCTTGGAAACGTCACTTTTTTTCATTTCCGAATCTTTTCTAGTATACCTAATAAATATTTCTAGCCGCCACTCTGGAAAGTACTGAATGCGACGATTGCCGGTCAGCTGTTGAGTATATTTTATACATATACCATCAAATTGACGTAAATTTGACCTGTACACTGTAGTCTTGTTAAAGTCCCGGGCGGTCGCAATACAATACTGCCACAAACCAATGTACCGAGTATATTTCACTGCCAGGGCGAGAGAGAAAGAGAGAGAGAGGACCCAGGACCGTTCTGCCCCAATATTCACCGCCAGAGGTCCTCCTAGCCTGCGGTGGCCTGTCAGACCTTGACGCCGATCTTGGGCCGCTTGTGCACCAGCTTGTTGTGGGTCCACAGCGCCGCCGTGTGGCGGAAGGTCTTGCCGCACGCCTTGCACGCGTAGGGCCGCTCCCCCGTGTGGATCATGGTGTGGTGCTTGAGGATGACGCGCGTCTGCAAATACAACGCACGCGATGAGTTATTAAAAGAAAACCCCCACCCTACACCGAAATCGTTTTGACAGTTGTGCACTCCCGCTTCGATTCCAATCAGCAATTAATAATTAAACAAAGCTTTTAAAGCTCAATTACTTATGTTATACGTCAATTTATTACAATTGATCATTTACCGATATAGGTTGGCTCCGGTGCCGAAGTCACACCTGTACAATATTCATTCGTATGTCTCACAGGATCGATAGGTCCCCGAAGTGACGCCAATAAAATTATCTGATAAGACACGAGGCTGTTATTAAGTGAGACAGATTTCGGCAAATGACTCGTCATTTTTTGATAAAATACATCCCGTTGGCGCCTGTTGCTGCTGTCTGCTCGCTGAAATGGTGGGAGAAATATAAATCAATTGGATTATTGTTTATAACGAAATAAAAGGAGGTATTTGAGGGCGCGAATTCATCGTCCCTAGAAAGAACATACATTCATCAACATCATCGCCTGTATACTCCGATCAGGTTATTATTTTAACGTGAGGCTCGTTTTCATATTGCTTCCAGAAGACAGCCAGAAGTCATGCACCCCCAAAATAGAGGGTAAACCGTCACATTTATGTGTTGAAGTTGATTCCGACAGAAATTCACCCTGTCCAGGTCCCAAGAGGGTGCGAGGGAGAACCAGCGGAATGCTCCGCTAGGTCTTTCCGCTCTTCACGGTGTCGTCCATCCTAGCAACTGGATTGAGTTGATTTGGAGAGACACAAAATGGATTGAGTCACACTTACATGGATAGACTAACGAAGTTACAAAACACGAGGTATGGAGAGTGAGAGGTAGGCGCGTAGGCGGAGTCCCACCCGCGCAGGCCGGCCTGACTACCCGCCTAAAGAACTCCAACGAGTCACCCATACCCGAATAAATTCCTTATATAAAACAAGATTCATCCCATTACTAATTAGGTCTGAATTCCTTGACGGGCATGATGAGTACTTACTAACCGATGATTGTTGAGGATTCCACTAGGACCGGTCTGGTGAGGGGTCACTGCCGGAGGACAGTGAGGGGTTTATTGTGTCGTCGTAACATTAAAGAATGTTATAATAGAACTCCACACCTTCCTTTTTTACAGTCAACCGTGAGACTACTAATTGCACATACCGTGAAGGCCTTGTCGCACGTCGTGCACTTGAACCGGCGCTCGGTCTCCCCGCCGAGGTGCTTCAAGAAGCGGTGGCGACGCAGCGCGCCCGCCGTGTGGTACGTGCGCTCGCACGCCGGGCACACGTGGCGGGCGTCGCGCACGTGCGCCGACAGGGCGTGCTCGCGCAGGCGGTGCCCCGTCGCGTAGCGAGCGCCGCACTCTTCGCACGCGAACCTGCATCAAATGACAATTATTATTTCGCCACACCGCTCTGTGAGGCTCGGTCTGGACTGTATATTAATAAACGTACACACCAGTATTCTCTCATCGGCAACTGTGTAGAGTGGACCACTCTCTAGAGTCGAGATGAGCTGATTACTTGATCACTTACAACCCACTTTTCCCACTCCCGTCCATCTCTCCGATGTTAATTAATAAAACAAAAAGCGTTTGTATATCAACATGCATCAGTTTCCAAAATCTGGAGACGAAATGGAGAATTGAAGACAAAATGCCACAGTTCATAAACCATCCTTCATTTTCTACAATGTTAATTAATAATGTAAAAATAATGTTTACTCGTGGCGCTTTCTTAAGAGTTTGTAGTCGGAACTGGCGTTAACATGAAAAGACGTCCAAAGACTACTTTGAACATGGATTTCACGTCATATGGAGTAACGGGTCTCTTGGACCCCTCGCTCCTTCATCATGTCGTATGCCTTAGGCTGGCTCCGGTATCATCGTACCAGAGCCATCATACCTGTACAATTTGACATTCAATTCAGAAGGCAGCCAGAGAGAAGCTATAGAAATCATACACCGGTAAACGTCATGTTTATGTTTTGCAGTCGCAGAACTCGGTCACACTCTCAATGCTCCGTTACGTCTCTCTAGACACTGCTCTTCCCGGCATCGACCGTCCCAGCAATCCCCAGCGAGATACCCGCACCCTAATAAATCCCCGTAAATGTCTCGAGATTCCTTTCATTTCCGATGACCTGTTCCTTCTAATCTCGCAATCGTGATCTCACGTGCATCACTCATAATCCCACAGTCCCAGAGGATGTGGTCCACGAGGATGCCCGCCTCAGCTGAGCGCAAACACACCACGGTTCGCGGACACGTCCTAAGTCGAAGAGTTTACCTTCGTGAATATAGAGTGACTGCACATTTGGAGGGATCGATTTCAACACGTCACTTCTAGGATTATGAGACTATGGAGCCTTGCGGGACTCCTGCTAGTAAGTAGCTAGTTGTCGAGAGAATTCCATGTAATTTGCTCTAAATTTCCTATCCGATAGGAAACTGTCTATTAATTTTACTGTGGCGAGGGGGAGCCCGGCCAAGTCTGCTCTGTAGAGTAGGCCGTTAAGCTTTGCTTGCGTCAGATAACAGGACTCCCCGTCCTCCATCTTTTATTATTGATACCGTTATTTATTTGCTCGAGCTGATGGTGCGTCCTGAAAATCGGGTAATGTTCGGATTGGTGCGTTATTGCAGCGCATCTACAATGTTTATATGGATTCGTTCCGCTTCTGAGACATCGAGTTGCGGGCGCTGCGCCGACTCTCCTCCGGTGCAAGCGGCGCTCTCGTGGAAAGCCTGTTCCCTGACCGGAGAATGGTAACGCCTACAGAATAGCTACATATACAGCAATGGCCGTGACTGAAGTATTCATATTTTGTTTCAATTTATATATATGTGTGAACTTTTTATTTATTAATATTTTCCTTGGTTTTCTTTTTCATAACATTATATTTATTTGGTAACTTTAATGTATTATATATCTTTATGGCGAATAGGGTAAAAAGAAAAATCTGAGCTGGAATAAAAGGCATTATTATTATTATTAAGCGAAGTGAGGCTGTGCGCGCACAGATTGCCTTTTACGGGAGGCTTTTCAATATTTTATTGGAGATAGGTTCAGGTTGGATTGTTTTAGTATTATCGCGATTTCTTGCGGTCCAAATGAATATGAGAGCGGACCCACCGCATTCCAAGGACCGTTAAATAAGCTCGAGACATCTATTTCTGTCCTACTCTTACGCCGCCTGGTTGACATCTTTTTAATGCTACAAAGGTGGCCGTTCGATAGCGCCCCGCACACAGTGACAGGGCGATACCGCGCAGCCGCCAACAATAAAGTTTAATGTAAACGAATAATAGTAAACCGGAAGCAATCATTACCCAGGACCCGTGTAATAATACACTTTCACCTGGTTGGCATTTTTTATAATGCTACTATGGCGGCTGGGCGATAGCGCCTCGCAGGGCGATGCCGCGCAGCTGCCGACACAAAATGTCGCCCTCATTGTTCCCGGTAGAGTCATTTTATTAATAAAGGAAATAAAAATGAGAATAAAACATTAACAATCACAATTACAGAGAACAGAATTAATGAATATACATATACAAAAAAAAAACACAAATTATAAAGTCGATGCCGCTTATTTGGGTCAAATCTCAAGGGACAAGAAACCAAACTAAGGAACTAATAGTGATTTACATCGCTTAATTGGGACGACATTCCGCGTAATTGGAACAGTAACTTTAAGATTTAAAATTTATTAATATGTTCCCACAAAAGCCAGAGAGTCAGTGCAAAAGTTTCCCTTTTGCTAGCAACACAGCTTGTCGCTGACAGTTGGCGAGCTGTAAAAACTAAAACTTATCACGAGTCCTTCAACGATGGATAACAATTTACCGTGTTTCAATGATAATAAAGAAGAAGTTTCGGTTAATTGGGGAATCCGCTGAATTGGGCCAAGCTTCCTGGTCCCGATGTGTCCCAATTAAGCGGAATCGACTGTCATAATAATGTCCATGCTGTTGGCAAAGTGCAGAGCATGGCCGTGGAGTAGACGAGGAGTGATCAGACTCTCCCCTTCGGGCAAAAGGACTGCACAAAATGAAAACAAATGAGGGACTCACACTCCACACACCGCTGCCGGCAGATTTAACCAACAAATGAAGAGAGATAAATATAAATGAATGACGAAAAGACGTCCAGATAACTAATATAAATGAGTAAAGTAAAGAAATAGCGGCTGACTTAAGCGCGCTGGGCAGCGCGTGGCGCGCCGTGCACGTGAGGTGGCTCTTGAGCGAGGAGGCGGTCTTGAAGCGCGCGTCGCACTCCACGCAGTAGTGCTCCCGCGCCGAGGAGTGGCGCGCGGCGTGCGCCAGCAGCGCCGTCCGGTTGACGAAGGACTTGGGGCAGTCGGAGCAGGTGAAGTGGCGCACGCTCGTGTGCGCCCGCCTGCAACGTTCAATACGATAACGATCCTGACCAAATACTGGACGATGGTGGCTTAAAAAAAGTAAAATGTGATATAATTACATCAAAATTAGTTTAACTATATCAACAATAGCTTCAACTTACTCACTTACCTATTTACCTATATTACGTTTTATTTCGACAATTTCCGGTCGCCATCTTTGATTATACTACTAAGTCTACGTAAATAATAGTCTACTACATTTATTTAGACTACTAACAATAGTTATTTTTTTGTCAAATGTCAGTTGCGCATTGTTACAAGGTTAGGTACGCTCTTGTATTCCATGTGATTAATTATTATTAATAGTTATTTTGATCAATCTTAAATTTTCACTATTATTTTAATAGTTTAAAATTCCTATTTTTTGTACTATGCTATATTTTTGTGTACGTCGTATAAGGTACTTAAAAGTATCACAAATGATTATTATCACAATTAGCTTATTTAATGTTTGAAGAATACTACAAATATTCAATTTAATAATTCAGGGTAGAAAGGGCTAAACAAGCTAGGAGTCTCCTGGAGTCGTTTTATCGAAGAGTATGTGAAGTTTGACTGTACTAAATGTACGGGGGCCACTCACATGACGTGGATGTTCCTGGACGTGGAGTTGGTGAAGTCCTTGGGGCACTGCTCGCACTTGTAGGGCCGCAGCTTGAAGTGCGCGCGCTCATGCTTCTTGTGCGTGCCGATGCACCTGCAAAACATGACAAAAAATCCTTAATCATGTCACCCTTGATGCGGTAATATCGACACGTTTCGTGTAACCGGCAGCAATCTAGGTTCAAATCCCAGGCTGACCAGCTTTTTAGGTAAATTTCCAAAGAAATCCAGTGTGTTCCAAGTCTTTTTCATTTTGGTTCTTTCGCTGCACCAAAGCAACAAGCGGGAAAGGGGCGGGGAATATGCTGATCGCTAGCCGCATCCTTAGGAATTCAGTCACTATGGAGCGTGTCTCCACGTAGCCCCGACTTGACACTAATGGACTTTCAATCCTTCCTCTCTGTACCAATTTAGAGAAGAAATGGCAGCGATCACGAAGAATACATTCCGAGCAATTCTCAGAAATGTTGCCTCCCGTTTAGAAGAGTGCCAGCGAAATAACGGATCGCATTTAGAAAACATAATTTTTATGAAATAAATTCCCAGAGACATGCAAAATAAACACTTTTTATTAAACCTATCCATTATTTTATTATAGAATTTTTATTATGAAAAAGACTTTTGGGACACCTTGTACTACATGTGGTGAGTACGGTTCCGGGCAACTGTCGATACAGTCAAACGTATCTGGTATCAATGCGCTGGACGCCCGATTGACAGTCGCATCTATTCCTAACTTTGTTTCCACCAACCAACCATTGTAACTTTAATTAAATAAATTCAGTGTAAATTGTAAGTATGCAATTCTATTTGATTTACTTTCACTTTCTGCCTATACTCGCACATTAACCGTATTATTATTTTCCTGTCATTGATAGGCTTTCATTTAATGTTATAAAAATAATCTATATATTGAAAAAATATAATCACCACCGGGACTCGAATCCTGAACTTACTATTGCCGGTAGAATATTCTACCGACTACGTCATAGTGACCATATAAATTATTATCAAATTTTGATCTACATATGTTACTTTTTAATGCGACATCTATTTATTTCCACTAGAAGTTACCATCCACCAGCAACAGAAAGTTTCAAGGAACTTCATTACAAATAATGACTTCACCTTCAATACAAAATTACTATGGAATGTGAATTGCTCACGTGCTGATTTTCCCGCAGGTGCTGCACACGAAGGTGTGGAGCGCGCCGTCGTGCCCCGCCGCGTGCTTGACCACCGCAGACCGCGAGCAGAACACGGCCGGGCAGCGCGCGCACGCGTAGCGGTCCGCGTGCGTGAGCGCGTGCATGCGCAGCGCGCGAGGCGTGCTGTAGCGCTGGGTGCACACCGAGCAGAAGTACTCGCCCGCCGACTGGAAAATGACATTGATAATATATATTTTTTAATCTAAATAAATAATATAAATGATGGATGGTAAAAACCGTATATAATGGTGGACTCTTCAGTCGATCACAAGTCATCTGTCACATTGATACTTTGATAGTTGCGGTATGCGACAACTAATCATTCAATATTCCGCTATTTTACTGATGAGAGTTTGTACGATGATGATTTCGCTTTTGAATTTACATTAGCACATAGACCAAAGATTTATGACTAACGGTGATGAATATTTAAAATGTATCTTTAAATAATAAATAAATAAAGTTTTCAAATGCGGTTTAAAGAGAAAATTGTCAGTGGAATTTTAATACAAATAAGTTAAATAATGGTTTAAATGTTCCATTAACCGACACTTATTTTGTTGTCTACCCTGTCTCCTGCCACCGGAGAATCCCACCCCCGAGTATTTAATATGGAATGAAACGCTGAAACAATACAAAAGCAGATCTATAGACGGCTTCTAAAAATAAAAACAATTTAAAAAAATATTAATATACGGTAATATAAAGAATAAGACCATTCGTAATGGCTGCAGATCATGCAGATAAAGGTTGCAACGGACGAATTACATCATACAATTATATAAATAATACAAAATAAATTAATTAACTAGAAAGATATACAGAAAAAAAATCTATTTATCGAAAAAATATTTCAGTTGCTACCGTGATTCAAACCTGGACCCTTTCCTTTCCTGGAAAATGTGTTAAATCAATTTCGCCACAACGACCGATTAAGTTGATGACAAATTTTCCAACTTATACGCTGCAGCACTTTCAAATTGTTATATCAAACCGCAACTTTACAATACTTTAGCTAGCGCCCCTTTGATTCTGATCGGGCACTGATCCTGGTGACTCCCTACCATCGATACCTCCGTTCTTACAATGCTGATCATTATCCCTACTCAGGTGCGCTCTTCAATAAAAGTATTTTTAATATAGAAGATATCTTGATGAGAAATAAGGTCCCGCTGCCAAACACAACGCACCCACCTCCTTGTGGCGCTCCTCGTGCGTGCTGAGGCTGGTCTCCGTCATGTAGTACTTGGCGCAGGGCACGCACCGGTAGGGCGCGCCCAGGAACTTCTCTGACAAGCGCAGCCCCTCTAGCTCGGCGCGCTGCTGCTCCACGGTCAGTTTCACCAGGCGCGCCTTGCTCGGGTCGTACGGATAGTAGATCACGCGTTTCTTCTCGCCATCTGAAATCGTATCGCAGTAGTCAAGAAGGTCTATTTTATAATACATTCCTCATAGAATGGAATCTAATGTAAGCTAATTGTGTTTTATTCGAGCCAGCCGCGGCGACCATATGCACAATATTTAAACACTAATGGCCACTACCACCATTTTTATGTGTTTTATTTCATTTTAAAGTTCTATACCTCAAAAATAACACCTATATGTTGCACTTTCAAATTGATACATCTGTTATTCCATTATTTGAAAGCAATAGGATAGGAAGGGTTCCTGGTTCAAGTCCGGATTCAACTAAATATTTTTCCGATAAATTGATTTTATCTGTATATGTTTTTTATTGATACATTTAATTAGTATTAAAATATCACAGAACTATGTTCTGAAAAACTGCAACTTCACAATAATGATGTGTTCTCCTTACCAGCTTTGTCACATTTATCTCCATAACATTTAAATCTGTGTTATTATAAACTACAGTGGACCTTAGATTGATCAAAACTAGTGATGATAAATCGTTACGTGACTGTGATTGTGTCGATGAATGGTAACTAACATTTAACTGTCGGAGACTTTCTAGTGTAGCAGTGATTGCTCCAAGAATTACGTTAATCGGTTATCAATCATCGTTAGAATTGAACGAAATCACAGTCACAATAATAGTTAAAAATAACGATTTTACCATCGCTAATCAAAACTCCAATAGTATACGTGTTCAAATACATAAAAAAATTTGAATAGTTTACCGATTTCCTGTTCAACCACTTCTTTCTTTTTCTTCTTTCTTCTCTTAACACTCGGCAATATTTCAGCTTCACTCAAATCATGTTTACTCTTCTCCGAATCTATCGCTCCACCCTCGTCCTGATCTCCCGCAGCGTTGGCTCCGTCTTCTTTGTAACAAATTTTACCCAACTTTCTCCTAGATTTCCTCCTGGAGTTCACGTAATTCGCTAAAAACTCGTCATTGTCGTCAACACTCTCCGGATCGTCGATGATCTCGTCAAAATTCCCGTCATTTTCTGACGAGGCATCATCCTCCACCTTGACGTCCTTGACGTCGATAAATTCGTGCAGCTCCAAATTCGGATCACCGCCGAACAAACGAAAATCGCCCTCTTCATTTTTAACGGAGCAATTTTTTTTTTCATCATTTAGAATCTGTTCATCGACGGGTTTTAAAATGCACTCATTTATGCTAGATGGCATTTCATTTTCGTCACATTTCGACCTCAATAGCGGATCCACGGTGGATTTGTTCAAGCGGGTATGTGTATATATTTTTATATCAGTCGTATTTTGCGCAGTCTCCGCACAGTGGACAATTAGGAGTCGAGATCTTGCTAGTGAATCTTCGCCGGACAATGCCTTCCGGCTGCGTAGGAATGAATTCAAATCTATCTGAAAGAAATCAAATAAAAGATTATAATATACACACATACGTGAAAAACAAAACACTATTTATTTGAGACGCGTTTCTGCAACCTCGCAAGGGCATTGTCAATCTAACAATTCAACTAAACAAGTTGTAATAGTAGGGGACAGCTATATAATTTTATTAACATGAGATGAAAAGGGACTACATTATTCATTGGAATTTTGAATGCTTCTAATTATTCTAAGTAACCCGCAGTACCCGCTTGCCTCCTTCCATTTGAGTCTGGGTCCACCGCAGCAGTGCGCCGTCGGCTCGGCGGCACGCCCGCCTGAACCGGGCCGCCCTGCGAAGCCCGGAGTAGCACGGGACGCACAGTTTGTTGGGTAATTCGCCGTCTTTTACTATCTGGGAATGAGAAACAAATCACAAACAAACCGAGTGCAGATCGTGCACACAAATTGTAACATATTAGCAATATTAGAATATGTCCAAGAACACACAATTACTGGATTTTTACATACAAAGACACTGTTATTCAACAAATATCAGATATCTCGTAGAGACAAACCTATTTTTTTAATTATATTCATATTTTATATATAATTTCAAAAAAATCAGATTCTCATAGTGATTGACATATATGCTGTTTAAAAAAGGAAATAATTAATTATCAAATTTGATCCATAGATGGCGATGGTGTAGTGGTACTCGAAGCGAGTCCTCATACTAACATATATACAACTTTTAAAAATTTAATAAATGTGTAGATTGAGAAGTAAGAATTGGTATGCAGGTGGCCCAAAAAAAGTGAGAACATTTCGTAAAATGTGATATAATTACATCAAAATTAGTTATAAACTATATCAACAATTGATTAAATAGTTTACTAATTTACTTACTTACCTATTTACCTATATTACATATTATTTCGACAATTTCCGGTCGTCATCTTTGATTATTAATTTACCCATTGTTTATATTTAGTTTTTTCAAATAGTCGCCCAGAATGACAAAAATCACTGCAGAAGAACGTATTCTGATCAAAAATTTGCGAATTGAAAAACGTCAGGGTGCTAGGAAAATGATCTAAGAATTTCAAAACAGAGCCTAGAGTATAGCTAGACATTACAGAATAACTGGACATTACTCGCTGAGCAAAACTTAGCCGAGCTGCGATTGAACTGCTTCCGCATCTTGCCTATTCACCAGATCTGGCTCCTCCGGACTACAATCTATTCCCGAAACTCAAAACTTTCCTGGCAGGACGAACATTTGAGTCAAATGAAGGGGTCGTACAGAAAGTAAACGAGTATTTTAACAACCTTGATGAAACCTGGAGAAACGTTGGGGCAAATCTGTTGAACTTCGAATGTCGATAAATAAAGAATGTTACAAAACTCCAATTGTTTTATTTAATATCAAACCATCCTTGTATGTTCTGAAAAAACTGCAACTTCAGAATAATTATGTATTCTCCTTAATAATTTGAACCCCCTCCCCGCCCTATGTCACACGTTGTCATATAGTATCAACTAGTGATGAGAAAAAATCCTACTCTCGACTCACTGGTGTGATTGTGATTGATATTTGATAATATCAGTGATTAAAAACTGTGACTGTGATCACAGTTTAATTACTAATACGCGTGAGCCACACAATATCATAATACGCAAATAAATGCGTATAATATTATTCAAACTTCATTTGCGTAAAAAACATATTCTGGCATATATAATTAATATATATTTAATTTTATTTCATCACAAAGAGAATGAAAACCCTTTAAAAAATGTGAGTTTATTTTTCGAGTTCTTAGCATTTCGGGTCAAATTCATAAAACGTTTTGGCAGAATCTACTAGATGGCGCTTACCACAAATTATAACGTCATTCCTTCACACGCATGCGCCTAATCACCATTCACAACAAATATAAATACAATAAAAAATGAATCATAATATTTTCAAATATTCAATCACTGATAGTGAGTGTGACTCAATGATATCAGTGATTAACTCACGGGTCGTGATTTTGAACTCATCAGTAGTATCAACCCCCCTGTCCCAGACTGTCACAAATCCGCTGTTACTGCGTTCCTTCTAAAACCTGTGACACCATCTATGGAAGCCACCTGGGTGTAAAATTTGTATTGTATTGATTGTATAATATGGATAATTGTATTTTGAATAATAAAAATAATTTATATTATCATCTAATCATAAATTTGTTGGCGAGGCGCTCGAGACGCCGGGCGCCCCGTGTGAACCGCCTGCCTCGCAGTTTGCGCATTCACCTTGATTTTACAAAGTTCGTAGAAACTCCTGGTGGCCCTGTCATCCAAGTCTCTCGCGGCGCTCGAGGGCCGCAGGCAGCCTCTGCATATCCTGCGCTCGTCCGCCATCTCCCGGAGAGTCCTGCCGCCCTCCTCGTCTGAGCAGCTCATTCTGTCGGCGATTCAACGTGACATTTCTCGACAACCGTGAAAATAACGCTCGAAAACAATGACCCACGCGAGATGTCAAATCAAAATTAGTCGCGTTCATATTTTGTTTGCTCTCGACAACAAGGTGCGATCTAATTAACTAATACGGATTTAACTATGTTAAGCCGGGTTTCCACCAATCAGACGGTTTAAAACAGTTTTGTTTTCAATAAACAAAACAAACTTGTTTTGTTGTCTTCAAAACAGTTCTGGCAGACTGCTCCAAAAACTTTGTTGTCAGTGTTTGTCTCTTTTTCACATTTTGTTTAGTCCCGTAATGGTGTCCTTCACCGACAATGATTTGTTTATAATTAGCTGTGGTTGGTTTTAATTAATGGTGGAATAAAAAATTCTTTATATTACGATGTTGAGTTAAATGGAAAATTGAAATTTTACTAGAATATAAAGTATCGATTTTTCTCTAAGAAAAATACAAATTACCGAGACAAACTTTTGATAAAAATCACATTCAGATAAAGAGTAGAGTACAAATGTCACAGATAATAAAAGTATCTACATTTGCGTATTTCAACCAAGGAGGTTAAACAATTGACTCCTCATCCACATTCATACATCTGTAGCGACCATAATTCAAATCTACCGCCATCTCAGTCGGCATCGACGCTAGCGACAGCGCTGCCGGCTGCTGCCACAAGTCTGGCTCAATTCACCGCCATCTTCATTCATTGTATTCATTTCTATCTGTCTTCATTGTTTATCATTTGTCACAATAAACCTCAACACGCGCCAATCACATGAATTTCATTTAACCACCGTCCTAACCCCCAAACATCTAACTAACAGAACCTTCTTCCAGTATTTCGTTTGCGTTGTCTTCCTCGGACGTTCTTTATTTCATGATCTATCTATCGTACCATTCTCTCCTCATTCATTCGTTCTCCATAACCAAACTAGTTCACTATATTAAGATCAGCCTTACAATCCTCCTAATCTGTTCATTCTTTAGTCTACCATTAATGGATTTAACACTTATATTCTTGTAATTTCACCTCCTTTGCCAGCTCCAGGCTTCACTTCCACACTTCATTGTTGGTAACAGGACTCCATTGTGTAAGACCAGTCAAAGTTTAAAAAAAAATCTTCACAGAAATGCATTTGGGGAAGCGGTGTGGCCTAATTTAGTGTTCTACTTGTCCTCCAAAGAGTTTGCGTGCTCTGGATGTTTCCGATAGCTTTTTAGTGCAGGTACACTCAACCTAATCGAGAGTTACGGAATTTTTAATATTTACATAATGTCATCTTCTTTCGGACGCGGACGAGCACTACGAGGTCAAGCGCATGAACTATTATCAACGTATACAAGTTCATGTCTAATGAAGCTGCCAATGGGGTTAGTGATCTGAAAAAGTTCAAAGACGAGAAATATTTTCGCAGTTGGATGTAAAGGACTATATTTTATTTATCGTGCCATTATGTTAAAATGTTAATAACTTAATTTCTAATGTTATTTGTATAATATTGTTGTTGTAAATGACTTAATTTTTATAAATCTTTTAATTGTGATATTATTGCGGTTAAATGTAACAAATTTAATTTTCATTGTTATTTACATTATACTTCATTCTTAGCGTCAAATTTTTATATTAATTATATTTTTTTTAAATTGTGAACTCTGTTAAATTTTGTAAGAAGCCAATATTAATAAAGAGTTAAAAATATTTAACTGTTATATTTATTAAATAAATTGATTATCAAATGAAACTAACTTTTTACATTGTGTATCTTTCAATAATACCCAAATTTAAATGTCAATTAAATTCAGAAGATCGCTTTTTGGTTTATCTACTGTGAGTGCTCTTTTTCCAAAATTTTACAAATGTCTTCGTTTGGATGCACATGGCCGAAATTTCATGCACAATGTTTTTTGGATTTGAAAATATCGCTGACGGTACCTACTACATTTTTTGGATTCAAATAAAACAGATTGGTGACGAAATGCAACATAGAAATGTATCATTACTTTTAATTATTATTTGACCTTGAACTGGCTTAACTCTGCCTCTTTTCTCTTGCCTCACTCATTACAGTTGTTCAGTAGATTAAATAATTCTTGTGAACATAAACATTTGTCGCGATCGGAATTCAAATCTACCGCCTTCTCAGTCGGCATCGACGCTAGCGACAGCGCTGCCGGCTGCTGCTACAAGTCGGGCTCAAGCATTCACCGCCAAGCAGTCTCTCCAGTTTCATAGTTTCACAACGGCGGTTTTGCCGGCTCGCGCTTGCCGAACAAGACCGCCGACTCGCTTCATTTCATCTCATAAGACACGTGCACCTTCTACATCTTCACTCATTCATTCACTGTATTTATTCTATCTTTCTTCCTTGTTTTTATCATACAGACAATACCCTCAACACGCCAATCACATTTATTTCATTTAACCACCGTCCTAACCCCCAAACACTTAACCATAATTCTGATTTTTTTTTTCTGTATTGTGTTCTCGAAACTGAGTGGGCAACAAACGCTGCTAGTGGAGGTGGAGCCAGAGAGAGAGTAACGAACTTGTGAAACTCGCGGCGGTGAGGCAAATGCGTCACCATTTTAATATATTTATACATTTATAAATTTGTCTTCAATTTTAAAGTGCAATAGAATATAATGCTATCGACTTCTCAAAGTTGTGGTGTATCCAAACAATTTTTTTTTAATATCCATCTTTTTTGCTGTTTTAATTAATTTGTTGAATAATTTGAATTGTGCATTTCATCTTCAAATAAAAATGTGTAAAACAGTTGCCTCAGTACGGGCATGGCCCAGTGAGGCTGGCATAATGTATGCAATTGTGTAAGGCAATTTATAAATTATAGATTGTTTAACTTTGGTCAACCGGTTTCGAAAAACACTATTTTATTATTCAGGCTGTCAAATGATAATTATGTTTACGCGCCTTTGTTCCTTCGACTGGCACACCTGGGAATTTTTGTTATTGTATTGATCGCATACGTGTGTAGCGATCAGAATTCATATCCACCGCCATCTCAGTCGGCATCGACGCTAGCGATAGCGCGGCTGGCTGCTGCTACAAGTCTGACAATGAAGACAGATGAGAATGAATATAGCAGATGTAGAAGTTCGAAGTGAAGCGAGCCGGCGGTCTCGCTCGGCGCGCGCGAGCCGGCAAGATCGCCGTTGTGAAACGATGAAACTGGAGAGACTGCTTGGCGGTGAATTGAGCCAGGCTTGTAGCAGCAGCCGACAGCGCTGTCGCTAGCGTCGATGCCGACTGAGATAGCGATGGATTTGAATTCCGATCGCTACATACTTAAAGATAAAAAATTTCAATAGCCTCCCTACACAACATAAAGAAATAAAAGATATAAAAGACCTTAGAAAGAAATTAAATGAACACTTCAGAAGCACACAAATAGACAATATATAATTATAGACTACAAATGTATAACTCTCTATATAAAATTATTACAGTGTAACTCCCTCTCCAAGCACAAGAGCTAGTCTAACATGTAATTTTAATCATGTAAAATACTTAATTAATTTTATAAAACAATTGTAATGATGTCAAATAAATAAATAAAGTTTTTTTTGGTTAGTTAATTTAACAGCCTGAAGAAAAAAATTAAGGTTTTTGAAACCGGTTGTGTTTTAAAAATATATATTAAGTGATTATTATAAACAAATTTAAATAATCTATAAAAAAAATGAACATAATAAACCAGAAAGTTCAATTTGCAAATATTAAAAATAATATAGGCAATTTCTGGATGGTGTCCAGGACAAAGAACATGGCGAGCATTGTATTATATTGTATATCGGTTTTAACTTTTTATGAAAGGCTCCGTTTCCATATGAATCATATCACTTCGACATGTTTTTTTCTTATATTGTTTTGTATTAAAGTCCACAATCTTTGAAAAACATACGGAAATTTTCTAACACACTATTTCTAATAGTATTAATACTTCACCTGTCAAGTAGAGTTATAACATTGTTTCATTTATATCCATTTATTATTATGAAATTCTACAAAATTAACGCCGATTCTATCAATAACAATATTTCTATTTTTAACACTCAAGGGGAGCCTCCGATAAAACATATACATAGCTGAGATGTCAATTGGTATAGGTTGAATAATATTTTTAGGTCAAATTCTCAGAAATTGTGATATTAAAAAAAAAAACTTATCGGTACCTGTCTGTAAATAGTCTATGATCGTTATCAAAAAAAAATATCTCTGTCACGTCAAGATGGACGATGTCATTTTTCTGCGAATTGTCAAAATCGGTTTTTAAAAATTGCAGTAAAAACAAACAAGCACGAAGTGACAGCCGCGACGAGAAAATGATACCGAAAATGAAATTTTAGAGTGATTAATTGTTTTCGGTTCGCGCGCCGCCCGGCTTTCACGACATTGCATCATCTATCTGTTCGCGGTAAATTCCTTTGTGTTTATAAATCTGCACAGTTATCAACAAACGCTGTCTCGAAATGATAAACAACTAAATATATTATTTAATAGTTGTAATATTGTCAAGTTGTGCTTGTTTAAATCCAGTGTGTTGAAATTCGCGGTAGGCGGTATAAATTATACATATTTATTTTGTGATTGTATTTATAAACATGAGTGTAAAAATGATTGTTTTTGATGTTTAAATGAATAATTAAGCTTTTTTAAAGCTCGGATTAAAGTTTATACGCGTAAATGGCGAATCAATTTAAATGAAAATAGTTTTGAAGGAATTTGAATGAGTCACGTATTTCATTAGCAAACAAATGTAGATGTACAGTACATACAAGTTTACTTTTTTATCTTGTACGTGATGTTTTTGATGTAAAAAATTGGTCGAGTCTATGTGCGCGCATTCTGGCAGTGATGATTTGAACTTACGCAATGTTTCTTTGTGTTAAGCTGTGCAAAAGGAAAAATGTATCAGTTGAATACATTCACTTTCCGGTAACAGCTGTTTGTTTTAGAGGTGAGTTTTCTTGACTTATTTTCCATTTCAATTTTATAAAACGCTGAACTATAATGAAATAATATATTCTAAACAAATAAATCACTTGTAAATTTAAGATGTAATTCAAATATATCCACATTTTATTGACTCAAATTAAATAAAATAATCTTCATTAGTTGCCGCCATTTTCTTTGACTTTTCGTTACGTGAATTTGATTCTTATTTTGTACTTGCATAGATGTTATTTTGATTTGTTACGTTGTTTATCATTTGATTTGATTTAGATTCCTTCATATTATTTTATATCAATTATGCATTATTGCAATTTGAAATTGTTTTATTTTTTTATTGCAATTAGGTATTACTTTGTTGCCGCCATTTTATTTGACTTCGCACTGTGTGAATTTGAGTCTTATTTGACGTATGCATAGTAGATGTTGTTTTGATATGTTACCGTGTTCTATATTTATTTCATCATTATAATATTCGGATCGATATTATTTTATAACAATTATGTATTATATTGTTGATTTTACAGCTGTAAGTCACGTCATCTCTGCCCGCATGCAATGTCTGATGTGTCTTATGCAATATTAATAGAAATATATGGAAAAAAGTTATCAATTTGTTTAAAAGCATTTGTTTTGACCGCCATTTTCCGCGATGTTCTGATACGGGAATACGGATCTTATACCAGAGTGTTGCAGAGGTTATTCTTGTTTACTGGTTTCAGTATTACTGTTATCTATGTTTTATCATATTTCACTTCACACAATGCAGATTTGCAATATTTCACAACTTTGTGCAATAACGTGCAAAACTGTCTTAATATTTATACGTTGGAATGGAGATATTTAAAATTTAATGTGTTGATCGTGCCATAACTTGGTTTATAGCTAGTTAATAATTATTTAATTTAATGAGATGTGCTTATTTGGTTAATTGGTAAGAAATGCGTATATTTTCTAAATAGTCGGGGGTTCGAGCCTCGTTAGTTTTATTTTTCATATAATTAAAATATGAAGTGAAAAATGAGGTGATACAAACATTTTATGACAATTTTGATCAAATGTAGTGATCTTACACACATACTACATCACTGAGGATTGAAAGCTTGGCGTACCGCTCTTGTCCTGTCACCGTTATTGAAGCTTTTAACGTGGCTGTTTTTCTATATCTGATTTATCTGATCATTACAGGTATTTGTTTTGTTGTTGTCATCAACACTCGACTCATATATTTTCTTTACTATCATTTCATACCGATTTCAAGATACCCGGCCTGTCGAGGTTGTCTGACCAATAAACTATAAAGTATTGATTTTTGCCTCTCACTTTACCGCTGTTTCATTGGGGTGTGGATCTTACGATGGGAAATGCTGGGAAGACCGGCGTAGATAGCTCAGGGAGTGTACCGCAAACTGTCACTCCTACGATTGCCCTAATATACTTTGTGTAATAACATTACTAATTTATTGGTGAATTTAAACATCTCTTCCTTTTGTTGTTAATTATTGATTTTTTCCCTTGTATTGACCAGCTGATAAACAATATTCACGTAAGATACCATTACCAATAGCCCGCAAAGGACTAGTTATGTTAATTACCGTACTATCTGTTTTGATAACACTTCGTGATGCTGTCAAAACCAGCTGTTCATACTGTCATTGACCTCGACCGCGTGTACGTGCATTCGCACACACACACACATACACATACATACACCGGTGTGCGTCAGCAGTGTCGGGTGTGTGTCGCCAAGTTCAAAATGTTGGCAGATTCACGCTATTTTTTTTTCATCCTACGAAATGCGAGAAAGTAAAAAACAAATAATATTTATAGACTTTGACGATCGTTTGTTTGCAGGTTTTAATCGGTTTTTTATCCCATCAAATAGAAAACTTCTGCCTCTCTGGATGCCGGTTCAGTTGTTTACTCCTTTTCCACCAGAATAACAAGCGTCGCAGAATGTATAAACAAACACTGTTAACACTCGCGTGTAAGGATTATTTTTTGGTATTAGCGGGATCGAAGCGACGGTAGATTGGCCCGTATACAGTTCTAAGCGCACACTGAACTTGCTGCAGTTAGAGAGAGTGTTTATTACGGCGACATCCTTCTTTCTTCCTCGTGCTTAAGGACAGGTTAGGAAAGATACGTAGGTTAAATTTTGATAGTCGCGTTCAGACGGTGTGCATGTATGAGTGCGTTAAACGGCGTTAACATGGAGACTTGCCATTTTAAGGTCGAATTAATATGAATATTTTACATTTATTACGTATATTAATCATATATACATACATCAATGATTGTGTAAAGGTACTAAAAATGAGTAAAAAATATTGATCATCACTAACGACAGCGTAAAGACGCACAAGATACGTCTGGCTCGGTCGGCGCACGCTCCGCCACTAAAGTGACGATCGGCATCCGGCTCCCCGCGCACTGCGCCCACACGTACATATTGACAAAGGTGCAATCGTCAGGCTCTTCGAGAAAATATATTTTTTTGTTGCGTATGGTAAACATTTATATATTGTAATTATTTTATCCAATACATACATATATTACGGAGGAATACCTAAAATATGAACTCTATTGAGTGTATTTACAGAGATCTTCACATTATTAGAGGCGATGTCAACTCAGTTTACATCATCGGAGAGGAAGGAGTAAGATTCGACAGTGATGTATAAAAAAAAAATATAGACAATTAAAAAGTGGACTGTATTTTTAATCATTCATTCGTTTTAAATCCTTGAGACGGTGGCCTCGGTAACCAATTGAATTTATTGGCTTAACAAGCTTCAATCAAACAGAACTAAACTAACGCCGCATTCCGCTCGCCACAATCGCGAATGTGAGAGTGCTAGAGTGTGCGAAAGAGACGACACCGGTCGCGGCGTAAGCGAAAGACTGCGTTCAAACAATGCACTATTTCTTGAACCTTTTCTACCGTGAATTATTATTATTTAGTATTCTTCTAACATAAAATAAGCAAATTGTGATGGAAAATTTAAAAAAAAATCTAGGTATGTAAATATTATTAATTATATTTTTTTGGTACACGTCGTACACAAAAAATTAAAATATATAGCCTAGTGTAAAAATATTTTAAAACATTAAAAGAATAGTTGAAAATGCAAGTCAAAATAATAATTAATAATCGCGCAACGGACTAATTTCGCCTGCCGCAGTGTTGATGGGACGAATCTTGTTTTATGTAAGGAATTTATTCGGGTATGGGTGTCTCGTTGGAGCTCCTTAGGTAGGTAATCAGGCCGGCCTGCGCGGGTGGGACTCCACCTACGCGCCTACCTCTCACTCTCCATATCTCGTGTTTTGTAACTCCGTTAGTCTGTCCATTTAAGTGTGACTGCACCTTAATTTGCCATCTGTATGTAAAAATATTTTTATGGAATTTTTATTTAAGGAACGCTGGAGGGGAGGGTTTAAATTTTAAATCTTAATTGCTAATAACCATATTAAATTTCTTCTCCTTTTTCGTTTAGTAATTGTAAAAATGTAATTGAATTAAGTCTCGTCCCGGAAAAGGATGACCCCCCCT
The DNA here is from genome assembly GCA_031772225.1 of Eubasilissa splendida. Lineage (NCBI taxonomy): Eukaryota > Metazoa > Arthropoda > Insecta > Trichoptera > Phryganeidae > Eubasilissa > Eubasilissa splendida. The sequence goes on along the minus strand of CM062872.1, from coordinate 2,806,260 downwards.
CCAGCTGTCCTATAAGTCTAAATAAATCTAGTATTGTCAGAGAAATATATGACTAGATAAAGTTGACGGTGGGTAGAAAGGGTTAAAGCATTTTTATTATTTGATTATATTAATTTTCGTTTCAAATACTTGCGACGGCGGCCTGAAGAAGTTTCACACGAGTCGGACGGGACTCGACAAGTTGTGAGAGTGTCGAGTGGAGCCGCCTCCGCGCGACGCCCGTCACTCGTTTTCCACACGGCCCGAGGCCGGTGTCCAATGTGACCGGAGTCTTGGCGCACCGACAACGTCAGGTGGTGACGCCAAGCGGTGAACTCTCCCGCAAGGGCGGAGCGTTTTCGGACGTTGGGTGGCGTCATTTTTATTTCCACGGCTGCCCGGGGACCACAGCGGACCGAACGTAGCCGAATATTTTTGTTGTATTAGGAAAAAATACAGTTTTTTTCTGAAATTACGGTACACTTTAAACAGTGAGAGGACAATTTAAAAATATATAGCCTGTTAGTACTATAATATTAGTGATTAGATCAAATTAATGAACCGCGAGTCAGTTTTTCAGTCACGATCACTATCAGTGATTGTGATATATCTGAGAATATCGTGATTCGTTTTTTAATTTTATTTATCGTGATTTAGCGCATGTGCAAGTTGAAGAAATGACGTTATAATTCGTTATAAGCGCCAACTAGTGCGCACGTGACCCGAAATGCTGAGAATTTGATCCGATTTTTTTTTTATGGGTTTTCATTCTCCTTGTAATTGTATTGAATTAGATTAGATATGTATTAATTATATAAGCTTGAATATGTTTGAATAATTTAAGTAAATACGCTAAAAATTGTGTTTTAAAAAAATTATTTCTTGTATTGTGATATAATATACTTTGTGATATATATATACTCATCACTATATAAAATACTTTCTCCTCTAATGTAGACAAATATGAGAGAAAAGTTGAAAATAATAATATAAACAGAAGAGAGATAAAAGTTATAAAGAAGTAGTTATTCCAGGGGACCGAGATGGTGAGGGGAAGGGAAAAGGAACGCGGGATAGGGAATACAATCTGTGTGTTCAAAATAAAATGAAGACCATTCATGTTTATGTATTGAATTTAGATTTAATTGGGGGTAACCGGAGTATTGACAATGCCTAATTCTTTTAAGTATGAGTTGAAATAAAGGGGGGCTCGGTAGAAAAATGAGTTCTGTTCGGCATCGGTGTTGCGATGTAGAAGGTTAAATGTGAGATTAATTCTGGTTGATCTAGATGGCACTCAGAACAGTCTACTTTGGAGTTGGCTATTTTGTGTAAGAATATGACATCGGCCGTGTCTCTTCGTATTTGTAGTGATGGAACTTTTGTAATGATAGACGACTCAGCAGTGCTGGTTAAGGTTCGATATTTCAGGAAGATATTCTGTATTTTTTCGATTCTATTGCAGGCATATTCGATGATACTTCAAACGTATGAGAAGTATAGAGTTTACATGGTGTTTATGTTATTAAATTGTAAAAAAACTGTAACTTTTTTGTACAACATCCTTTAACCGAACGTTTTTATTTTCTTTCAGAAGTTAATGGATCACTTCTTCGGACCCGCGACCGCTCGACCGCCGTGCGATAAAAGTGCTCAGCAGTTCGAGAAGAGAAATATCAAAGACGAAGTTGCCACGGCTCCCAGCAAATTCCACATAGAAAACAGAAAGTCGACAACTCCAGAAATGGATACCGCGGAACATATCAAGAAGAGGAAGAGAAGGAGAGGTAGACATAGAAAGAGAGGGACTGAGAATAGAAACACTCCACCCAAATGTGATACTAACGTAGATAAAACAGGAGAACTTAGAAGTAACGGTGGTAGAGCAGATGTTTTGGTACCAAAAGCGGTTGTTAAAGAATGTAGACAAAATATATTAGTAGAAATTGCTAAACCCAGCGGTGATTTAGGAGAAATAAAGAAAGAAATAAATAAAACAAAGGTTTTAAAGAATTTAGATAATAGTCAAAAGAAAAAGATGCAACCTGGTGTCAGTGTAGTCGAAATCGATGGCTGTGGTACTACTTTTAAAGGGGCTGTAGATCTTAAGGGTCAGAACGGGGGTACGGTAGAACAAAAACCGAATCAAAGTGACCTCAAGAGCCGTAGTGGCGTAAAAGACGCTCGAAAGGCGTACGGCGTCACTACGGTGGCCGAGGGTTCTAGTCTAGTCGGTGAGCGAGAATCTCGCGATTCCGCAGCGCAGAAACGGAAATTTATCCAGAAGAACAGGATGGCTCCGAAAGTTGACAACAATAACCGGAGCTGGTTAGACTTCTCTCTGGAAGATAGTATGGAACAGGAGACGGCAAGTGTACTTAAAGATGGTGATCCCGGAACGGGCAACAAAAGTTTGGCTACGGTAGGTTCCAGAGAAAACAACAACATACAATTGGACGCGTACAAAAACAGGTTCACCTTCGGTAAAAATTCAGAGTCCATCGGATTAGCCGATGGAAATAAATCCATGTGGAACAACGAAAAGGAAATCAAAAAGGAAATTTGCAACAAAATCGGTATCAGGGTGAACAACTTCGACGAGGGGATGGAGCCGAAGAGGTCCAAAAAGTACGATGGCACGAAGCGCAGCCGCAGAAAAACGGAGCCGTTCGATTTCGAACAGCAGGCCGACGGCGAGGTAGGAGAGGTGTCGCGCGAGGACGGGGCCGCGCGCGCCCCCACGTGGGAGATCCCCAGCAACCTGTGCAGCTTCCTCACGGAGACCGTGACCGAGAGCAAGCGGAGCCTGTTCTCCGGTTCCGTCACGGACGAGGCGCTGCGGCGGATCTTCGACTCGGACCGCGACCCGGAGGCGTCCGACGGCGACTGCGACTCGGACAGCGACTCGGGCTCGGAGGACGCGGACTCCGGGTCGGACTGTCGCCTAGGCGGGCCGGGCGGCGAGAGCGGGGCGGGCGTGCTGCTGCCCCCCGAGCCGCAGATTGGCAACGTGGAGTACAAACTGAAGCTGGTCAACCCGACTAAGCAGCGTTTCGAGCATCTAGTCACGCAGGTATATATATATATATTTTACTGTTTTTTTTTTTGGTTTTTTTTTTGCTAATTGGCGCCCGACGTGGGGCTTTACATTTTTTTACGAATATTAATATTTGTATAGCCATTAATAATAATGGATAATTTGTATAGCGCAAACTTCCCAACTGCGATCTTATCGTGTTTTGGCATACTAAAGAGAAAGTAATATATTTATATGTGTTGAATGAATGGTAGTGTGTTTATTATTGTCGGCGTACCCGGCGTTACCTTAATAATTTCCCTTTCATCCATGTGCCCCTGCATGACACTAGCTCTTCCCTCTTTCCCACTCGCTTAAAACATATAATTCTGACTCACATTCGACGATCGCGTCTCGTTTCCAGATGAAGTGGCGCTTGCGCGAGGGGCGCGGCGAGGCGGTGTACGGCATCGGCGTGCGCGACTGCGGGCGCGTGCGAGGCCTCCGCGCGCGCCGCCTGCGCGCCTCCCTGCGCACGCTGCGCGCCATGGCCGGGCGGCTGGGCGCGCAGTGCGCCCTGCTGGCCGTGCTGCCCATCGCGGGCGCCTCGCCGCCGCGCTATGGCGCCGAGGTGCTCGTCAGGAAGGTGAGAGTGTTTTCTTCATTCTTGAACTTAGCCTAACTTATATGATAAGAAGTCATAGCTATGTAAGCTAATGGAGTGGTCAGATGTGGGAAGAAGTATTCTTCCGACTAACCATTGATCAATGAGTTATTGCTATATAATGTGCGATCGAGATGTCGAGTCACTCGGATGGAGTGACCGACGTTTGTAGGTTATACGATTCGTATCAGAAGATTTTTTACACGTTGAGACTGAAGAACCTAACTTTCTTGTCTCGTACGTGCGGGTGCATGTCGCAGCAAGGTATTTAAATAAAACAGAATTTAAACTTACAGTTTATTGCGGGATGATTTACAATTCCAAGTATTACGAATATAAAGTTAATTGCGCGAATAAATTTGGATGACTAGAGTCGCTTGAAGTGTTGTCGAAGAACAGTCTGCGGAGAAATGGTTGGCTAGCTTCTAGGACTCGTCCGTCACGATGTATTGAAATCTTCTATTGGTCGGTGCGTTTCGGCTTCACTATATGGCTGTCAGGTGATTTGTTATGCGGCCGTGTCTGTAGGGCGCGAGCAGGACTACCACACCATTAATAGTGGTCGTAGCCATGGCCGGTGTTTAGCACAATAGAGTTCTGGTGGCAAAAAAAAGAACGAAAGAAAGTGAATGCGGTGGAAATGCAGTCGTTTAGGCATATTTGTAGATACAGAGAAGAATTAATAGATAATAAGAGCGAATTAAGAAAGGGTCGCTGAGATCGTTTGGGCATGCGGAACGTCATTTAAATGATCAAGGAGAGGTTCAGACAAACCAAATATTGAAAGACCATGCATGAATGTGGACGAGGCAAGAGTTGTGCGCCAGTACAGAAAAGTGTGGTGTTCTATCCTGAAAACTGCTTACCATTTGTGTGTTGTCCCAGGTGCCCGATGATCAGCACAACATAGAGGTGCGAGTGGCGGTGATGGGATCCAATGACGCGGGGAAGTCCACCCTGGTCGGAGTCCTCACGCAAGGTACCATTTTTTTAATCGTGTCATATGCATTGTTGAAGAGACTCGCAGTAACTGAAAACATTGAGGGCTGATGGATTGCTCATGTAAAAATTGCCACAGGAATACAGAATAATATCGAAAACGATGAAGAAGAATTATACGAGATGTTTTAAAGAGGTTGTTACGACCAAGAAGAAGAATTATGGTAAAATTTTGCATCCAACTACTTCCTACAATCCTTCTTATGTCATTGGGTGACCCACGGTTCATATTCCTGCACGGAGTCTCCATTTTTTACTCAGTTTAAAGATTGTCATTTCATCATTGAGATCCCCAACCCATTGCAACTTCAGTTTAGTTATTCGGCGAACTTTGGTCATACTAAGGACGCACCGATAAATACGTGTTTTGATGCACTGTGGAATAAGATATTTCTAATAAATTGTTTAGTAACTAAACTTGGCACAAAAATAAAAATGAGACGATCTGTTGTCAGGCGAGCTGGACAACGGCAGAGGGAGCGCCCGGCTCAACATGTTCCGCCACCTGCACGAGGTGCGCACGGGCCGCACCAGCTCCGTCAGCCACGAGGCGCTAGGGTTTGACTCGCAGGTGAGGCATTTTACTAAGTCACTGAAAAAATGTAACGGACAAATCGACTGTGGTACATTTCTCACACGCGTGTGTCATACCAACTCTGCGCACTTTTTAAACACAGTTTCGTGACACATTTTGTCTGGGAAGCCTTTGAGAAACCACAATCTATGTTAAAAATGTATATGTCTCAGACACTGGTGTCATACCACCCCTGCATATAATATATTTATTTCTTATTGATGTCTAATAAAATGCCAAATACTCCAAACCAGTTAATGAATAGACATGAAATAAAGTGTACATATAGGAGAGGGGTTTGGAACATTAGCAGCGGGACGAAGGGCATTCATTCTACACACATTCTTGGTGGAAACATAAATCCAATAGTTTATGACACATTTATGCAACAGTAAAAGTATTTACTCTTTGAAAATTAATTTTTTGCGTATTCTTTACATTAATGCATATTATATCTTGTCAAATTTTTATAAAAAGTCACAGAGCTATTTGATTGCGTAAGTGGTACCAAAGTGATCACGTGGATGACACCAAAATGAAAATATGAAATTTGTATTAGTTCATGTGGTCTGTGCAAATACCCTTAACAACATTCTTATACAGGTGTAACAGACCTAATTCACAATGGAATCGATGAAATATTTCAATTAAACGAAATAATTTATTTGAAATGGTTGAAATTAGTCATATATCACTTGAACATTTTCGAACTGTAATTTAGTCAGGTATCTAAACACAAAGTATTGTAGACTAGGTCTGATACACCCTGTATATTTACAGTCCACCTGCAAACTTTCTATAAAATTGTATCAACTTTTTAAAAACACAATTTATTGATTCATTTTATCCGGTTGTTAACGTTATGTCTGACCATTTTATTACATCACATCTCGTCTGCGTTGGCAGGGACGGCCCATCAACTACGCCTACAGTGACCTCATCACACCCGAGGAGATCTTGGAGAAGAGCTCCAAGCTGGTGTCCTTCATCGACCTGGCCGGGCACAGGAAGTACCTCAAGACCACGGTGCAGGGGCTCACCGGCTACTCGCCGCACCTTGCCATGCTCGTGGTCAGCACATTTATACTTTTTATTATGTATTCTCCATTATTAAGTAATGTGCAGCAAGCAATCGGCCATAGTGTAATTGTATAAACAGTGTTCTTACGCATCAACTTTGAATTATACATATATATATAATTAATTAATTCTCATGTCATTCCACTTAAAGACGATCTTGAAATAACTGAGATCGTGTTTACATAGAAAATTAATGAACAAACATAAATATTACCATCTGTCGAGTGCGACATTACATATCCAAATACGTATCATGTACAGATCCAATAGCGACGACAAAGCGCGGTCATCATCATATCAGAATCTTGAAAATTTTGATGATAAAAAGTATCGATTATTTCGTGTACTTCTGCCTAATTTCGGATTCAATGCATTTTGTAATGAGCTGAACATGTAATTGTATATTGGTACAAGGTCCGGAGAATATGGAGGGTATGGAAAAATTTACCACAGAAGTCTCAAACAAAGATGTACTTTTAAATTATCCATCTTGGAGGTCGAATGTAATGTTTTTATACAACATGTTTACAAAGCGTGTATAGCATTGTAACTGACTAAAACCGACTTAGGTGACATAAGAAGAACCAATTTTACAACACTTAAATGACATCAGTCTTGATGCCTTATGTTAAATTTTTGTGTGATGCAGGTGTCTGCCACGGCCGGCGTGAACCGCATGACCCTGGAGCACCTGGCCCTGGTGGGGGCGCTGGATCTGCCCTTCTTCGTGGTCATCACCAAGACTGACTGCACCTCCCACGCGGCCGTGGAGCAGCGCCTCAGGCAGGAGCTCACCTCCATGGGCTGCCGTAAGGTATCCGTGATAGTTACAATTTATTATTTTAATTAAAAGTGTACCTATATTTTTTTGCATCAAACTGTCTCTTTGTTGCCGGATCATCTCTGTCTTCAGCTCATCCATCATCGTCGCTTTATGGCCGACATCAATTTGGACTGATTTACTAATAGTATTTAATATATATATTAATTAAAATGATTGGCATCGGTTTCCAGGTGCCCCTGCCCGTGCTCACCAGAGACGACGTGGTCCTGGCCGCGTCCAACATCTCCTCCCGCTTGGCCGTGCCGCTGTTCCCCGTGTCCAGCGTGACGGGCGCCGGGCTGGACGCGCTGCGCTGGTTCCTGTTCCTGGCGCCCAACGCGGCCGCCAGCAGCGAGCGCGAGCAGGTCCGTAACTCTGCTCAATCGTTCTAACCTTGTAGCTTGTGTAGGGGGATATATTGACGGACATACTTTAAGATATTCACAATTAAGTGAGGATTTCTGAGTAGTTTAGGAGATATTAAGTTATATATGTTAACCTTTACATTATATACACATTTCACGTAATGGCAATGAACCAAACTTCATCAGAGAAATAGAAAAATTAATATTCTAAATTTTGTTGATCTCAACAGCTCAGTTTGACGTAAATGTCAGATGATTTATTATTGGAAAATGTAATTCCATTTGCAGGAGCCGGTGGAGTTTCAAGTCGACGAGACCTTCAAAGTGGGCGACTCCAGCGGCCCCGTGGTGGCTGGACTCCTCACCAAAGGAGTCATCACTGAGAGAACCAAACTACTCATCGGTCTGTACCGATTGAATTTCTTTCATTATTAAATAATGGAACGACAGATGTATTAATTTTAAAAAGTGTATGGTTTGAAAATTTGTTATCAAAAGTATTGTTGCAGTAGCATAGTTGGATAATGCACCTTCCCCGGTTTGGAAAGAGATTCCGGTAGCGCAACAACAATATTTTTCGATAAAATTGATTTTATATCTTTCTAATATATTTAATTAGTATTTAAAAAATTTTTCACTTCAAATTCTCTAATTCTAATTGCCGTTCTTTAAAACAGGTCCGTTGGAGAGTGGTGAGTTTGTTCCGATCCGCGTAGATTCTCTCCACCGCAATAAAGCGCCCTGTCGCGTCGTGCGCGCCGGCCAAGCCGCATCCCTCGGTCTGTCGGGACAGCTGCGCGGCCTGCGCCAGGGCATGGTGCTGCTGGCCATCCCGGAAAGATACCCGCATGCTACGGACGTATCTGCCAACCGGATGGAGCGTCCGGTCACGCTTTCCGGTCGAGCGCGGGACTCACACCACCCTGATCGGCCGGATTCTGCAGATGCAGCGGCTAATTTGCGACGAGAGTGCAAAGCGAGTAATAATCGTGCACGCGCCGCGACAGAACAGTGCCAGCTGTCGAGAGAGAAGATTCTCTCCGACGGTGCATGGAACAGCGAGAAGGTATCTCCGAAAGCATGCAAGAAGTTGAGGAAACGTTTGGCTGTTGTGAATGCTGCTAATAAGGCTTTGATAGATTATGAAGATTTGCCAGAAAATTCTCCTATAAATCATGTAAAAGAGTCCACCGACGACTCCTCAGTAGTGGGAGATAAGAACGATAAAGAACACAAGAATTACCGAGAGAGACTCAACAAAGTTGCGCTGAACACGATCAAAAATGAAGAAATTGATAGCAATTTACGTTTGTCGTTCTGCAGCGATGAAATCGAAAGGATAATTAACGACATAGACTGCAAAAGTGTGATGGACGTCAGCACAAATTTGAACACATCAAATAATAACAAAATCACGAGACTGTCGCCCAGTCGATACGCGAGCAGATTTTCCAAACCAGTTTTAGATGACGACGATGAGTGCATTCCAAGTGTGATGCACGAGCGCGAGTGGGCCAGGAGCCGACCCGACCCGGAGGCCGGGCCCGCCGCCGAGAGCGAGGGGGACGACAAGTTCGAGGACTCGGAGGAGGCGCGGAATGAGAGCAGCAGCGGGAAAGACGAGGATTCGGATGACGCGCTGATGGAGGAGGACCCCAATGACCCGCGGGGCTGTTACTTCTTCCAGGTAGGCTGTCGATTATGCAACCCGAGCCGGAAGTGTCTCTATTGATTTGACTATTGTAGGGCCTCTCAGGTATAATGTGATTTGTGATATATGTCCAATATTTAGAAAAAAATAAAGTAGTTTGTAGCATATTATGTATACAGGTGTAACAGACTACTTTATGGGTTGATACCTGACTAAATTACTAGTCAAAAATGTTCAAGAGATGTGCGCCTAATCTCAAACATGTCAGAGATATAAGTATTTTTAAAAAAAATCGTAATTATTTGATTATTTCGATTTCCGATCTACAAGATTTAGAGACAAAAATTGATATTCCAAAACTAAAATATACCGCAACCCAAAATCCTAGGCATTAAATTCTTTAATTATCTCCCCCTTACAGACTGTTATAAATTTGTATCTGAAACCAAAAAATATCTATGCAGACTACTTGCAGACACAAAAAATTTCATTCCTACTGTACTCCGTCTCTCATAGAGAAGAAATACATATAATATATGATGAAAGTTATTTGACAACCCTACAACATCCCGGTCGGCATTTGTGTTTGTACAAACAAACACACTTGCGCAACTTTTGGACAGTAGACGCGTGTCCAGTAATACACCGACTTGCGCAAACTCAGAATTATGCAGTTTGTTTGGTGACACTGCCGCTAGACTAGACTACCCCGCCCGCTATATTCAGTGTTTCTCTTACTGTGATTGCTAGAAACTGATATCGCTCATGTGGTAGAAGTGTTAATCGAGAAGGTGTTAATCTTGGCAGACAATTGATTTAGAAGACAATGTTAACGAGCTGTCGGATTCACTTAGTCAGGAGCTAACAATCGATGAGCTCATAGAGATGTGTAAGCAAAATGACACTTCAGACCCAATTCCACCAGAAAAGCACGTGACAATTGCAAGCTTGACAGAAGGTCTCGGCTCAATTGAAAATGGCTTAAAAATTTTAGAAAACATAGACTCCAATGAAGAACGCGTTATAGCTACAAAGCGAGAAATAAAAAAATGATTAGCTTGCTATGAAGAAATTCTGCATAAAAAAAAAATCATTGTGTCGTCGGACGAATTTGTTAGCCGTCCTTTTTTACGTAAATTTTTTATTTTTTTAAATGTTTTGTATTAATATGTATAAAAAACTGCAATTCTAGTGTTTTTGTTAGTCCTTGATCCCAATTAAACAAAATTATATGTATTTATATGCTAAGTTGTACCCCTACATACGTGAATTCGAGTTAAGTGATTTTCGTCGGTCCCACCTACCGCTTAACTTCGGGGTATTACTAAACTTATTTATTGTGCATTTTTAATTATTTGTTTAAACTAGTATTTGTGTCGCTCGTAGGCCAGCGTCGCCGTTCTGCACAACTCCACGGCCATTTATCCCGGCTTCCAGGCCACCGTGCACATCGGGAGCATCCGCCAGACGGCCGTCATCGAGGTAAGAGAACCTGAACTTTTTTGGACACTGCAATTACATCATGCGCAATAATTACTTTTGTATCTGATGACAAATACCACCAGAATTTATTCTTTCCTCATTTCTGTATCGTATGATGATCTTAAGATCCGTGTATTTTGCACTCTGCTACTCCTTAATTAATTATGGTATTTTAGTTTGGGGAGGAGCAGCATTACAATACTAGAGTTGGCTAAAAGAACACAAAATACAATTTTTAGGGTAAAGCTGCGCAGGTAGAGCTTACTGTGATCCAATTTGTAACTTCCTTCTCCAGCAATACATTTCGACGGTATCTATTTTTTACTTGTCGCTATTGCGGACTGGACTGTCCATTGTAGTTGCTAGTTGGATGTCACTGTTTTTCTTAGTCTCTACAGTTGGTTCATAGCAACTTCTGCTAGTTAGATTCCTGGAAATTGGATTAGAATTGTAAGGTTGGAAAACTTTGTTATATGGTTTCCTGGGCTATTTTGCCATGTATGTCTGACCTCTCTGACTGGCGTTTTGGGCATTATTCAATATTAAAACAAATGATGAATCTGGTTTTGTGTTTCAGGGCATTCTATCATCGCGGTCGGTGCTGCGCGCCGGCGAGCGAGCGTCCGTACTATTCAGGTTCCTCTGCCATCCCGAGTACGTCAGGAGGGGGAGCGGGCTGCTGCTGCGTCAGGCCATGCACGCCAAGGGGGTGGGGCACGTCACGCAGGCGTTCCCTCATCGTGGATAATTTAGTGCACAACGTGGTCCAATTCTGTCCCGGTGATTAAAATTACAGCATGACACATGTTTGCCTCAGTCGTTAGTGTTACAACATGGTTACACATTTAACCCAGTCATTAATGTTACAACATGGTACACATTCACCCCAGTCATTAATGTTACAACATGACACATATTTGCCCAGTCATTGATGTTACAACAAGGCACACATTTACCCCAGTCATTAATGTTACATCATGACACACGTTTACTCCGGTCATTGATATTGCAACATAAAACATAAATGTTCCAGTATTAAATGTGTAGATTTAGTCTGATGTACCGCTAGTATTTCAATATGTTTCGCTTCACCGTATGTTGAATAACAGCCGTCTGTTGTATTCTTTTCAACAACCATAAATTATTTTTTATAACATTTATTAATCTTAAATTGTTCCTTAATTCTCGTCAAACATTTTAGTATAGCGCAGTGGACAGTTGAATACTCCACGCAGCTAGCATATTGCATACAGAGAAACGCGGCTAAATCAATATAATGCCAAGTATTATTTATATGACTCATTTGTGATGATTATTTTGAAAATAAGATTTTCAGATAAATCTTTAATTATATATTATTTATTATAATACGATCAAAACGGGTCATCGAATACCTCGGAACGATGACCTATTAAGAAATTAAAGGAATCTCAGACATTTCCGAGAATTTATTAGAGTGTGGTTCTCCCGCTGGGGGTTGCTGGGATGGATGATGCCGGAAAGAGCAGTGGCCAGAGAGACCTAACGGAGCATTCTAACGGCTCTCCCTCGCACCTCTTGTGACCTGGACAGGGTGAAATTCTGCCGGACTGTGACCGAGTTCTGCGTCTACCCTCCCCTTTTGGGGGTGCATGATTTCTATAGCTTCTCTCTGGCTGCCCTCTGAATTGAATGTGATAACGAGTCTCACGTCAAATTGTACAGGCACGGCTCTGGTACGACGATACCGGAGTCAACCTATGATGGTATTAAGATGTTAATAGTTTCTCATAACAATTCCAGGATGGGTGTAAATAAATATATATATATATATATACGATCAATAGATTTGTTTTTCGTGGTAGAAGCACCATTACTAGGATAGTGTTACTGCATAGTCGGGATTGGTATTATTTTCTTGGAAGTCGTAGGTTTTGAAGATTTGTCTATTTCCGATGTATGGGCTCGGCCACATGTCTCGATAGAGTACAAACATTTGACTGTAAAATCGTATAATATGTGACTTGTCATTTTTTTCACTGTTTACCGTTTCCGAGGTAAATTTGCAGAATACCATAATCACATACGTGATAATAAAACACTTGTGCAAACATTATGTTCTTAGATTGTAAAATTATATAGCTGTCCTTTTCTACAAAATGCCCAAGACATTGAAATACCATTAGCGTTGAAACTGAATGGTTACATAGAATAATTGAAAGCATTTGAAATGTATGAAAATCTTCAGAATTCCAATTAATAATGTTGTCCCTTTTCATCTCGTGCAAATAAAATTGCATAGCTGTCTCCCATTTTATAGTTATAAATACAAGTTGTCGAGTTGAATTGTTAGATAAATGAGTAGAATCAAAAAACAAGTGTTTTATTTTCACATATGTTTTTTTCTCTGTATTTTGTTCATACCTCATAGTCAGTTTAAAGATTAAGAATAATTTTATGGGACGCTTCTATTCTTGTATATTAATATCAGAAACTATACGCAGAGTGTTGTAGTTCTTGTGTGTGGACTGTTGTCTGGTGTGAATAAACGGATACTACTGAATTATTTGTGTTTTAATTCTTCAATCAACATCGCGGCCCGGACGACAAAATTGGTAACCGACATTTAATTATTGGAGGCTCGCGGTCATCGCTTGTCCAATAATTCAGTTGAATCATTGTTACAATTACGGTTTGACCATCACTAGAGTGCATAGGCACTCTGATGCCGTGACTTTGTACTATATAACCTATCTTAAAGGAATATCAGCTATCGTGAGGTGGCTTATTTTAATTTACTATAATACAAGACACGTGACTAAAGAGATTGCTAAAAGAAGGATCAAAAGAATGATTAGTGCGGAGTCTCGTAAAATAGTATACAACTGCCGCAGCAGCATTCTGTTGTTGGCTAATGAAGAAATGCAACAATCGTCAGTGCCTCAAAATAAAACTTAGAGAATAAACAAAAAAAATTAGATACATATACTATATATAATATGATGACCTTTAAGCCGAAAATATATTTCTATGTTATACGTGTCAGTCATTTAAAGGTGTAATCATCGGCGTGGCGCCAAAAAACCCACGGGATAGATTTCAGGAAAACAAAGACTATTTATTCTTAGTAAAACATCACAGCGGCGGCCTGTTGCCGAGTAAGTACTTGCAAATATGACTATATGTATTGTTATGTATCTGGATAAAAACAGGGTACTCTGCAGGCGGGAAGCCATTCTCGATTGCGTTTTGTCACCGTAGTGAACATCTTTTGACCTCATAATCATCATCATCATCGCCGGTTAAGAGAAGCTGACATCGTCTACTTGTTTCCTGTACGGAACACAATTAATGCAAACAAATATTCTCTTCCATGAACTCTGTATTTAGTATATTTACAGCGATATTCACTTATTTAGGGTCAATGTCAACTAAACTGTTTTTATGAGTTCATTGAACTAGCCAGTTAACATAAATGCCAACCCTTGGGATCTCAAGTGGGCTTAGATCTGACTACTGTAAAACAGGATCAAAATAAGAATTTGTATGAAATTAACTTGAATTAATTGTGTCTAATTTGATAAGCCGTAATGTAAATAGTCTAAATAAGAAGGTAGCCAGAATGTAAAACGTGTGCCTTGCCGTAATTTTATAATGTTCATTGTGTCATCTAGTGATGAGAGCCCCAAGAACATTACAATATTCTGAAAAATTAACATTTTCACCGTAGACCAAACTAGAAGATATAGTTAACCCTTTCCAAACCATGCAGTAACACAGGTCTACCATCATAATTAAACCTGTAATATTTCGGTAAATGTATGCAACGTAAAATTCATATTTTAGATAATCCTAAAGAAAATATTAGCGCTCAGAAATGACTAGTGAAAAACCAATTATAAAAAGGGAATCGTACAAAACATTGGTACATATACATTGGTAAAAATACCATTTGTGATATGAAAGACAGAGATCACACACTATTTTCACAGTGAAAAGAACAAAAAACATACAAATATAATTATCTCTTTCTTACTAAATAAATGAAGAGAGTTAAGAAGGAAGGACACATTGTATAGGACTTAATGAATGCTCTAAATTATGTTATTAATCATTTTTTCAAAATTGAATGTTCAATATTTAGAGTAAATTCGTGCCTTAAAGCCATTTAAGCTAATAAAAACATTTTTTCTGTTATTTAAGGTAACACGAGTTGATAGCATGGCTGCGTACAAATATTTTATATCATGGTATGGTAAATATTAATCAAAGGGAATATTCTACGTGCGGCTAGACCGCTTAAACTATTAAGTGCATCGGCGCTATTATTTTAAACATCATATTTGTTTAATATTAATACATGAATTGGAAGGGTAAAAAAGTTTAATAAAAAACTCATACACGTTGCATTGCAATTTCAGAAAGTGCATTAGGTAGACGTGGTCACATTTTATGCCTTATTTTGACTTAATACTTAGCTAAACTACTTACTCACCTCCTCTGTCCTGATACACATTCGTACATCTTCACATACAAGCTCGCCGATTGTTGAGGCTTCTAACAGAATCGCCCTCCATTATCTGATTTACCTGGTCGTGCTGAGTCTTCCGCGGATGTCCTCTATTTCTGGTGCCATCAACACTTGCATCATATATCTTTCTTACCATTCTCTTTTCATTCGTTCGTTCCATATGACCAAACCACCTAAGTGATCCTTTCTTAGTCTTACTCATTACACTTACATCAGCTTTACATTCTTTCCTTATTTTTTCATTCTTTGCTCTGTCATAAATAGATTTGCCATATATCCACTGTCTTCAGTCTACTTTCGTTCCTCTTCTGCCAGCTCCAGGCCTCACTTCCATACATCAGTGTCGGTACCAGGACTCCATTGTGCACCGCTAGTTTTGCCTCGGTTGACAAATCCCCGTTAGATATGATTCCATTCATAGCGCCATTCACTTTATTCCCTGTAGACACCCTCATTTCGATATTATTCTCAATCTTTCAGTTTCTATCGAAAATACTTCCCAAATACACAAACTCATTTACTTGTTCCAAACATTCATTACCTACAAGTATTTAGCTTTCCTCCTTCTCGAATACCATCTCTTTCCTTTTGTTAACATTCATCATGAGGTCGCTTTCCTTGTATACATCGTACATTCTACTCACTCTGTAGTTCTTTTTCATTAAAATAAATTACAATTATGCTTAAATATTTGATTTTACAAATTGTTTTTGGTATAAATATTGGCTGCATCTAAATTTCACCAAATCGAGTAGGTACTACAATAACTGTATTAAAAAATACGACACTAATCAACCTTTAAATTATTGTTTGCAAACACTTCTGTCGTCTTCTATGGCATGCGCGATGTTGATTTTATGTCAATAAATATCAGTGTTTGCGATAATTTTAAAGTTATCCAAGACACATTTATCCCTTCGGTAAGCATATCTGTGCTTTAGAGGGTCTAATTAGTCAAATAGTCGGGTTTATCGCGTTCGGATGTTCAAAATTTTCAGACAAACGAAACTGACTTGTTTCCAACCTCAAAGTGTCTGACGTTTGCTACTGTTTATTGCGAAATTTCTTCACTTTCGTCGAAAAATAAGAGCTGTCAGCGAATGTAACGACATGTATAATACGTCAATTAACGCTAGAGAATGCGTATTTTCACAACTGTCAAAATATCAAACAAATCGATGTAACCTTTAAATATCTGACAGGCGAATCTTTGTTCGTTCGCTAGGAATGTAGCTTGTCATGTTTTTAATATCAGATACGTTTATTCGGCAGCAAAATTGGTGACGAAAACTGAATTAGAAATAGCGCGTTATGAAAAATTTATTTAAATTTAAGGGATCTACTGGCAAACACGGTATACGCTCGGATTTTTGCAAAATGCATGTATAAAGTAGAGTGCCCAGATTTCAAAAATAGAAACAAATATTTATAAAGTTATTACGCTTTAAAGTTTACAAATTTTATCATACACTTTGATATTTCGTACACTATCCGAGGATAGCACCAATTTATGCAAACTATAGACAAAAGACAACCGTGACTACCTATGATGAATTCCAATTCTCAGATTAAAATAAAAATTAATCGTATTGTAAATATTTAAAAATTAACATTTTTTAAATTATATTACCTAATATTTATTACTAATTTTTGAAATCAGAGCACTCCACTCTAGTGGGTAACATATTTTGTACACAAATCAAGAATATACCGTATTCGCCTATTATCTATTATGAAAAATTTAAGATATAAGCTTTTATTATATATGAAAGACAATGGGTATGTTTTTTCTACATTGGTAACATTCTCTTCTTCTATGGTTTGTCCGCCAATTGGCGCTATTTCTAATGTTGTGACATTTAAAACATATACTGTGTTAATAATTTCATCCCATTTATCGGATTGGAGGAATGAAATCAGGTCGCGTCATCGGTCTCTTTTGTTCTTAGTTGAATATGGAAGCAGCAAACATAGCGTGACAATTAATTTTTTTCTTCAAAGCTATGCTAAATTCTGTACGACACTTTTTATATCCGACGTCCGATGTAGCGCTACTTTGCTTTATAAACGAGTTCTCAGTTTGGAAGTTGACATTAAAAGTGCACTTGTTCAAATGAAGGGTTCGCGTACAAGAGATTTAAATTGATTACGATAACACTAGGCGATAAAAAAACCCGATAATTAATCGTTAAGAAAGGTGCGCGAGCTGTCTACGCGTGAGGAGCGAGCGAGCTGGCAGACTACGGACCGACTTAGTCTGCAAAGCAGCCAACTCCATTTTTCTAGAATGTTCAGGAGCAACAAAAAACTGTTTAATTTTGTAATTAAATTAAACTGATTATGAAAATTCCAAAACACGCTTTGGTAGATTGTTTATGCAGATGTAGGGTGGCTGAGAAATTTTATTGATATTTTGATTTGTCTCGTACTTGTAGGGAATGTTTGAAGTTTTTCTGAATTTCTTTACCAAAATTGTAAAATATTATTGGGAGTTAGCCGATTTTCCGTGATAATGCAGTGCAACTATTGCTGGTATCTAAGGTTTTTCAGCACCTAATACTTATTTATTATTTTAAAATACACGTTTTGAAATTGATGGGAATTTTTGGCTTTTAGTGTGCCATAGAACAATAAAATAGTAAAATAATGGCATCAATATGTTTTTTTTGACAATGGGTGGAGTTCGCTGCTTTGCAGATGAAGGTATCGATATGTGTGTGAGATGTATGGCGTATTTTTTTAAAATTGTTATTACCGTTGATAGACAAGCTGTGCTCGGGGACAACGGAATAGACTATCTAAAAACGGAATGGTCCCGTTTTGAACGGGACGTATGGTAACATTAAGCATACATCAAAAAGAGAAGTCACTGTATTTCAATTTGAAAAAGTATAAAACTCATAAATATACTTCTAAGAGAGCGTTCATTAGGCTTATCACATCACTACTCGGTGACGTCCCTAGATAGAGCGCCGCCTTTAATCAAATTTTAGGACTGCCGCCCCACCCCTACTATTTTTAATTTACCCCTAGAATATTTCTTTAAATGTGTGTTGTTTAAGTTCATGCTGCCCTCTGAAATTGTATTGTTTTATGACCGGGCCTATTACACCCGGGCAAAAAAGCAGAAAATTTTTACAGCAAAGTTTTACGGGGCCTTTGTTATTATCCCAACTTGTCGGATTATTTTCGCATAATTCTGAGAAATGGAGTGCCATTTTACATTTACTTTCTGCTTGTTTATATGCGGGACAATAATTCTAATATTTTTATTAGATCTATTTTGTGTACGCCTGTTATTAATAATATTAGTCAAATAAGTGCATTGTTTACAGCTATCTTCACAACCATGGAGCCAATGCGGCAGCTGGACGATAACTTCAGAATCCAAGATGTATTTTGCTCGAACCCCGACAGTATCTTCGCGACCGCCAACGTTTCCGACCAGCACTCCGCCTGGGACGTGGAGCAGATGATCAGCGACCAGAGCCACATGGAGACCGACGCGAAGCCCAAGTACGCTCGGAACAAATCGTTCCGCTGCGACGTCTGCGGGTACATGACGATCAGCTCCAGCCAACTGAAGCGGCACCAGCGGTCGCACACCGGGGAGAAGCCCTACTCCTGCAACGTCTGCGATAAGGCCTACTCGCGCCTGCAGTGGCTGCAGAATCACATCAGGATCCACACGGGAGAAAAACCGTACTCCTGCACCTCGTGCAGTTTCACCACGTCTTACCCGGACAGTCTGAAGATACACAAGCGCTCGCACACCAGCGAGAAGCTGTTCCACTGCACCGAGTGCGAATTCGCCACTATATACGCCAGCGCGCTGAAGAGCCACAAAAGAATCCACACGGGAGAGAAACCGTTCGCCTGTCCCGAGTGCAGTTACTCCACCGCGAACGGCAGCGACCTGAAGGGCCACCTGCGAATGCACTCCGGCGAGAAACCGTTCTCTTGCGACGTGTGCAGCTTCGCGACGTCGTATGCGCGGACCCTGAAGAACCACAAGCGCACGCACACCGGGGAGAAGCCGTACGCGTGCAACCTGTGCAGCTTCACCACCGGCTTCGCGAGCGCGCTCAAACGACACCGCCTCACTCACACGAAGGAGTCCGCACCTCAGATTGTTTTGGAAAAGGCCGCGGAGCTTGCGCTCTAAGGTGCGTCTCGCAGATTCAAGATGATTGGAGTCAACACTCTGACAACATTGATTTAGTGTACTATTGTTGCAATAGTCTGTTTCTTTCTGTGACGGATATTCAAATAATATGTTGCGGGCATGTCTCGCTTTCGGCACGGTATTGCACGCCAACACTTAATACAACACCAACATTAACACGTTGTAAAGCCTTGACGTACACCAAGCAAATTCGAGAGTGCTTCCTCGGGTAATGCGATGCACACGTTTGCTGGTTGCGTGAAAGAGATCACGGCGAATGACAAAAGTAACACTTGCTGTAACCCAAAATGAAAATCTTTCATAAAGCTAAATTGATGTGAATTCAAATATATATTATTAATAGACATTATTTATTGTTAGACGTCACGCGTTGATTACGCATCGTAATATCATGATGATCTGAAATACATTACTCTAATGCGAGGGCAAGTCTAAAATGATGTACATTTTTCGTTCTAGAACTTATTTGATACAGGCTTTACGGAAGCCAATCTCGTCGTAGATGATTCGACGGGCAGAACCACAACTGATGTTCAAAAAAGACGCCACCTCACCGGTGGTAACTCGCCTATTCACTAGAACCATCGCTCGAGCTTGACTGGCGCCCTACAGCCCCTTTCGCACCCTTCGGCCAGAGAAATGGTGCAAACTGCTAGCGGAGCGGACATGTTTACACTGTCGCGATTGGGATCAAATTTCGCACACGTGACCGCAGTCGTACCAAGCCTAAGCGTGCATGTGCAGAGGTCAGCATGATATCCTTGAAGGTGTGTTATGGCGTTTGCGTTGTTTTTCTCCAATCAACGCTTGAATTCCACTATTTTGTATAGATTCATTAATTATTGCATGTATATTTCTATGTTGTGATAAAATAATTATAGTGATGGCCGAAGTACCCAGCACGCGTTGAGATTCATTTTTCTTGTCTCTCGGACTGTACAGTGAGCAACGGTGCTAGGGAGTGAAATACGATGTATCTAAAATTATATTTAAGTATATTTTAAGTTTAATGGCTAACAAATCGCTTCGTGTAAATAAATACACATTCGCACTGCGCGATAGTAAAACAATGCTTCATCTACTTGGATATTTCTATCTCATTGTTAAATATTTCTATCGCTAGTTGATATATTATTTATCGGACACATCGTCCGCAGAGATGATGCTAACCTGGATAAGCTGATGATAGCTTGAAAGGTGGAATGTCAAGAGTGGAAGAAGGCGATCTTCGACTCGTTGGAACGATCAGATCAAGCCCTACCGGCCACTTTAGCGCAACTGCCCTGCATATGGGCTGCACTCGGAACTTATCGTCTTTTTTTGACGGTATGCTCGAAGAATGCGAGAAATTGTGGATATATGCAAACCTCTGGACGTTGGCTATCATCACTTTGTTGACTGCTCTACAGTAGACTGACCAAACCATTGCATCAGGTTCTTCAGCCATGATGTTCTTCCAGGGCCCGACTTACAGCATTATGAGGTGCAAGATCTCACACTTCTCAGTATATCTCATTACATATCCGAGATTTGAATTTTTCAGATTTTATTTCATCCGTACCATAACATCTTCATCCGCTTATTTTGAGCATTCATCTGTAGATCCACATCTCGAATGCTTCAAGTCGTCTTATCGTTTCTTCGGTAAGTGTATAGGCTTCCATTCCAGCATCTAATCATTCTCATTCGTAATCCAAGGTCGAGATCATGACTAGAACATTTTTTTCATGCTGTTAAAATACTTTCTAAACAAAACATCGTGTGGTTGATGAACAATTTACATATGTTAGGTGTTGAAATAATGCGACTGAATCGTCACGATGTTTCCAAGTCGCGCGCTGTATGTGTTGTACATTTTTAGGAATAAATCTCGTCTTGTTGTGTGTTGAAATAATCTAAAATGAGAATAAACTCTCCAAACATTTAACCTTTTCATTTCTAGAGATGTAATCTGTATCGTCGTGTATGCCACCACTTATTTAACTAACTTTATTCCCCGCTGTCAAATATCTTTCTGAACGCGACGGTCTCTGATGAGTGTACTTTTATTAACACTACACGTTACGAGACCAAATTACTGTAGCGAAACACATAGAAAGTGTATTAATAGATATACACGAAAAGTCAAAAACAAGTCTAGTTAATGTTATGAATGCAGTTAGGCCTTTTGAAGAAAATCATTCATTGAAGCTCGTAGGAGAGAAAGCATTTTCATGTGTTGAATGTAGTTAAAATTAAGTAAATTATTGGACGATAGTTTTGGCTGTCAACGTATTAGATGATTAACATTACCTTAATGCAAAAATGTACAATGTTGGGAGTGAACAAAATTACTTATGATTAGCACAAAATATTTTAACATTATCTGTTATATCTATATCAAATACAAATTCAACGGTCGCACAACCAATATACTAATTCCAGAGCTAATAATATACTAGTTAATTAGTAGGGAAAAGTGCTTACGTTTTGCGCAGGGTTCTAAGGTGTAACTGTGCAAAATTTAGCTTAGACAGGGTTTTTAGATTGCGTCAAGTTTCACCTTTCAAACTGCAATACAAGGTCTGGCCTAGTTCCTGATCGTCCAGCTCTTCCCTGGTCATCGACTTCAAGTAAAGGAGCTGCCATGTTATCAAAACTGGTGAAGTCTAGCGCCAGTACAAATCGTCCCACCGTCCATCTTGTAGCAGCAAAACCCATCATGACCACACGGACGTCTCGCGAAAAACGATATACGGTTAATTGAAGGACAGAGTCGGGAAGAACGGGATGAGCGTCCGCGGCCCGATCGGTTCGGGTACTGGGCGCAGATTATCTCGCAGACCGCTTCCTCTGGTGCATGTGTGTCCTGCCCGTCGGGCGGCGTAGCTTCGCCTCCATCGAACGTTCTCGCTTTATTCGCGCGAACGAGGAACATCTGGATGATGCACGCGAGACGCCACGTAACAATAGCTTCGAAACAATGCTACAGTGACTTGGGAGTGCTTAAGATATAGATCTATAGACGACTACTAAAAATATGCTGGGCTGATATAGTCATTGATGATATGATATACGTTGATTCGGATGCGAAACGAAAAATCATTAAAACAATAAAATCCTACCGTATTCCTATCAAAACTATTCCTGTTATATATTTTTGGGGGTTAGGACGGTGATTAAATAAAATAAATGTCAATTGCGTGTTAAGGTGTTTATTGTGACAGATATGATAAAAACAAGGAAGACAGATATAAATGAAGAATGAATGGAGATGTAGAAGGTGCACGTGTCTTATGAAATGAAATGAAACGAGTTGGCGGTCTTGCTCGGCGAGCGCGAGCCGGCAAGACAGCCGTTGTGAAACGATGATACTGGAGAGACTGCCAGGCGGTGAATCATCGAGCCAGGCTTGTAGCAGCAGCCGGCAGCGCTGTAGCTAGCGTCGATGCCGACTGAGATGGCGGTGGATTTGAATTCCGATCGCTACATATATATATTTTGTATATTGATCATTGCACTTTGTTTACTGTTATACCTGAGGAACACTATCTGTTATAATACAGTCAATAACTAGTGTAGCAGGCAGGGTATAGCATATATACCATCGTCTTGTAGCCACTACACCAATATTTCTTAGTCATTTTATCACCCGTATCGTAATTTCGTTAAATAATAATTTTTAGGAGAACACATTCTTATTGTGAAGTTGTAATTATTCAGAACATAGTTCTGTGATATTTTAAATATGAATTAAATGTATTAATTATAAAGATATACATACAAAATCAATATTATCGAAAAATAAAAACATTGTTGTTGCGGCTACCGGGATTCGAACCTGGATCTCTTCCCTAACCGGGGGAGGTGCATTTATCCAACTATGCTACAGCGGCACTATTTTTATCGACAATTTTTCGACCTTATATATGTTACCTTTTTGATATCAATACATTTAATCGTTCCATCATTTGACAGAGCCATCTACCTTATTTTTACAGAATCTCAAATACCTTTGAGTGAATCTGTATAGCAGACGCTAGAGTTATTAATTCATTTTTATTAAATTTTGGACACATTGATACAACTTTATTATTTTTAGGAGAACACATTCTTATTGTGAAGTTGTAATTATCTGCTATCAGATTCACTCAAAGGTATTTGAGATTCTGTAAAAATAAGGTAGATGGCTCTGTCAAATGATGGAACGATTAAATGTATTGATATCAAAAAGGTAACATATAAGGTCGAAAAATTGTCGATAAAAATAGTGCCGCTGTAGCATAGTTGGATAAATGCACCTCCCCCGGTTAGGGAAGAGATCCAGGTTCGAATCCCGGTAGCCGCAACAACAATGTTTTTATTTTTCGATAATATTGATTTTGTATGTATATCTTTATAATTAATACATTTAATTCATATTTAAAATAATAATTCATTACCTGCAGATTGTGTGATTTGATCGAACTTTGTTGCAAGTTCTTTATCTTTGCATTACCACATTTTTTTTGTCTTATAATTTATATTTCGTATTCCGTTGTCAATTTTCTTTACCTATTTTTTCTGTTATTCTAGAATTTGCATATTTCGCATAATAAATATTTTAAAACAAGCTTGACATCTTTATTGTTTAACCAAATTCCCATTTTCAACAATAGATGTAATTTTACGAAAATTTAAAATTATTTATATTTATTGAACAATCATTATTTTAAAACTATTTTTCTATCGAAAATAAAAATATACGGTTCTTAGATTTTTCGGAAAATTCAACATTAAATAAAACAGCGGCAAAAAAGCTGCAGTTAGTACCCACGTAGGCGTTAGGTTGCGCCACTAAACCTTGCTGTGGTACCGTTTTTTTCTTTAGAGTTGCCAATCTAAGTATATGTCTTATCTGTGCTATGAACGGCAGTATTTAGAGGTTATCATTCTTCTGCTCGCTGGGACGTTTAAAACATGGACCGCGATGCTTCTGCCGTCAAGTCTGAACCAGAATTTCCAGCCGTGAGCTACGATGAAGAAGAAGGCGGAGTGCCCTACACTGATGTAGATATATCGCTTCCTGACATCAAGCGGGAGTGCGCCGAGTACTCCAGGAAGGTCGACCAGCTCGCAGGTAATCGTTAGAATGTGATAACTTTAGAATATCACAATTTACTCCGATTTGTTTTTTTCCCGGCATAGTTGAGTGCCCTGATTACATAAATGACATTAAATTACTGCGCTCGCAAGTATTTAACGAGTTATTACTCATTGAATTACAAATTTTCATTGTATATTTAACATTTAAAGCCATAGAAAATATACGCTTCCATAGATAAGAGAGTAATAAATTAATATCTTATACCTACTGATAGAACCATAGACAATTAAGTTTTTTTTTTACTAAAGTTTTAGTCAAAATACATATGTAATTATAGTTAAATAACCAAAACAAACCTAACCTAATCTATAAATACTTGTCATTTTAATTCAATTGATATAATAAGCCACGACGTTCGGAGTCATGTGATGTAAGAATTTCAAGACGTCTGGCGCCGTGTGATGTAAGTCTGCGATTCTTTAGGAGTTATAATTGAATTGTCCTGATCGCTCGTCAGAACGACCCCCGCACTCTAATGGAATGCTCGCTTCGCGACTCATCCATCAGATATCACGCCTTCATTAGTACCACGGTTTTGGGAAGATACCGGGGAATGTGAACATTTATTATTCACAAGTTTACATTTTTTATTTTTAGAGAAACAAACAGTATAACAATAATAACTGATAATTACATAATATATAAAAATAACACCAGTGAAGTTTCTTCGGAATTAAATACGTAGTACATAATAAACTAAAAAATAGTATACTCAAACAAACTGATAAACAAAAATACTTTTACATAAAAATAAACTAAAAACTAGAATATATTTAAATTTTTTTTATTAATAAACTGAAAAAAGAAACAAAATAGTGATTTTAAACTGGACGTACAAAAGAGAAAGGGTAAGGAGGGCAGGGAAATGGGATGCAATATATACAATTTATGTTAATAGCTATTGAAAAGTTGGCGTAGTTTAAATTTAAAAGGAAGTAATTTATCGTTGAAAATGTCTATGTTATTAGAAAATAATGGGCAGGTGGGAATACTTATAACTAACTTAATCTACAACTATCTACAAGTTCCTCCGGATCTTCTTCCGGAGACCTGGTCTCAGGCCGCCGGAGTGATGCCGTTAGCACCCGGCGTGGGCGGCTACCTGCTGACTGCTCTGCTGAACTGCGGACTGGGCGGCTGCTCCTGGGTAGGTTGCGGCGAACCGTGGCTCCCTGTCGCGTTCGGTCGGATCTCTGGTGTTGACTGTCTGTTTTTTCGATTGCGCGTTTTTAACTGACGTTACCAATTATGAACCTTGTATTCAACTGCGGTTTCCAACTGATGCTTCTTGTTCAACTGTATACCTCAACTTCCGGAACTCGCTTCAACTGATTGGATGGGCTCCCACCTTCCAGCTCTTACTCCCAACATCCGTTCTCACTGCATGTATTCAACAAGCCAAAAAAACGTTCTGTCCCTTTTAAATTGCCTGTGGCAGGGGGCGTACCTCTCGCTCGAGGTCGGTTCGCCTACACATGATTGAGGCTGTCCTATTGGTCCATCCGTTGACAGCGGCGTTACACCTTCGCTTGTAGGCCTAATTTTCGGCTCCGCCCACTTTCTTCATAATTGATTACAGTCCGCTTTATTTCATGATAACTTAACGATGTCTCTGTTTATTAAAAGCCCCTGCAATAATCTATCGACCTATATGAACCATCGATAACTTACATTCTATATTTTCCACATTAAGCCTACTCCTTATCATAATTATTACCTCTAATTACATCTGAGTTCTTTTATTACAATTAGGTACATTTGGGATCTGGTCTTTTCTTTATTCAGCCTTACATTACACACACTTAAACCTATTACATATTTTTCCTACCTACCCAGTTATAATTATATTATTATTTATTTGAATTTTAATCTCTCTATTCCTCTTCATTCCTATTATTCTAGTTGATTAGTAGAGAGTAGATTACCGCGAAAGTGCCGCCACATCGGCACACTTTGATTAGATTTAAATTCGCGATTGATCAGAGACTAGCTCAGGTTGTTTTGCCGTATGGGGCGAATATTTGCTGATGGCATAGTCCGATTTACGCACCACATAAGGTACATAAAGGTGGAAGATGTAAATCCGCGCACATCAACTTATGGATATGCGCTATATCCTATCTGCTTATCTCTATAGAGAAAAGACGCGATAATCAGTCTCCGCTCACGGTGTGTCTTTTGCATATGGGTTCCGGCCCGAGTTCAACAAAATATACTTTATTACCCAGGAGTTAATTATCCTAGGGGCGACAACGGGCCCGCAACGTAATGGCTTTTCTTGGTGCGGTCATTGTCTACGCCATTGACCGCTTCCGAGTGAGATGTTTCTGGGAACAATTTACTCTTAGACAAAAGACAACCGGTTGACTCGATCTTGGGAGCTCTCCCGGCGATTATGTCTGTCGCCCGAACATAATCTATTGCGTAACGCGTGTGGCCGACCTTCGTAATAACGGAAGAGATAAATCTCCCCGATGAATGGCCGACAAAAAAAGGATGGCTTTCTAATGATGGAAGAACAGGTTCCCGTGACGCGGGTCCCAGCGAAACGCATTCCCAAGAACACCCAGTATTTGCTGGTGTCAAATAATGATTATTTACGGTCCGAATCTAAATCGACACGCGACACAAATTATCGCTGGGGCATATTAAAATAACCAAACCTAACCTAACCTAAAAATAGAATTGCAGTTATGTTAAAATAACCAATCCAACATAAACTAAAAAAAGAAATGTAATTATAATTAAATAACCAAAACAATCCTAACATTAAAATAGAATTGTTATTATATTTAAACAACCAAAACCTAACCTAACTTAATCTATAAATAGAATATTTTTTTTTTTTAAATAACTTAAACTAAATTAAAAATGCAAACGGAAATTATGTAGACCGCTGCATTTGTCGAAGCACAGGACGTAATAGGATTGACGCCTGCCGATTACCGTCTTTTTAGCTTCCCAAAAGGCGGCAATACTCACACACGCGCACAATACACCGCAACATAGCGCGTAAACAGGTAGAATAATGAGCGATCCGGCTTTGAGTTGGCTATGTACGATTGAAAAGTGTATGATGATTAAGGTAAAAGGGGATTGGAAGAGCTTTGTCGTTCGTGTAATTCATCCAAAGAGTACAAGGGTTAGCAATTACATTGGATTGAGGTCTCTGGTCTTCTGAATTGGAATTACGTGCATGTCAAAGATGATTATGAGTATGAAATCAGAATTATCCGAATATTGTGTAGGTATAGGTTTATGTGACTGCGGTCGTGGACTGGCGCGTCCCACGAGACCTTTAAAGAGGAAGAATATTTTGTTTGTTTTCTAATTTTCTTCTTCCGGTGCTTGTCCGTTTAACTAACATGTTGGCGACCATCATTTTATTTGTAACAGCTCGAAGAAGTTGGACTCGGACTTACCAGGATGTTCCTCATTTTCCAGAGCCTCTTCTGCTAGCTAGTTTCCTTTAAGAGGAGAGATGCAGGATATGATGTTCTACCGGATATATCATGATTTGGCCAAAATTTTGACATTTTGGGATTTTCTTTTAGCATCCGAATCGGCAAATTATCGTTGGTGGTCCAACCATTTCTGGATTTAAAACATCATATTATTTTGATCTGCCGTATGATAGAAACACACGGTGGTTAGATAACAGATAAGTACATTGAGTGGTGTAGTGTCTATAATTGGCTTACTAAAAATTGTGGTGAGACCCTTAGAACACCTCAAAGATAACTTAATCAATTTAATCAATTTTGTTGTGTATGGATAGATAGGGAAGAGAATCAAATCTCTCACATCTTGTCACTTGCATCCATCTAGAAGCACTTTCGTATCAACAGCAATTTCATAAAATTAATAATTTGTTTCCTTTACAGAGTTCAGGAGACCCGATGATTCTGTTTTGCCGAAAGAAACTATGGATGCGGCTACTCCTGTAAGGGAGGCAGAATTAAAGCTACTATTTGCCGCCAAAAAAATATCAGGAAGTCATACACTTACAGTAGAGAAACCGTTTTCATGTTCTCAGTGCACTTATTCCTGTAATAGGGAAAAGTCATTGAAAATGCATATGCTCACTCATTCTGGGAAGAAACCGTTTTCATGTTCACAGTGCAATTATTCCTCTTATTACAATGCCTACCTTAAACATCATATGCTTACACACTCTGGGGAGAAACCGTATTCATGTTCACAGTGCACTTATTCGTGTAATAAAAAAGGTTCCTTAAAAATACACATTCTTACTCACACTGGGGAGAAATTATTTTCATGTTCACAGTGCACTTATTCGTTTAATCGTAAACATTACTTAAAACGCCATATGCTTACACACTCTGGGGAGAAACCGTATTCATGTTCACAGTGCACTTATTCGTGTAATCGGAATACCTCCTTAACAAGTCATATGCTTACTCATTCTGTGGAGAAACAGTTTTTATGTTCTCAGTGCCCTTTCTCATGTAATCGGAAAGGCAACTTAAAAAGTCATATGCTTACTCATTCTGGGGAGAAACCGTTATCATGTTCACAGTGCAATTATTCGTGTAATAAAAAAACTTTATTAAAAATGCATATGCTCACTCATTCTGGGGAGAAACTGTTTTCATGTGCACAGTGCACTTATTCCTGTTATTACCTTACCTCCCTTAAAAATCATATGCTTACACACTCTGGAGAGAAACCGTATTCATGTTCACAGTGCACTTATTCGTGTAATAAAAAAGGTTCCTTAAAAATACACATTCTTACTCACACTGGGGAGAAATTATTTTCATGTTCACAGTGCACTTATTCGTGTAATCGGAAACAATACATAAAACGCCATATGCTTACACACTCTGGGGAGAAACCGTATTCATGTTCACAGTGCACTTATTCATGTAATCGGAATTCCAACTTAAAAAGCCATATGCTTACTCATTCTGTGGAGAAACCGTTATCGTGTTCACAGTGCACAAGTAATAATAAAAGTTCCTTAAAAAGGCATGAGCTTACTCATTCTGAGGGTAAACTATTTTCATGTTCACAGTGCACTTATTCGTGTGATCAGAAAACGTCATTAAAAACGCAGAAGCTTAGTCAGTCTGGGGAGAAACCGTTTTCATGTTTACAATGCAATTATTCGTGTAATCGGAAGGACTCCTTAAAAAGTCATATGTTTACACATTCTGATGAGAAACCGTTTTCATGTTCACAGTGCACTTATATATGTAAACAAAAAAGGTCATTAAAAAGGCATATGCTTACTCACACTAGATGAAACCCTCATGCCTAATCACAATATGTGTTTATATTGTATGTGCGTGTGTATTTTTTTTATTTAGATTTGAAAATTACAAAATATTCTTACATCTAGTATACAACATTCTTTAATGCATAAAAAATATAGAATTACATTTTATATCAAATAGCATTAGATATAAGAAATTATGAAATACATAAGAAAATATAAACACAAGAAAAATGATTTGTTATTGAACCTATACCCTACATATTCTCCACTTAACTTGCGAAAAGAACCAAGATGGTTGATTCCTTCATCATTTTTGGCAGTTCATTGAACCATTTACCACCGTCATAGTATTAATCATTTTGTATTCTTGACAAATTTGTTTGTGGAAGGCAAAAATCCCATTGATTTCTTGTAAGATAAATGTAGACCTTAAAATTATTTTTTTATTCATACATGATGGAAATCAATTTTCCTTATCAATATTGGGACATTTTGTAAACATTTTTGTTTTCCGTCACTATTTTTAATTGTTTTAGCATACAACTAAATATTTTGTATCCATTACATTGTTATACCTTTGCACAATGAGGTGGGACCCACCGCTTACCCAGGACCGATGCAATATGCTCAAGGCTTGTCTCAGTCCTACTCTTTCGCCGCCAGGTTTGCATCTTTTAATGCTACTAGGCAGCTGTTCGATTCCGCCATTCATGTTTGATAGGGCGATACTGCACAGCTGCAAAAACAAAATTTGCTTTCATTGTCCCTAGCTGACTCACTCTATTAATAATTAAGATATTTACAATACCTTTTAAATAAAGAACAAAACATGTTTATATTGAAAAGTAATAATCATACAATAAAGTACAAAATATATAACATGGATACAATAGTTGTCAGTGAGATGGACAAGGTGTAACATGGCTGGGGAGTAGAAGGGAAGTGATGAGGCACTTTCTTTTGGAAAACAAGACGGCACAAAATAAATACATTCGAGACTCTTCCTCCACGCACTACTGACGGCAGATTTAACCCACAAGAACAGTACAGTACATACTAGCTGCACTGAGAAATTGTCAAAAGCTGGACGACCTTCCCTGCCACCTTCTCTGACGCCCACAGTGGGGAGAAAGGAATCCCCAACGGGATGGCGTCCCTTCTTTCATGCCACTTACTCAAACTAATATTCACACATAATACCTAGCTATCGGCATCTCAAGGCCTGAGGGTATGTCCCAAACGACACACCTCCAGAACCTTCCTCAAAAACCGGCGAGCATTCGTCTCCATCAGCAGGAGGTAGGCAGGGAGCACCCCTGCCAGCACCGGCGGGGCCGCACTTGACACTGTTCGATTCGCCCCCGTCAAGGTCAGCAGAGGTACTCTCTGCTCGCTATTTTGTGCGGATGAGATAACCAAAGTCGACAGTCTATGCGCCCGTACCTCTGCCGCGTACGTGACTTCCGCTGCATGCGTTGCATTGTATGTGAGGCGCATCGCCGGCCACCTGTTACCTGATTCCGTCGTTGATGTCGTTTGTGCCAAAAAATAGTCCGCTGCCTTTTCTGACACAGCCTTGACATGAGCTTTTTCGTTCCCCAACTGAATGGAATTAATGTGGAAGAGCTGTGGTTTCAACAAGACGGCGCAACATCAAAAAAGATATAAAAAAAATGAAATCAAAAAAATCACAATACGGCATAACTGCAGATGTGATCCTAATGCTATTGACATTAAAGACGAATCTCTACTCGATATAATTGCTAATGAATAGTTAGAGTGAAATATTTCCTGAAACACATTAATAGTTACTCCAATACACAAGATTGATAGTAGCTTGCCTAAATATGAATAAATATGAGGACTCATCGTGAAAAGTCAATTAGTTGTTTATCTTGAACTGTTTAAATGAATGTAAGATGTTTGGGGATTAGGACGGTGGTTAAATGAAATAAATGTTGTTTGGCATGTTGAACGTTTATTATGACAGTATGATAAAAACAATGAGAGATAATAATGAAAGGAATGAATGAGTGAAGATGTAGAAGGTGCACG
This sequence comes from Eubasilissa splendida, assembly GCA_031772225.1. NCBI lineage: Eukaryota > Metazoa > Arthropoda > Insecta > Trichoptera > Phryganeidae > Eubasilissa > Eubasilissa splendida. The sequence goes on along the minus strand of CM062872.1, from coordinate 2,774,509 downwards.
TGTCTTATGAGATGAAATGAAGCTAGTTGGCGATCTTGCTCGGCACGCGTGGGCCGGCAAGACCGCCGTTGTGAAACGATGAAACTGGAGAGACTGCCTGGCGGTGAATTATCGAGCCAAGCTTGTAGCAGCAGCCGGCAGCGCTGTCGTTAGCGTCGATACCGACTGAGATGGCGGTGGATTTGAATTCCGATCGTTACACATGTAAATAGCTGTTTTTGTTTTATTTGTAATTTTGTCAGCTTTTTGTTGGTTGGAATCAATATCCCGTGTGAATCTTTCCAATTCCTGATGCCAAATTATTATGTTACATTAGGTTTGATTCTTAACAAAATTAGTGATTATTTTTTAAATTTATCAACGGCAACTTTACGATATAAACTATTTGACATTATTAAATCGAGCCAGCTTTCTTAAATATAAATCTATATATTTCAAATAAGTAATTGAATGGTTTGCCATTTAAATATTGTACTAGCAAGAAAAAACTTCTATCAAATCATTTGAACATCATACTATGTTTTAATCGGCAGTTAAAAAATATAGTATTTGGCAAGCAAACTAAATTTTATCAGCAAATAAAGATTTTTTCAGTCAGCTTCATATTTATGCGTATTCAAAATAAATAGAAATGAAACAAATATATGTTACTTGGTCAGCAGGATTATAAAATTGACTTGCAACAAAATAATATCTGTTAGATTAAGATAGATTTGTTAGGTTAAGTATTTATCAAATCTTATTAAATATGATTTAAATATATTGATTAGAAAGATACACATATAAAATCAATTTTATCGAAAAATATTGTTGTTGCGCCACCGGGATTCGAATGCATAATGCATGGCCGTCTATTCTGAATAATTACAACTTCACAATAAGAATGTGTTCTCCTAATAAATCTTATTAAATTAAATCTGACTTATAATTCACCTCTTCGTTATTTATATTGCTGCACATGTATTTTATTAGCCACATAAGTAAATTTAGAGCGGCCCACTGTGACATTGTTTGCTGACCACATGTGGCGACTCAACTAATTACAATTGCCGTCAGAAAACATTTTATAGTTGAGCAAAACATTAATATTATGCTGACCGTTTAAATAATTTTTTTCAGTAAAATGACATAATTTATCTTTATATTTGCGCAAGAGAAACGACGAGTATCAACAGTTTGTGATCAAAGGCAGTTGAAGGAAAGCCGTTCTTGAGAAAGATGGATAGATCTGAAAAATAACTAAACAGGGGCTTTGTCTGTGCCATCAGATTGGCAACGGACAAAACTTCATTCCGTAATGAACGCTTCACGAAATGCACGTTGGCCCACTTCGGATGCAGGTCGAAATTGCTTCGCACTTCATACAGTTTGATGTGAACGCAACGTTCTTGTCGTTGCACAATCAACATTTGTAGTGGTCACAGGGAGATGGCGGGAGGGTAAATTTAAATATTACGAGTTTTTATATACAAATTCACATATTTATTTACAACACAAGGAAATATGAAAAGGAAAATTCTTATTGCTACTTATATCTAACCTTAATTAAGCGCGGGTGCACTAAATATTTAATTGTTTTTCTCAATCATTTTTGTCTGTATTCACATTTGTGATGAATTGCATGGCCACGTGTGGCCCGCTGAAGACGCGTGCGACAAGCGGCATCTGGAGTCCGCCCCTGGTCTAGTTCACGGACGTGGGCTTCGTACTTTCGCTCGCCATGTGGTCTCAGTGGCCGCGTCCGGTCGTCTCGTGGTGGGTGGCCTTCACGCTTCACGAAATGCACATTAGCCCACTCCCGACGCTGGTCGAAATTGCTTCGCACTTCATATAGTTCATTAATTCATCGACGAATAAACCGCATTAATAAAGTCAAATACAAAGTTCTGTCGTCACATGAAAGAAAATAAAAAAAAGAAGTGCACGCAAAGTGTAAAGATATAACAAAAACTTAATAGATATTAGACTCTTTCGGTTGCAAGTATCTATTGCTAAATAAATATAAACTTTGTAAGATATGAATCAATAATAATATAAATAGTCTATGGCTCACCTGGTGTTTATGAACGACCGAATTTGGAGGTTATCGTTCTTCTGCTAGCAGCGACATCTAAAACATGAACCGCGATGCTTCTGCCGTCAAGTCTGAACCAGAGTCTCCAACCGAGAGCTACGATGAAGAAGAAGGCGGAGTTCCCTACACTGATGTAGATATATCGCTTCCCGACATCAAGCGGGAGTGCGCCGAGTACTCCAGGAAGGTCGGCCAGCTCGCAGGTAATCGTTAGAATGGGATAACTTTAGAATAACATTTGCCACGATTTGTTTTTTTCCCGGCATAGTTGAGTGCCCTGATTACATAAATGAAATCAAATTATGGCGCTCGCAAGTATTAAAAAAGTTATTACTTTTTAAAATTACGATTTTTCATAGTATAAACCATACACAATTAAGTTTTTTTACAAAAGCGTTTAATTAAAATACAAATGTAATTATGTTAGTATAACCAAACCTAACCTAAAAATAGAAATGTTAATTATAAATAAATTACCGAATCAAACTTAACCTAATCTATAAACAGAAATGTAATTTTAATTAAATAACTAAACTTAACCTAACCTAAGAATGTAAATGTAATTAAATAACCAAACCTAACCTAATTCATCCAACGAGTCTATGGAGGTTAGCAATTACATTGGTTTGGGGTCTCTGGTCTTATGAATTTGAATTACGTGCAGGTGTTTGGTCTTCTGTTTAATTAGGGTTTATATGTACTCTAATGTCAGAGATGATAATGAGTATGAAATCTTAATTATCCGAATATTATGTGGGTATAGGTTTATGTGACTGCGGTCGTGGACTTGTCCGTCCCGTGAGACATTTAGAGAGAACAAAAATTTTGTTTGTTTTCTAAATTTCGTCTTCCAGTGCTCGTCCGTTCAACGAACATGTTGGCGACCATAATTTTGTTCGCAGCAGCTCGAAAAAGATGGACTTTGGACTTAGCAGGATATTCTCCATCTTCCAGCGCCTCATCTGCTAGCGAGTTTGCTTTGAGACAAGAGATGTTTTACCTCATGATTATATATGTCATATGATTTGGCTAAAATATTGTCATTTCCGGGTTTTCAGTCTATTCTTTTGGCATCCGAATCAACGATTTATCATTAGTAGTCCAAACATTTCTGGATTCTAAAACTTTATATTATTATATCTGCCTTATGAAAGGAAAACAGGCTGATTAAATAACAGATAAGTATATTTTGTGGTGTAAAGTCTCTATAATTGGCCTCCTAAAATTGTAAAATTTACTACAAAAATAACTGGCCTTTGCTTTTCCAGTCTGAAATTTGAAGGATTCTATGCATATTCATTTGCCTTCGAGACGACACGATCAATTCAATAAATGTTCCTGGGTTTTAATAGAAAGGGAAGAGAATCCCGGCACTCTCATCTTGTCACTTGCATCCAACTAGAAGTACTTTCATATCTACAGTAATTTCATAATATTAATAATTTGTTTCCTTTACAGAGCTCTCGAGACTCGACGATTCTGTTCTAGCGAACGCAACTGAGGCTCCGGCTGCTTCTAAAAGGGAGGCAGAATTAAAGACACAATTAACTGCTAAAAAAATCTCAAGAAGTCAAACACTTACAAAGAAGAAACCCTTTTCGTGTTCTCAGTGCACTTATTCTTGTAATTACAAAGGTCTTCTAAAACAACATATGCTTACACACTTTGGGAAGAAACCGTTTACATGTTCTCAGTGCACCTATTCCTGTAATTACAAAGGTCTTCTAAAACAACATATGTTTACACACTCCGGGGAGAAACCGTTTACATGCTCTCAGTGCACTTATTCATATTATAACAAAAGTTCCTTAAAAACGCATATGCAAACTCATTCTGAGGAGAAAATGTATTCATGTTCACAGTGCACTTATTCATGTTATCGAAAAGACTCCTTGAAAAGTCATATGCTTACTCATTCTGGGGAGAAACTGTTTTCATGTTCTCAGTGCACTTATTCGTATTATCGGAAATACTCTTTAAAGCGCCATATGCTTACACACTATGCGCAGAAACAGATATCCTGTTCACAGTGCACTTATTCTTCTTATCACAAAAGATCCTTGAAAAGTCATATGCTTACTCATTCTGATGAGAAACCGTTTTCATGTTCACAATGCACATATTCATGTAATTACAAAGGCTCCTTCAAAAGGCATATACTTACTCATGCTGACGAGAAACCGTTTTCATGTTCACAATGCACTTATTCGTGTTATCATAAAATTTCCTTCAATAATCATATGCTTACTCACTCTGCGGAAAAACCGTATTCATGTTCTCAGTGCACTTATTCGTGTAATCAAAAAGGTTCCTTAAAAATACATATACTTACTCACGCTGAGGAGAAACTATTTTCATGTTCACAATGTACTTATTCGTGTTATCAAGAAGGTTCCTTAAAAATACATATTCTTACTCATACTGAGGAGAAACTGTTTTTATGTTCTCAGTGCACTTATTCGTGTAATTACAAATGTTCTTTAAAAAAACATATTCTTACTCACACTAAAGAGAAACCGTTTTCATGTTCACAGTGTACGTATTCATGTAATCGGAAAGATTACTTGAAAAATCACATGCTTACACATTCTGGACAAAAACCGTTTTCATGTTCTCAGTGCACTTATTCGTGTTGTAGAAAGGACTACTTAATAAAGCATATGCTTACACACTCTGGGAAAAAACGGTTTACATGTTCGCAATGTACTTTTTCATGTTATCATATAGGGAACTTGAAAACGCATTTGCTTACTCATTCTGAGGAGAAACCATTTTCTTGTTCTCAGTGCACTTATTCATGTTGTCGAAAGGACTACTTAATAAAGCATATGCTTACACACTCTACAGAGAAACGGTTTTCATGTGCACAGTGTACTTATTCGTGTCATCAAAAAATCTCGTTAAAAGGGCATATGCTTACACACACTGGGTGAAACCTTTGTGCCTGGTCCTTTTTGGGAGAAACGGTTTTCCTTGTGTGTTATTCGTTATTCACTGCGGCCCGAAAAAGTTCTGCAGTTGACTGGCTAAATCATTGTACAACAGTAAAGAGATTTAAGATTACTAAAATGTATATATTCATATTGTATATGCGTGTGTACTTTTTTTTATTTAGTTTTATACAACTAGTATACAACATTTTTGAAAACATATAAAATATAGAATTATATCTTATATCAAATAGCATTATGTATAACAAATGATGAAATACAGAAGAAAATATAAACACATGAAAAATGATTTGTTATTGAATCTAAATACTACATATTCTGCACTTAACCTGCGAACAGAACCGAGACGGATGGTTCTTTTATAATTTTTGGTAGTTCATTGAACAATTTACAACTGTCATAATATTAATTATTTTGTATTCCCGATAGATTTGTTTGTGGAAGTCTAAAATCCCATCGACTTCACGTAAGATAAGTGTGGAACCTAAAATTATATTTATGTTTATAGATGCTGGTAATATTAAATCTTTCATTTTATATATCAACATTAGGACATTTTGTATAATTTTTGTTTACAATTATTAATGTTAGATGTTTTAACATATAACTTATTATAATTATTTTTATGATGCCAGCATATTGTGGGGGGACCCAACGTTTACTCAAGACCGATGCAATAAGATCAAGTCAAGTCTAGTAGGCAGCTGTTTGATACCACCTTTCGTATATGACATGGCAATACCGCACAGCTGCAAAAACAATACATTTAAATAAAGAACTGAACATGTTTATATATAAAAGTGATAATATCAATAATACAATTAAAATTGAAAATATATAACATGCAAAGAATAGTTGTCAGTGAGATAGACAAGATATAACAAGGCCGGGGAGCAGAGGTGAAGTAAAGAGGCTCTCTCTTCCGGGAAACGAGACGGCACAGAAAAAATATAGGAGGCTTACATCGGATAGTCACCCCATAGGAGTGGGAAAGTAGAGTGTTGATTTGAATGGAAAAATACCTAATATGGGCCAATTAATAAATTCATTTGATTATTAAGAATTGGCATACCAATATTAATTGCCTTCTTTATTTCAAGGGCTTCTAGATTGTCTAACCGGAGGCCAAACCCGTTTTTGTGGAGGATATTGACACCTGTGGTATTATCAAAAGGTGGTGTGAAAATTCTGAGAAACCATTGCTTTTTAAACATTTAAGATGTTCCTTGACTCGAATATGGACATTACGGGCAGTTTTACCCGTATAGAATGAGGGACAATTATTGCAATAAATTTCATGGTTTCATACAAAGTGATTGTTATTTTATTTAATATAATATGTCAAACCACAAAGTGATTGCTTTCTACGAAAATATACATATTATATTTCATGAGTATTTTTGCTTGTCCAGTGCAGTACACTACAAATTAATAAATAAATTCAATTATTTATTATTACCAATTTATGTTATCTTATTGCACACGTTTTAAAGAGTTTTGTACTGATACTTGAAATTTATCAAATAAGTAGGCGGTGAATAATATTTACTAACATTTTTCAGATTATAATGGATTTGCAAACGATTATAAATGTGATAGATGAGAACTTGAAGTTATAGCGATCGGAATTCAAATCTACCGCCATCTCAGTCGGCATGGGCGCTAGCGACAGCGTTGCCGGCTGCTGCTACAAATCGGGCTCAAGCATTCACCGCTAAGCAGTCTCTCAAGTTTCATCGTTTCAGAGCGGCGGTCTTGCCGGTCCGCGCTCGCCGAACAAGACCACCAACTCGCTTCATTTCATCTCATAAGACACGTGCACCTTCTACATCTTCATTCATTAATTTATTCATTCTATCTGTCTTCATTGTTTGTCATATCATACTGTCATAATAAACCTCAACACACGCCAATCACATTTATTTCATTTAACCACCGTACTAACCCCCAAAAAGTCATCAGATCTAGATAATGGAGAACGTAGAGAAGTTGTTGATCCTAGTGGCAATGTAAATTTTAACATTTTTATGCTCAAGAATACTTTTTCTCAGTTCTTTTTATTAGTACATATATTTATATTATTGGTAAGTTATTAGATATATTTTTAGTTAATATATTTTCAGGTTCAAATACACATAACAAATAAGAAAAGAAAAATTCTTAAAAAAGCCGCCAACGCAAGGAAATACTTTTAAAAAAGGCGAACCTCGAATTTGTTAAATTAAGTTGTTAAGATTCCATTTCCACGTGCTCGGCAGGTAGAAATTTTTGATAACGGTGAATGCAGTAGAATAGTTGGTAATGATTTATGTCAGAAGACACTATCCCAAATTTCATACTGAAGGTAGACGAATTTCTGACGTTATGTAATTTTATAAAATTGATGCTATCGGTGATTTCGTGGGTTGCTCAATGGCTAATTTGAATGATTGTACGGTAGAGAAAAAAAAAGGATTGTAATCAATTTTTATTATTAAATGCAACATGTGTAATTTGAATTCAACAACTAATCCTGCCGATAATGTCGACAAAATGGACGCCGGCGGCGCCCGGAGCATGTCCAGTGCGTTGGGCAGGCGTAGAGCGAGAGAAACTAGATTCGGCTTGGGCAGCAACCCACCCTGGCCAATGCGCGGGGGAGGGGGTAGCGAACCTTCGTCCGCTGTGGACGCGCGTTAGGAGCGTGGTGAGGAGAGGCTTACACCCGGCGCGCGGCCCGCGCAGCATATTTGAATATAGCTAAATATTAATTTAAAATTCGCGCCGAAAATAATATTCGTAATACGTGAGATGCGACCGTAACAATCTCTCTAAAGAAATATATACTATGTAGGATATAGAGCAATAATAATATAATTAGTCTATGGCTCACTTGGTGTCTATGAACGACCAAATTTAGAGGTTATCGTTCTTCTGCTCGCTGGGACGTCTAAAACATGGACCGCGATGCTTCTGCCGTCAAGTCTGAACCAGAGTCTCCAGCCGAGAGCGACGTTGGAGAACAAGGCGGAGTTCCCTACACTGATGTAGATATTTCGCTTCCTGACATCAAGCAGGAGTGCGCCGAGTACTCCAGGAAGGTCGCAGGTTAGCCCGAATTAGTGAAGTAAAGGATTAGGCTTATCAAACATTCGTTATTTCTACGGGCAGTATCTATTTTAGAAGTCCGTTTGACGAATTTAAAAAATTCAACGTTTGCGTTAAAATATCTGCTGAAATTAACGCGTCAATATTAATTTGTAATGACAAACACTGGAATGGGCGGATTTAACCATTGAATTCAAAGAAATTTTAATGCGAGCAGTCCACTCGCCGAGCGCGAGAATGTACTGCAGCTCTCGGCTTGCATCGCCTATTCTCATACGTAACCTGATAAATAACATTGTAGTGTCAATACCAAATACAAATTAGGTCGACGTATAAGCCTGACATGATGCGACGACCGTTAAAGGATGATTTATAGATCTGCGACAAATCAACCAGACTATGCGTGCTCATGGCGACACTTTATTTATATTGCCAATTAAATATAACATTTCAACTTCAAACATAATTTAAAAAGGATGATTCCATTCAAGATGATATAGTTATATGGCTTCAAAACTTTTGACTGTCCAAATTAATCCCAAAAATCTTCGAACCAAGATTTGATGCTGCGAGAACCAAATGCGAAGCGATAATTATCTCGGTTTAGAGCTTCATAATTATGGTAAGCCTAAGTGTGAATTGTGTTCAAGTCGCTCGCTCTAGGTAGAATAATGGTGTTCCAAGCTAGCCAAACAGAGCTAGGCAATTAACTAAACATTGGATAGAGGTCTCTGGTCTTATGAATTGGAATTACGTGTATGTCTTGGGTCATTTGGATAATTAGCGTTAATAGGTACTCTATTGTCAAAGATGATGAGTATTAAATCAAAATTATCCGAATATTATGTAGGTGTAGCGACCATAATTCAAATCTACCGCCATCTCAGTCGGCATCGACGCTGGCGACAGCGCTGCCGGCTGCTGCCACAAGTCTGGCTCAATTCACCGCCAGGCAGTCTCTCCAGTTTCAGCTTTTCACAAGGGCGGTCTTGCCGGCTCGCCTTAGCCGAGCGAGACCACCAATTCATTTCATTTCATAATTTCTTGCATCTTCATTCACTGTGTTCATTTCTGTCTGTCTGCATTGTTTTTATCATTTGTCATAATAAACCTCAACACACGCGCCAATCACATGTATTTCATTTAACCATCGTCCTAACCCCCAAATAGGTATAGGTGTATGTGACTGCGATCGTGGACTTGTGCGTCCCGTGAGATGAGAGAGGAAGAAGATTTTGTTTGTTCCTTAAGTTTCTTCTTCCAGTGACAATCCGTTATTGAACACGCACGTGTTGCCGATCATTATTTCATTTGCAGCAGCTCGAAGTAAGTGAACTTTTGACTCACCGGTATGTTCTCTATCTTCCAGGGCCTCCTCTACTAGCATTAATTTGTAAGCAGGATATTAATGTTTTTTAAGCTTTACTTTTCTTTTGGCATCCGAATCAACAAATTATCGTTAGTGATCCGAACATTTTTGGATTCTAAGACTTCATATTATTTTGATCTGCCTTATGATGGGAGTACATGCTGGTTAGATTACAGATTAGTACATTTTGCGGTGTAAAGTGTCCATAATTGGCTTCCTAAATTTGCGGTGAGACCCTCAGAAAATTTATCTCAAAGGCCTTTGCTTTTCCAGTCTGAAATTTGAAGGATTCTGTGCATACTAATTTGCCTTCGAGACGACACTATCAATTCTCTTATTTATAATTTTGTGGAGGAGTATCGCCTTCAGTCATGCGCATAATAACAAAACCGAACGCGGTCGGTAAGGGTACTATTACTACTAAATACTCGACAGTCAGTCAGCGCCCCGGACGGTCCAAGCCACTCTCTTCACTTCAGGGAGCGTCTCCTAACTCCCCTCCACTCTCGGCCCTGACGCTGTACTTTGCCAACAACATTGGTATTAACATTCATCGTCAATTTATATCTTTATAATTCGTGTTGTCTTGTTTGACTTGCAACTTGCTTTTATGTACGTTTTTCATTATTCATATTTATATATGTTCAGTATCTGAGATGTCAGCACAGATCATCGGTAGTCTAGTAATGCAACATGTCAGGTGCCAATTACAATAATACTGTTATGGTACAATAATATACATCTACAAGCGGTAGATTAAAAGAGCCGCGTTTGGCGCGAGTCACTTTTTAAACCCGCTATTCACACATACATATACATACACCCACAACAGGCGGTGCTCGCGCGATGACGTACACACATCGTCATAATCTCGGGGACATCACAATGTATATTAATTCTGTAATCAAGATCCTTTGTGCTTGTCCTCACCATGTGCGAGACGCTATCGAACAGTTGCTACAGTAGCATTAATATAATTGCAACCAGGCGGCGAAAGTGTAGGACCGAGATAGGAGCTCGAGCTTGTTACATCGGTCCTGGTACACGAGTACATTTTGCTGGGTTTTCATAGAAAGATAAGAGACGCCTGTCACTCCATTTTGTCACATGCATCCAACTAGAAGCACTTTCGTGCCAATAGTAATGTCATAATATTAATAAATTGTTTATTTTACAGAGGTCTCGAGACTCGAAGATTCTGTTCTGGCGAATGCAACTGTGGCACCGGTTGCTCTTGGAGGTGAGGCAGAAATGAAGCTACTATTTGCCGCCAAAAAAATCTCAAGTCATACACTTACAGTAGAGAAACCGTTTTCATGTTCTCAGTGCACTTATTCCTGTAATTACAAGGTCTCCCTAAAACATCATATGCTTACACACACTGGGGAGAAACTGTACTCATGTTCACAGTGCACTTATTCGTGTTATCAAAAAGGTTCCTTAAAAATACACATTCTTACTCACACTGGGGAGAAACAATTTTCATGTTCACAGTGTACTTATACATGCAATCAAAAAGGTTCCCTAAAAATACATATTCTTACTCACACTGGGGAGAAACTGTTTACATGTTCTCAGTGCACTTATTCGTGTTATCGGAAATACTCCTTAAAAATTCATATGCTTACACACTCTAGGGAGAAACCGTTTTCATGTTCCCAGTGCACTTATTCGTGTAATCGGAAAGTCTTCTTAAAAAGCCACATGCTTACTCATTCTGGGGAGAAACAATTTTCATGTACACAGTGCACTTATTCTTGTAATTACAAATGTTCCTTAATCTTGCATATGCTTACTCATTCTGGGGAGAAACCGTATTCATGTTCACAGTGCACTTTTTCATGTTATTACAAAAGCTCCTTAAAAACCCACATGCATACTCATTCTGAGAAAAAATTGTTTTCGTGTTCACAGTGCACTTATTCGTGTTTTAGAAAAGATTCTTTAAAAAAGCATATGCTGACACACTCTGGGGAGAAACCGTATTCATGTTCTCAATGCACTTATTCGTGTAATCGGAAAGACTCCTTAAAAAACCATATGCTTACCCACTCTGGGGATAAACCGTATTCATGTTCTCAATGCACTTATTCGTGTAATCGGAAGGATTACTTAAAATATCATTTGCTTACACATTCCGGGGAGAAACAGTTTTCATGTTCACAGTGCACTTATTCGTGTAATTTCAAAAGCTCCTTAATAACGCATATGCTTACTCACTCTGAGAAGAAACCCTTTTTATGTTCTTAGTGCACTTATTCGTGTAATCGGAAGGACTACTTAAAAAAATATACGCCTACACAGTCTGGGTAGAAACGGTTTTCATGTTCACAGTGCACTTATTGATGTAATCACAAAAACTCATTAAAAAGGCATATGCCCACTCACACTGGGTGAAACCCTCCTGTCTAATCAGTCTGGGAAGAAAACGTTTCCACAGTCACTGTGCACTACAATCGTGAAATAAACTTGGGAATCCAAGTACTAACACTGGGGAGAAACGGTTTTCAACTTCTTTCCTCGTGCCTTATCTGTTCAACAGACGTTTTCGGCTTTCATCACATTATTCACTGCGGCCCGAAAACGCTCTGCAGTTGACTAGCCAAACTATTATATAACAGTAAAGAGATGTAAGATTATTAAAATGCATTTTTATAATATAAATATATATGTTTATATTGTATATGCGTTTGTACTTTTTTTATTTAGTTTTAAAAATTTAAAATAATCTTACATCTAGTATACAATATTTATATATAACAAATTATGAAATACAGAAGAAAATATAAACACATGAAAAATGATCAGTTATTGAACCTATAACCCTACATATTCTCCACTTAACTTGCGAAAAGAAATAAGATGGTTGATTACTTCATCATTTTTGGTATTTCATTGAACAATTATTATGTATTCCTGACGGATTTGTTTGTGGAAGTCTAAAATCCCATCGACTTGTCGTAAGATAAGTGTGGAACTTAAAATCACCGGATATTGTCTGATATGCCCCCGTCAAGGCCAGAAGAGGTACTCTCTGCCCCCCATTTTGGGCGGTCGAGATATAGTCATGGGCGACGTGGCTCAGATAACTCCGAGCCGGTTCACACGCCCAATCGCTCAAATATAACATGAATTACCGGTTCGATTGAACCGTTTGGCTCTTTTGAAAGCATGGCTCACGGCTCAGTGCTGGGAATGCGTTGCTACTCGGACGTATACGGAATATTTTCTTATGTCATTGTTGCGTAAAAGCATAGATGCCGGAAGAAACAGGATATTCGGAAGGAAGTTTGCACTCACCACAATCCCTATCTTCTGGCACCTCCAATTGGAAACTGTGACTGATCACAGCTTCATTATTAATACGATATCACAATACACGAAATGAATAAAAAAATATAATTTTGAAAGTATATTATTCAACTTCATTTGCATAAAAAACATAGCAAATTTGAACCCTTAAAAAACATGCGAGTTTATTTTTCAGGTCAAATTCTCGGCATTTTGCATTAAACGTTTTGGCATAGTCTACTAGATGGCGCTTAACGACGAATTGTAACGTCATTCCTTCGTAAACATTTTCGTTTCATATGCACATGGGCCGAATAACCGTTCACACTAAAATAAAAATATAATCACAAATCACGATATTCAATCACTGATAGTGAGTGTGACTCAAAGATATCAGTGATTAACTCACGGTTAGTGATTTTGAACTCATCACTAGTGTGTAGGGGTCGCGGATGTAGAATATTATTGACTGATTTAACCAAAGGTTTTCTGGATGCGAGACTGAAGCCCCTAACATCTTCTAGTCTCACCGCGTGTCAAGAGTGTATGGTGTGCGCGTGTGATGGTATGTTTTATCTAGAGCAAGGCATTAAAATTAAAGGGCACTAACGTAGATTGGATTTATTGAAGGATAAATTATACAGAGGAGGTATACAGTTAAATGCGCGTACACGGTCGAACACTGGAGTGGCTCGCTCGACGGTGTGGATGAGAGGAAGGCCTGCGGAGAAGAGATCGCTAGATTCTAAGGCAATTTATTTATTTCCCAATAAAGTGTGTCAACCGGGGACAATGAGGGCTTGTTTTGGCAGCTGTGCGGTATCCTCCTGTCAATATGCGGGGCACTATCCAACAGCTGCCTAGTAGCACTAAAAAATGCCAACCAGGCGGCAAATGAGTAGGACCGAGATAGGAGCCTCGGACTTATTGCATCGGTCCTGGATAAACGGTAGGTGCGCCCTCATTGTTATTGCTGATTGGTCGGTTGGGTTCCGACCCTATACAGGTGTTAAGTGAGTCCCTACACGGCCACATCTGTGGGGCGCGTGTAAGGTCGCCACACATGTTTTAATTTTAACAATTTAATGTAAAAATTGCTAAAAGACATTAGTTTTGAAACAGATGTTCAATAAAGATAATGATTTGACTTGGAGAATAGAGAAAAATAAAACACACAAAATGAATATTGTAATGATTTTATTAGATTAAACCTATCACAATGAAGATGTCCGCACCGCCCTACAGACCGGCCGCACGCTACTACATTTATAAAAATATTAAAATACAAAATTACGCCCCCTCGGGGATATGACCAAATGCAATAACAAATATATATATATATATATAGAACTATTCCTATTGGTCCCGCCGGACACGGTGCAGAGATTACTCCCTCACCCGACTACCCGCGCCTTCACTTATTATTATTCTAATTATTCAAATCTCCCCCATAATCCCTAATGATCGCATTTCAACTGCATTCAGTCTACTTTTAGCATCAATGTTAACGCAAACTTCAGTCACTTGCATTATTGTCTGGATGTCCGTTTCCATTATTATCATCGGTTCGCAGCACGTATATTGGATCAAGTCATCACTTGACGCTATAAATATGGAATTTATTATTTTATCGTATGGCATCTAATTACTTTGCGGCACAGACCAGTGATGAATAGACATGAAATAAAGAGTACGAGTGGCATTCTACACACATTCTCGGTGGAAACATAAATCCGATAATTTATGACACATTTATGTAGCAGTAAAAGTATTTGCTCTTCGAAAATTAAATCTTCATGTAAACAAGATGTATTTTTCACATTAATATCAGCGTTTAAAGTTTCGTTCCAATCGAGTCATATATTTAAAAAAAGTCACAGAGCTGTTTGATTGCGTGAGTGGTACCAAAATGAAAATATTGGGACGAGAAATTTAAGTCAGTACGTGTGTCTATATATTTGGTGGTCTGTGCCTTGCGGGTAATCGGGTGTTCCGCGCAGAATAAGTTTTGTAAACATCGCCGTATGCAAGTATTAAAGTCAAGCCTCAAAAAAGATGTCGAGAATTTATGGTCGGTTTTACCGCACCCTCCATACTCTACGGACCTTGACCCGAGAGATTTCTACAAAATGCATCGAACAGGAGGAAGTTCACGAAGAACATCTTCACAATTCTCGGAGGAAGGAATTAATAAACGGCTGTTTACTAAGTAGTAATAGTAATAACGGTGAATTGATTAATTTTTTTATTAAATAAATTTTTCACATTTATTTATGAATCAACTCAAAGCTTTGATCAACAATCTCAGTGGACAATAAAATGATTTTCACGGAGTGCATCTCACCATAAAGACCCGCTCTGAACGAGGATACCGGGCACCGTGAACCGGTCGGAGTAAACTTGAACAGCCAGCAAAAATTGAGCGATCCGCGTCACCGTGTCCGGCGTTTGACCGCAATATATTTTTAATACAATTCAATTTAATTCACAATATCAGACACTGTTCGTGATATTACGAAGAGCGAACCGATGACACGCCGTACGCTGCAAAAGTGGTCAGTCCATAAAATTAAACACCTCAGTGCCATCGGCTCGTCTCCGGTACGAGAAGAGCAGATCTGATCCAACGAAGCAAAACTCGAGCAATCACGTCACCAAATTATTCTTATAATAATATGCGGCGCCCGAGTTTTGCATAAGATTAACAAAAATTAAAAAAAATAATAAAACATACATAACACATGTGAACAGATGGAAAAAGTTATAAAAGTATACAGTCCATCCCACTCGACGGTAAGCCTAGATTCCGTACACAAAGTCTGTCAATTTTCCGTGCCGCGTTATTATAAGAGTTTAATAGACTATATTATATATTATTATTATGATGATGGAGAGAACTGGATCACTGCAGGGTCACCTTGGAGAGGAAGCTGGACCGCCGGCTGAGCCAGACCCTGCAACAGAGACAGACACGTCAGAGCACTTTTCAATTCTGGCATCAAATGTGACACCAATATACGACTCTGCCTAAAAATGTTCAAGTTGTATGTGAAAGTTCCGTTCTGCTGTCAACACTTTTTCACTATTTATAAAATAGATTAATTCCATACCGGAAAGTACATTAAGAGTATTATTTGAAAATTTGATTCCAAATATAACAGTAGGTATAAAAATAAATAAAAACAACTGAAGTCTTATCAAAATACAACAATGAAACAGGTTAAATTTTTTGACATATTTCAGTCCTAAAATATTGTTTCGCCTGTGTATTGCTATTTCAAAAAAATACTGAATCAAGTAAAAATTCAACAATTTTGTGTCCTAGCACCAAACAAGGTATCATCAGATATTTAATAAATCGAGATATTGAGCTTTAAATATGAGTAATAATTTTTGCAGAAGAAATTTAATACATTTGTTTATAACACAGTTCTCAAGAGAAAATTATTATCACATATGTGAAAATAAAACACTTGTTTTCTTTATTCTACTCGTTTAATTCACTCGAGACGCGCTTCACCTTGCAAGGGCATTATCAATGTAACAATTTAACTCGACAACTTGTATTTGTAACTATAATGGGGGACAGCTATACAATTTAACTCGCATGAGATGAAAAGGGACAACATTATGGAGTAGAATCAAAAAACAAGTGTTTTATTTATTTTTTTGTTACACAGTTCTGAAAAGAAAATTATTGCCATTTTTACAATAATTTACTTAATCATTCATCCCACATGCCCAAACCGTCTTATCTATATTTCCAACGGCTACATTCTGTCACAATCAGCTTTGCTTTAGTCCAATCTAATGTACTAGAAACTAAAAACAATTACAAGGACTATAATGCAGAAAAAAGTGAGAGAAGAAGTTGAAAATAAAAATATAGATAGATAAAAGTTATAAAAAAAGAAAATATTCCAGGGGAACGGGAGGGTGAGCAGAAAGGAAAATGGGATAGGGAATAAAATCTGCGAGAAAAAAATAAAGGCCATTAAAGTTAATGTATTGAATTTAGATTTAACTGAGGTAACTGGAGTATTGAAAATGTCTAGTTCCTTTAGGTGTGAATTGAAATAAAGGGGGGCTCGGTAGAAAAATGACTTCTGTTTAGCATTGGTGTTGCAATGTGGACGGTTAAATATGAAATAAATAAATTATTAAAAAGAACACATTATTATTGTGAAGTTGCAGTTTTTCAGAACATAATTTTTTAATACAAATTAAATGAATCAATTAGAAAAAATCTAACAAAAAATATTTTTGTTGCTACCGAGATTCGAACATAAAAAATTAGAATAATAGATGTATAAATAGTACACCATATAAGTTTGAACGGATCCAGGTTCAAATCCCCAAAGCCAAATATATAGATATGAATTAATGCAAAATCCCTTTTTTAATATTTGCTTATTGGTGTAACACGCGTGATCACTTTGGTGTCACTTACGCAATCAAATAGCTCCGCGACTTTTTAAAAAAATATGATGACTCGATTGGAACAAAAATTAAAACACTGACAATATAATACGCAATAATGTAAAAAAATACGACTTGTTTACACAAAAATTTAATTTTCGAAGAGTGAATACTTTTACTGTTGCATAAATGTGTCATAATTTATTGTATTTATGTTTCCACCGTGAATGTGAGTAGAATGAACGCCCCTCGTCCCGCAACTAATGTTCCAAACCCCTCTCCTATTATCGTGTCGTTTCATTTACTGGTTTGGATAAGTGGAAATTTTCTGTATATCTTTCTAATTGATATATTTAATTTGTAGTAAAAATAAATTATTATCGTCATAAATAAAAAATTATATGTCTACTTTTCAATATCATATTATAAATATATCAAAAACCCAAGGCCCGATAAGAGTCCTAGTATTGGAGATAGCCAGCCGAGCGGTGCGCCAGAAGGAAACGAGGTTTGCACTCACCCCAGGCCGGCGCCCAGCAGCAGTGACAGCACGTTGCTGAGGAGCAGGGAGGCCAGTAGGTCGGCGCTGAACAGGGGCTTGCCGCCCAGCCGGGCCCGGCGCAGGGACAGCGGCGCGCGGCGGCCTGCCGGGTGCCGGAACCTCCAGTCCCTGGGTTAAACGATTTCACAAAACACTTTTATTAAAAAATTCAGGGGTACTTGATAAAAAAAAAAACAATCTACCACAGCTAAGAAATCATACAACAATATTTCAATAAATAATGCGAATCAACATGAGCACGAGCGTCGTACAAGAGGAAGAGATAGACTGAGACTGATTGATTCCATAGTTATTAAAGGTTTCAAAATGTTAGGATTTCTCTCGAGGACTGCAAATAACTTTTCAGACCTGCACACTTATAAAGTCAGGTAGAATATAATTCGGTCATATGGTCGCTTCACTGCATTGCTCACTAGACGGCGGTTGAAAGAATCGGAAGGAAAAAAGAAAGGATAGCAATAATGATTATATCCTTAGCCGTCTGAAAATGTTAAAAGTGTCAGTGAGACATACGGTGATCGACCTTACGTTTCTATACAGGATCATCAATGGTACGATAGACCGCCCCCTGATTGTTGGTCTGCTTGACTTCACGCACCATTGAGGTCATTGGGACACAATTCATTGTTTTATTACAGTGGTAATGTCAGAAGTAGCTATCTCCGCAGTTCTCAGAATGCATTCTTTGAGGAATGAATATGTATAGGTAGAGAACATTTTTGCTGTTAGTTGAACTATTTATAGAACAATATTGTTACAATTTTGAGTGTCTCAACTCAATGATGACGGACAAACTGCTTTACTTCATATTTTGTATTTATTTTTAATTTTTATTATGTAAAAGCATGTTGATACTGTGTAATTTTTTCGATTAGTTGTGTGTATTTGCAAACTATGACACGTTTTACTACTTTCTACGATACTCCGTGTATTTTTGAATATTTAATATAATTTTCATCTTTATATTACGCTTCTGATGTGATTTTCAATAATGTAAAAAAAAATTTGTTAATGTCCGAATAATGAATAAATATTAAAATTATTTTGCTTTTGTATTTTTGTAGATTTTTAAAGATAAATTAAGATTATAAATTGGTTAATTTCCTGTCAGTGAATGTTATTAGTTACGAAGTGACATTTTAACAAGGTAATATGCAATTTCCATTGCTCGATATATTATCAATTAGGCATTTTAATAGTAAAATTGTTATTAGCCGTATAATAAAAATAGGGATACTAACTTGGGAGGCATCTGATCGGGTCTACTGCTCCACTGCCACACCCACTCCGCGCTGCTCAGCTCGCCCTCCTGCAACACCACCTCCGAACATCACATATTTATCAAGCTCGAGACAATAAGAGCATCTTCAATAATGTTCACTCACTGTTTGTGCGCTGGAGAAGAAAATAAGAAAAACATTGCTGTACCAGTATACTACTAGTTATGAGCTCAAAATCACGAACCGTGAGTCAATCATTAATATCTTTGAGTCACATTCACTATCAGTGATTGAATATCAGGGAATACCGTGATTCGTGATTCAATTTATTTTTTGTTAATAATTCTATTGATTTTCTGATGCCACTGTCGAAATCGATATCACTTGAATCAGCACCATCTACCGGATTTTTCGTAATTTGATTAGCGTCATCTATTGGAATCTGTTTTTGTTGGTAATGTTTTCTATGTTGGTATTTTTATTTCACATTTTGTAGGTATGTGTATGTATGTGCAGTAATTTTTATGTTAGAATATATTTTTTACGCAAATGAAGTTTTAATAACATAAAAAATAAATACGCCCCAAGTTATGTTATTTATGTTGTGTATTATAATATCAGAAACTGTGATCACAGTCACAGTTTTCAATCACTGGTATTATCGAATACCAATTGTTGCACACAGAGACTAGTGCCATGAAATAAATATTACATATTTGTTATTTAATTGTGAAATGTTATTATTTACTTATAAATAATTATTATTTGCTTTACGCGGCGTGCCGCGGGATTGGGAATACAATAAACCTTTGCCCACCCGCCGGTACGCCGCCACTGTTGTTTAAATTTAGTGTATTTAGTGCCGTGGACAACAGTAGAAATAAACAAATGTCGTAGTCCACGGCACCCATACAAAATTATCCCGCCAGTGTTACATTTTCTATCAAAAAGCCCTCAGCAGGGCCCGCCACTGGCAAGAAACCCGCTTAACGAACATTCCGAGATAACGAAGTCACAAAAAACGGAATAACTCGAAAGAAAACACTGGCCGGATAATTCTTGTTACGGGATATCACGGGTCGCGATATTTACTACAGAATTCACTACTCGTGATATCCCCAATTGTTAATTTTAGTATAATATTTAATTGTTTGTCTCCGGAAAACGGCTTCTGCCGCCTGTCAGCCCGCGACCGAAAAATGGCGCGATGTTGCGCTATCCGGCCGGCAGGCGGCGCCGAACGCCGTGTCGCTTGGGGCGCGGTTAGGCATGTAAACGCGCCCTGATTGGTACGGTGGGTGGTTTTGGGGTGGCGTGCGCTGGTAACGGCGCACGTCCACTCATCTTGAATAAATACAAGCGCACCGCAGTATGGAGGTCACTTCTCGTCAAACGTCTCGTCTCTACACAACAAACTACATACTGCGGTGCACTGAATACACCTTTAGCAAGTGTTTCATTTTGCATCCCGCCTCATCCCTCGGAACCTCGCCGTCCAGCAGCCTTCTGCCCCGACCCCTCGGTCCGGTACCGGCTTTCGTATCCGTGTCCACCGACGGTTTGGAGCGAGTGTGAGGATCTCGATTTCGGTCGAGTGAATCCGCTCGTGCCCTAGCGAAGTGACTTGAGGCGACCACTTTTTGTTTGGTTGGCAACACCAATCACAATCACACCATCACGTCAAGAGTAGAATTTTTTCTCATCACTAAGGACTACTATGGGTTGATTACTTTACTAATAACTATTGAGAAAAAATTCTCCACAATGAGAAATGTGATAATTTACAAGTGAAGATGTCACCCGAACAACGATATATGGCACATTTTGGGCTACTTTAAGTATGCAACATTGTTACAGACTAAATTACGCACATTTTGGTGCAGTTGGTAGTTCGAAATTCTACAACCTGACAGAGTTACGGCATGTTGAAATATGTCCTGTGTTAGAATGCTGTAAAGCGGGCCAAGGTGGCAAACTTGTCATATGCGGTTTTCTCACCGTGATGTTGGGAGATAAATAAATAATAAAAAGCATGTCAAACTGGAGATATCAAGAGAAAGATGCTGGTCAAGCAGATATTTGGAAGAGAGGAGTAGCCGTTGCTGCAAGACTCCAACCGGTGCGAGTAGAACACCGCTGTACAGCACATTGAACTCTGACAAACATCATTTTGAAAGTAATTATTATATTGTTAAATAAATCAATACTGTTCTCTTCCAATCTGGGAAACGTGCATTAACCGATTATGCTACAGCACATTGACGACAAATTTTCGAACCTACATGTTACACTTCTCAAATTGATACACCCATCGTTCCATTATTTGAAAGCCGTCTACTTTATTTTTGGATTAGAAGAGATCCAGGTTCGAATCCCGGTAGCGCAATGACAATATTTTTCGATAAAATTGTTTTATATGTATATATTTCTAATGAATACATTTAATTAGTATTTAATATATCACAAAGTTATGTTCTGAATAATTACAACATATTTTTGTTTTACAAGAATGTACCAAAAGCGAGTGGTGTATATTGTTTCATATTTGTATCTTTACCCATGGCATTATTCTACTGAATAAATGATTCCTATGAGCCTCAATACTCTTATTTTCATCTTAGATTACAATTTAATAAAAAGTATATTATTTTTTATAATCTACTAGCGAGTACACCGACATGCGTTGCAATGTCACTCAAAAAAAGAAAATTTTCGTATTTTAATTCTGATTTTTGAAGTGTTTTTGGAAACACAATATTTTTTGTTTTTCCGTCTGGTGCGTAGACAAACAGTAGGTTTTCCAACGCGTGAGCAGGCCACATACAGCTGTCCGTGTGAGAAGCGTGGATTTTCCAAATTTAGTCCACATACTTGTAGCGATTGTCCCTGTGCTGTGTTGATAGGCATTGCACATGCGAGTCACACCTGAAACTGCAGACGTTTAAATTCGAATGGCATATCTGTCGGAATCATTGGGAATGCGCGGCAACAGTACATCTTCTCCATTAAATTTTACATTTAAAATTGTAGCTTCGATGATATTATTCATTATTTTCTCATTGTAAAATGGTTGTACTAATTCGGAAACCTTCGCGGGTTTCTGAATTAGTACACAGCAACTCAAAGTTTCATGGCAATATACTATATGAAATACACACATTTGTTGTAAAATGAATGTACTAATTCAGAAACCTTCGCGGGCGTGTGCACAACAACTCACCAAAGTTTTATCGCAATCAGATGAACGGTATATATAGATTAAAAACAAGCATCGAATATTATTTTTTTCCAAACAGTTTTTCTCAGTTCCTGTAAAATCACCAAAATGTGGCGTACATCGTTGTTCGAGTGACGTCTTCAAGCCATTACGCAGGGGAAGATAGAATGCAGCAGAGCTAGTAATGTGGCTTAGAAATATGTTATCTTGACTGCGTGATCTCAGAAGCGGTTCAATGTCTAAAATGTTAGTGATCCTGTACAGGATAGATCAACACGGTGGCCAACCTCGAATAGCAGTTGGCACACAAAGAATAAGTCTACACTCGCACACCTCGGAGGGAGTATTCACTTTAATTAGCATTCTGTATATTTGTGTCACAACTGGGGTGGTTTCGACAAGTACCGGATTCTTGTTGATGGTAAAGAGCAATTTTGATGTTTCGACTACTTATGAAAGAAGATTAACTCATTAATTATATCGGGAAACAAAAACAGAATTCTTTACACTGAGGTTACGTAAATACAGTTCAATATCTGGGAGCTTGCGATATATAATGTTGGTAGGAAAATAATTAGGTTTTTTTCCGAGTTCTAACGTAATTTTTATCAATAAAGCCATTATTTCATCTTAATATCATTATAAAGCGCATTTATAGGTTTATATTTTAGTAACGTCCATATCAGTTTTATAATTAATTTTGCTTCAAATTAAGCTATTGAATTAAAAATGGATAAGAAGGATTTTTTTTGTACGAGTTTGAAACTGGTCGTACAGCAGCAGAAACTGCTCGCACACTAAATGCGAGGAATATATGGCGCGATAGAAGGTCGTGGGCGCCCTTCAGTCGATAATAACCGACTGAAGGTGATAATGGAGTCAGAAACGTTCGCACAAAAGTTAGGGATCTGTCATCAATCAAAAAATCTTGACAAGCGGGTGCCGCAACAAACTGATAAACTCCCCATTGCTAAGCTTGTCCCGCGCTGTGGGTTCTTGAAACATTCACCGTACTCACCGGAAGATTATTGGCTGTTTAAACCTTTAGACAACTTGTCACAGCATGGTCTTAGATAACTGAACTGCTGCTGAATGTGTATTTGGAAATTTTATTTAATCTAGAAGTCCGGAATCAATGAACTCGTACTAAGATAATTATTAGATGAGAAAAGTATATTAGAATTGAAGGTTCCACTCCACGTACCCGACTACCTCCATAGTTGAAGTCCATGCCCCGCAGCTCGTCCTCCGTGCTGGGCTCCGTGTTGGGGCTGTTGGGCGGGGACTTGGGGCTGAAAGTACAACATGCCACATTTTACAACACTATCAATAAATCTCGCCATATGAATTGAATTTAACATTTCAACGAACGTCCATTCAAATCGAGCGGTATGTCATTTAGTAGAGTTCATCTTTACTGATGTTTCGAATCATGTCGCATTAGCTACATCAGCTCTGGTGATGGACTCCACAACGAAATCTGAAACGTCAGCCAGGCACGATTAGCGTGCCGAGGCAGAGGAGTGTGGCGTTTTATCCTCCATCTACCCCTAGAGAACGTATCAGCGGTGTGATGGTAAAAGGATCTATTGAAATTTCATATTATTATTACATTGTTTTGATTAAAATAAACATAAAAAATTGCCACGAATAAAGAACACCGACATGTAATATTGACAATTACAGCCATCATATCCTGAAAAGTGTTGGACGTACAATCTGACGTGCAGAGAGACATTGCGGTGAATGTAATACACAAATATTAATATTTTTGTATATTTATAAATATCTCTTAAAATGAATATGAAACTTCTCGCTAGAAATTCAATATCACTTCCCATATCAATATTTTTGTTTACTCATTTGAACTCTGGGTCAACGAGTCGAGCCGGGCGACACCTGCTGAACAGTTCTATATTTGAATCCACTATACGATGATCTTTAAACTTGGTGAGGATACAGATTCTATTAGGACCAGATTTGAAGGTTCAATGCGATACACAAATACAGAGCTTTTAAAAATTTTGCATGCGTTGTTGGCAAATTACAGCTAATTTTTAGGCGGAACTGGAGTTTTTTTATCTGCACAATTGTCGCATCACGCGGACGTCTTCTTACAATCTAATTCACTGTTGAGACTTCTGATGGCCTCACCGCCAAAATTTGTTTTACCCGGTCGTGGCATCATCACTTCCTCGTTGCCCTCTCAACCGTACATCTCAAGTTTTCTCAACATTCCGCAGATCTGAGAGTTGTCACCGGAGAAGTGCCTATCGGTTTTTCCACTCATTCGGTTCAACCTTCCTTTTCTACTTCGTCCTTGGATGTGGCTGACGCAGCGAGCTTCTCCGAGATATCTTCCCTTCTCGCAAGATGCAGATTCATCTCAGGCAAATGGTTGTGTCTAGTGTAAACTATGTGCCGCATCAATATTTTTACTATTTTCAAACTAAGCTAAACGCTTGTGCTATGAAATATGACAAACTTCTTGGTCCCCTGGAATGAGGATCGAACTCCCGATCACTGGATCACTAGGCGAATGTCTTGACCATATGTTTATTTATTTATTAACGCCCTTATGAGCTTTTACAAAGTTGGTTTGGTATAAAAAAAAAACAAAAATATGAGCAGCTACACAAGTAGCATGGGTGTATATATATAAAAATATAATTTATAGAGAATATATATATGTATGAAAATAGAAATTGATAAAATATACCTAAATAGCTTTAAAAAATATATTTAAAAGTAAGCAAAACAAACAATAAAAATGTAGGTTTGACACAGAATGGCCGAGTATCAAAATCAGTTGTATCTTTGACTCAGAATAGCATCCAAAACATCACTCTTATATTTAAACTTGGAGTATCGGAATATATCTACAAGACCAAAATCATCCCCAAGCCTGCGAAGTCTTTGTGCGGGTGCATTCCTATAAAAATTTGCATATGATGAACAATCAGTTTAGTTAAATTATGGGCGACCAGTATGCCATTTACTATTTAGTTCTTCTACACGAGAGTTAGTTAAATGAAAAGTGTGTATTATGAAAAGAAAATCATAATTCAATTGTTCAACAGATATACACAATTTGAAGTTAATAAACCTTACAAAATTATGCTGAACCCTTTTTTAATTTTAATTTGTGCACTTTATAGAAATATAGTAGAGAATGCACCAGAGACTGCTCGAGCCTGACGTTAGTTTTTAGATATACCACTGCCTTTCAATATCTTATCAACAATGGACAAAAACTATTGACTGTTACCATGTGTTGCTTGATTTCTAATTGGCGGCTATCACCTTAAAAAATTAATTAACTTTCTTTGAGGGTTGTCATATGATCGTATAAATTTTACAATTTAAAAATTCTAATAAGAAAATGTGAATATGTGTAGAATGAGTATTGAATTACGCCGGACAGTGATCGCAAGCGGATGATAGTACCTGGCCCGGCCTGAAGAGTGCCTGGAGGAGGTGGAGCGGCTCTCGCGCTGGGCCTCGCGCAGCAGCCGCAGGTACTCCTCGCCCACGAAGGGCAGCGGGGTCACGCTGCGGTTGCCCAGCTCCACCCATGACTCTGCAAGACCACAAGTAACACGTCAGTACGTCACATTTACCGAGTTTAATTCCCCAATATTTATGCTGGATTGCGTGAAAACAAGTCAACTCTCTGACGATACTAACATTAGTTGTTTGTTGTTATGTCAACACTGACATGTTTGTATTCCTCGTGATTATTAATAGTTATTTTGATCTAATTTATTGTTTTATACTATGCTATATTTTTTTATTTTTTGTGTATGTCAAGTAAGGTCTCGACTGTACTACAAATTATAATTAATAATATTTATACTATATCTAGATTTTTTCTTTTAATTTTCCATCGCAATTAGCTTATTAAATGTTTGAAGAATACTACAAATAATATACAGTAGCTAGACACTTCAATTAGGATTAAAAAGTTAAAATGTATGTTTTTAAATAAAGACTGGATGTAAAATTAAGTTGGTTTTATTGTTGAGGGTGGGATAAAGGAAAAATAAACCGTTTCCAGGGTCAACGCCCATTACATAATAATAAACATTTTATGAAACTTTCACATTAATATCACCGTAACTCTACTTCCTTAGGTTTCCGCAATTTAATATTTTATACATTTCCGGCCAGTCTTTACATGAAAACATAACATTTTAATTTATTAAAACTATTTATAAAACACAATTTAAGGGATGCTTTGTGCGGATCCATCTCGAGCTATGGTATTGATAGTTGAGGGAGTGCATCAGGTGTACATATATATCAAATGAGCATCGCTCAGAAGGCTATACTCGGATAATACACCGCCATGACGTTTCCTATCCTTCAGAGACACTTTTTAGGGAATTTCAGGTTTTGGATATAAGACAGTTATATGTATTGAATATACTAACTAGTTCTGTGAGGACTGAAAGATACTATCCCAAAATAGTTCCAAGAATGAAAACTACTTTTAGTCAAACATTATTCACCTTTCAAGCTCCCAGAATATACAATCTAATTGGAAATAATATTAGAACTTTAAGGTTTTTAAAAGGAATGTTTTGAAATGGTTGTTGAAATTAGGAAGAGCTGATACTGTTTTATATAATAATTTTTATAACTGAATTTTGTGTGTTTTGATCTTGTATATTTCCCTTTACCTTATATGTGCTTACATTCTTTTACATATTGTATTGCACATTGGTATTTTTTGTTGTGTTTTGCCTTCAATGAATTATTTGGTTTTGTAAAATATATTTGTTTACCAATTTGCCCTAAAACAGGCTTGCCTGGTTGGGTAATACATTTTAAAATCTGCTTAAAATATACATCTGTCTTTTTTTTTATATGTATGTATAAATAAATAAAATTAAACGGCTGCGTTTGGGAGGCTCGGCACGGGAAGAGTGCGATACGAGACAATGCAATACATAAATGGATAATTATTCAGACAGCTGACGCAGGCCACGTTCCGACTTAATACCAGACCGAAAGATTTACGACGCGAATGCTGGAATCGCTAAAATTTTGATTTTAATTTGCCGGCCAAATGCCAACCGAATACGTAAACAAAAATTGTCAATGCTAGCAAATTAGAATAAGCCTATTTTTTATAAGCTTAAAACAAGTTATTAAATGTTTTCCAACTGTCCAAACTTTGTACTACACATACTACCAAACATTATTTTCTTGTTTTACCGCAGAGTGTAAACATGGGCATTGAAAGCGAGTGAAAGAAACAAATTTCACTACAATTTTGGAAGGTTAGAAAGTTCCAAGATTGCAGAGAGGACGATGGCAGTTGGACGGGTGGAAAGGGCCATCTCCAATCTGATGATACGCTTATTGAAATGTTTCCATAAAATGCAGGCTGTAGATAAAGGAATTTATCTTTACATTCCATTATGAGATTTATTAATTATACAAATGTCCAATAAATACTAATTTACGAAATATTTTTTTGAATGAACATCATATTAATATAATTACTCTATCCAGCTACAAAGTGTTAAAAAGAGATGAAAATATCGTAAAAATGAGACAAACTAGTGTAAATTTCAATGACTTAAAATAAGAGAGAAATACTTTCAACATGCGCAGGTTCAAAGCACACCGCCCATCAGTCTGTTCCCAGTTTACTCTCAAACAAAGATCTTTGCTTCTTCAATATTAGCCAAATTTCTTTGTGGCTTCATTTTTATATAAATAATTAGACAATTTATTGATTATTCAACATGTTTCGATACCTATGGTATCTCCTTCAGGAAACAATGTATACTGAAATTAAAAATACAATCATTGATGAAAACAAAACTATAAAGTGGTGAATAAGTAAGAACTAATATGTAAACAAATTTTAAAGGTGACTATTTGCAAAAAGGATTTGGTTATTTACAATTAACTAGAAAGATATACAGAAAAATATATATAACGAAAAAATTAACTAATTTAGTACCCAGCAACATAAAATATACAGTGAGACTTTTATTAAAGGCATTTTTCTTCAGATGCATGTATGAAGCGGTCGCAATCTGCCGGGTGACCCTGTAGACAGAGGTAGAGTTACACGAGAGGTGGTGTCGGTTTCGTGTGACCACATCGCTCCCGGCGTCCGTCACGCTTGTCGGACTCCATCCAAATGTAATATTTGGATTGTTTTTTGATGACGATTGATTCGGTGGCATATACATATGACGTTTATTATTTGTTGGCTAGACATGTGATTGTAAATATAATTGTTTTAGAAGATATCTACGAAACAATTCATCGATAATATCCACCACGACACAGAATTTCTCTAGTGAGACGGGCCCAGTCCAAACATATTTTTAGATAATATTATATAGTTACAAATAAAAATAAAATAAATAAATATCAAAACAATGTATACAGATGTCTGAACTAGCAGAAAATTAGTCGCGTAATTTAATATTTAATTCTGAGAGTGTCGCATGTTTGGGAATACTAATTGATTTTTGTTTTTGTATTTATCCTCATTTTTGAAAGGAAAATTACGAGGCGTAGATACATTAATACTATATGTAATCAATGTTTCGTCTAAGGGCCGGCGGTTGTGTGATCAGTAGTAACTTTTTACTAAAGTGACACTTTTTGTAACATCAGAATCGATAGTTAAATATGGCAGACTCTTCACAGCTGTTCCAAAAGTCTGACAATCTGACACATTGATACTTTGAAAGTTGCGGTATATGATAATTAATCATTCAATATCCCGGTATTTTAGTGATGAGAGTTCGTCCGATGATGATCTCATTGTTTAATATACGTTAGCACATAATCCAAAAAAATTGGATAGATTGCAATCCATTCTAAATAATAATACATGGAATTTTTAAATTCTCTCATATAACATCCCTTTTGCACAAGCTACATTGGCTTCGATTCCCTCAAAGAGATGAATTAAAATTGTGCCGGTTGATATACAAGGCGACACATACACGGCGCCTCTGTATCCCAGACAATTTGAATAGTAAACGTCAAACTCTCGGGTCAGCCCCTACATCAGACGCAGGAAGGGTCGTAGAACTGACCAGCATTTGCAGTGGCAAGCCCAAAATCGTTCCAACTCTTTGCTCTCTGCCATAAGGAACAATGAATGCATCAGACTTTACTTAAGACGAGACTAAAAATGCATCATTTCAAACAATCATTTAAATTAGTCCAAACAATTTTTAATTTTAAAAATACAGATAATGTAGGACTATAAAGCGGATCCATCGGAACATTAACATTTTTGATAGTATCGAAGACAGAGTATGTATGACGTGAACGTGGACAATAAGCTTTGTATTACAATTAGACTACGCAAAAATGCCATCCAACCATCAGCTGCCGAATCCACAATCACGAGATTACTCTCGCTAGAGTAAAACCGATAAGAAAAATATTATTAACTTTACCATTAAAATAAGATAAGATTATTAGGGCGCAGCACTCACCAGATAATATAGTTAAAAGTGCGTCATCATTAAATATTAACGCAAAACGAACCGCAATTTCTCAAGCTGCATCCTCACGTGATGCTTTGTACCAAATTTGCACTGCGTTGTTTATATCAAGGTTACGATAATGAGTCACTAATATTGATTATTACTGAAACGGTTGCATGTTTTAATTAATACTTATAATTGCTGTACAATATTTAAACCTAATTAAAATCTTTCTAAAATCTGCGAAAGCAGGGAAAAAAATATTGTGTACGTTAAAAAATCACAGACAATCTCCGCCAGAGATATTCATATTTTTTCTTATACTTCAGCATTGATGCACTCGCCCTCAAAAGAACACTAATAAAATGCAATCAAAACCACCCCTGGCCCCAAATAATAATGAAATTAAACACTTTAATAAGCGTAATTTGTAACTTTTATTTAATGATTTTGTTTTACCAGTTTTATTTTATAGTATTATGAAAAATTATTTTTATATTTTACACGAAACTTAGCTCAGAAGTTTCCTATAACGCACTCGCACATATATATGTATCCATCATTATGAAAGTGGTCTAAGTCATGTTTCTTTCATTTCGGGATATTTAAAAGTTTTCGTTTGAATTGATCAAAAAATATTTTTATATTACGCAATACAATGTTTCAAAATCTATTTAGTCTTCTACTAGATTTATAATTTATTTTGATATATAAATGTTGCACGTGGCTTATAAGGAAATAAAAAATTGAAGGTTGAAATGACTTCATACTGTTGAATGTTGTAACATTACAGTGAATGCAACGCTTTGTCACAATTGTTACAATTTGCATTGTGTTATATTAATTTAAAACAATGTTACGCTAAATAATTGATAAACTCATTTCTCGACTTGGACCACTTTCACAACAATGGCTCACATATGTACAACAGACACATATCACTTCTTTAATGTAATATGATTTTGATCTTTGAGGAGTATTGACCCATTACTGCAGCATGTGCAATTTTTCATTCACATCTTACGCTCGACTGGGCCGTGTGAAATTACCGTTGGAAGTGGTGTCAAACTTGGAAGACATCACAATTATCATCGGCCTCCCCCGAGGATTGCCAATGATCTGTCTCCTCTTGTTACCCATCACTCGAGGACTTTCTTCCCTCATTGTCTCTGCCGACATGTGTTACAAGAGCTGTGTTACTTCGGTTCTATCTGGTGAATTTGTACCTTAGGAACTCCACCTCGGAAATAATCCAAGCATAATCCTTACCATTGTTTTTTGGGAAAACTTTAATTTGTGTACGGCATCGACGGTGAGGGTTCACCGCAGTAATGGGAGCGTGAGAGGGTAGGCTTTAGGAGAGAGAGCATTTGAAAATAATTATGAATAGTTAGTAGGGTAAAATTTAAATATTTCTGTCACGATGAGTGCACTGCGCTTCGTGAAGTAAATATTTGCGTAGGAATAAATTATTTTTGTATTTCAGATAACAATGTAACCCACACAATAGTAATGTCACCCGATATGTGGAATATTTCCAGTTGACATAAAACAAAAACATTACAGATATTGAGCAAGATACTTGCTTTTGTTTTAATATGCATTCCGTCTGACACGGTTCCAGCGGGTGGACAATACGATGCGTGCACGTGCGAGTGTTGCGCCACGAGGGGGACTGGGCTGCGGGCCCGACACGTGTAGAGCCTTCCCGTTACTGAATAATTTCCATTTTAATTGCTTTAAAAAATACATTAATATTTCTTTAGATTATTTAACTTTGTTTTTTTACCACTCAATATAATTAATACACCAAACGGTTTTTGAAAATACCATTTCTTTCTTTAGGATGTCAAATTAACTAACCAAAAATATATTTTATTCTAATGTTTTTAAAAAAAATCAATTAATTTTTTTTTAAATTAAAATAATAATTATTTAATAATAAATCTAGTACCAAACTTAAATTGTTACGATGATGAAAGATGTGGAAATTGACTTAAGATTTAGGAAAAAATTATTGGTTATTTATAATATTTTAGTTAATTTTACTTATTTTTAATAATTGTAAGTTATTCAATTTAAGATCAACATTGTGTATATGTAAAATAGACAATCCCAAATTTTTATCAAAACTATGATAATTTTCTAATGATTGTAAAATTTTGAAAAACTACTATTTTACATCTTAAATGCTCATTGACACGACAATTTAAGTACAAGATTTATTTTTAAATAATTATTATTTTAATCTATTTTTAAAAAATCAGAAATATATAATATATGTTTTTGGTTAGTTCATTTGACAACCAGAAAAAAAAAATGGTGTTTTCTGAAATTGGTTAGTGTATTAATGAATTAAGTGGTTAAAAAAATAAAGATA
The DNA here is from genome assembly GCA_031772225.1 of Eubasilissa splendida. Classification (NCBI taxonomy): domain Eukaryota; kingdom Metazoa; phylum Arthropoda; class Insecta; order Trichoptera; family Phryganeidae; genus Eubasilissa; species Eubasilissa splendida. Next base: position 2,742,467 of record CM062872.1, on the reverse strand, counting down.
AATAATCTGAAATAAGAATTTTAACCACAAAGTTGATTTTGCTAATATTAAATTTATTTACTTTTAACACGACGTGATCACAAAAACACCCAGATTTGTGAAAATAACGGATGCATTGTGTCCTTACTGGGAATCAAACTCGGAGCCCCCGGTATGAGAAGCCAGTGTCGTGTATGCTGGATTACGGGTGTCCTAGATATGTAAACTATATGATGTTTGAATGCAAAGTTCTGAAGATGTTTATCCGATTTATGAAGATAATATTTTCCACCGTTGCTATTTTGAAGTTTATGAGCACCGCGACGAGCCTGACATCAAGTTTATCAAGGTCCAGCGACTTTTATCGATAGGCACCTGGCTCTGATGGAAGAGTTTGCACCGTGTGCACTCCTGATGTTCCTTAAACTGGAGCATCGGGAGACCGCAGCACCGTCGGCTGGAGGAACCAGTACACGCGATGATTGTCAAGGAGCAGAGAATTTATTATTTTTTTTACTTAGTGTGACAGGCTCAGTAGGACAAGTATTATTGATTCATACAGCGAGAAAATACTGAACACATTTGCCAGAAGAGTAATTATTTAGGTGAAGGATTCGATTACGAGGCCATACCGCCCGGGTGACAATTTCAACAATTACAAAATTAGTAAAGTAAATCCAAAATATTTTTTCATTAATTATTATTACCATTAGTTATGGAATTGAATAAATCACGCCAAAAAATAATCAAATCTAAATTTGCTATATTTTTTAATGTATAAATAAACATCTCGACTCTAGTAAAAATTTCATATTAATCTCAAAAGAATATGCTACAAAAAGTGACCAAAACAAAATATGTCAATACTTGTTACCGCGGTGACTACAAATTTTATTCATTACCCCACATAAACGTCAGACTTGCGTTTTTGACACTTTTAAGAATTTCACATGTTAGAAAATCAACATCACTGGCAAAATTAAAATGTGCCACGTCCCGGTAGGCGGGTGATGAAAATAATACACACCTAGTACCTATCTACATAAATAGGTTTTAAACTAATTTAATTTTAAAATGTCCCATCAGAGTACCGATTGACATTTCTTTATTACGAGCAAATCAATTTTAAAAAATGTGACTTTCGACCCATGACCCAGCCCCGGCCCCGCAGCGGCTGTGCACCGATTCAACCGGGTCAACGATTCACTTCATTAACCCGATCCGACCCAAGCGGGAGGAATCCATCAATCTATTATCTCACAAAGAGGGGAGGTCAAAGGTCAGTCCTCAGATTGGAGCAGCCGTGTTGTCTAGGTTTATTGTAAAATGCTTATACATACATTACAGTAACTGTTAGTGTCATGACTGTATGTCAGTCACACGTTTATGTCTGAGATGATCATTTAACTGAATATGAAAAAAATATTGCACTCTACACTATGCACTATATTAAGAATAAATAAATAAATAAAACTGGACCGATGGACCAAAATTGTCTCAAATTAATTTCCAATGTCAGTTTGTTTCAGTACCGAGTCGTCTCATGCACAACTAAAATGACGCATCTCTCTAACCGGTATCACAGAAATGATTCCAAGATATTAAAAAAATCAGATGACATTATGAATGTGGAGTGAATGCATTTTTTAAACAACACATTGTTCGTTCCGTGAGTCACCCCACTGGGGAGCCTTAAGTGGGTCGGCGGGCACTTGCAGTGCGAGCGTGTCACTCCTCTCGGCAGTGTTCTTTGTCCCGCCGGGCGACGCGGAGGGGAGCCCACAGCCCAACTGCACTCGGGAGAGGGGCAATCATCATTTAAATGATATTAAATTTTGATTGTATCACTCCTGCAGAAGGAAATGAGCTGTACTTAATTATTTGTAATATTCCTATCACAAGTATCATGTATTATTATTTCAGAAAATAGTGCTGTGCTATTTTTAATATGAACGAATCAACTAGAAAATATATTGAAGTCACCACCGGGATCGGAGAAACGTGTCCCAGCAGCAGCTAAATTTTTTTTTCCATAAATAGGATATTTTACTAATTGACTGGTTTAATTTATTTTGTTATCGTATTATTCACATTTTAATGTAACTGCCGTTTCTCCGCAGAGGTAGGCAGTGCGGATAGAGTGCCACCTCTTCTGTCCTGACAAACAATTCTCGCCTCATCTGCATTCATAGATCTTCTTATACAAGCTTGCCGATTATTGAGGCTTATTTCTAGTGCCATCAACACTTGCGTCATATATTTTTCTTACCATTATCTCGTCATTCATCCGTTCCATATGACCAAACCACCCAAGTGATCGTATTAAGATCACCTTTACATTCTTTCCTTATTTACTATGTCATTAATAGATCTATATGCCTAAGTTATGTCATTTCCGCTGCATTCAGTCTACTTTAGTTCCTCTTCTGCCACACTTCCATACATCAGTGTCGATACCGGGACTCCATTGTGTACCGCTAGTCTTGCCTATAGTAATATTCGTCAGATAAATATTTAAGTTGGTATTATATCTCAAAATAAATAGTTACATACTTCAATATACTGACCGCACGCCCACCCTATTTTAACCTTTTAAACATTTCTTTTTCTTACTGTAAATGCGAGCAGCACCTCCTGAAACAGTTTCAAGAAATGGTAGGGCAGTTCATCATTCACTGACATAATGTATGTTATATAAAAAATGCGTGTTCCGATGCTGTAAACTCAGTGTACATGTAGATTTTTTCCATTTTTAAATCAGATAAATATGAATATTTTACATTTATTACTTATATTAATCATTAAAATATTAGTTTTCATATATAGAAGTTCAAAGTGCCAAAAATGAGAAAAAACATTAATCATCATGTCTAACTCGGCCAGCGCCCGCTCTGCAATGAGTATCGGCATCCGGCATCCTACACCCCGTGCACTGCGCCGTCGTACCTCTCCACACGTACACATATTGAGAAATTCACATCAGGATATATGAGAAAACCTTTTTTATTGTTGCGTATGGTAAATACTTATATATTGTAATTATTTTATCCAATACGGAGGAATACCTAAAATGTGAACTCTGTATTTAGTATAGATACATCATTAGAGGCAATGTCAACTCGATTTACATTGAATTATTTATGGCTATGTTTTTAAGCACTTAAAAACAAAGTAATTGAATATTAAAATAATCTGTTCATTTTGAGAAAATAACGTTTTCCTCGCATGTATGGAGGTTTCACTGTATTGTATTTCTTAATACATCGCACAAGGCCGGCCACTTATCAGATGCAGAGCTGAATATTTCAAATCAGCTGCGAGCGTTCTATGGTTCAGTAGGCAGCCCGTCTTGTATTTCATTATCTCGACTTCATTAAGTGAAATCTATTATAATTATACTCATTCAGTTCCAGATAAGGATCGCAGCCTGCGGTGGTCCAGCTGGCGCTTTACAGCCGTAGATCTGTTACACGTGCGGCAGACAGACCTCATCGGTCAATCTTAGAAAACAAAATCTCTACTGAAAAAGTGCAATTTTTTTAATTTGAATATAATGCGTAAGTATTGATGTTAAGCTTGGAGTACAAAATCTAATATGACTCAATCTTTGACATTTTCACACAATCGTGACTGGCTTGTGGATTATTGGCACAGGCTCTTCCCTTCACACAGATGGGGATGACCTGCCCCAGAGTGCATTTTGTCTATCATCAATCTATTGTTAAAATTCTAATTTTCAAATTTTTTCCAAACCCCAGGGACATTCTTCCCCTATTTCTTTCCAACAAGAAATATAATAGAATGCGCATCAGAAGTGGCGAATCCCGGATTGAAATGGCCAAAAACAACATCAAGAGTGACGCGTAACTGACTCAGCTTGATCGCCTTTGTACTGCGAAATCCAATCGTTTACCACGGTTTCGAACGCCGCGTGATCGAATAAATGACTAGCGAGAGATGGCATTCGCTCCCCCATCCACCTTACTCTCCCGCCGAAGTCCCCGTGGACTACCCCCCAACAACCGCACTCTGAAAAATTGGAAGGTTGGCAAAGTCTATGAAGATTTGGAGGATGTCAAATTGTGAATTGCCTCAAAAAACCAGTACTTCTTCACTCACGGAATCGACCACTTTCTAAGCTAATGTGAAGCAGTAATTGACATTGATGGTGACTACGCCCCCGAATGATAATTGAACATAATATGTCGAGTTTGTTTACGTACCATGACCGATCTTATTTTTCTATACAGGATCACTGGTACGATAGACTGCCCACAGATTGTTGGTCTGCTTGACTTTCACGCATCGTTGAGGTCATCGAGACACAATTCATTGTTCTATTACAGGGTAATGTCAGAACTCATGCATTAGCTAACTCCGCAGTTTACTGTAAATTGAATTCTTTATAGGACTACATTATTGCAATTTTTTGTGTCTCAACTCAATGGTGATGGATAAATTGTTTTTCTTCACTTTTAAATTTATTTTTAATTTTGATTCTGAAGAAATTTTCTGATATTTTACAAATAATGTTAATGCCTGAACAGGGTGTGTATAATAATAATAATACAATATAATTTGTAATAAATGGCAAATAATTGACGCATCAACCTAATAATATGCTGTATAAAGGATTTATCACAGCTAAAGTGTAAATGGCAATAGGGCATAATATTTTATCGGTGGATACTTCATTAAAGTATGTTTCAAAAATATTCATTCATTACCATTATGGAAAATATTATTGCGTGACATTCTTAAAAAAATCCTGTTAAGCTTTAAGGCCGCGTACTTGGAAATAAGTATTTGACCAATAATATGGAATCAATAAAATATCTTATTAATCAAAATAATCGCATAGCTATGACATTTTTGAAATGCTCGTATCTCTGACACGGTTGAGATTAGCCATTTTGAACATGTATCAATCGCTACATCAGAAAAAGAAATGTTGCTGTAGAAAATTGTACCAAATAATCATTGGTAGTTGGATAATGCGCCTTCCCTGGATTGAAAAGAGATCCAGCTTCAAATCCCGGTAGCACAACAATAGTATTTTTCAATAAAATTGATTTTATATGTATATCTTAATAATGAATACATTTAATTAGTATTTAAAATATCACAGACCTATGTTCTGAATAATTACAACCAGAATAACAATAAGAATGTGTTCTCTTAATGAAAAAATATTTGGTTATTATCTATCTGGGGAAACGTGTTTTGTAATTGATACATCTATTTTATCATTTATATTGAGTAAAGCACGCTAGGACACGCCAGAATTAAATCAATCTATTTTATTAAATTCGGATAAGCTTTGGTACAATTTATATATTTGTTATTATCTGTATGTCTTGTTTGTACCCCTAGCAAGTTTTTTAAAGCGCCGTACATCGCGTGCATGCGTCAGATATACAGACATTCTGAAATATATACAAGACGAACGAGAATGAATGTTGATAAAGTGATAATTTTAGAAAATTCTAGCGGAAAATGATTCATTCGAACGTGCAATTCTTCAACGAGTCTAGTATTTACACCACCCACGCGCCGCGGCACTGCGTCAGCTGTCTGCGTAAATACAAATATGCTAATCGCATTAAACCTTGGGACATCGCAGCGGAAAACAAACGACGGCCTAATATTTTTCACAAGATGGCGCCCCAAGGTGAAAAGCGCGGTCCTCGCCCCCGCCGCAGACGACAAAGAAAATCACAATGAAAATTTAAAAATGCATAATGAAAATGCACGCGAGGGTCACCGGCCCAGCGGGGTGTACGTGACCCGAAACAGCTGTGCCAAAATGACAACAAGGGCGATACAAGATGTCCGCCGCGCGTCGAGCGCGACAGAAAAGATAGGGCCGAATAATAATAACAAAGTGAGATAATCGAACGCGTGGAAAATAATATGACGTCTCGCACGCGGGCTGCGACAGCCCACGGCCCGACTGCGTGGCGGCGCGCCGCGGACACTGACACGACGCACAAAAATGCGTGCACCCAAATTCATTTATCAAAACAACAAACTGACCTCCGAGATCCTCCATGTTGCTCAGTTTGTTAGCCATTTTTTTCACTGCACCGCACAAAACACTACTGTTACAATCGAGATCGGTCTACTTCGCTGCGGACAGGACGAATGAACAGACAGAAGCGAAACAATATATTATACTGCGCGGCACTTCCGCGGCGGGCGCCTTTGTTTTGTGTTTTGACAGGGCACGCGATGGCGCGATACGAGCGGACTGTCACGTGATCACTTTCGGCCAATCGGGTGTATTTGCGTTTTTATTTGTTTGTAAACAGTGCGCATTTCGGCTTCCGAAGGCTGTCGGAAGTGTTCGGGTCGATTTGTGGGGTGTTATTGAACACGGAGAACGAGAAGATAAATTATTTTGAGAATTTAAACGTCATCAGAGCTGTAGCAAGCCATAGTTGATCGCTGGCAGTCCGTGTTTTTCAATTTTAACTAAGTGATGAGGAAAATCCATACCTATTTCATTTATGTTTAGTATATATATTAATCATTTTTCGATAAAATAATAGCTTAAATGATTCATTTTAGTCCTACAATAATTATTTAATTTAAATTTGAGTCTATGGATAGGCTTACCCATGGGCTTACCATAAGTTTAGGAAACCATTTATTACGAACCCAATACTGGGGACTACACAAACAAACATTACAAAATATACTTGTTTTTTTACTTTATTTGCTGTTTTTTTCGTTATAAAGATCTGTGTCTATAGAAAGAGACACGATAAGAAAATCTCAGAAATTTAGTAGAGACACATCTCAATACCACGTACATGTGTTTACATTTTGATCTAAAGATAAACTTAGAGATCAGTTTGAAATTTGAAAAAAGAGACAAAAACTCCATCCCACACAATAAACTATACGTATTGTACTTAATTGCAATATAATTGTATCTTATGTTTATCATGTTATATTATTATATATTCACCTCTATTACAACAAAAACATGTATGTCAATAAAGTCTAATCAATAAACAAATAAATTGTTCAACCACCCCAAATCTGTATAATTATGTATTCTGGATAGTTAGCATAAGTCATTCAGAATTAATATTAATATAAAGCGTTAAGTATCTATGCGTAAAGTACAAACATTTTTTAAACGTATAAATGTTTAACTACTATTAGATTAAAATCACTTAATTCATGAAATAAAACATTCACATTGATACATTTTAACGGTTAAATCTAAAATACATATTTACTGTTTTCGAGGTAAGTTTGTAGAACTCCATAATCACATATGCGAAAAAAAACCCACTTCTTTTGTTTATTCTACTCGTCGTGATTACAGAAAGTCTACTGTTATATATAGAAATTACAAACGTATACAATAAGCCTTTTTATAGATTATCGAATATATTTTAGGAAAAATTTAACTATCCAGCTCTACCAAATTGATCAATTAAAATAATTAGGCCATATTTGATATAATAAATACATGTAAGTTAATAGTTTTATGTAGCTTCTACGCGCGCGGCTTTGTAAGATATACGCTTTTCTATTTAAAAGTTATACAACCCAATAATTTTATCAAAAAATACAACACAGTTTATTGTAAAAGTATGCATCACGGTTTCAAGTTAACTAAACGAGCTATTTATTCAATTTATATTGCGTTTTTATTTCAAACCTTTTAATGTGGACGATAATTATAAGTTAGAACCGAAAATGTGGAAAATAAATCAACAATCTTTTGCGTGGAGTAATTATATAACATTTGGAGTAGATAGATCAGAGAGTGTACGAAGCACAGACAGACAGACATACACAAACCAACAAATAATATTATTGGTGAGAAAAGTTATAATAGTCAAATACGAGAATATTATAATTCAATTTTATATATTTATCTAAGCTAATTTAGCTAATATTGACTTATTGCCGCAAGTGAATATGTAGGTAATGTACACTAGAAAAACTATGTTTAAAAAACGCACACAATTAAATAGCCATAAAATATTTTAGCATCTTTCAAACGTCAAAAAACTAACCTGTCAAACTCAATGTTGTTTGTTGTTACTTTTACGAGGTATCGAAAGGAAACCAAATTAATTAATCTGAGAATTTTAAGAACCGACATTAAAACAATTTTATGATTCCGAGCAATCGTGTATCTAGGACCATTTGAATTGTTTTAAATCGACGTTGGAAAGAAGCCACAATGAAGAGGAGAAAGATGAAATCGGCCGAGGCTCTCGACCTGAAGGTGTGCAGATGCTGTCTGTCTGCAGAGAGTGACTCCCTATCGTCTGGAACTGATCACGAACGTATCATGGAGCAGCTCACAGGAAATAAGGTTAATTAAATTGAGTGTATTCATTCATTTTTGAATTGTAAAGTAATTGTGATTGAGTATTTGTGTCGTGCATACTGTTTTTTGTGCGATGTAATGGAATGTTCCCGAAGTCGATACACTGAGACGACGCTTAGAAGCGTGCCCTGTTTTTGAAGAGAAACTTCTCAATGCATTAGCGATGGGTCCACACTGTATGAACTAGTTCTTTATACTCACGCTTCGTAGTTCGCACGTTTTAAATCATGCTGACGCTTCAATAGTTCAATACTGCACACCGTATTACACTAGCAAATGACTTAGCTGCCTGCAACGAAGCTCTCACTCAGCAACGCACACAACTAACTGCGAACTGTGTTTGTATAGAGACGAAAGAGTTTGCCGCTCACTTCATGTAGTTCATTGAAGTATACTTCGCGAAGTATCACACTACATACTTCGCTCTTCGCTTCGCACTTCAGACACTTCATTGATGTATAGTTCAATAACGGTTTAGATAACGACTTAATCACACTTCATTGTACTATATGAAGTGCGAAGCGAATGCGACCTGCATCGAGAGTGGGCCAACCATTGGTACCAACATACTTCGAATGAACGAAATGAAGTTTTGTCTTTCGCTGCAGTGCATGTTCATTCAATGGGAATGGAAAGAGATGGGTGCAGTTGGGACGGCGCGTTACACTTTCTGTTATGCTCGCCCCATCGCGCCTGCGTCAGTGGAGGGAGGTTGGCGGACCAATCGTGTTGATCGGCGATTTCAATGACAATTTCACTTCTTTGCAAGCACAGTCAGCGGTAGCATTTTTTGATGCAAATTTCAGTTAGAAAAGTGATACGATCCAGTAGTATCAAGGCCTAGGATATTTAGAACAGTTGCAGTCAATAACATTGTATCATATTTCAGTTATTATAAACCCATGGATCGTGCTAAGGCATCACCGCAAACTTGTCAGTAGATTATTAAGCTAATCTATAACACAATTCTTTTTTAGAACAAAATCTTACGGGAAGCGTGGGAGATTACCGCTTTAGTGTTTAACAATGTAATGTGAGTCGGATCAAACAGAGGTATTAAAAGGAAAAATTGCAAGATGCGTCAAGAAAATAGGCCAGTGGATGTCACATAATAGACTTACATTGAATCCATCCAAAACAGAACTACTATGGACAGCAACACCTAGAAGGCAAAACTTAATACAGGAATCAATGTCCGCGAATGCTAAATCTGCAGTTAGGTTGTTGGGCGCGCACATTGATTCAGATCTTTTAATGAATACACAAATCAGCAAAACTGCCAGTACATGCTGACATCATCTGAGACAGATTACAAGTATTCTGAGACATCTTCCTGTGTTCCACGTGTGGACTATTGTAACAGCATCTATGCTGGTGTGCCAATGTTTCAGCTGGATAGATTACAATCCATATGGAGTTTTTAAATTCTCTCATATAATACCTCTTATATGAGCTACACCGGTTTCTGTTCCCTGAAAGAGTTGAATTTAAATTGTGCCGGTTAATGTACAAGGCGACACATAACATGGCGCCTCTGTACATTGCCAGAAGTCTATGTTTGGCGAACGGCCATTTGCGGTGGCAGGCCTAAAACTGTGGAACTCTTTGCCCTCCGTCATAAGAAACAATGCATCGGAGATTTTATTTAAGACAAGACTAAAAATGCAGATTTTCAAAAAATCATTTCCATACGTTCAAATAACATTTTTTAATTTTAAAAACAAGGGTTTTTTTAATATTAGAAAATATAATACATTTTTAAAATAATCAGTAAAATATATATATATATATTTCTTTTAACATTTATTTCTTCTCTGTGAGAGTAGGACTCGTATATAGAGAAGGACGTGTATAGAGAAGGTGTACGAGAATTTGTTTCAGTTAGTCTGTGTACATATTTTTTTATTTCAGATACAAATTGATAGTAGTCTGTAATTTTTCTATTTGTGATAGGGAGATTGTTAAAAAAATGATGCCTTGATAAATATAGTGATTTTGAGTTGCGGTATATTTTAGTTTTGGAATATCAATTTGGTCTCTAAATCTTGTAGATCGGAATTCGTTTCTAATATTTAATTGATTTTTAATTTTGAAAATTTGGATTATTGATTTTTTTATATATGTCTATTATTTTTGATACTTTGAAATCTGTGAAGAGTAGTATACTCGGAGAGTTTTTTTTTAGAATAATTTTTTGAGTGATTTCTAATTGTGATATTGAAGTTTTATATGCTCCTCCCTATCCAATAATACCGTATTGCAAATGTGACTGTTCAAATGTGTAATATATTATTTTCAGATTCGTAACTGATAAGATGTTTCCGAGTCTTAAAATATGTAGGCAGTTTTTCTTATTTACTTTGTAATATTAGTAATATGTATTAGTAACATTTGAGTTTGTTATCTATCATGATTCCTAGGTACTTGATACACTCTTTTTCTTCAATTGATGAACATCGGTCACAAGAGTCTTCTTGAGTACAGACTTTGGTGGCAATTTTAATATTAATTAGGGTGTTATCTTTCTGTTGATAATGTAGGACTATAAACAGTTTATGTCTAAAGCGCCCTTGAGGTGAATTTTCTTATGAAAATGCCTCTGTACAAATTATTCAATATTATTAATGTTAAGAATGCGTGATCGTAAGCAACTGTCGGAGTTGTCGATATATTTGTCACCCGTGTAGGTGTTCTTTCATCAATTTGTCAATTCCTGCATGTAGGCAATCAGTTGAACAAAAGACGATTATGACAACGCTTTTGGGGCTCCTAATTGGTTGCAGCGAAGATTTTTACTTGACTCCTATTGGCTGTAAAATTTGCCAACCTCATTCGTGCTCGATGTGACGTATTTATTCGGCTGTCAATTTACTCGGTATTTGTCGAATTACAATTAAAAATTGGCATGTTTAACTGGTTTAAATGCACTCGCGATAAGCACTAAATGTACAATATTTACATGGTAAAAAAGTCCTAGAACCTATTTTGCGTCTCACCTCATACCCAGACCGAACTGCCTACTATTAACTAAAGTTGCTATGAACCAACTGTAGAGAATATTGAGACAGTGACATGAAGCTAGCCACTACAATTATGTCGGTTCACACTCTTGTCTTTCCAATCTTCACCTATGCAGCGGAGACTTGGACAGTCCGCAATATTCCTTAAATGATCAAAGCTACTCATTCTATATAATTCTGTTTTGTCCTTTCATTCCTGCTTGTTTCTACCATTTAATTTAATTTGTTACCTTAGTTCCAACTTATATTCTAGATTATGGAACCTAATGGCTATCTATCTCAGAACAGGTACTTCTTATGTACCTAGGTAGGTAGCGGCCAGCAGGCTTGCATGTAAATATGGAATGTAGTATTAATACTTGTACTTTCTGGTGTATTGGTTACTTTAAGAATTTTTATATTGATGCAAGCTTTAAAGGAATGTTGTTTTTAAAAATAAATGCCTTAAACCAGTGATGTGAGTAATATCAGAGTTACCAAAGAACACGTGTCCTGCCACCAGACATTTACCCGACAACAACATTTGAATTTATCACAACATTATATATGTATCAATCCCTTCTGGGTCTTAATTTGTGAAATAAGCAATTAATTAATTTTTAAATAGACTATTTAACATTGTTTTTAACCGCTTTGAATTATTTTAATATACCAACCGGTTTTGGAAAATATCATTTCCTTGGTCGGGATGTCTAACTAAATCATATATGTCACATTATTCTAATGTTTTTAAAAATATATCTTGTATATATTATATTGTCTTAATGACATTTTTTCAGGATAGGTCTTGTTATTAAATGTAGTTGATTATTTATAATATTTAGATTAATTTTATTACACACTTTATCTATTTCTAATCATTCTAAATTATTCAATTTATGACCAACATTGTATATATGTAAAACAATGTTTTTGGGGAGGACACGCCAGCAGAGTAAAGTTAGATTTTATGAATTTTTGACACGCCGAGCCCAACAGGTTCGCCATCTTCCAGGCCTCTCTGTTTCGAGCTGTGATCTCCCAACAGGGAATTTGTAACCGGCCTGCATGTTTCGAACACTGTCCCGAACTGCTGAGATATTTGATTATTGTTAAGCCTCGACAAACTTAGAGTAAACTTGTCAGTTAACCTTTCCTCTCCGAACTGAGTTAACATTGCCTCTAATGATTTAAATATACTAAATACAGAGTTCATATTTTAGGTATTCCTCCATAATATATTTATATATTGGATAAAATAAATACATTATTTAAGTATTTACCATATGCAATAATAAAAAATGTTTTTCAAAGAACCTAATGTGAATTTATCAATACGTACACGTGTACGTGCGGAGTGGCGTGAACGGTGCGGGGTGCCGGATGCTGATCGTCACTTAGTGGCGGAGCGTGCGTTGGCCGAGTCAGACACGTTCGTGATGATCAATGTTTTTTCTTATTTTTAGCACTTCTATACAATAATTGATATAAATGTTCACTTATATATATATATATGTCAATTAATAATGGCAAAAATCTCCATGTAGACTGAGTTTACAGCACCGGAGTGCGCGTTTTTATTTTAGCACTGTAAGGGAAAGGTTAATTTAATGTTAATTCTGTTTTGGAGTATTTAGATTGTTTTTATTTGTATTATTATTAAAATTATAATAATACAAATAAAATCTATTGTCACATTCTCTGGTGACGCCGTCAATATGTACTTATCGTTTGTGTGTCGGTTATTTCAGAGCGACTTGCCGTCTGCGTGGCTGTGCTACCGCTGCCACCACACCCTGAGGAAGGTGACGGCCTTCCGGGACATGTGCCTGCGAGCGGAAACCGTGCTGAAGGAGTACTACACCAAGCGTGCCGGGAAACGGAAGGTACTTGTTATCATAACGCAGGTGACGCTGTATTTTCATTTTCAACATCCATCGCATTCATCCATGCCAAATCTATTGCTCTTATAATTTTGTATATCCATCGAGGCTTTGGCTTTGGATCTTGAAATATGGCCTGCCCATTGTCATTTAGTAAGTGTCATCAGTAAGATTTGTTTAAGGTATATTGTTATGTCAGGATTGTTTAACTGTATCGCCAAAAATCTGATTGATAATATTATGATATACTTCGCTCTTCTGTCAACAGGTGGATTTGGACTACTTCAACAGCGAGAATGTGAAGCGTCGCCTCGTAGAAGAACCTTCATTTTCTAACATCCTGTGCATCGCCGTTGTGACGATGCCTCCCGAATCCGTAGACACGCACATCAGTCCCGTAGAAATCGTCTCGCACAACCGCGACGCTCAAACGCCCAGGAACTATGCGGAAGACATGATCGCGTCCTGCGAAGAGAAGGTCAAGCTGGAGTCAGACACGGGAACGGAACCCGTCCACGACGCCGGTGATTTTGAACACGGAGCGGACAGCAACTCCAACAGCGATTTCAATGCTTTGGAAGTGCTGGGCGCCATCAAGGAGGAGTTTGATCCTTGCGACGACGACTTTGGCGACGCAGTGTACGTGCTCGATGCGAAGAAGCGGGGAGCGAAGAAGGATCTCAGGAAGAAAGACAAGAGTAAGAAGAAACAGGGCGCCAAGGAATGCGACAGTAAGAAAGGTAATTTAAGAAAACTGACTAACTTTCAATCAATGCCATTTTTGCACAGGAGTAGTAGAAAATAACACTCCACTCTTTCATCTTGATGCCATGTCTTGTTTACTTTCCATGTTCCTTGCCAAGTCTGATCGCGCCAAGCCTTTCGAGTCACACGCTCTTCCTGATGTCTTCGACAGACACCTTGTATTTTTTTCTTTACCAACCTTTTCTAACTCGTACATTCCATCTTATGTTACAACCAGGTCTAATTTGATTATTTTCACATCGCTATTGTCCCAAAAGTCTTTTTTATAATAAAAATTCTGTAATAAAATAATGTATGGGTTTAATAAAAAAATATTTATTTTGCATTTAAGTACAGTCCCTGGGAATTTATTTCTTAAAAATTATGTTTTCTAAATGTGATCCGTTATTTCGTTGGCACTCTTCTAAACGGGAGGCAACATTTCTGAGATATGCTCAGCACGTATTCTCCGTGATCGCTGCCATTTCTTCTCTTCATCAGTCCAGAAAGAGAGGATTGTTACTGTATACCTTTGATTTATGGTTGCCCCATTGGTATCGAGTCGAGGCTACGTGGAGGCCAGTTTACGTCTCCTCGTCGGTATATCAATTTTACAGAGAAAATTTCACCAACTGGTAAAGACACGGCTAGCGATCGGCATTCCTCCCGCCTCTCACCCACTCGTTACGTTGGTGCAGCGAATGAAGCAAAATGAAAAAGTCTTTTGGGACAGACTGTATAAAGATTCTGTGTGTTTTTCCACAGCATTTAGTGTATTCTTGTTCTTCTTTTAACTATTTTAGGCTTTATTTCAATACATCCGTATTGGCATCAGAACTAGTACTGCCAAATCGGTCTCTGTCTGCGCACTTACAAAAAAAAGTAATATCTACAACATCATTAATTTTGACTCTCCTTGCACCCTCTTGAGATCGGGATAGGGGTGTTTCTGCCGGACTGTGACCGAGTTCTGCAACTTCAACACATAAATGCGACGTCTATCCTCCCCTTTTGGGGGTGCATGATTTATATAGCTTCTCTCTGGCTGCCTTCTGAAATCAATACGATAACGAGTCTCACGTTAAATGGATACATATTGTACAGGTATGGCTCTGGTACGATGATACCGGAGCCAGCCTGCATCAGTTAATGACTGAATATAATAATGACCAGATGTAATAATTGTGCCATATAATAAAACTTTGAAGATTTTGTAAGATATTGCACGCATTGTTTTGTTTAGTGGAATCGAAGCGAGAGTAAACAACTCTCAAAACGATTCCGGGATAGGGTGAGACCCTTTGGGATGTCCTTCAATTTTTTGTCTTATTTTGTGGGTCACCAAACAAAATCTTATATTTTTTAATGAACAACTCAAATTTTTCATAATCTTAAAATGGCTAACATAATGAAATTGGTAACACACTTCCCTAGCTGGGAAATGTTCTTAGTTTGATTCCAGGTATATCTTTTTAATTGATTCATGAATTTCATTTTAAAACCTTATTTGCGGGTTCCCGGTCTTGTGAGTGCGCCAGCCGACTGTGTTTTGCTCAGGGTCCTAAAGAATAATGATGAAAAATCAGGTTTAGATCAGTCAAAGGATGTAGGATTATTGTATTATGTAGGACAAGTTGATTCAAACATGTAACTATAGAATGATTGGCCGTGTTTATTGACTAATTCGATTCGAGCAGAGCGGCTATTGAAGAAGAGGAAGCACGAGAGGATCATCATCGAGGGCTACAAGGCTAGCGAGGTGCTGCTCACGCCGGAGGAGCAGGCGCGGGAGCGGGAGGAGCGCGCCCAGGAGGACGGCTACGCGGGCTCGCTGTACCGCTGCGAGATGTGCGTGCTGGCCTTCAAGCACCAGCACACGCTGGACAGTCACATGAAGAAACATTGCAAGGTGATTATTACGACAATGTGGTTAACTGCTTTTCCATTTGTATCGGTCATACTTCTCATTATTTATTTATTTTATTTGGAAGACAAACAAATGGTATGTAACAAAAATAAAATATAAAGAATATTATAAATAAGTTCACGTAAACCACTTAAATCAATATAATAAATCAAACACGATTTTTATAGTTCTATGTGTGATTTTTCCAAATAATTGAAGGATTGTTTCGGCTGTCTAGGCCGTTATCCACTAATACAACATTCCCTTAATACTTAATAACTATCATTAGCAAAAAATATCTTAACCCTATATATATATATATATTTCTTTTTGTATAAACATCAACCTACTTAAATGTGTTTAATAAAGAAAAATTGATGATATTATTATTTAAATTCTTGTTCATTTCTAATAGTTAGAAAACAAATTATGCTTATTTTAAAGTAGATGTTTTGCAATTTTGCATGATTCTGATTTTTTGTGTAATTTGTAATTTTGTTTGGTCGCCATTTTGGTTTGGCAGACATTTGCCAATTCGCGTTTGGTAGTCGTAGAGATTAGTTGATTACAATTTATTATAGAGTGGTATAAAAATAATACATTTAAATAAAGGTAATTGCTTTACTAGACAGGTTTGTTCCAAAGCGAATACTTGTACAGTTTTTTAATGTTATATATATTGTTATACTAAAAGCATAAAGAAGTTAATGTAAAATACAGAATGACTTTTATATATAATACAGTTAGAGACAAAAATGTATAGATTAGCACAAATGACGAAATACTTTCATTTGGTTTTCTACCTACATCAAGCAACCACTTAGTTATTTTCGGTTTAAATTCTTTCATCACATTGAACCCTTTGAGATCCAGTTGTTCAGTTTATTATAGATTCGCAGTGCACAAAATAAGAAAGATCGTTGCCCAAATTTTGTGTTCATTTTTGGCATTTTATCTAAATAATGATGGCAATGCTGTAACCATTAATGGTGATCGGTATCGTCACATGTTGGAAAACTTCTCAGTGTCCGAATTGGGTCTGCAACACATAGGACAGATATCAATAGGACGGTGCCACCTCACACATAGCCCGAGCTATGCTTGTAATTTTGTGATAAATTTAAACATCGGTCGGCCTGGACATAATATTCACCCTGTATATGCAGATCAACGGCTTAAGTGCTATTTATTATGACGGACGTGACATAAATAGGGTGTTATACCAAACCATTTTTTTTCTTTCTTTCTACCTTCTGCCCAAATATGATCTGCGATGTACTGTTTTTGTGGGTTAAATATACCGGCAGTGGTGCGTGGAGGGTGACTCTCTTATATGCTTTTTCTTTTGTGCCGTCTCGTTTCCCGGAAGGAAGTGCCTCTTCATTTCTCCTCTGCTCCCCGGCCTTGTTAATTGTATTATTTTATATTGTCTTTACGTTATGTATTGTAAATATTATTTATTTATTTATTAATAAAGTGAGTCAACCGGGGACAATGAGGGAAAATCTTGTTTTGGCAGATGTGCGGTATCGCCCTGTCAGTATGGGGGGGGCGCTATCGAACAGCTGCCTAGTAGCATTTAAAAAATGCCAACCAGGCGGCAAACAAGTAGAACCGAGATAGGAGCCTTGAGTGGGTCCGCCTTCATACCATACCTAAGAACACGCGTTCTTAGGTACGGTATAACGTTGGAATTCGGTCGTGAGCAGGGCGTGCAGGTGTTCTTTTTTAGTTATTAAATGCATCACAGTTTGTACATCACATTAGTTCGTTTGTAGGTAGTTGCACCAGGTACACGAATTCTCAGAAAATATTGTTATTCGCGTTCGTAATATACATTACTGCTCTCGTTCATGGTTTGGTCTGTCTCATGTTGCAGTCGCGCGGCGAGCACGTGTGCCCGCTGTGCTCGCAGCGCTTCCCCTCCGAGCGGCCGCTGCGCGCGCACCGCCACCTGCACGCCCTGCGCCTCGTGTGCCACGCGTGCGGCGCGCGCCTGCGGGACCGCGCGCGCCTGCGCGAGCACCTGGAGTGGCACGCGGGCGCCACGCACCCCTGCCCCGAGTGCGGGGGCCTCTTCAGGTCGGTGGAATGCTCATATAATCTCTGTTCATTGTACACATTTGGGGGTTAGGTCGGTGGTTAAATGAAAATGGCGTGTTGATGTGTTTATTGTGGCAGTATGATAAAATAAAGAATACACAATTATGGATAGAACAAAGAAATGGGGAAGGTGCGCGTGAATTATGAAATTAAGCGAGTCGGCGGTTTCGCTCGGCGCTCGTGGGCCGGCAAGACCGCCGTTGCGGAGAGAGGTGAACAGGAGAGAGAGCTCGTCGGTGAGGGATCGGGCCAGACCTGTAGCGGCAACCGGCAGCGCTATGTCGCTAGCATCGAAATCCGGTCGCCTACACACTCTTGGACCGGTCTAAACCTAATTTTGTATAATTACCCTTTAAGATTCTGCCTAAAACTTTGGCACTCTACCATCTCGCTCATCCGATATAAATCTTCTTCTTCATCATCCCCTTTATCCTAACCGGGTCGGGGACCTAACAAACTTCCACCAGATGGACTCATTCCTTTCTTCCTAACGTCGCCGTCAAGTTGAAAGGCCAGGTCCAGACCTAAATCATTTTGAATAGCAGATGATTACGGGACATGGATAATTCCAGAGTGAGTTTAGACACGTGGGAGAGTGGAACAGAAGCCTGATCATGTTTTGGGGAATTTAGAGATGAATTTAGGGATTTGACTGGATTTAGACACTGCCCGCCCAGTAATGCATACCTAATTAGTAATGGGATGAATCTTGTTTTATGTAAAGAATTTATTCGGGTATGGGTGACACGTTGGAGATCCATAGGTAGATAGTTAGGCCGGCCTACATGAGTGGGAAGTATATCTCTCTCTCTCTCTTTCATTCTCCATACCTCGTGTTTTGCAACTCCGTCAGTCTGTCCGTGTTAGTGTGACTCAATCCATTTTGTGTCTCGTCCACTGTCCCTCTTTTGGGAGTGTTTTTGATGACTGGATCCCTGAGTGTCTGCCTTGAACTACTGCACCTTCATTTGCCATCAATTTTCCATCTGTGTGTAATCTAACAATGTATTCTATGGATTTATGCCGTATGTTTTATATTAATTGTTGTGACTTTCCAATTTACCTGCACCGGTGTGGTGCCCTTGGAAATACTATCATACCCTTTGGTGTTCTTTCCTCGAAGTGTACTTCTCGAGTTAGTTGTTTAGGTATATGTGACAATTATCGTTTATTACAACAACTTATTTACAGAATGTACAATTATAGAACTCGGATATTTAATACTATTATTGCGAAGGAACGATGGGATAAGAGCGCTGTTCCCCAGTGACGGCCTCTTATATCCCATGATCCCCACCACACATCTCACACACACGTACACACATATAAAAGTGACATTTCTCACATTAATAAAGCGGCAGCACTTAGGGACGCTGGAAGGTTTACATTTTAACTTTTCGGAAGTTGCTAATAACTACATTTTTTTTTTTTGTTTTCTATACTGCATAAACTTCTTTGAATATTTTATTGAATCAAGTCGCGTACGAGTGGGACCGACAAGGGAGCCCTAGCTTCTAAACCGGTCCCGGGAAAGGGTGGGTCTTCCCCCTCCCTCTCCAGCGGTCCTCTATTAACACTCCACCGGTAGTTCTAATCTTTCTTCGCACTTATTTGCCTTCTCCGTGTTGTATGGTGATTTTCATGTAATTATCCATAATAATAGAGGTAGCGTCTCCTTTAAATGTCAGTCATAGTAAAGTCTGTGTAAATGAATTGTAAATAATTTATGACTCGCGCTTGTTTTTCTTGTTTAAAAGTGTTATTTTTAATTTGTGACATTTCATGAATTAAATTTGTTTCATTTTTGTGTGTGTCGCCCAGCCGCCGGACCACGCTCAAGAACCACATGCGGCTGAAGCACGGCCACGGCAGGTACGAGTGTGACTCTTGCCACAAGGTGTTCGAGGCCAAGGAGCGCCTCAAGGAGCACCAGCTGTGAGTAACTGTCTCTTTATCTCGGTCGCGACGTCGTGTCTCGTGACGAGAATCGATAGTTAAATATGGCCGACTGTGCACAGCTGTTCCAAAAGTCATCTGACACATAGATACAATGAAAGTTGCACTATACGTCTCGTCCACTGTCTCTCTTTTGGGAGTGTTTTTGAGTAATGTATGTCTGCTTTGAATTACTGCACCTTAATCTGTATGTAAAATTATGTTCTATGGATTTATATTATATGATTTTTTATGATTAAAGACAGCACTTAGGGGACGCTGGAGTGTCTAAATTTTAAATCTTAATTTCTTCTCCTTTTTTGTTTTGTATTTGTAAAAAATGTTTGGGGGTTAGGACGGTGGTTAAAAGAAATACATGTGATTGGCGATTGTGTGGGTTTATTGTGACAAATGATAAATGCGATGAAGACAGATAGAAATGAATACAGCGAATGAAGAGGTATGAAATTATGAAATGAATTGGCAGTCTTGCACGGCAAAGGCGAGCCGGCAAGACCACCATTGTGAAACGCTGAAACTGGAGAGACTGTCTGGCAGTGAATTGAGCCAGACTTGTGGCAGCAGCCGGCAGCGCTGTCGCTAGCGTCGATGCTGACTGAGATGGCGGTAGATTTAAATCATGGTCGCTACAAATGTAATCGAATTAAAGATGATGAGTGAGACCGACAAGATGGTTTCGGTCGTTAGCGGGAATATGGACAGTAAAGGTGAAGTGTTAGGAAATGTTATGTTTTTAATTAATTGAGTAGCTGGTCGGTGTAGTGGTTGAAAATGCCAATCCGAGATGTCCACGATTGCTTGGTGTCCCTCAGGCGGCACGCGGCCGTGCGCCCCCACGCGTGCGACTCGTGCCCGAAGACGTTCTACACGGTGGCCAACCTGTCGGTGCACCGCGCCACGCACCGGCCCTCGCTGGAGCACTACTGCGTGGAGTGCGACCGCCACTACAAGTCCGCCGCCATCCTGAGGAACCACCTGGACAAGTCCTCGCGCCACCGCGACACCTCCACCTTCAAGTGAGCTCGTTTCTAGTGTTATTTTCTTTAATTAATCGATTAATTGAGGTTTTGTTGTAAATGTTGATCGTTTTCTTAATATCACTTTAATAATTGTTCTCTGTATTATTTTTACTGAGTTCATTATACGAGGGCCAAGTAAAAAATAAGGTTCCTTACGCAGTACACTCGCCACGCGAGATGCTAGGCGAAATCCGGCAACACCGCCTTGATTGTTGGTCCCTTAACTACATCCCCACTACCGGGAGCAAACGCTGCGACGCTCAGTAAAGGCCTGACAGCCATCCGCTATGGAACCCGCCATCGCCGTTACCGCCAGGTGTGAAATCCGTTCGGTGATTCGATTTTTAAACGCGAAGAAGCTTAAACCTGTTGAAATTCATCGACAGTTGGAAGAAGTTTATGGCACAGCTTGCGTCAGCGTCCAACACGTCCGCAAATGGTGCAGGGAGTTCTCCGAAGGACGCGCAGACGTCCACGACGAGCAAAGGAGTGGGAGGCCATCGGTGTCGGACGAAGTCGTGGCGAAGATTGAGCGCATTCTCCTCGAAGATCGGAGAGTAACGCTTCGGGAGCTCGCTGTCCAGGTTCCTGAGGTTTGTGAAAAAACCATCGACAACATTTTGACCGATAAACTTGGTTATCGCAAGGTGTGCGCGCGGTGGGTCCCACACATGCTTTCAGAAACCCACAAAGACAATCGTGTCAAGTGTGCCGAGGGGTTTCTTCGAGAATGCGCCGAGAATACCGAAGAATTCTTGGACTCCATTATTACGGGAGATGAAACGTGGTGTCACTACGTCACTCCAGAAACAAAAGAACAGTCCAAACAATGGCGCCATCCTGAATCGCCTAGGCCGAAAAAGTTTAAGCAGACGCTTTCCGCAGGGAAAGTGATGGCTACGGTGTTTTGGGACCGAAAAGGCGTCTTGCTGACCGAGTTTATGCCTAAAGGGACCACCATCAATTCGGACAGGTACTGCGAGACATTGACAAAACTCAAAAGAGCCATCCAAAATCGCCGGAGAGGAAGGCTGACCGAGGGCGTTAGGCTGCACCACGACAACGCTCGCCCGCATGTCTCTCGACAGACCACCGCCCTACTGGACAAATTCGGCTGGAAATTGCTTGACCATGCCCCCTACAGCCCTGATCTTGCTCCCAGCGACTTCCACTTGTTTCCGAAATTGAAGCAACACTTGGGTGGACAACGCTTCAATACAGATGAAGAGGTGAAAGAAGCGGTCACCAAGTTCATCGGCGGCCTAGCGGCGGAATTCTTCGAAGCGGGTTTTCAGAAGTGGATAACTCGTCAGGAAAAATGCATAGAAAAATCAGGAGACTATGTAGAAAAATAGAATAAAGTACAAGCTTTCAGATGGTTTACTTATTTATTGCAATAAAAAATACCTTATACCTGAAAAAAATGTAGGAACCTTATTTTTTACTTGCCCCTCGTATTATTGTATGCATCCTCCCCACCCAATTATTCCATACTGGAGTAGTGAGTGAACAATAGCAAAATATACCTTTTTAAAATTATTTATACTTAGAACGTTCCTTAATCTTATGAATATATTCTTTTCACTAATTCGTTAATGTGACTGTGGTATTTTAAATTTTGATCAATAATTACACCGAGATGTTTGATTTCTTTTTTTGGGCTTAAATTTGTACAAGAGTCGTTACAGGTCATTTTGTTACAGTTGTCGTTATGAATAGTATGTCCTGGTAACGATATTAAGTTTATTACAACAAGTATTATAATAATTATAAATTATACACTTCAGAGATAGACTAGTTATTCAGGGGAAGCTGTGATGGAAGAGAGCTGTTCCCCCGGAGACGGCCTCTTATAAGGCTCGCCCCCCGCCACTTATCTACTCACTTTCATGACACACACACACACACACATATACATTTACAAATCTAATCTAAAATCGAAAGCTGACATGGAGGCAACACAACTACCGATCATAAATCGTCGGGCTCGTGTTCCAGGTTTGCGTGCGAGCAGTGCCCGCGGCGCTACGAGTCGCCGGAGCTGCTGGCGCGCCACGTGCGGTCGCTGCACGAGCGCGTGCCGCTGCTGGCGTGCGAGGCGTGCGGCGCGCGCTACGCCACGCGCCAGGGGCTCAACTTCCACCGCCGGTGCGCGCACCAGGGCTACACGCTGCCCAGGAAATACGCCTGCCGGTCGTGCGACAAGGCGTTCTCGGTACGGTGGGCAGAGTTAATCTCTTATATTATATTCCTAATTATTGTAAACAAATATTTAGCACCGACATAGTTTTAAGAAAGCGTCACGTAAAAGATTTTTGTAGCTTGGTAATGTATTTTATTTTATTTATTTATGAAAAACATATAGTATAGATATTTAATAACTTATGATATAATACATAGTATAAAAATAAGACCAGTGAAGTTTCTTTTTAGCTGGATAAAGTGTAAATGTTATACAGATTAATAAAATAAGTCATACTAATAATAATAATCCGTTTATTCCAGCGTGATCAGGTTTTTTTAAGACCTGATTCGCCATAAATTTATATAATACATTAAAGTTACCAAATATTATCTGTAGCTATTCTGTAGGCGTTGCCATTCTCTAATCAGAGAACCAGCTTTCCATGAGAGCGCCGCTTGCATCAGAGAGTCGGTGCTGAGTGCTGAGATCCAGTCGCAGCTTTACGCCCGCAGCTCGATGTCTCAGAAGCGGAACGAATCCGTGTATACGGCCCTTGGTGAACATTGTAGATGCGCTGCAATAACGCGCCAAGCCGAACATATAAACAAATTATTGTTTTTATACTGTTTAAATAGGAGAGGATGGGGAAGAAGTGGAAAAGGGATGCAGTAAAAAAATATTAATTATATTTAAAATAAAAACACTGATTACTTTCACTAATTTGTTATTTATTATAACGTTTTCAATGCTGACGCATCATCTTTAGTAATGTTACTAATATTAAACTTAAGACTAAAGGACTATGTGCTATGTAGGATTAGAGTTAGGTGGATGTAGGGGCGTGGCCAACAAGCGCAGGAGAGGGAACGTAATATAAGGTGTTTGAATATTGATGACATTTTAGTTACAATATAGTTTATAAATAATAATGAGTTTATAATACATGATTAAATAATGTCTTGTCTCGGTTACAGTCCAAAGCGCTCCTGACCAACCACATGCGGACCCACACGGGGGAGAGGCCCTTCGAGTGCTCCGCGTGCCACAGGAAGTTCACGCAGAAATCCGCGATGCGGACTCACGTCAAGCTGGTGCACCTCAAGATGAAGCGCAGCGTCAAATCCGGCAAGAAGTCAACCGCAGACAGTCAGAAGGACAACGCGAGGACGACAAACGCAAAGCCGCCGAGGCTCGCGGACGCGCCGCTGCCTTCGGAGGCCTCCGAGGCGATGATGCCGCAATACAAAGTCGAACCTGTTCAAAATGCCGTCGAGCCAGTGGTGGTCGGCTGGGCAGGCGGAGGTGCAGCGGACGACGTGAAGCAAAGCGAATTGCAAGATATCAGTTTGAAGAAAAGCGAAGTGCATCACGTTTTTTATATGGAATAGATTGTAGATATGAAATCTTGAATGAACATATTTTGATATTTAAGTGCGTCTGTAATGTAGAGAGCGAATTGAATATAAGTGTAACAGATATGATTTGTGTCAAATGATTCCCGATGTTTCTTGGAATATTTTAATGTTGATATTGGTTGAATTTTATTTCCTTCCCACATGCTTTAGAGGAAGAAACTTGGGGCGGGCGAGAGGGGGGGTAGCTCTGGGCGCAGAACTGGCATGTCCATAAAATAACAATTTTCTTGTTTTGAGAACCGGTGACATTTTAACCTTTCCTCTCCGATGATGTAAAGTGAGTTGACATTGCCTCTAATTATGTGAATATCTCTGGAAATATACTAAATGCAGAGTTCATATTTTAGGTATTCTTCCGTAATTATTGACGTATTGGATTAAATAATTTACCATACGTAACAATACAAAATGTTTTCTCGAAGAATCTGAGACGAATTTGTCAATACATGGATGTATGTGTACGAGCAATGAGGTGCGAAAGGCGTAGTGCGCGGGGTGTCGGATGCCGATCGTCACTTTAGTTAGTGGCATAGCGTAAACTGGTCGAGTTAGACGTTTCTTATGCGTCTTTGTGCTGTCGTTCCGTATGACCAATGTTTTTTCTCATTCTGATTGATATATATATTGTTTTAATGATTAATATAAATAATAAATGTAAAATATTTATATTTATCCGAATTAAAAATGTACACTGAGTTTACAGCACCGGAGCGCGCGGCAACGTATGCGAAAGGTTAATGTTTAGAACCACTGTTTTTCACAAGAATGTTAATGTAATGTGTGCACATTTTTTTAATTTATGAAAATATCAAAGAAATGGCGACGTTGATAACAAAAATGTCGTTAAATGCATTAGACCATACATTTATTTGGATTAAGAGTTTAATGGCTCTCTGGGAGTCGGTAAAGGTACGCGTGCACTGGATGCGTCATTATAATCCTAGAGTGAAACACACGCGATGATGATTCGTAGAACGCTTCGCGCTGAATACTGTACTGTCCTTTATCCGCTTTCAAAACGAATCCCCAAAAGAAATCTCATTTGTGGGCCATGATTATTGTCCGGCATTTAATATATTTTTTAAATTACACAAACTAGCCCGAAAAATTGTTATCGAAAGATACTTAACATATGTAGCTTTTTCCAAGAAGACAAGGCGCGTTTTTTAAGTACCGTAATTTTATTTTAAAGAAACATAATTTTTACAACACTTTACTTTTTTCGGACGCTACACACCATAAACTACTTTTCATAGTTGTCACAATTATTATGGCACTTGTTATAACGGGGCACCAATTTTTTGTATGCTTACGTCACAGAACGACGCCGCCTGGACTGACCATATCTGTACTCCGTCTTTGAGTTCATCATCGTCATCAAAACGCTTGCCACCGTTTCGAAACGAATCACGGACCGTATTTCGCAGTCGGCGGATTGATCTATTGTCTTGAACATTTCAACCACTCGCAAGAAGATGGCCACACTACGTGAATGTCTCTAACGTTGCATGTGGTGAGTCAACAGATGAAGGAAACTATTGCGCATGGGCAACATCGCGACGGCAACGTTACACTGGAAATATTTGGCAACGGTAATGACTTAAATAACGTGCCTCGTACAAGCTTTGTATTGCGCGTATTTCTTAATTAATTTACTTAGTAACATCACACGATTACCCACAATCTTAAAGACTTAAGTTTGCTATCAGTGACAGTAGGCCCCCAAGGAAAAGGGCTCTGCTTGCCAATGCCATCTGCTCCAAATTTCTGCGCAGAACATAGGCAGTATCCTGCCTCTCCGTGGCCACCCCTGCCACTATTTTAAATTAAAACTATATTCGAATCTCGAGAAATGCCGGATAGGGACCGCTAGTATGAAATAACGTACAAGTCAATGGAATGTATACCATTTTATTACAAAATTTTTAAAAATCTAGGAGCCAGCCGTTAAATATATTCTAAGCAAGGGTGCTAATAACCGGTTTTTTTCATTCAATCATTAGGTTTATATTTTTATATCCGAATTATCTTAGGAATAAAACTAGTGATATAAATATAAAATAAATTCAATGGATTTTACATAAACGATGGCTTTATTTAATGTAAATTAATGAAACACGATACAAAGTGCATTAGCCGTCATTCCAGGTCGATGTGCTCATGACAGCATCGCGGTTTCCTACAGCGTGAACTGTTTACCCTCATTCTTCACAATCTCGAGTCTCGAGTGAAGAGTCTACAGACATGCCTCGAACTAGGTCCGTTCTTATTATTGGAGATCGACATCTCATCCTCCGTCCTTGTTTATCCTCCTGTGATCAGCAATATCTTCATCTCTTCTAGCAACATCTTTCCCTACATGTTGTGGAGGTTTTCTTCAGTGTGAAGAATGGAGACATTCGTTCATCTCGCTTTATCCCTTAATCAAATCTAAAGCGTCGCTAACCTGCAGTCTAAGTTCTGCAGTGAGATTTGTGTGCTTACAAACACTATTTACTATTTTTGTAACAGCAGTCATTACAGCGAATGGTTTTATTATAAGCTGGACATAGATTACTACGCTAAACCGGCACCGCGACTCGCCAGTGCCACGAGCGGTCCGGCCAGGTGTTCCGTTCTGCGCGTCACTTCTGCACCATTTCTCATCATCCAGGCAGCCGCAAATAACACAGAGCTCCACTAACATATAACAGAAACCTCAAAAGTATTTTTAATATGAACCATGCCGTGTTGCATTATTATAATGCAACATGACACGGATTAAAGTAGAGTTGTAAAAGTGCCAACCTGGCGGCGAATGACAACCCGCATGGGAACGCTTGCTAATGTAATAGTCCTGAGTAAGCGGAAGATCGCAATTACAGAGCTCTATTAAGTTCGTTTGTTTTCAGAATCGTGCATTTATCGCGACTATATTAAATATACCTGCGACCAAATTGTAAGTATTTTTTGTCTGATTCCTTTCCTCGAGTTCAACACCTAATAATCAGAACACATAAACTAGTTTGATTTATAGAGGTAGACTAGCCATCCTTTCGATAACAATCTTTCACAGTTATACATTTTTAATATTATATCTACATTCTTTACGGGAGAACGGTTTCTCTCTGGTGTGGGTCTGCATGTGTTTTTGTAAATTGGAACTCGACGAACAGATATAGCTGCATTCTTTACACGCGAAGGGTTTCTCTTTAGTATGAATAAGCATGTGCTTTTTAAAATTTGAATTAAACGAACATTTATAATCGCATTCATTACACTGGAACGGTTTCTCTCCAGTGTGTGTAAGCTTATGCAACCGTAAACGGTGTTCTTGTGTACCGGTGTAACTACACTCATCACATGAAAATGGTTTGCCCCTAGTATGGGTGAGCATGTGCTTCATCAACGTGTATTTGTGCGAACATCTATATTCGCATTCTACGCACGAGATTGGTTTTATCTTTTTATGCGTCAGCTTGTGCATGCCTAGATCGTAATTTCGCAAACATTTATAATTGCACTCTTCGCACGAAAACGGTTTCACGGTGGTGTGGGTGAGCGAGTGTCTGCGTAATGTTGAATTTTGAGCGCACACGAAACCGCATTCTTTACACGAGAATGGTTTCTCTCCGGTGTGCGTAAACATATGCTTTTGTAAATCGCGCATGCGCGAACATTTGTAATTGCACTCGTCACAGGAGAATGGTTTCTCTTCATTGAACGGGAGCGGATGTATTTTTAACTTCTTTTTTTTTGCATCATTTAAGATTGTGTTCAAAATGCGATTGGATCGGCTGTTTGTGATAACTGCTGACTGTTGGTGGCACTTTTCTTCAGCTTCATCAGCACGGCAAGGTGAGACGGGTTCTGACGGAGAGTCAAATTCTGTAACTAAATTAATAATAATAATATAAGTATTTAAACACTGATTGGATTATTGCTATGGAAATGCAGTAAGAAAACAACGGTGACAATTGAACTAAAGGACAGCTGGAGGGGGAGGACCCACCCTTTTTTGGGACCGTTATAGAAGCTAGCGCTCCCTTGTCGGTTATACTCATCAAAACTAATAAAAATACGCGACTTTAATTCAATAACATATTCAAAAAAGTTTATGCTGCATATAAAACAAAAAGAAAAGAAATTTAATGTAGTTATTAGCAATTTCACAAAAGATAAAATTTAGACTTTCTAGTTTCCCTTAAGTGCTGTCTTTATTCATATAAAACTTATAAACATAAATCCATAAAATACAGAATACATATGATAGATTACATACATTTGGACTGTCAGAGGAAGAAGGCCACATTCCAAGATACAAGGCGTTGCGTATAAGCAAAGATACCGGAAGAATTCAGATACGGAAGGAGTTTGGCACTCACCGCAATCCGATTTTGCTGGCACCTCCAAATGTGGACTGTATATTAATCACTATTTATTCTTGGCTTCCTTTAGACGACGACGAGTTCCGACACATGTTGCTCATAGAGTAGATAGTATCTTAGCTGTCTCTCTATTCACACCACGACTGCGCCCATGCCCACATCGTACAATTAATTTCGTTTCGTACCGAATTCACGGCCAATAAAATTAAAAAACAATCTACTTTTATCGTAATATAAGAATTTATTTTAAAAATAGTAATTGGATGGGGAGGAGCGATTATGTCTGCAATTAACCAGTGATGGTAAACCGTTACATGACTGATTGTGACGATGATTGTTAACTAAGATTTAACTGTTGGAGGTTTACTTACTAGTGTACCAGTTATTGCTCGAAGAATTAAGAATAATCAGTTAGCAATCTGCGTTACAATTGAACACAACAACGGTTTAAACAACGATTTAACCATCACAGTTAACCCTTTAATTGTTGCCCAGAAAACAATTAAAAAAATAATCTTCAAAACGCCAATAAATATGAAGACTGATAATATATTAAATAAATTAGACGTTTTCGATGTGAGACAAATCTACGCTAAAACCGTTCTAGCTTACTTATATAAACACAAACTAACACACTCAAAACACAATTCCTCCAGGTAGCATATTGTATTAAGGTATTCAATGATTTCAAGTACATGCATATTTGTGGTACAATGTAGTCGACGAATCATAATTTTTATTTAATACATGTGTATTTTATGTACTTGCATCAAATTAAGCCTTAGTTGTTAACATTGCCTACAAAACACGGCACAGTAAAATTAAATGTAAAAAATGTGTGGCATTGTGTTTCGTGTTCGCAAAAAACTTACTTCAGTGATTGTAATTTTATTATCACGTCCGCGTCTAAATCCCTACCCTAGACCTCTTTCCGCTTTGCTTGGCTCAGTGTGAAATGTGACCTTGACGCCAACATACATCAACTTGACCGATATTTGTAATGTGTTCGATCTCGACATCGCGATGACATTCGCTTTATGGCTGTTCAACTCCAATGCACCAGCACTGTGTTATGTGTGATCATAGTGTTTGACATCGCCGTCTTCAGTCGGGAGTGGAGATCGTCTCCATCCGCGTGCAAACATTGTGTGATTTCGCGACGACCGCGGGGATTTGTATGTCATACTCGTACTCAAGGTAAGGCGACCAGTCCTTGCGAATCCCGTTTCTCGAGATCACTGGTCCTTCTTCTAAACCCCCCCATTCCCTCACCGGCCTCTTCCTGTACCACGTTTCCCTACTTCCTTACCACCTTGCGGTGATGCCGATTTGCGACCGGAATTGTTGTAATCCATTCAGAGATAGCGCAATTGAAATAAATAAATAAACGTGTATTGAAACCGGTCGATCTTATTATATATATTTTTTTAAATTAATCAAAAAATAAACCTTCAAACATAAATTTTATTTTTTTACCATAGTTTTGCTCAATATTGCTGGATCTTTCCAAACATTCCTTCTTGACATCTAAGTAAGATATATCTATATCAGAGTAGAAGGATTCATCGCCCGGTTTTTCCGGGCAGTTCTCAGCGGAAGATCCCGGCTCAAGCTTGATTGCTGGAGGAGCTGTGTCGGCGTGATCCATGGGTGGCGTCTTCTTCGCTAAAGCCAGCTGAAAAATTGAGTAAAATAAATGTCTGACGAGCAATAGGCTGCTCGGAACATCAAGAAAGAGATCAACACTAAAACTTTGATTATATGTAATGTATTTAGCCGCGACACTGTATTCTCCTTGTCATTGCCACGGTAATAATCTTACAGATTCCCTGATGCTCAGTGTGATGTCGTTAGTAGAAATAATAGTCCAACGTAAAGCTAATTAACAATTTATTACTACATTTACAACAGTACAACAATATACACAATAAGGTATGTTATCTTGAGAACCGAAGAGTATTGAAAGAGAGCGCAACTGCGCTTCCAGCGTCATTTAACTCATCCCGGCTTTATAAAATTACTAATGGATTTTTGTTAAAAAATTGAAACGATCTACTTCTACGAAGCGCCCGCTACGACAAAACTTAACCCACGGTAGAATTATCCAGAAGAAATAATTATGTCAGCAGTGAATGCTTGCGGAAGTCTAAATTTTTTCGACAAAATAACGTTCTTATATAATGCAGCCTGACCAGCGAAACTTCAATAAAATGTTACGCATCTTTCTAACGCAGTGGACGCAAAGATAAGACATCCGATGCTAAAAGCGCCTTCTCGGAAAATTCTAGCATTCGGGTGGGTTTTCGAGGGCCGAGTTGGTTTTGGCGTTATTACAGTTACATTAAATTAAATATATTAATTAGAAATATATACATACAAAATCAATTTTATTGAGAAATATTGTTGTCGCGTCACCGGGATTCGAACCTGGATCTCTTTTCAAACCGGGGAAGGTGAATTATCCAATTATGCTACAGCGACGATATTTTTAGAGACAAATTTTCGAACCTATTATGTTACCTTTTTGATATTAATACGTTTATTTGAAAGAGCCATCTACCTTATTTTTACGGAATCTCAAATACCTTTGAGTAATCTGATAGCAGACGCCAGAATTACCAATTCATTTTTATTAAATTTTGGACATTATCAACTTCACAATAAGAATGTGTTCTGCTAATACATTACACTACACTATTAAAGCAATCCTAGTAAACATAAAAACAGAAATTAATTTATAATTCAAACTTTACCACTATTTATGATATAATATAAAAGATTTCGATTGGCTCCGTACAGCGAATAACGTCCACAAAGGAGAAATGTCTTACGTCAATAATCCATAGACGAAGAGTGGTAACATGGATAGGGTTGCCATGTGTGTCGGGTATGTGACATGGTATGAAAGTATCCACCTACATATGCTCCGTCGATTTGAACTATTGAAATTGCACGAAATGCAATGAATGAATGAATTCATATGTTTTTTCGAGGCATGTTTTTATCCACTTGTAGCGATCAGAATTCTTAGCCGGCATCGACGCTAGCGACGTCGCAACCGGCTGCTGCTACAAGTCTGGATCGATTTTTCACCGTCATGCAGTTTCGTAGTTACACAACGGCGGTCTTGCCGGCCCACGCTCGCCGAGCGAGACCGCCGAATTGCTTCACTTCGAAATCCACGCACACCTTGTACATCTTCACTCATCCATTATATTCATGCTCATCTGTCTTCATTGTTATATCTATCACAATAAATACCTCAACACGCAAACGACATTTCTTTCATTTAACCACCGTCCTAACCCCCAAACACTATTGAAATACGATTTGGCATTATCAACAATAGAATGATAACTAGACTTACCATAATTATGAAATTCTAAACCGGGACAATTATCGCTTCGCATTTGGTTCTCGCAACACCAAATTTTGGTTTATAGAATTTTGAGATCAATTTGGATGTGCAGTTAAAAGTGTTGCAGCTTATATAATGCATCGCCGTGTGAAAGCTAAATGTGGCCTCTTTGGCCGCAATTACTAAATCATTTTTGAATGGAATCAACGTTTTAAAAAATGTTTTAATATATGAAAAGCTTGCTACAGCCGTTAAATTAGTAATCTTAAATTAGTCATAGTAAACCGTTACGTGACTGATAAGTGCCACTGATTGGTAATTGAGATTTAACTATGAATTAAATATATTAATTAGAAAGATATACATATAAAATCAATTTCATCGAAAAACATTGTTGTTGCGCCACCGGAATTCAAACCTGGATCTCTTTC
This sequence comes from Eubasilissa splendida, assembly GCA_031772225.1. Lineage (NCBI taxonomy): Eukaryota > Metazoa > Arthropoda > Insecta > Trichoptera > Phryganeidae > Eubasilissa > Eubasilissa splendida. The sequence continues at coordinate 2,709,763 of CM062872.1, read as the reverse complement.
CTAACCGGGGAAGGTGCATTATTCAACTATGCTACAGCGACAATATTTTTAGCGACAATTTTCGAACTTATATGTTACCTTTTTAATATTAATACATTAACTATTGAATCTATTGTTAATATAGTTCAACTAATTTTGATGTAATTATCACATTTTACGAAGTATTCTCACATTTTTTGAGCCATCCTGTACATATAAAATCAACGTATCGGTAGCAAAAACAATATTTTTCTTTAAAATTGATTTAATATGTATATCTTTCTAATTGATGCATTTAATTTGTATTTAATGAAACATTAAATTGAAATCATTATAAATTGAAAATATACGGCTTTAAATTTTTGAAAACATTAACATATGTAGATCAAGAAGAATAGTAGAGTTTTTTTGATCATTTATAAATATTGGTAATAAACATATGTAGCGATCGGAATTCAAATCCACCGCCATCTCAGTCGGCATCGACGCTAGCGACAGCGCTGCCGGCTGCTGCCACAAGTCTGGCTCGAGCATTCACTGCCAGGCAGTCTCTCAAGTTTCATCGTTTCACAACGGCGGTCTTGCCGGCTCGCGCTCGCCGAGCAAGACCGCCAATTCGCTTCATTCCATTTCGTGCACACATGCACCTTCTACATCTTCATTCATTGTTCTTGTCATATCATACTGTCATAATAAACCTCAACACACGCCAAACAACATTTATTTCATTTAACCACCGCCCTAACCCCCAAACATATAAAGAGAAGAAGTGGACCCGAAGGAGATCTACCCGCGGTGCACCGGAACTCGCCGTAGTAGCCGACTACACAATTTTGTCTCGTGAAACCAAAGTCTCTGACTTAAAAAGAGTTCATTGGATCCAGTGGTAAACTTGAAAGACAATTTGTGATGATGTTAAATTAATTGTATATACTAATATATGTTTTTACGCAAATGAAGTTTGAATAATATACGTAAGCTCAAATTTATTTATATTTATTTACGATGTTGGATATTTATTTATTTATGCATACGGTACATAGTGCTATTGAAAAAATTTAAAATTAACAAAGAACTGTCCTCAAAATAACAATATTTAAAAGTAATATTATGAAAAAATATTAATATTGCTACTTTGACAAAATAAATATTTTTTATTAGCGGAACACATTCTTATTGTGAAGTTGAATTGATAACTCTGGCGTCTGCTATCTGTTTACTCGCAGGTATTTGAGATTCCGTAAAACCAAAGGAACGATTGATGTATTAATTTGAAAAAGTATAACATATAGGTTTGAAAATTTGTCGTCTAAAATAATGTCGCTGTAGCATAGTTGGATGAGAGGTTTGGAAAGAGATACAGATTCGAATCCCGGTAGTGCAATAATAATATCTTTCTAATTAATACATTTAATTATTTTTTATTTGTTAACAGAAATTAAAATATTATATTAACAAATATTACTACAAATAATCTATGGCAATATCAGAACAAGAAGATTTCATCCATCACCGGAAATTTTAAAGAAACAGAAAATATGCTTAATTTGGTGATGAATAACCACAAGATTTATCGAGGTACAGCATCACATGACACACACATTTTTGGGCTTTTAAAAAGAGGACACAGAAATGAAACTGTATTACAAAAAAATATTATTTTATTATGAATTGAAAGACATCAAAATTGTCGTACAACTGCGTAAATATATTCATATTTCATTATTAAAATTAATTATCTCTAAACTATATAATAAAATAGCGGATCTAAAAAAATCCCTCAAATACGTTACTTTCTGTAATAAGAAATCTCAACTAAATTTCAGATGTAAAAAAATGTTATGCTATTTATAATTAGATTAATTGTTCAATGTGTGCAAATGTTAATTATTATTAATATTTATAAATATACAATAAATAATACGTTGGAGTAGTCGCGACAACAATGAGCTCTGTAGTATATTTAACGAACTAAGTATCGCATAATGTATTAAAATAGGAAGAATGACGGAGATGGCCAAAAAATAAACAAAGAAGTCACTGCTGAATGCCAGACCACCATGTCGCAGGAGTTAAGCTGAGATGGAGCGACAATGTCTTCAAATATATGTGATTTAAATCCACCGCTATCGTTGCCACCCCCAACTGACCGACGAAATCTACACCAGGGAACCGAGCTTCCGCCGATAGAAGCAGCGCCCAGTATAACTTCCTTAGTCTTGTATCTTTCTACTACTTTTTATACAAGTCTATACACAAACTCACGTTTCATTTCACCAAAGAGAGGCAGTCTATTTGCAGTCAGTGTTTAGCAATCTAACGAACGTCATACTTTACTGTTGTGTTACAGCTCTAGCGTCGTTCCTTATCAATGGTGAGACAGCATGTGTTTTCTCATGCTTCTTTTCTCATTGCACGAATAAGTGCAGTGTGAACACGAAAACAGCTTCTCTTCAGAATGAGTAAGCGTATGTCTATTTAAATCTCTGTTCCGATAAGTTATATAAGTACAGCTAGAACATGAGTAAAGTGTCTTTTCTGTGTGAGTACGCATATGATTCCTTAAGGTTCCTTTATTGTTACAAGTGTACGCGCATTGCGAACATGAGAACTGTCTCTCTTGCGCGTGAGTCAGCATATGCCTCATCAAGTTTTGTTTCCTGGAACACACATACGAGCAGTGTAAACATGAAAAGATTTTCTCTTGAGTGTGAGTAACATTATGCATTCTCAGGTGACCTTTTTGTGTGCATTTATAATTGCACTGTGAACATGAGATGAGCTTCTCTTTAGTGTGAGTGAGAATGTGGACTCTCATGTGACCTTTCTGCGCGGTCGTGTAAGCGCAGTGTGAACAGGAAAAGGGCTTCTCGCCGGTGTGAGAGAGCAAATGTATTTTTAAGTTCGCTTTAAAATTACACGAATAACTACATTGTGAACACGAGAATCGCTTCTTTCCCATGTGGTTGAGCAAATGAGCATTCAAGGATGCTTTAAGATTACACTTATAAGTACACTGTGGACATGATAATAGTTTGACTCCAGTGTGGCTGACCATGTGCAGTTTCAAGAGGCCTTTCTGATTACACCTATAAGAACATTGTGAACATGAAATCCGCTTAACCTCGCTGTGAGAATGCAGATGTCTGTTTAATTCTCCTTTCCGTTTAAATGTACAAGTGCACTGTGAACACGTAAACCGTTTATCTCTAGTAAGTAAATGATTTTTTGAGATTTTTTCGGTGGTAAAAGTGTTATCCGAGTCTGCCTGACTTCCAGGGTCAGTCAGAGGTACTGTTGAGTTTGCGGAAACAGATTCTTCCACCCTGGGACCTGCAAATAAAGTTTAAACAAAATTAAATTCATCACAACGCTCATTGTAAAACGCGAAGAATAAATGGCTGAACTTCTCCATGGAATGCAAGAAGAAAGCATGTCTTACATACAGAACAATAACTGTATTTCATGACTTGTTTTCAGGTGCGGTTTTTTGTCAATCTTTAAATAATTTCGTAGAATTTAACATAGACATGTAGGTAGATATAGATCAGATAGAAGATATTCAGGATATACTTGGTCAATGATTAAAAGCTCAAGTTTTTGTTATATTGTAGATTTATCGAAGAGAACTAATCCAGTGTGCCGTGTTTACAATATTTGGGGGTTAGGACGGTGGTAAAATGAAATACATGTGATTGGCGCGTGTGTTGAGGTTTATTGTGACAAATGATAAAAACAATGAAGACAGATAGAAATGAATACAGTGAATGAAGATGTAGGAAATTATGAAATGAAATGAATTGGCAGTCTTGCTTGGCAAAGAGGAGCCGGCAAGACCGCCATTGTGAAACGCTGAAACTGGAGAGACTGTCTGGCGTTGAAATTAGCCAGACTTGCGGCAGCAGCCGGCAGCGCTGTCACCAGCGTCGATTCCGACTGAGATGGCGGTAGATTTGAATTATGGTCGCTACAAATATATTGTGACATTGCGCAGGTACTGTTACTTAATTTTTACTTCGGGCCATCTGTTCTATGCAATACAATCCCTAGACCTTGCGCCTTAGAAATGGAGAGCCACCGGCCTCGACCAATAGGAGCGGCGTGCGAAGATGGCGCAATTTGACATTTTTCCAGATCAGACCCAGATGGGGAAGGGCGTGAGAGTTGACGAGCGGCGGCAGGTGCGCCAAGTCTCCAGCCGCGAGGTTGGGAGAAAATTCTAGCGACTACGTTGCGTTTTAGTGGCTAAATTAGATATCTCGCAATACCATTACGGATCGGATGAGATGGATCTTCGCCGTAAACTACCGAAGGCTGGACGTACCCTATCCGACTGAAATATCGATATTCGACCTGGCTCTGATGTGATGGCGGCTGAGATGTGATATCATGGAGCACTTAGAGCAGAAAGAGAAGTGCGATAGTGCTTGTTGAGAGACTTCCAAGCAAGATTGTGCGTGCCACGACAACGAAACTAAAAATTAGTATTGTCGGAAAAAATGTCGATGGTTATTTTTAGGTTAAAAATGTAAGCAAAAATTGTTGTATATTGTGCATACAATCTCTCTTACAGATTGCAATGCGATGCACTAATTATTTTATTTTATAACATATCAATATTGTTGAAACTGAGTTTCTTTCAATATTTCCAATTACAATATATCTTCACAGTTACCAATATATATTTTATCTTCTTTTCCACAAGTAAACGAGGTAATAATTTGTTGACAAAAGGTGAATAGGTGATTCTGAGAAAAGTGACCCACAAATGGTTGAAGCTGTCGGTGCAGGTGTGAGATCGCCATCCCACCCCGACAATATATACGTGTTGTCCATCTGTTATTTACTCAGCCCATGTGATACCGAGCGGACTTGGTAAAAATATAACATTATACAAAAAAAAAATTATACTATCCATGTGGACTTGTTTAGAAACTTGCGCGTTGGCGCGCCAAAATAGTAAATAGTTCAGGTGTTATTTTTAATATGAAGTGAACTCGAACGCAAGTACACAGCCAATATATATTACTTACTTCGTTCACGAGTTGCTAAATAATTTTGCGCTATCCAGCTTCCTTACCTGCGCGCTGGCCGGCGTCACCGGAGCACTCCGGCCTTTCTCCCTTGACGACTGGGAGCGACATCTTCACATCAGGATGGACCGCTGCACAACTTTCTTCTTGTTCTTCATCACCGCGTTCGGGAGGAGATGCCGGTTCAGGCTTGACGGCAGATGCGACCGGTCCGACAACATCCATGGTTCCTGAAATACAAACAGTACCGTACTTGTCGACTAACGAGTAAATAAACCCGTTTTCTGATGCATACAGCTGACGGCGCTCTTAATAATACCATAGAGTATGTGAGGACTGAAAGATATAATCCCACAAGAGCAAATAATCTTAACCCTTCCCAAACCATGCAGTAACACCGGTCTACCATCATAATTAAACCTGTAGTATTTCGGTAAATACATGCAGCATAAAATTCATATTTTATATAATCCTAAAGAAAATATTAGTGACTAGTGAAAAACCAATTGTGAAAAGGGAATCGTACAAATTTTTTTTTTTTTTCCGTTCAATCCGTTGTAAAATTAATACGTTGGTAAATATACAATTTGTGATATGAAAGACAGAGATCACACACTATTTTGACAGTGAAAAGAACAACAAACGTACAAATATAATTGTCTCTTTCTTACTAATTGAATGAAGAGAGATAAGAAGGAAGGACATGCTCTAAATTATGTTATTAATCATTTTTCAAAATTGAATGCTTGAATGAATTTTTTCTAATTGTTATTTACGGTAACACGAGTTGACAACATGGCTGCGTTCGGGTGTTTTATATCGTGGTATGGTAAAGGTTAAAATCGTTCCAATGAAAAGTATTTTTGGTGAAAGGTTATTAAATTATTAAGGAGAACACATTCTTATTGCGAAGTTGTAATTATTCAGAACACAGGTATGTGATATATTAATTTGAAAAGTGTAACATATAGGTTCGAAAATTTGTCGTCTACAGTACTGTCGCTGTAGCATAATTGAATAATGCATCTTCCTCGGTTTGGTAAGAGATCCAGGTTCGAAACCCGGCATCGCAACAAAAATATTTTTCGATATAATTGATTTTACATGTACATCTTTCTAATTAATACATTCAATTAGTATTTGAAAGATTATGTACTCACTTTTCTAGCTTCCAGAATATGTAATAAAATTGTAAATAATATTTAAACATTACAGCTTTTAGAAATAATGTTTTAAATCGGCTGTTACAATTAGACAGAGCAGATATTATAGATTATATAACTCTTCTATCTACATTATGTCGCATTGGTTGACAAATGAGTTCAATTAGTTTATGAATGAACTTGTCTATGGATATTGAAATATGAGGTGTGAAAAAATATGATACTGTTTGCCAATTTGCCCAGAAACAAGCTTATCTAGTTGACCAATTACATAAAGCCATCAACAAAAAAAATCTGTTATCTTTTCGCCATGTTTTGTAAAATTGTTATTCTTTAATTTATTATTTTTTTGTCACATGCGCAGACCAGTAACTGAATAGACACGAAATAACGTGTACATATATTCTACACACATTCTTGGAGGAAACATAAATCCGATAGTTTACGACACATTTATGAAACAGTAAAAATTAAATCTTGTATTTTTTTACATCAATGCGTATTATATTGTCGACGTTTCAATTTTCATTCAAATCGAGTCATATTTTTAAAAAAAGTCGCGGAGCTATTTGATCGCGCACCAAAATGACAACTGGTTAATTGTTATTTTAATAAAAAATGGAATACCTACTCTAGTATGATGAAACGTGGTCGCGGTTTATTGAATGGTTAAACAAATTCTCCGGCAACAATTTATTTTCAAATCATTCCAGCCCCTAAATAACATTGAATCATTTATTTACTTCTATAAGCGCTTGGTTTATTTTAAATTAAGTTTTACTGATGCTGCTCGGGTTAGTCTAGAAGGGATGTGAACTCGATGAGCGGACACGTTACCAAATCAACGTTGAAGACGTAGCGAACTGACGTTGAATGAATCAGGTAGTTCAGTGGACCTCCACCCTGGACTGCCACAAGGTGATGGTTTAATGTATGTATGAGAAAGTACCCTAAAAGCGCATCCGGCGGCTCATCAGCAAATGTCCCAACAAGATGGCGATGCGTGTTGATGGAACAACGCGAGCGCAGGACACGTCGCGCATTCAATGTCAAAAAGTTTAAATGGCGGACGACCATAGACTCAAGCGGTCCATAGACGAATATATTACATATTTTTGTGTACGTATTGTTACTTGATTACTAACCCACCGTCACGATAGATGCGGGGAGGATGGAGCGCCAACCTTTTTTGTCCCTGTTGAAGCTCGTACCAAGATAGTTTTCCAGTATTAGGTTTGTTGAAGATTTACATTATTTCTGGTGTCATCATACAATGATCATTTAGCACATTTTGAAACCCAAAATTCCACAATATCTGAAGAATGAAACCAGTGCGCGCTCACGGTAATGGCGTGCAGCCTCGTCATCAATGTTATATATAAATTTAAAGCTTCCCCAAGGGTAAAGGAAAGGGCTATTCTTGGAATATTTCTGATCCAGCGCACAATGTACAAACTCGCTGGAGAACCGAGGTTCAATCTACGTATTTATCGTGCGGAGACCTCGAATTGGTAGAAGAGCGATAACGTTATGAGAATAGCGGACAACAGATAAACAAGAACGGCTGAAGACAGTCTGGAGGAGGCATATATCTTACAGATACAGGCAAGGCTTCCTGGCGACATTTTTAGGTAGGTACATATCGAGAAGATTGAGAATGTAGACGATCAATGAATTAAAATAATAACTCAGATCGCTGTTATATCTTGTATTGCCGATTTAATTAAGAGAACTAACTTGTATAGGCAAATTTACAGTCCACAATATTGGGTTATTTAAAATATTAATTACTCAGCCCATGTGACACCGAGCGGACGCGGTAAAAACATAATGTCACATACAGATGACCCAAAAAATGTGAGAACATTTTGAAAAATGTGATATAATTATATCAACAATGGCAAATAGTTTACTAATTTACTGACTTACCAATATTTCGTTTTATTTCGACAATTTTCGGTCGCCATCTTTGATTATTAATTTTCGCAATGTTTATATTTAGTTTTCTCAAATTGTTGCCCAGAATGAAAAAAATGTGTTCTGATCAAACTGGTGCTAGGTAAAGTGATCAAAGAGTTTCAAAACAAAGCCTGGAGTATAGTCAGACATTACAGCAGGACGGAGCTCCACCTCACACGGCCAGAAATATAATCAAGTTTTTTTGTCGTGCGAATGCCTGGCATGTGGCCACCGAACGACTCAAATTTAAACTCAGTAGATTTTGCAATATGGGGGTGTTTTGATTAGCTAAATATTGTGCAAAAAAATTACATTAAGAATTATAATTGATTATATTGTTTTGAAATAATCGTGTTATACGAAATGTTCTCACTTTTTTTGGGCCATCTGTATATATTAATTTTATTAAGTAGTCCACGTTGCTTGCGCAGAAACTCGCACGGTTGAGCGTGTACGCAGTAAATATATGTAAATCATGTGTTCTTTTTAAGAAGATCGCGTGAATTCGAACAATATTTATTATTATTATTATTCATATCATGTTTAAACACGATCCTAACACAGCACGCGGTAGAAAAATTAGAAAATTCCGAATCCGATATTTTTTGTAATAAGAAATGTGTCTATTTTGTCCTTGTTTTCATAAAATTATCCTATCTACTTTTTATATAAATTATACCACACAAAATATCACGAGGCTCGATTACTGGAGCGAAATACATCACATGTGACCTTACCGGGAGTCAAACCCGGTCGCTTATTTGCTACATTAACTTCAATAAATCTATTACTCTAAAGTAGATAGTAGCCTTGCACCTGACTGTTGATACCTTTGTGTTAGCTGTGCGAGCGACGCGAGATAGCGTGAGGAGGTGCATAACGAGCAGTGTTTCATCTGATCTAGCCCACAGTTGAGACTTAAAGAAGGTAGAAAGAGTAAGTCGTTACGTATACCCGATGATAACATCATACATTACAATGAATGTATTCATGAAATCAAAAATATAATTAAAACTATACACTTTTCTACCGCTGAAACTGTGACAGTTTTGCGTTAATGCTGTAGAAGAACATTGGAAAGACGTGAGATGTAATAAATCTGTTCTGGGCCGAAAGGGAGATGTTTCTATCTCGCGTTACATGTTTTCAAGAATTGTACATTTTTTTACAGCACCATGACATTGAGCTGATACAAAAAAAGTATATTTATATATTTTTTTAATTGAAAAATTATATACATATGTAGCGATCGTAATTCGAATCTACCGCCATCTCAGTCGGCATCGACGTTAGCGACAGCGCCGCCGGCTGCTGCCACAAGTCTGGCTCAGTTCACCGCCAGACAGTCTCTCGAGTTTCAGCGTTTCTCAATGGCGGTCTTGCCGGCTCGCCTTTGCCGAGCAAGACTGCCAATTCATTTCATTTCATAATGTCGTACATCTTCATTCACTGTATTCATTTCTATCTGTCTTCATTGTATTTATCATTTGTCACAATAAACCTCAACACGCGCCAATCACCTGTATTTCATTTAACCACCGTCCTAACCCCCAAACATACATATATTAATATTTCATTATCGACACATTGATTAAATGTGTAATAAACTTGTTTTAATATAGATTTATATAAAACTATTGCTGACCGAACATGTATAAAATACATAATTCACGGCAAATGGCCCGAGCCGATCTAAAAATTTAAGTCGGTATCAGTGCTGTGGTGGTCCAAGAATAACTGCTCCAAAAACCTAAATTACACGACCATCTTAAATAAGAAACAACTTTGTTTATTGCAAAATATTATTCAGGAGAACACATTCTTATTGAGAAGCTGTAAGTATTCAGAACATAGGTCTGTGATATTTTAAATACTAATTAAACGCATTAATTAGAAAGATATACATATAAAATCAATTTTATCGAAAAATATTGTTGTTGCGCTACCGGGTTGAACCTGGATCTCTGGGGAAGGTGCATTATTCAACTATGCTACAGCGACAGTACTTTAGATGACAAAGTAACTTTAGAATAATGGAATGATAGATGTATTAATTTAATGGGTTCGAAAATTTGTCGTCTAAAGTACAGTCGCTGTAGCTTAGTTGGTTATTGCACTTTCCCCGATTTAAAGAGATCCACGTTAGAATCCCTGTACCGCAACAATATTTTTTATAAAATTGATTTCATATGTATATCTTTCTAATTAGCAAAAATATTGTTAAATTAAATTAATATTTATAAATGTAAAAGAAAACTGATGAATAAAGATAAATAAATTTAAAAACGTAGGCGTATATGCTACGACAATGAGCTCTGTTCTGTTTAATGAGCTAAGCTTCTTTAAGTTTATACAAATAGGAAGACTAAGTAGTTGTGAAGAGATGACAGAACAGCAATCTTCGAAGTCACTGCTGAACACCAGGAATAAATCTAAGATCTACTTTAGATTCAATACTGGAGAGAAATGCCAATAGAAATCCAAGACCCACCGGAGGTTGTACAGCCAATAGTAATAATTTGTTCTACATGTATAGTGATGCCTCGTTCTTTATTAAGAATGAGACAGCATATGTTTTCTCATGCTTCTTTTCTCATTACATGAATATGTGCAGTGTGAACACGAAAACAGTTTCTCTCCAGTATGAGTTAGCAGATGTCTTCGCAAGTCTCTGTTTCGATAAGTTATATAAGTACAGCATGAACATGAGTAAAGGCTTTTTTCTGTGTGAGTACGCATATGATTCCTTAAGGTTCCTTTATTGTTACAAGTGTACGCGCATTGCGAACATGAGAACTGTCTCTCTTGCGCGTGAGTCCGCATATGCCTCATCAAGTTTTGTTTCCTGGAACACACATAGGAGCAGTGTAAACATGAAAAGATTTTCTCCTGAGTGTGAGTAACATTATGCATTCTAAGGTGACCTTTTTGTGTGCATGTATAATTGCACTGTGAACATGAGATAAGCTTCTCTTTAGTATGAGTGAGAATGTGGACTCTCATGTGACCTTTCTGCGCGGTCGTGTAAGCGCAGTGTGAACAGGAAAAGGGCTTCTCGCCGGTGTGAGAGAGTAAATGAATTTTTAAGTTCGCTTTAAAATTACACGAATAACTACATTGTGAACACGAGAATCGTTTCTCTCCGATGTGATTGAGCAAATGAGCATTTAAAGATGCTTTAAGATTACACTTATAAGTACACTGTGGACATGATAATAGTTTCACTCCAGTGTGGCTGACCATGTGCAGCTTTAAGAGGCCTTTCCGATTACACCTATAAAAACATTGTGAGCACGAGAACCGCTTAATCTCGCTGTGTGCATATAAATGTATATTTAATTCTCCTTTGCGTGTATACGAGCGTGCGCACTGTGAACACGCAAACCGCTTCTCTCGTGCAAGAGTAAGCCTACAGTTCTTTGAGATTGTTTTGTTGGTAATTGTGGTGTCCAAGGCGGGTTGTCTTCTAGGGACAGTCCGAGGTACGATTGAGTTCGCCAATGTGGATTCTTCTATCGAGAGTCCTGCAAAAAGAAAACACGTTACATGTTTCAGATATATTTGCTACGGAATATATTTGTACACTGCTAGGTTATTACAAAGTTCAGAGGGGTTTCTATGTTTATAATAAATATTATAAATTAAAGCATTAAATTATAAAACAGAAACATTCAAAACACCAAATCAGTAATATTTCTACTGCAATTCAATGTCGGTCTAAATCTGGGTGATGGAAAATATCTTTTTGAAATAAAAATGTAAAAAAATATGTATTTATTCTATGATACAATGCTTGTTGAAAAATCAGAAAAAGAAATGGAAGTATACAGATAAGAATGAGCACCAATATAATAGCTCAATTCTAGGGAATTTTAACGAACACTTCGAGTACTTTAGGCCATGCGGTTTGAATTATGTACTATGTTTTAATATACAGTGAGAGGTGACCCACCACTTACCCAGGACCGTTCAACGAGCGATATCTCCCGTATCGGCCCTTCTTATTCGCCGCCAGGTTGGCATTGTTTTATTGCTAAAAGGCAGCTGCGCCCCACCGCCATGCTACATGGGCAACAGGGCAGCGATATACGATGGTTGACATGATTGCCAGACGAAATACACCCCTCACTGCTCTTCAGCAAAAGATTTCTACATTTTTAATTTTATATAAAAGTGTACACAAAACAACAATAATTTTTACAGATAAGTGAACAAATTAAATACATATGATTAATAGTAAATGCTGTTTCTGGCCTCATCGAAGCAGGCACAATCCTCCTGGCTCGGGGAGCAGAGGAACAGTCCCTTACCGGGGACACAACCAAACAAAATTAAAAACACAGAGATCTGTTTGCAGCTCGAACATTACTGCCAGCAGATATTATCCAAGCCAACCAGACTCCCATTGCAGACTAGTCTTCTCAGGATTTCCCACCTGGATACCCACACCCTAATGAAGTCACGGAAAATCCTTCAAGCATCCCTTCTCTCGCATCCCCAGAGGATATGCTCCGGCGCCTGCAGGTGCACTACGGGTCCGGGGCAAGCCATTACTTGATTCCATTTTAATATAGAAAGCAAATAACATTATGTAAAGTAGCATTGTTACCGGTGTGCTGGCCGGCATCATCGGAGCCTTCTTGCTTAACGCGGAGCGCCATCTTCACGTCAGGGAGGGCTGCTGGACAGGTTACTCCTGCATCATCACCGCGTTCGGGAGTTAACGGTTCAAGCTTGACGGTAGGATCGCTCGGTTCATCACTATCCATGGTTACTAAAACGCAAGTGGCATTTTATAATAATTTAAAACGAATAGATATATCTCTATCAGGCGAATGTTGAAAGCACAAGGAATCTGTTCTCCGCCCTCTGGGGCGTTCGCAAAGACTTGGCGTAATCAGATAAACTAGATATCTGAGAAAATATATGTTAGTGAGTGAGGCAAGAGCGAGACTACTTCAGAAGAGTGCGGCGTTCAATATTTCACTTTTCACTCAGTCCAATAATGACACTCTATTCTTTATCTCATTCTCTCCGTAATAGCCGTATTTGGTGACGATATATTAAAGTGGGCGTCAATTTGGTCTTGACATTTAACTGGGATTTCTTTACAACTATTAAGGGAACCACTGGTAGACCATATACGTCTGTCTACGTGAAATATATATATATATATATGAGAACATATACATGTAGATATATAAGTACTATATGAAATTAGATATATCTATTGGACGAATGCGCGAGCGCGTGAAGGTTAGTACGATGATGGTGTGTGAAAGAGATAAATGTATCGCGCCTCTTGCCTGCGAACCGTTGAACTGTAAACATCTTATATTGACCTATACTACATTGTATCGAAGCTTCAGAATAAATACTTACGTTACAACGAACGGGTATTATTCTGACGACACAATCCCGCACACAGACTCAACATCAGCAGCACGAGTTGAAGATATAACATGAAATACATAAAAGGCGGACAGATAACGACTTTTGGGTCCATGCGGCGAAGCAGCTGTAGCCGAGACGCACCCCAGTAGCAGCATGTCTCGAGCGAGCTTGAGCGCACAGCCGGCAGATGCTGTACCGTTAGTTTCGTGAATCGGTCGACGGAGATCGATGGAGAATGATTCGCACATTCTCTCTCGTACACTCAACCTGAATAGCGGCGTTTCTAGTGAATTCTCTTATAGTATAAAATTTTGATACCACTATAAAATTAGTATCGTGACTTATTTTACTGAACCTGTGAATTCAAGATTAACCTGGATGTATTCTTCAGGACAGAGGCTCAATGAGGGCGGTCCCACCGCTTACCCAGGAGCGATGCAATAAGTTCAAGGTTTCTATCTCGGTTACTGGTTGTCATATTATTTTAATGCACAACTGTTCGATAGCGCCACGCATATATGACATGGCGATACCGCCCAGCTGACAAAACTAAATTTGCCCTCTTTGTCTCGGCTGACTCACTTTATTCGTAAATAAGAATATTAATACAATACATTGCATAAAGAACGGATAGAACAGAATTGATGAAAAAGTACAAAATTGACAGCGAGAGAGACAAGGTGTAACAAGGCCGGGGAGCAGAGGGTAAGTGAATAGGAACTCCCTTTCGGGAAACATATAGGGGACTCACCCTCCATGCACCACTGCTGACAATCCGTCAAAAGGCGTCACAACAGAGTCTTAGTTAAAAAGCGATTTCTATTAAATATATATGTTCGATAGTCGTTCGAACGTACAACTAGCTTTCGAATGCCGAAGATACAGTCGCTTGTCACGTGATTAGTCATCGTTGACCTTGAAACCCACGAGTTCTTCTATTCATGCGGTAGTTTTAATACGTCAATTATTCTCCTCAAGTGTCAATTTGTAACAAAATCTTTTTTTCTGTTTTTTTTAGCTTTTTCCGATTTCTCAACCGTATAAAAGGCTTTTAACGAATTATCATAAAATGTTACATTATACCTGTTATTCTAGGGCATAACGATCTGTTGACAATCTGTATGAGAAAATGAAATAAATAAATAAAAATAACACTAAAAACGGATCCAACAGCTCATGAGCAACTGTTCCAACAAGATGGCGATCTGTATTCATTTAACTACGCGAGCGCGAGCCGCGAGTCACTTTAAATGTCCAATGTTAAAATGGCGGACAACCATAGAAAAAGTAGTCCATAGACGAATTTCAGTTTTTTACGTATTATATTAATAATAAGAATTTATTTTTGTTTGCTCTTTTAGCTGATTCGTGTAATGTTTTCGCTGCTCTTTCCTTCCATAATTAACGAAGGAGTAGCAAAGTATGCCGATCTTATGAGTCGTAGAAAATTATATATCCGTTATAACGGTAAGAAAAATGAATAGAAGCCTTAACAATTGTAGTTCTTGTTGTGTAATTTAAATTTCTCTTTTAAAGTTGCTGTAATATGTTCCGAGGGGTTAATGATAGAACGTTACTCTTCCAATTCATGTAATAATAACAAATTTTTTGGATAATAGTAAAAGTGTCAAAGCAATTATTATTGATGCATTGGAGGTACCAGATTAGAGACTCTAGCCGCTTGTAGGTTCCTCAGAGTGTCGTTAACTCTTAAGGAATTGGAAAATTAAATTGGTTACCAGTTCTCTCTTAGGTAGCTCACTACCTCGTCTCTGACAGGGGGCAGCCGATGTTGAGAATGTGCGGAGGTGTTGTATTCCCGGATTCATAATTTGTTTGGAGGTTATGAAATGTATTGTGTCGGAAGGTGCGAAGAGTTCCCGCCTCTAATTTAGTTTTCCCATTCGGTGTTCGGTGTGTAGGTATGTCGCGTGTATCAGCCGTATAAAGTATCAGGTGATATGGAATGACAATCACAAGCTATCACCAAAAACGATCTGACGCTTTGTGTAGCTAGAGGATGTTACGGAACTTTTGGGCCCTAGAGGATAGGAAGCCATAAGGGCCGCCACTGATCTAGCTCAGTCTGGGACTTCATGTGTGTACGTGTGCTCTGGTGTCGCCTGCTATCTCAGATGGGATGATAATGGATTGAGAGACAAGCTCTGCTTTTTGCATTACACATTTTATTCTAATAAAATTAAACAAATCCCGACATTGTAGCACGATTTCTTCCAGTTACACACATCGATTTTTACCCAGCTTGCCACAGGGTGCAGTCGCAAATGGGTCGTTGTCGCACCCTCGGTCCAGACCGCCTCGCTCCCGTATCAGAATTGAACTCCTCCATGAGGTTCTTGTAATGCCATCTCATCAGTGTGGAGTCCGTCGAGATCATTAGTCTGTCATCGTTCGCGTGCGGCCTGGTCACGTCAAACACGTGGTCTGAACCATCCATAATAGATAAAAAAAACATCATTCATGATCGATACCATACCCAAAGATATATTGAGAATTCAACCAATTCAGTTTTTCTGAGAAGGTATTGCTGTCGTAAAATACAACAAGTCTGAAAATGACTTTATAAATGACACATTTAAAGGTTTTACGTTTTTATTTTTAAACATACATAGTCATAATTAGATTTTTAAAAGTTAACACCAATAAAAACTATGCACCTAGAAATATAATAAAAATAATTATGTACAATATTAATACACCAAAACCAAAAAAATCACAACAGAAGAAAATAAAACAAAAATTAACAAAAAGTCATAAACTTTAAAAACTTGAACAATATTTTTTAAAACAAAGCATCAACTATTTTTTGATCGGTTCAAATTACCCAACATTTTTTAAACGGTTTTGAATTTTATTGATTGACATTGTAAAACTTATAAGAATCAAATGCAACTCACACGTGTATAATTTGAATTGTCATTAAAAGGGTTAATTGAACATTTTTAAGCCATTTGAAGTAAAGATTGAAATAATAAAATAGTATTTATAAACCATGAATTTTCAAATGTTTCTTCAAAGCCTCTTTATAGCTGCATTTAAAATTGCACTCGGGACAAGAGAAAGGCTTCTCCCCTGTGTGGACACGCATGTGGACCTTCAGAGAACTTTTCTGATTACACACAAAGGTGCACTCATGACAGGAAAATGGTTTCTCGCCAGTGTGCACGCGAATGTGCGACACCAAAGAACTTTTTTGGCTGCACTTAAAACTACATTCGTGACACAAAAACGGTTTCTCTCCAGAATGCTTTCGCTTGTGAAGTTCTAAATTTGCCTTTACTGCACACCTGTAACTGCACTGTGGACACGCAAATGGTTTCTCTCCAGAGTGTGTGCGCATGTGCAGCTTTAAATTATATTTTAATGTACATCGATAACTGCATTGCGAACATGAGAAAGGTTTCTCTCCGGTGTGGAACAGCATGTGAGTTTTGACTGCACTCTTTTGCTTACTCGAATAACTGCATTCAGTACAAGAAAAGGGTTTCAGTCCGGCGTGATTTAGCATGTGAGCTTTCAATAAGTTTGGTTTCCGACACACAAAGTTACATTCAGAACATGAGAACTGTTTGTCTTCATGGATTAACATATGAATTTTTAATCGTTCTTTGTTAGAGCATGTGTAGTCGCAATTACTGCATGCAATTGGTTTCTCTGTAGAGTGAATAAACATGTGTCTTCTCAAGGTCTCTTTGCGTTTACTCGTATAGCTGCAAACGGTGCACGAAAATGATCTAAACCCTGTATGACTCAACATGTGATCTTTCAGATAATGCTTGAGCGAGCACTTGTAGTCGCAAAATGTACATGACAATGGTTTTTCTCTAGTGTGAGTAAACATGTGCGACTTCAACGATTCTTTTCTGTTAGTGGCATAACTGCACTCAGAACAAGAAAAAGGTTTGTCATCAGTATGAGTCAACATATGTATTTTCATTGATTCTTTTCTATTAGTTCTATAGCTGCATTCCGAACACTGGAACGGTTTATCCGAAGTGTGTTTTAGCATATGTCCTTTTAACATATACGGTAGTTTACAAGAATAACTGCATTTTGCACACGAGTACGGTTTGACGTCAGTGTGTGTTAACATGTGACTTCTTAAATAATATTTAAGAGAGCATTTGTATTCGCATATTGTGCAAGAAAATGGTTTAGCACCTGTATGAATAAACATATGTGATTTCAATGATCCTTTCCGGTTGGTGGTGTAACTACAATGTTTACAAGAGAAAGGATTCTCCGCTTTATGTTTAACCATGTGTGTTTTCAGTAAATGTTCACGTCTACAAGTGTAATTACAATGTGAACAAGAAAATAGTGCAGATTTACGCGACGTGTTTGCCGACTCCTCGGGGCTGCATTGTGCAACCATTTCTTGGCTCGATCCGACTACACATTTGTCAGAACCGGGGAGCGATGGATGTTCAAGGATAAAAACTCTCTGAATTTGGCATTCTGTGAAATATAAAAATGAAAAATATATTAAGTGTATAGCGAGAAGCATGGGGTATCAGGGCCATCAGAACGTTTCGCAATGACCAGCTACATAATTTTACATATAACTTTATTGCATTTCTGACCGTATTTAATAATGTAACTTTTCTGAATAAACCTGTGACTAATTGTAAGTACTATTTTACTCATGCAATACCGTAATCATATACCGAATTCCTATATATTGAGTCAGTTGCTAAACATGTATACATTTTGAACACAATGGTGCATTTAGGTTAAATAAATTCCATCATAACACGAACGCAACTCTTTCGATATCTGATATTTTCATCGACAACTATACGTCAAATTTCTTCTATAAGTAAAGTTTGTGGAGATTAGAGAGAATGAAAGACGTGCTCGTTGGTCTGGTGGTTAAAACACTCGCCTAGTAATCCAGTTGTCGAGTGTTCGAACCTCATTCTAGAAGACCGGAAATTTAATTCAACTTTCATAGCACAAGCGATTAGCTTAATTTGAAAACAGCGAGAATATTTATGTGATACGTATTACTGGTATGGTATGGTAAACCATTCATTCTTACATGACATATCTAATACTAGAAGGTCATATAACACGCAGGTAAGAGTAGAATTACAGCCGTAATGCCAAGAGGATAAATACAATTTTCCATTTCCATGTGTTAATGTCAGAAGATCTATCTGTAAAATGCCAATTGTTGATACTGGAAGGTAACCTTAAAACTAAATTGCTTTGCGCTATTTGAAATTTGACAACATGAAGTTAGCGTGCTTCAGTTTTAACGCATGGTATAGCGAATAGGATGAGTTAGTTAGTGATACGGTAGGCTTGTTGAAGAATAATTTAATGTTGGCCAATACTGCAAAGCGCGAAGATCTCCAGTGGACCATCGTTTAGTCTAAATGATACTTACAGGCTGTAGCAGACCTGGTCCACAATATTTTATAGATTGACACCCGAGTAAATGACTAGTAGAAAATGTTTAGGGTGTATGCAGTAATTTTGGACCGTCGTGGAAAATCAATTATACTTAGAAATAAACATTTTCGAAATTGTCCTATTATTATTCTATATCTTTGTCTTAGGACTTCAATCATCTAACAAAAAAATGGTTCGAAATTCGATGATTCTATATATAATATGGAATAAAAAATATTTTAATTATTCGAAATAATCGCATAATTGCGACCTTTTTTAAATGCTTATATCTCTGACATGGTTGAGATTAGGCGCGTGCAGCTTGAATGTATTGAGTAATACTTTTAATATGTGAGACCTCTTCTGTAACAACACTGTATATAGGTATTAACGCGCGTTTGATTCCTTCGACTGACACCACTGGATTTTTTGTTGTGGTATGAGTATCTATGACGGGCTCCAATTACGGTCATTAACTCGTCGAGAGAGGATCTCTTAATGATCAGCGCGACGAGAGTTAATTATTTCGATTGGTCAAAATATGCCGGGCCGGCGCATATCCAAGACCCAAGTTAGTGGTGATCTTTATTGCTGTATAGATTGTCGTATTATCAATAAAAAGTCCTATGACAAACTAAGCTATCGAAGGAATTTACAAGAAACAATCGATTTTTACAAATGTTGATAGATAGATGAAGTGTTGGCCGTCTTGGATGATACACAGTATCGATGGAGGGTAGCTCATTTATAAATTATTGTGATTAATAGTATTTATATTTATTTGATATGGTTATTTAATATATAGATGCCCAAGAAGATAAACTACGTTGTGGCCTTTATAACTCAGATCTGCCCAAAACCGATATGCGGTGCTGTTGCAAGGGTAGCTACCACCACTAAAATACTCACTGCGTTGATCATCCTTATCGGAATTTTCTGACAATTCTTCCTTTTTTACGGTGGGGTGTAAAGAATTCGCAGTAACCAGTCCATGTTCAACATCCTCAATCGATTTACTGTCGGTCTCAGAGTCTGATGCTGGCTCACTCTTGATGTTTCTCATTCTTGGCTCCATCTCGGTTCCATGTTCCATCTTTTCTATTCAAGACTAGAGCAGTTTGAAAACCAGAAAACTGCAAAAAAGGTACCAATACAAAAATTCTGACTAAATAGAAAAATCTCTGAGGATCATTTAATTTATAAATATATTAAGTTCTTTAAAGATACTAGGTTGTTAAAACATCGCCCAGGGTAACTGTTTTAAAAATATTACTATAAGAATATTTAACAATTTAGCATTGCATTATATACTTTTGCAATTTGGCACCACAGTTTACAAGGAAGTAGCTAAGATGCCAAATAGCTAGAAAAAACTGTCTTTCTATAAGATAGACAAAAGGCTTTCTGCACCTCATTTAAAAACTTATAAATATGTAAACTCAATAGCCATTTGTTTGTAACAAGTGTATTACGTATATTATGTTATTACTGTTTCACCTCTGATGTAAAAGAAATGTATATATTTGTCAATTATTTTATTTTTAGATTATTTAAATTTGTGTTTTTAACCACTTACAATTAATTAATACACCAACTGGTTTCATAAAATACAATTTCATTCTTCAGGATGTCAAATTAACTAACCAAAATCTAGTACCTAGTACTTAACTTAATTAAGTGGTTAAAAAAACCAAGTGAAATAATCTAAAAAATAATTTTAATTACAAAGTTGTTTATCGCCTCATCGTCAATGTTATATACAAATTAAAAGTAGCCCAATGAGCAAAGGAAACGGCAATACTTGGAATATCTCTAAGAGTTTGAGTAACTAATGTCTAAAATTCGTTAGAGAACCGAGGTATAGAACTCAAGTGGCAATAGCCTGGACATGTCTGTCGAAAAGATGATGAACCGCGAAGAGAGGAGGTTCTGAAGAAAATTAATGGGGGGTTAGCACTGTTGCACGGCAGAATAATTGTTGGTTGTCGCTCACGAAAATATCAAGAGGGTTGCGAAAAATAGATGATGAGAAGAGCTGCAAATAGAGGCAATGGTGATAAAGGCCAACTACTTACTTTGCTGTGCTCCTAGAGTAACACATCTGTTTGATTTATTATAATATATTTCTCGAATTTTGGATGACATTAGAATGTCAAAATATGAAACGTCAGATTATCATAAAAACATAGACAATAATTTATGCAAAGCCGCCATGACGGCGATCCCGGTTGCTCCACAGCTTGCATTGATATTTTACAATTTAAAAAAAAATTATATTTAGTAATTTTGACGTTTTATTCCGTAGTTCATAAAATATTTTTGCTAATTATTAAAAATAAACTTATAATGGAATAAGATAGGTAGCTGTTTTTAAATTAATTAGGATTTTGATATAACGCTGACTCTTTGGTTTTGCGCAATCAACATATTTAGTGATGGTCACGAAGAGGTGGCGGGAAGGTAAATTTATTTACGCAAGCCTTACATATTTACATACAAAAAAAAAAGATTTTTTTTATAACCACTTATGTCTCACCTTATCTAAGACGCGGTCGCATTGATTTTATGATCGTTAGTCGGTCTACATTGTTTACTGGATCACTGTCTTGTTCTTCACGTGGTAGATGGTCACATGGGGCCACGTGCGGCTAGCCGCGACCAGCGATTGTTGTGTGGAGCCCGTTCCAGGTCCGCCGCTTATCTCGCATCCATGGCGAGGTCTCCGGATGCACGTCGTAGCTTTCTGGTGTTTCATGTCTTGGAAACAATGGCGGTCGGCTAGGAGTTGCCTGGAGGTCAGCCGGGAATAAATGTTTGGAACCGGCGCGCAGAGTGGTCAAAAGGCGAGAGCGGGCCCAAAGCTTCTCGGGCCCGTGCACCAGCTTCGTCGACTGGCCTGCGGGAGTTGGGGTAACCTTTCTTTCACGCGCCCGGCCGTTAATCTCCGTTGTAAATGCGGGAGAATGGGGATTATCGTTTGGCGCAGTATAACTTATATTACTTATATAACATGTCAAATAGGGTATCGGGTTCGCTGGACCCCTTGCCCCTTCAACATTATGTTTGCCATAATGGCCTGATAAATTTAATTATTAATGAGTTGTTATTATTATTATTCTGCAATAAAAAAAAATTAGATTTTTTTTTTAATCTGGCCCATGATATCTGCTTAATGACGCAGTGATTTAGGAGCCTCTAGGCGAGGACTATCATAGGTCGTTTGATTTTAGACGGGATATTTATGTCATAGTTAGAAAGGGTTATCATGGGGTTTCGGTGCTTGGGGAGTTCCGCATAGAAACGCTTGGAGATTTGTTTAATGAACTCCATGACGGGGAGCATGCCGGAGTCGTGGTGTAATTGTGTGACTCTTATCCATTTTGGGGCTTTCAGAGCTAATCTGATGACCTTATTTTGGAAGGTCTGAAGTGGCCTCAGATGGGGGCTGCGTACAGGAGTTGAGGCCTAAGGATGGCCTTGTATATGAGGAGCCTGTTGTCTGAGGAAAGTTTGCTGTTTTTGCCTAGTAATGGGTACATTGCGCAGAGTGCACGAGAAGCACGCTGGTCCAGGGAATGTTCTCTCCAAACATTTTTATGTGGGGTTTATGGCGTTTAGAGCGAGGGCGCCTTCTTGAGAATAGAGTGGCGGCACTCTTGGATTTTCTAGGAGGGCTTTAACGTGGTCGTCTACTACTTTATTAAACGCATTATCGGTTGCTTTATTTAGCGTGAACTGGTCTTCAAGGCTGTCTGCAAAGGTCTCTAATAAGACTCCTAACAGCCACAATAACCATTAACCAGAACCGGCAGGCCAGCTTTCGTGCGCCACTCTGCACGCGGCTGCATTCCTGTCAAGATCTCTAGCAAACACACCTCGGTGTAGTCTTTTTATTGGATGTATTCTATCTGTGCTTAAGCAACAATAAACTTCTGTCAACTCCAAGTAGTTATTCTTGTTCAACCAGCTCTCCCCGCGCACACAACACATACCCTCCGCGATCATCATCAAATCGCGCCAATCTCCCATAGGGTGAACCAAGATAAATCTGAATAAAATACGGATTCGGAAGAACTGCTCGCCTTACCTTGTATTGTTGGCTCCGTCACCCCCGCAGTCGCCGCCGAGATCACACAATGGCACGCGGATGAGCAGATCACCTATTTCAATTGAGTACAAGTTCACCCACGGCACATAAACAACATACAAATACGTGCTCAAAACACAATATATAGTGCTGGTGCAATGGAGCCGAAATGTCCACACCGCGAATGCTATCGCGATGTCGAGATCGAACAAATATCATTCAAGTTAACGTCTGCTGATGTCAAGGACACTATTCACACTGACAAGACGAGCATTAGGAAATATATGGATGGAAATTATGTCAATAACACCGTTTGCGGCTGATTCGAAAGGCGCGCTAAAAGTGTGTTTTACGAATTCGGAACAGCTGTAAAAAGTAGCAATTCCGCACAACACGTAGCTCAAGGCACAGGGTACATAAAAAGAGGGTGAATATTAAAATATATGCTGCACTAGGAAACATTTTTATTCAAGTGTTTACGCATGTGTACCCTTAAATTACTTTTATGACGACAGCTGTAATTGCATTCATCACACATAAATGGTTTTTCTCCGGTGTGAATGCGCATGTGAATTTTCAAAGTACCGCTGTGATTGGTTCTAAAGCTGCACTCATTACACACGTAATTCTTTTCTCCAGTATGAGCGCTCATGTGTTTCTTTAAAGAAAGAGCACCTTTCAGAGCGGAACCGCAAACATGACACACAAAAATAGGTGCCGTAACTATTTTGCTCTTCGCTGTCGATATTGAATCCGAATGAGACAGCTCGTGACGTTTAAACGAAGCTAACTGTCTGCACGTGTAACTGCATTCACGACAAGAAAACGGCTTCTCTCCGGTGTGAATTCGCAAGTGGACTGTTAGGGAACCTGCCTGGTACGAAGAAAAACTACACTGCGGACACGAGAAGCGCTTCTGACCCGTATGTATGAGCATATGAGTCTTGAGTGCGCCCAGTTTTGAAGTGGCATAATTGCATTCGGCACACGAGTGAGGTTTCTCACCTGTATGCTTCGCCATGTGCTCTTTCAAAGAACTTTTCGAGGCGCATTTATAATCGCACAGCGTGCACGATATTGCTTTGATCGTTTTGCGGTTCGGTTTCATGCCCGCGTGGCCGAGGAGGTGCATTTTCAACTGGTGCTTGCGTTTCGTCGCGAAATTGCAATCGGGACACGTGAACGGCCTCTCTGTAGAGTGCACCGACATGTGGGTTTTCATTACGTATTGGTGAGCGCACGCGTAGTCGCACTCGGGGCACGAAAATTTCTTTTCTTCGTGATTGTGCCTCGTGTGACTGCTGAGCCGGAGTTGGCTGGAACATTTGTATTCGCACAACGAGCAGGATATTGATTTCACGGTGTGAGCAGACAATACGTGATTATTCAACAGAGCGTTTGTAGAACATATATAATTACACTTTGCACACGAAATGGGTTTCTCTCCGCTGTGAATTTTCACGTGACGCTTTAGCTGATAATTGTTTACGCAGGTGTAGTCGCATACGCTGCACGCCACTGGTTTCACGCCGCCGTGATTGAACATGTGCGAAGTCAAGGATTGCTTTTTGTGGGCAGCATATTCGCACATGGGACATTGAAAAGATTTTATTTTCGGTTTTGTGGATTTGCTGCTCGTGCAGGCGCGAAATGTCAGGCGCTTCCTCTTGCGCCGTTTCCGCACAGATTCTAAAACAATTAATACATTATCATTAGTTATCAAGTAAAAAAAAAAGTCTAAATAAAAAATCATCATTTCTAGGCAAGACTTGGGTTCCGCAAGAGTAAATATATATTTACACTGATACATGTAACTGGTAAAATATGAACGTAAACTATTTGTGATACGGTAAAATAATTAGAAGTGAATATAGAGCTGACCTTATAAAGATAATTAAAAAAAGGGTCTAACGAAAGTGAATGCACTCAGCAAGGCAGTAAATGGTAGATTTAGATAGTTTAAAAATGATAGATAGCAACGTGAAGTCATCTATAACACTGTAAATCATTCGTGGACGGCATGTCCGCGGCGACACTAGGTGCTTCAGTACTAACGAAGCGTTTGAATTTAACATTATACGTACACACGTCATTTCGCCAGTTTATTTTATGTTGCCAAGTATTATTATACATTTTAAATAATATTTCAGATTTTTTTAAATGTTCCGGTTAATCCGCAACCCGGTAAACGGTTATAAATGATTTTACTTTCTCCACATCAAAAAATTGACTTACCGTCGGAATTCTTCACACTCTCCACTTTAATATCAGCGTATGATACTTCTACGTCAGTGCAGAGCTGGTCAACTTCTGCTCCCCACCTCGGTTCACACTTGACCGTAGATATCCCTGGCTCAGTCTTGACGGAAGATGTTTCAAGTTCGGTCTTGACGGTGTGTATTCCTGGGTCGGTTGGAGCGATTTCTTCTAACACTCTGATGAACTCGAATTGGACTTCGGCGGGGCTCCCTGGTTCTGTTTTTATCTTTGGACTGTCGCAAGTAGGATCCATAATTTGTATCAAAATTAATTTCGGATGACTGAGTTAGAAAGTAGGATGATGGCGCTCACTAGAATATAAAGAATATCTGATATATGGAATAATTTGCCTGAAACACATGACAATGACAGAACTAGCATTTGCCATTCACCCAATCTTTGGCTCTCCAGTTAACCAAATTAACAGACGAAAATTTACAATCATACCTGAAATTAAAAACAAATATTTACTTGCAAGACATAGCAAAGCTTTCGAAAGCGACGCAAGGTTAGATATGAGCGTCTTATGTCAAGATATGGGCGTCTTTTTAGGATATCTCGACTCACAGCACGTTCCACGTTCATGCACTCTGTGTCCTGCCTGTCTTATTACATCTACCAATTCGGAATTTTGTTACCTCACTCTTAAAAACAATCAAATTTATTTTCTGAGGTATTTGCGAGAGTCCACATATTCCATGCGTCCCTGACAGCAAGCCGATAATAATAAAACAACTGACTTTTAAAATATTTCATGAAATATGGACAACCTTCTAAAATACGTAGTCCGTAGAAATTTCAGATGTACGGCAAACCTACACACAACATGTTTGACAATTCACTATCAATAAGTAATTTTTTACGACTTATTACTTACTTGGTTATAAGTTCATTGGCGGAACAATACATTCAATCTTTTTTAAGTATTCCTTTAGCAAGCGGACAAAATTAGTCACTGTTAAAAAATTATCACTTGTAAAGTCATAGATGTGCCCGTACGAGGGACTGTAGAGCGTGACAGGACATAGTACACAACCAGAGCACCCAAAGTTGTAATCTTATTCAAGATCATTTTCATGGCATTATCTCAGGTGGGTCGGGCGTCCCCGTATACAAACCATGTCTCAGAGATTCGCCGTCCCGCGCCCTACGTTGGTCAATTGAGAGATTTTGAATCTCTCCAGCTGCAGTTAAAACTGAATAAATGTTTGTAATATAACGCCCCATGTTAATGTTTAATCATTTCTGCTATCTTTTCATAACATATATATAGTTGTAGGGGTGTATGGTAATTATAGGTGTCATTTGTGTGCACGTGTCATGTCTCGCTGTCAGATCGAACGTCGTGTACATTGGATCAAGATTTTGTCAATCTCAAGCAGTTCTCTGAGTTTATCTCTCTTCACATCACTTTCCGTGGACACGGGCCTCGTACCTACTTAATAATCTTTTGTACTCAATTTTCTTGGTAACATCATTACTCAACATTTCTGTATTTAGGTCCAGACGCGGACTTTTAATCAGCAGATTGCATCAAACTAGCCACGGAATACTATCGTATCAGAAGGTATTAAGAAGAGTTTTCTCCTCTAATATTTGGTTCCCATTCGGTTTAATATGGAAATATGTCGCATGTACGTGCCATGGGGTTCGTGTGGAGTATGACAGTAATTCTTACACTAATTGTTGGATACGTTGTATAAATAACACTTCTTATACAATTCACAGGTGGAAATATATAAGAGAATGTACAAGGATAGTAATAATATATATTTTATTTTATTTAAATATAAATAAATTTTAAAAAGAAAAGTATTATATTATTTCCAGACAGGCGGTCTATGAAGGGTATCGTCATATAAAATAGAGAACATTTATTTTAGGTATTGCAAAGATGTAATAATGTATGGAAATTAAAATTTTATTTGTTGTTTAAACAATAAAAAATTGGAACAAGGATCAACGCACGACGTGAAAAAAAACAAGTAAATAAATATAATTTATTTATAACAAATTAGCTGAATAGTTCAACATGTGAGACAACTTGTTCACATGAGGTTGAAATTAATAATAATAAGTGGTTTCTTAAACACTCCTCAAAACTACTTCAATTTAACACATATTGTAATGATAGCGTAACGTGTGAATAAGTAAATGTCCAAGTCTTGTTGCGAATCAATTTTAGATTACGCTCTTCTATAGTGAGAGTGTGCCGAGCTTACAATGATTAATTTACTAACATTGACATGATAAATATTCTTCGATGCAGTATGTAAATGATTTTCCCTTATTAGAATTAATAATTTTTTTCCGTTTCATCTATCTTTTACACATTCACATAACTCTAAATGACCCATTTAATACCTACGTGTTATGTTTATACGTGTTGTTTTCTTGTGCATGTGAAATAAATTAGAATATTTTTTTCGTCTGTGTCAATACCCTTATAACTTGTACGAGTTTTATTTCTAATAAAAATAGAATAAAATGACTTCCTAAGTGGCCTTTTCAAGTATTCATTAAAAATGAAAATGTTTTTGTATGTGGCGTTTCAGAGTATATCTAAAAGTGCACTGAGAACATGAAAACAGTTTCTTTCCAGTGTGAGTAATCGCATGGCTTTAAAAGCTGCTTTATGGAAACATATAAGTGTACTGTGATCATGGGAAGAGTTACTAAGCTGTATGCTTAAGCGCATGTCTTTCTAATTTATATTTTTCATTGCATGAAAAATCACACCGTGTACAAGAAAACGGTTTTTCTCTAATATGCGTAAACTCGTGTCTTTTAAAGTTTGATTTTAGATTGCATGAATAGTTGCACTTTGAACATGAAAATAATTTATCTTCAGCATGCGTAAGAGCATGCAGTTTAAATAGATTTTTTCTACTTGACGAATAACTGCACTGTGAACATGAAAACAGTTTCTCATCAGCATGTGAAAGCTTATGTGTTTTTAATTCAGAAATTTGACTGCAAGAATAAACGCACTTTGAACATGAAAACAGTTTCTCCCTGGTGTGCGTAAACGCATGTCTTTTTAATAGTGATTTCTGATTACACGAATAATTGCACTCTGTACATGAAAACGGTTTCTCTCCAGTATGCGTAAGCACATGTATTTTTAAACTTGATTTTCGAATGCATGCATAATTGCACTGTGAACATGAAAACGGTTTCTCCCCAGAATGTGTAAGATTATGCCTTTCTAAGTCTGATTTATAATCACATGCATAATTGCACTGCGAGCATGAAAACAATTTCTCCTTATTGTGTGAAAATGTATGAGTTTTTAAATCTGTTTTCCTATGACAGGAATAATTGCACTGAGAACATGAAAACAATTTCTCACCATTATGCAAAAGCGCATGTCTTTTTAAGTGATACTTTCGAATACTTGAAAAGTTGCACTGTGAACACGAAAACAATTTCTCTTTAATGTGTGAAAATGTATGCATTTTCAATTCTGATTTCCGATGACAGGAATAATTGCACTGTTTACATGAAAACAGTTTCGCTGTAATATGTGAAAGTGAATGTATTTTTAAATCGGTTTCATTATTGAAAGAATAATTACACTGTAAACAAGGAAACAAATTTTCTGTAGAATGCTTTAAGGCATGTCTTATTAAGTTAGCTTTCTGAATACACGAATAATCACACTCTGGACATGAAAAAGGTTTCTCTCCTGTATGCCTAAGCACGTGTATATTTAAGTTTGATTTTCGATAGCACGAATAATTGCACTGTGAACATGAAAACTGTTTCTTCCTATTGTGTGAAATAGTGTGTTTCGTTAGTTTTGATTCATTATTGCAGAAATAATCGCATTGTGAACATGAAAATAGTTTCTCTAGAGTATGCATTCGCTCGTGTCTCTTTAAGTTTGATTTATAATTGCATGAATAATTACACAGCGAACATGAAAATGGATTCTTATCGATGAAAGTAAGCGTGTGTCTGCTCGAGGATGCTTTAGTGGCGATAACAGTCTGCGATGCTGGCTCTTTTCCAGGGGTAGGCAGAGGTCCTGCTGGGTTTCCCGAAGAAGAAACTTGTACTCTCAACTGATCTGCAATGTAAATAAGTTATTCACATGTTTTAGTGCGCATAGTCAACTCCAAGATTCGAAATATATAGTACATTATCACAATTGTAAAAAAATACGAACACCTTTCATATATTTATTCATTCCTTACTCTGAATTACTCTTATAGATTTTTCACATATACGCTTACGTAATCTCATTTCCACTACATTCAGTCTACTTTAGTTCCTATTCTGCCAGCTCCAGGACTCCATTGTGAACCGCTAGTCTTGCCTTGCTTGCAAGTTCTCATTAATTATAATTCCATTCAAAGCGCCGTTCACTTTATTCCCTGCAGTCACCCTCCTTTCGATAACTTTATTAGCCTTTCTGTTTCTATCACACATACTTCCCAAATACACAAACTCATCGATTTGTTCCTAACATTCATTACCTATAATTACATGTAATGTACTATGGCGGAGGAAACTATACATTAAACATAGTCTTGCCTATATCTGACTAGTTGATAGTCAGGACGTGGCCAGACCCATGTGGCCCTCCTGCCGCGACAGCAGCGGAACACCTAAATTATACATATCAGCTATTATAGTCATTTTTTATTTTTTAGATTTAATAATATAAAGAAACGTTACTAAAAAAACATGTTTACCAACGCGCTGGTCGGTCTTTTTGGAGTCGTCCGAGCACTCCAGTTTGATGTCAGGATACCATATGTCTATTTCAGAGTAGGGCGCTACAGCGTCTATTCCTTCGCCACCCTTATTGGTCTGCGTAATGTTTTTACTTGCGTCACATTCCGCGGCAGTCCGAGCCGCATCACTCCAGCCGGAGTGAGAACCTATTTCTGGAATCATTAACAATACATCCATGTCACACGTCTTCATAACTTGGTGTTCAGATTAGGCGACCAGGCGGACTGCTTGTCGTACAGAACTTCCACGGACTGCTCTCAGAGCAACACAAAATTTCGCCTAATTTCATATATATCAATACATAGTTAATTTATTTCATATAGTCAATTTAGAGTATTTAACGGTAGCATAAAGAGCGCGCGTTTCACGTCATTGATTGAAGCAAACCCTGCAACAACACTGTATATCGGTTCTGATCAGGTCTGAGTTATTTATTAATTTACGCACTTTTTAATTTACGCACAAAATTGGTTAGGTATAAAAAAAACATGAGCAGCTCCACACATATATAGAAAAAATTAAGTTTAACACAGAAAGGATGACTATCAAAATAAATTGTTTCTTTGACTCAGAACAGCATCAAAAATATCACTTACATATTTAAACATTGAAAATCGGAATATATCTGCAAAGCGAAATCGTTTTCGAGCCTGTGAAGTCTTTGTGTGGGTGCATTCCTATAAAAATGAGTATACGATGCATTTACATCAGCGCAGGCTATCTGGTACTCCGCGCAGGAACGTGGTATACAATCAGTTCAGTTAAATTAGGGGCGTCCAGTAGGCCATTTACTATTATGAATGCCACATCGTTGTATATCTTTTTGGGCATCCAATGGCGTATTAAACAACCATATCAAATATATACTATGATATTAAACATAATTTCTAAGTGAGCTTCCCTACAATAACACTATATCATCCAAGAGGACCCGCGCTCTGTCTATCTGTCAAGATTTGTAAAAACCTGTGTATAATGTTGTTGAAGGAAGGGGACTCTCAATTATCATTTAATAATGAAACGACTTCTCACCGGCGCGCTGGCTGGCCTTCCTGGAGTACTCCGAGCACTCCTGCTTGATGTCAGGGTACCATATGTCTATATCTGAGTAGGGCGCTCCACCGCCTTCTCCCGCATCTCCGCTCCCGGCTGGAGATCCAGGCTCAGGCTTGACAGCAGGAGCATCTGGGTCAGCGCGGTCCATCGTTCTAATGTTTACACAAGACGCGAGTAACAAATGGCGATTGTCAAATGGCGGCCGACCGTAGACACGATCGAGCCATAGACGAATTATGTCATACGCAGCCTTGAGTTAAATATTGTATTTTATCATTGTCTCGATTACAAATTAAAATAAAACAGAAAGAGAAATGTTCAAATTTAAAATAGTTATTTATATAAATACACGTAAACACGTGCTTGGAGACTTCCGAGCAGAAATAATTCTACTGGTGATTTAATGTTACATACGATTACAAACTTTGTGTGCTTCGTATTAGATTAAATTTTTTATCAAGAGTAGCCTGGCTCATTGTATGTGTGTGTGTTCCTTGAACAATAGTCATTAACATTTTAACATTTGAACTTGTATTATTTCAACTCGATGAAAATGAACATGTACAATCTTAACACTTAACAAATGTCAATACTAATTTAATACTTTGATATCTTCAACCTATTGCGTCAATATGATATCTTTCGGTGTTAATTCTTGTGTATGGGATTAAGTAGGAAAATAAATCCCGACGTGGTAACAATAGTCTTTATTATACAAAGTTATACAGTCAAATACAAGATAGGCGTTTCGAGCAACGGCTCAGATGCAAGAGTGCGCGCTCGAAAGCCGGACGGTCTTTTATCCCTTTTATACGCGTGTCATTTAGGCTCTCTTGCGTCCATGCATTTATTCATAGATACATCACAAATTTCCATCCATAAATTATAAAAGCATTTCTTCTTGACACAATTTTAAAGCACACGTATTATCCAATATATTTTTCATGTTAAAACATAGCATCATTTCTTTCATTTCACTATTCTCCATTTATATTTGTTTATTTGCTAATAAATTATGAAAAATTATTGTTAAATGAGTCGTTAGCTAATCTGTTATTGGCGACGCAAGGGGTCACTAATCCAAATAAATAAATTAATTAAACTAATTAATTAGGCTTCTTTTTACATTTTCGTTTAAAATTTTTCAATTATTTCTCCAATATAGCATAGTATAGTATTCAGTTTTTAACTTTCTATTATTAAAAACGAGATATTATGGTTTTTTTTTCATCTTTCTTTCCTCCAATATAGCATTCATTTATCGTTTTATTAGTTTACTTTTCATTATTAAAAACGAATTTTGACGTTTTCGTTTAACATTTTTTATTTTTTCCTCCAATGAATCTTTTATTTTTCTGAATCGGCACATGCACACACATTTTGTAAAGAAACAAATATCTACGATTTTAAATGCACTTTGAGAAAACATTTGAAATGTCAAATCATAATTGCTATTGTACCAATCCGGATAACAATTAAATCCTTTGATATTATTCTTACACTCTTTGATTATTATACTTTTTATTATTTATCAAGCTTGTTCAGTTATATTGTTGTTTTTTACTTTATTTATTAAAATTCAACAAATACGGCTAATTTATGTGAAACATTATAACAGACATAGCAATTTCCTAATAGGCCAATAGCAAAAGTAGCAATATCCACATTGAAAAGTTAAATACATGTAAAATGAAATTTACCATTTATAGAATCTAGATAAATTTTCCTGAGTAGTGATTGGTTTTAAAACACTTGTGGGATTTTTTTCAGTCACTTTAAGTAACTCGATTAGGTCCTCTCGGGGACTCAGAAGTGCCTGCATTCGATGGGGCATACAACCTCATTAGATCGGCTGAGAGCACGGCAGCGAAATTTTTATACTCACGCATACCTTTTAAACTCTGCATCTTATATCTTGTGACGTTGGGCCATACTATACTTTGCGATGGTCGACTCGGTTATAAATTATGGAGTGAGTAGCTATGATTTTTTTAAACTTGTAGTAGATAACAGAACAAAGTGTTTGTATAAAGACGATTATTACAAGTTATTTACAATATACAAAATCTTACCAGTTGACGAAAAAGTAACATGTAATATAATTTTAGAAGAGATGATGAAATATGTAAATATGAATGTTATATCTATCTTTTCGTATTTTATTTATGGTACAAAAGGAGCGGAAGTCACAAGGCGATTGTATTATTATTTGTCACATTATTAAGTTGTATATTGCTTGTACACAATCACCAATTACTACTTGGGAATGTACCCAGCCAGTGTTTAAAAAGTATCTACCAGTATAAATGAACCAAAACGCACTTAATGGGCAGTATAATAATTTGCAATGTATATAGTTGTTTATTGTTACAGTTTTAATGCTCAATATTTAGTGTAGATGTGCGACGGTAATATTTATAAAAAATAAATTAATCAATTAGAAAGATATACAGAAAAAATGTAATTATCGCAAAATTATTTTTGTTGCTACTGGAATTTTGGATTTATATTCCGTACCTTTTTAAAATTAATACATATATTTTTCCATTTTTGAAAGCAATTTATATTGCGATGAATCGCAAATACATTTGAGTAATTAATACTCGCTAGGAGACCCCGTTTAAACTTCACAAAAAATGTGTTCTCGATAAAAATATATAAGTTTATTCAAAATTTAATAAAATGGTTTGATTGTTTTCAGGCTTCACAACACTGGCGTGAGTATTACTTAAAACTATTTGAGATATAGTTTTATATTAAAGTTAATCAGACTCATTTAAAATACTAAAGTTATTAGTAGAAGCTGGCGGCTGGCGGCATCTTCAGATGGAGACAACTCATGGTAAAATCTTGAATGATGTGCTATTAAGCTGTAAGGGACCCACTGTTACTCGGAACTGTTATAGGAGAGGTTACTCTTGTCAGTTCCTCTCAGCAACACATCTCGTGAATTTAAATGTAACCATAACTGAATTAAACTATTTTCATTAAATATTGAAATTTAATTATAACTTTATAAAACGCAAAGAATCTGTTGACATGGTGTAAACTAAACCTATTTTTTTAGTAATTATATTTTCTTTTTCTTACGTTCCAGATGAAAATCTTGTTTTTTAATGTGGACCGAGTAGAGAAAAAGACAATCAGTATACAAATGTATCAAGTTCTTTATTAACACTGGATTATTAACATTTCACCAGAGATATCAATTGGATTATAAATAAAACTTAATTAAAATTTAAGTAAATAAGGTATAAATCAATGCATTTAATTCTAGCACCATGTAAAATATCAATTAAAAATAAACACCCCTTTCAGGATTCAATCGTGTGCCTCTATATATACATTATACAAGGCGATCACTGTATCCGGTGAAATTTAATATTGCTGTATTTCTAGCGCAGTCATCGTGAAATATTATCGTACGAAACTCGTTAGTTAAACATCATTATTATACCTTCATATCGGTGTGCGTGAGCATATGTCTGCGCAGATTTCCTTTTGCGAAACACGTAAACGTGCAGTGGTCACACGAAAGCAGTTTCTCATCAGTATGAGTGAGTGTATGTACTTTTAAGCTTCTTTTCCAATTACAAGTATAAGTGCAGCGGGGACATGAAAACAGTTTCTCTCCACTGTGAGTGAGCATGTGTATTTTTAAGTTTCCTTTTTCGCGACATGCATATTTACACTGTTTACACGTGAATGGTTTCTCACCACTGTGAGTGAGCATGTGCCTTGTCAAGGACCCCTTCTGATTACATGTAAATTTGCATTGTGTACATGAGAACGGTTTCTCACCAGTGTGAATGAGCGTATGCGTTTTTAAGGATCCTTTTTCATTACACGTGAATGTGCATCTGGTGCATGAGAAAAGTTTCTCACCACTGTGAACGAGCATGTGTCTCGTTAAGGATCCTCTCCGATTACACGTAAATTTGCAGCGTGTACACGCGAATGGCTTCTCACCAGTGTGAGTGTGCATGTGTCTTGATAACTTTGTTTTTTCATGACATGCATATTTGCAGAGGATGCATGAGAACACTTTCTCGCCAAAGTGTGTAGATTGTTTATTTAAACATTCTTTTTGATTACGTATAATAATGTAGTTAGTATCTGAAAATACTTTATTCTTAGCGTGAGTGAGTGAATTTTCATTCGGGTTGCACTCCTGCGGCGATGCAGGAATAGTCCTAAGTAATGTCGAATCTGCAATACAAATAAAAAATAATATGTAGAAAAAAATATGCTGTAATACTTATCGCCGATCGTTTTTAACCCACAGCATACAATCATAGAAAAGGGCCCGTACGCAGCCATAATGTCAACTTATGTTACCACAAGGAATATGTAATTTGTAAGCATTTTAAATGAGGAATAAATGGGTTCACTAGTTTAGTTTTGAAAAAGAATCCTCTTTATACTTTTACTCTAAATATTACATAGTTAAAGTAAAATATTGATAAATATGATAATATAACAATTTAATTTATATGCAATTTAACGACATTGGCATCAGTTCTAACGGCAAACGCCGATCTGCACGGTATCGGAAGGGGTATAGCATCCGGTCAAAGGACAAAAAGCCTTATTTGAATAAAAGACGTAGTATGTGTGTAGCTGGACACGGAGGAGAAAATAATAATTAAACCATTTTGTGAATGAGATTACAAAAGTGTGGCTTTTTCTGTTGGCAGTGAAGAACGTCGACGTAACATGAAAGAAAATATGTAAGTAAACAAACAAACTTAAACAATTGAATTGATATGAAAAAAGATCTAAATTTTCCGGAAGATTAGGAATTAATTCAAGATCAAAGAATACGAAATGTTAATGATTGAAAACAAAATAAAATACAGTGGTACCACGGTGTACGTCCTTCATCCGTTCCAGATCTTTGGACTTATACCAAACAGGATGTATATCAAACGATTTTTTCCCATAAGAAATAAAGAGAAAACCAAAATCAGTCGAACGAGACCATACCATACCATGAGACGCATATCAAAGCAGACGTATACCGAGGTACTATTGTATAGGTGAAAGAAATTAATAAAGAAACATTCACGAACGTAATTGTAACGTTTTATCGATGTAATGTATTGTTATTTAATTGTTTGTAACAAAATACTTAAGAAGTTCCTCTTTGCAAGTGTAAAATTTCATAGTAATTTAAGAAATTTAAAAAAACTAAATTACTCTAAATTATATTATATTTTTATAAAAAAATAATATGGGTCAGAAAATTTCTTGTATCAAGGGAACGCAGTGATATTTCTATCACATTGTGTTTTGCTCAAGGCGTTCTCTCATTTAACCTAAGCACTGAAGCAATAACTTTGTGTATAGACATTAGCTTCACAAATCACTGTTCTAAAGAAATAAACTCCTCACCGATTCGCTGGATGACCTTCCTGGAGTGCTCCAAGCACTCCTGCTTGATATCGGGCAGTAATATTTCTATATCAGTATGGAGGACTCCACTGCCTTCTCCCTTATCGTCGTTCTTAGCTGGAGACCCTGGTTCGGGCTTGACGACAGGAAGATTCGTAATGACAAGATTCTTTTCTATTTTAACACTAGACACACATGAACCTCTCTCGGCCCTCGCCTCAAACTTCACAGGCAATTTTGGGGTAGTCACCTCTATCTTTTCATCTGCAGTGGAAAATAATGCTTCATCGCCGCTGATCTCTGATTCAGGCTTGACCACAGGAACGACATGTTCCATGGTTATAATACACTCGAAAATATTTGCGTCATAAACGACAGAGGAAGACCATAGAAAAAAATTGACCCAAGTTTCGGCTGAATTATATCCATAGACAAAATCACATCGTGGTTGAGCTGGTCCGACCTAGGAGGCCAGGAGAGAACATTACAATTATCTTCGATCGGCTCGGAATACGCATCGGTTACGTACCTACCATGAGAAATACCTGCAAAGTGGCTTCTTTATCAATTGGCGGCCCGATTATTGATTCCGTTTCAAGTTTTGTGGTGTACCTACCCACACATAACTGTAATGTACGTATTTTTAAAGACTACCAACAAGTGTCACAGAGTTTACAATCACTCACCTGAACACTGTTTGACGAGTAAGGATTTTAGCATCCCAATCTTTACTGCTTAAATTTAACTTTAGAGTAATCTCATCATTGTTCTGTCTGTTCATTTTGTTGAAGATTAAATTCTTCTTGTACACTATCAGTAATAAATTACTCGTTTCCCCATCTCTTCTACCAATATGTCCAAAATACATACCAGACATTTTTTTTAATAATGGGATGTATTAGAATGAGAGGATCATCCATGTCAGTCCATCATGACTAAAGATCTCAATCTTCATAAACTCCAGCGCTCTTGACTATGGTCATTTCGTTTTCTCGGCATCCTGCAGATCTTAGGGCTATCACCCGAGAAAGTCCTATTGCCTATTCTGCTCGGTTGAACCAACGTGTGGGGGTTTGTTCTTTTCGTTCTTCGACGTTTCCAACTACAATAAGCTAAAAATTGAAGGATTCGTCTCAGGCAAATGGTTGAGAGTCTGTCTTTGATTTTTAGTTCCTGCAAAATGGAGACATTCGTGCATATCGCCATCCATTATATGCGCAACATATATCTCCAGCATTACATCTCAAATGAGTAGAACGAATACACAAAATGGACAATGTTATTCTTCGATTATCTGATTCCTGTGATCAGAGATATCTAAGTGGCCAATGACGGCAAGGTATAGAAGTATACATCAAATACTTTAACCATATATATTATATTTTGTGTTTGCTCTAGCCGCTGTAAATTTATGAAAAATTTATAAAAAACTGCATACAGAATAATGAGTCTCGGCACGATTATATCCTGAAACTTAATATTTAACTAAAAGCAGAATTCATTGTTGAAGAACTGTTTCATCGGAAGTCAGAAAATAATGCTGCACGCGATAATTGCTAGAAAACTATGTATTGGAAAACGATAATTGTAATAACTTATATTTAGTTTGTTCATTAGTAATAACGATTATTTTATTTGCCTTCATTGGCTTTATTTACTCTCAACGGCATTAAGATTTGCACTTCTTTATTTTTATCGCCTGGTTAAATATTTAATTACAACGGCGCTCTCTCTTATCTCTTATAACGTCATTGCACATACTTACGCTGAACGTAAGCCAAGTTTCTCTATGACTTTGCTCTGTAATAAATATTCGACGTTTGTATTTTGGGATACCTCTACAACCTTTGCATCTAATTCTTTTATCTTTTAAGTGTTTATTATCTCAGTAAAATTGTGCAATTTTTATGGTAAAGTTATATTGGTAATATAAGAAGTGATAACTGAGTCTTCCATAAAAGCGTCACTGCTGCTTGCTAGGATGTCGGCAACCGCGGGACTGCACTTATTACATGTTTCGAATTATTTTTACTTATTAAAGAATACTTAATGGAGTGCTGCGTATAAAAACAATTCAACAGAATCATGGATCCTGTTCGTTCCGATTGTTTCAATGTGAAGTCTGAACCTGGCAGCGGGGGCTATGAACTCGTCAAGGTTAAAAAAGAAAATGATACCGATGAATCCGAAACGAGTTGGTGTTTTGATAAACCAGGAACATCAACCAGCAAGACTGAGCCAATAACGTGTAGAGTCAAGTGGGAGCCAGCCCAGGGACTGGAAGGTGATGAGCTCTATTCTGATATAGAGATAACATATACTGATGTAAAAGAAGAATGCTCGAAGATCTCCAGTGGTAAGCAAAATCATTTAATGTTTTTGAAAGAATATTCCAGGTGTTATTGCCACGTCTGCGGTTAAACATTATTGTTGTTATATTTTGTTTGTCTGCTAGATAAATTAGTTACATACATTGTTACGTTGCGATCTGGCTAGGGCACGCCACCGGTTAAGCTCAGTCTGTGGGTGTGTGCGTGTGTGTATGATGTCGGAATGGCTGGCTCGGATGGATGGTAATGGTAGAAATAAGAACACTGGTTTACTACGTGATGCACGCTATATTTACAATCTACAAGGGACGTCCGACAATATAAACGAACACGATGAGAGGTCCAAATCTTTTTCACACTGATGTTTCATTCTAATAGAATCGGGAGAACAATTTAGGGGTTCCGGTTTGATACTTGACTTATCCATTTGGCCACGCGCCCGGAGCAAAATTTAATTTTACCTGGTTGGAAGACCTCTACTCGATACTACCGCCGTCCGCTATCAGTCTCCACGCCAGTCCCAGCCAGGCGATCCTTCCTGTACACGGTGGATCAGGGACCAGTATTTCCCAATCCACCGCGTCTAACCATCCATTGTTCGCGATGCTTTTTCTCCGCCATTGTGGAAACAGCCGCTCGGCCACGCTCCTCGTGCAGAAGTTCCTCGAACGCCAATCATGCCATTTCGCCTTCCTCATTCGTGCAGTCCTCCAACCAATGAAATGTGTAATTAGAGAACGAAAAACACACCTCACATTTGCTCTGTATCTTTATATTATATTTGATACACTAAATAATTTAATATACTTAAGTATATTACCATTTATACATCAAAATAAATGAAAACCTTGACCATAAATTTCACATCCTGATCCGATTAACTAAGCAAAAGCGTTCGCCACGTTCTGCCATTTAAAGATAATCAGAAAGCATCAGTGTACTGGGTACGGTTAAAACTTGTTTAACTACGTCATAAAAATAGATAAATCGTTGTTAAAACATATTAACAACTCTGTGAAGATATATTATTTTGATATATACCCCTTCTATTGTTCGCCAGACTCTTTTGTCTCCTGGTCTGAGCGTCCATCGAGATGATGGGCGATTAATATTTTTTTTCGTTCTTACTTTCTCTTTCCATTAACATTCTATTCCTCGGGAGTAGTTTATGATTTGTTAACCCTTCAGCTGGCACATGATTTGGGTAAAGTCGGGCACTATATGGTGGTTATATTATATTTTATATCTTGTTTATTATCCCACATACAATTATAGGTAATCATTTTAAAATGTGACATAACCCAATATTTTATAATCGACCCTCTCTATACGCAAATCTATCAGATTTACATTGAAATAATGCACAATTATTGATTATTAACAATGATCTGTTACTGTGTTTTGGAAATTTCTATTTTCAAACTAAGTAAGAATGTTCTTAATTATGAGTTGATA
Organism: Eubasilissa splendida; assembly: GCA_031772225.1. NCBI lineage: Eukaryota > Metazoa > Arthropoda > Insecta > Trichoptera > Phryganeidae > Eubasilissa > Eubasilissa splendida. The sequence goes on along the minus strand of CM062872.1, from coordinate 2,669,493 downwards.
TATTTTTCTTTCAGACTCAAAGGCAAATATTATATCAAACACTCCAATCTGTCTAAAAAGCGATGACGACGCCCACCTTCCAAAGTTAACGCAAAGTCTCATCAATGGTCAATCTACAAAGAAACCTCTATCCTGTCCTGAGTGCAGCTATTCGACTAATCGTAAAGATTCTTTGAAGAGGCACATGTTTACTCACACCGGAGAGAAACCAATATCATGTTCCGTGTGTGAATATAAGTGTGTTTCAAAATCTAAGTTAAACCAGCACATGTTTATTCATACAGGAGAGAAAACAATACCGTGTACCGTGTGTGATTATACGAGCACTTCAAAATCTAAATTGAATCAGCACATGTTGACTCACATCGGAGTGAAACCAATATCATGTGCCATTTGCGATTATAAGTGCAAAATAAAATCTAGGATGAGTCAACACATGTTTACTCACACTGGTGAGAAACCAGTATCATGTACAATATGTGATTACAGATGCAAATCAAAAGCTAAGTTGAATCAGCACATGTTCTCTCACACTGGAGAGAAACGAATATCATGTACATTGTGTGATTTTAAGTGTATTTTTAAATTTGCATTGAATAAGCACATGTTTATTCACACAAGAGAGAAACCAATATCATGTTCCATGTGCAATTATAAGTGCACGTTCAAATCAGCGTTGAACAAACACATGTTCACGCACACCGGAGAGAAATCAATATCTTGTACCTTGTGCGAGTATAAGTGCAATTTCATGTCCGAGTTGAATCAGCACATGCTTACGCACACCGGTGAGAAACCAATATCATGTCACATATGCAATTATAAGTGCAGATCAAAATCTATGTTAAGTTATCATATGTTCACTCACACCGGAGAGAAACCTTTATCGTGTGCCGTATGCGATTTTAAGTGCATTTTCAAATTTGTTTTAAATAAGCACATGCTAACTCACACCGGAGAGAAACCAATATCATGTTCCGTTTGTGATTATAAATGTATTTACAAGTCTGCGTTGAATAAGCACATGCTTACTCACACTGGAGAGAAATCAATATCATGTACCATGTGCGATTATAAATGCAATTTTAAATCTGAGCTAAGTCAGCACATGTTTATTCACACCGAAAATAAACCAATAGCATGCACCATGTGTGATTATAGGTGTAAAACAAAATCTACCCTGAATCAGCACATTTTAACGCACACCGGCGAGAAACCAATGTCATGTTCAATGTGCGATTATACATGCAAATCAAAATCTGACTTAAATCGGCACATGTTTACTCATACTGGTGAGAAACCAATATCATGTAATGCGTGTGATTATAGGTGCAAATCTAAGTCAACCTTAAACCGACACTTGCTTACACACACTGGAGTGAAACCAATGTCATGTATCTTGTGTGAATATACGTGTACTTCGAAATCTTCTTTAAATCGGCATATGTTCACTCATAACGGAGAGAAACCAGTATCATGTACAATGTGTGATTATACGTGCGTTGGAAGAAAACAATTGAAAATTCACATGACTAAACATGTAAATGAGAATTCATACTACTGTAATGAATGTAGTTATCGATGCGGCGTTAAACATTGTTTGATAATTCACATGCGGAAACACATTGAATGAATCATCCTTTTGTATGGTGATCTTTCTGCGTGATGTATATCCAAGTCTTTAATTCCTCCATGTTCTATATGTAGCGGATCGTATTATCGCTCTCTTTCTCTTATCACCAGTTTTTACAACCATACACAGGTTGTACTGGGCAGATATAAGGCATATGCGAGAACATTGGAGTCCATGGAGGAGTTATGTGGCAACCGTACTCTCCGGACTATCCAACAAGCGTGATACTTTTAAATGGATTTATTTTAAAAAACCATGTACGATATTAATATTTTTATTTTATTTGAAAAATCTTTCGATGCCATTAACAATCAAATATAATCTTTGGATATAATTTTCAGCCACCCTTTCATATTAATCTGGTTCAATTTCACCAATAACACTAGTCATGTTGTTTTTCAATAGTTTAATTGTTGGTTCATCAACATACACAAATGACTTTATATATCCCTACAGAAAATAGTCTAGGCGGTCAATTGACGGTCCATTTCTAGAAATATTGAATCAACCATAAAATTGACCACGTGCACATAGTTTGCCGAATCGAAGTTTTTGTTTTAATAATTTGTAAATGTTGATCCAAAGTGAAACTCTCAATGATAAAATAGTGGACTATACTAAATAAAAGTAATAATGACAACTGATATATTAATAAACATGGCTACTATTACATTTATTGGATAACCCTATAAAATAAGAAGATCTTCACGTCCGTGCGTGCATGTGTATATGTGTGCACTTAAATGTTAGGCTACTGGATTGTACGTTCTTCGTTAAGATTGCTTCTCATTGTTTGTATGTATATAAAAATGATATTTTTTAATTTACTGTTGAACTGTTCACATAACAATCCCAGCTGCTGCTTATATATATATAATAATAATAAACATAATTAAATCATAAATGAACTTGATATTTTAAGAAGTAAGGTGAATTTTTATGTACAATAAAATTAAATAAGTACTTGATGATATTTTTCTATGCAATAACAATTTATAAAATGTAATGATTTAAAATATTTTGTTTAGGGATAGTTAAGAATCAAGTCTGTGCTAAAGGAGAACTTTCCAAGTTATTCTAACATTATTAATTGTACTTACGATAAAATGTAAAATTACTGAAAGTTATTACACATTTATGAGTTTATCGTGTTACGGTCGCATCTCACGTGTGACGTTCACGTTTTGCGAATATTATTTTCGGCGCGAATTTTAAATTAATATTGAGCTTTATTCAAATATTACTGTGCGGGTCGCTCGCCGGGCAAACCCCTCCTCGCCCCGCTACAAACACGGAGGACCAGAGGCCACCCACCAAGAGAAGACCGGACATGGCGAGCGAAGCTGCAGAGCCCGCGTCCGTGAACTGAACCAGGGGCGGGCTCCAGATGCCGTTTGTCGCACGCGCCAGCAGACAAAAGTGAGTTGGAAAAACAATTAAACAATTAGTGCGCCCGCGTTTAATTAAGGTTAGATATAAGTAGCAATAAGAATTTTCATTTTTTTAATATTTTTTTGTGCTGTAAATAAATGTGTGAATTTGTATATGGAAAGACATGTTAATTTAATTTACATACCTGCCATCTCCTCGTGACCACCACAATATTGATTGCGCAACGACCAGAAAGTTGCGTTAACATCAATCTTATTAAAGATTGTAACGTTACGAATAAATACCTTAAGGATACAATATATGGGATAAATTTTGCTGCATATGAAATCACCAAATGCTACATTTTAGTGTATGCCTGTGAGTCGGCGGGAAAACGCTGAGAGAGGGTCACTTTTCCCGCGTCAGACGTCCACTGGTAGCCCGGTTGAGCGGCGGCATTTATGGCCGCCACTCAGGTTGTGGCGTGGGATTATTTTAAAATTTTGAAAGGTGTCCGATAGTCGGACGTATAATTGTTGTCAAGCCAATTTTCTGAGTTAGTTTTTTTTTGCGCTACGATGGGTTTGTGTGTCTTCGAATCCTTGCAGATGATTAATGTGTGACAGGGTATTTTGCTTATTTGATGTTGTCTAGTTGGGCAGAGGGATTGGCCCTGCCTGGCAAACACTGGATATTTTCTGGCTAGCAGTAGTTTCGGTCCGGCCAGGCCACAAATTTGGAGTGGGACACAATACTGATGCCGTACCCTGAGGTCAAACATTATGGATCAGAGATAGTCGCTTTGAGTTCTGTATCTTGGCGCGACATGTGATGAAGAGATGCGATGTGGAACGGGAGATCTGCTGGTTTGTAAATAATGTTGTATATGTTTAATTTATGTAAAAATTAGAGTAGACATCATTTTTTGATATGAAATTGTTCCCGATTTCATTATAGTTGGCTAAGTCAATTTTGATTGTATTAAACGTGTTCATTTAACGGTTAACTTATTTTATTATGATCAAACTACCTTCATATGTTGTTAGTTTTTATTTATTATTCTTCCACAAGTGACATTTGCCGCCACGATGTCAACTCATGTTACCGTGAGATTTTTTGCAATTTTTAAATGTTTTAAATGAGAAAAAAACGGTTTTAATCATTTGAATGACTTTAAAAATGTTTGTTGTTATTCCTTTACCCTACATATTTAGTATTTAAAGTAAAATGTTGATAAATATGACCTTATAACGTAGCATTCGCAATCTAACAATGCAGTCGTCAGCTGCGGTGGCAAGTACCAAGCTGTAGATTTGCTACTGCATTGCTAAGGAAGGGTTAATTTAAGTGAATGGTATCTGAGAGAACGGTGTTCCCAAAAAAGGGTTATAATACTTTTGTTTCACTGTATAAAGCTCTTTTTATTTAATGTTTTTTGTTAAAACACTTGGTAAATGGTAATCAATGTTGTAAAATGGCAATTTGCTATTTACTAAACTTTATAAATTGTTATATTATATAAATAAAAAGATAGAACAACAATAACTACAACTCATCTTCTTCCGCTGTGGATGCATGTTAGGAGCGGTGTGAGGAGGGGTTTGCATTGCCCGGCGCGCGGCCAGAACAGCAATATTTAATAAAGCTAAATATTAATTTAATATTCGCGCCGAAAATAATATTCGTAATACGTGAACGTCACACGTGAGATGCGACCGTAATAAATTCTTAGAAGGCAGTATGGAATATTATTTTTGATGTGTCTCTATCGCCGAGTTATACGTCATCGCGCAATGCTGCGTTGAACATACACCAGAATTATGTCTATGATTTTTCTCCATGGTAATAATCATTTGACGTTTAGACATTGATAAACCTCGGAAGCGTTGCTAATTTAATTTTTTGAGTCACTAAAAATGTTTGTTTTTTTAGATAAATGATGGAGTTTTTCTGCTAAGGTCTTAAACATATTGGTAATATACAAAGTAGTAACCGAGGCTGCCGTAGAGGCGCCATCGGTGCCTACTAAGATGTCAGCAGCCACGGTACATATCGAATTAATAATACTTTAAAGCGTGATAACTATAAAAACTGTTCTACGGAATCATGAATCCTATTCCTCGTCCTGAATGTTTCACGGTGAAATCTGAACCTGGGAGCGGAGGCTATGAAAATATCAAGGTTAAAGAAGAAAATACAGAGGAATCCGATACAATTATTAATTTCCATGAGCCAAGATTATCTATCTCTAAATCTGAGCCATGGCAGGCGTCGGAAGGTGACGAGCTCTGTACTGATATAGAGATAACATATTATCCCGGGGTCAAAGAAGAATGTACCAAGATTTCCTGTGGTAAGTCAATTTCATCTCAATCTCATCAAATATTTCCCGGTTTGACCGGAATTATCCCGGCTTCACGCATTTAGTCCCGGCCGTTGCGAGCGGTGTAGCCAACCCTCGCACCGCGCGGCTCTTTTTTCGCAGTTTTCTCTAGCGACAGTTTACACGGATTGTTTATGTAAATGCATTCGATAGCTGGTTCCCAGGTTTCCGATCAACAATAAGCACACATATGATGTATGAACCGCACTAACCTCTATAATGTTGCCGTCTTTCTTGTCCGATGTTGTTGTTCTCTCAGCTGGGTTGTCTTCTTTAGATTTCGACCGACCGAAGCGCGCACTGGTGGGCTTTATTTGGGCCGCTAGACTGGTCGAAGCAGGGGATGCAATAAGAATGACGCCTGTCGGTTACCGTCTTCTTAGCTTTCAAAAAAGAGCGGCAATACTGACACACACGCACAAATGTACATTATTATAAACCAGGAAACCCAGTGGTGCCAATCGAAGTAACAATGCGCCTAAACACTGATCTATTTGTATCTATCTAATTTAGCCTAACCCTTTTATAATTGTGTATAAAATACGAATGAACTGCAAAAAGACTACCCATTTATAAAAAGGCGCCGATGTGCGGATAGCAAAGTGAAGTCCCAGAAATGTTTCTCAGAATTTTGTATTGCACACGGCGGGCGAGCGGACATTAAAGATCGAGTAACAGCTGTTGCGAGCTCTCCATCTGTTAAAACATTCTTTAAAAACAATGATTCCATTCAAGATGATTTAGTTTTTGCAGCCAAAGGGGCCATATTCGCTTTTCACACGGCGATGCATGATACCAGCTTCAAAACTTTTGACTGCACGTCAAAATTAATCTCAAAATTGTCCCGCTTTATATAACAATGTCTCAGTTTCATAATTATGGTAAGCCAACATCTCAACCAGTTGAAATTGTTCACAATTGTTCATTTCTCATTATTCGTTACTTCGAAAAGAATCATGTGTTACTTAGTTCGATATTTTTCCTAATACAGGCGACCATGTGACAGACATAAATTTATTTTAATAAAATGCTAATTTTAAATGCACTCACGCCTGTTCCTTAACTCATTGCAATTCCTGATCGGCAGATAAACCTATGCCGGGATCGTCTATCATTAAGAATGAGTCAGGAGCGGGAGCGGACGGTGGCGAGCTCTATACTGATATAGAGATAACATATGCGGATGTTAAAGGAGAATGTTCCAAACTTTCAAGTGGTAAGTAACATTAATAATGTATTTTGACGGATTATTCCAAACATTGCTGCTGTTAATCAAATAGTACCAACTTTTGTTCGTTCCAAGATAAATAAGATCTCTATATTTTTGTAATGTTAAGTCAATGAATATTTCCACACACGTGTACATAATATATATTTCTAGTGGCTGATTCACGACAAATGATTTTATGAACCGAACTTAATTAATTTCTGATATGGATACATAAAATATTGATTGATTTACATTTACTGAGATATTTAAAATTAAGGAAGTATTTTTTGTCATCTTATTATTTATACAAGTGGTTTGAAGTAAATAGATCGCTGATTAAATAATCGTGCTAATGCATCACAACAAACTTTCCATTTAATGCTATCGCGATGCCGGGATCGAACAAATATCGGTCAAGTTAACGACTGCTGGCGTCAAGGTCACAATTCGCACTGAAAAGACGAGCATTAGGAAATGTATAGATGGGACATTGGACGCGGAAATGTGTCAATAATAGTGGTCGCGGCTGAATCGTAAAATCGCGCCAAAAGCGTGTTTTACGAATTAGGAACAGATGGGTTGTTTTGTTGTTAGACAAGTTACAGTATTTTTAAATATGTTCAAATAGTTATAATTTGTATTCTCCTATTTCAAAACATTTACATAAAATATGACACATTTTAATATTTACTTGCTGTCATTAATATATTAATTGTTAGTGTAATCCTGAAGGCGTATGAAATATGCATAGAATACCTGGAAATTCACCCTGGGAAAATATGAGTTAAGAATGCTCTTAATTATTTAACTGATTTTTTTCCAGACTCTCGGTCGAGTGCTGTCCCACACACCACGAATTCTACGGAAAGCGGTGGTACCACCAAATTTCCAAAGCTGGTGAAACGTCCCTTCAGAAAGCATTCCTCAAGACCTCCTCTCTCCTGTCCTGAGTGCAGTTATTGGAGTAATAATTGGACTTCTTTAAAAAGTCATATGCTTAAACATAGCGGAAATAAAAAAATAGCATGTAACATTTGCGACTATAAGAGTAATTTCAAATCTGCGATGAATAAGCACATGTTCACTCACATCGGAGGGAAACCAATATCGTGTACCGTGTGTGATTATAAATGCGTTACAAAAACACAGTTGAAAGACCATATGTTTACTCATACCGGAGAGAAACCAATATCATGTTCTGTGTGTGATTATAAATGCGTTACAAAATCAAAGTTGAAAGACCACATGTTTACTCACACGGGAGAGAAACCGATTTCATGTACTGTGTGTGATTATAAATGCATTACAAAATCTAAGTTGAGAAACCACATGTTAACTCACACCAAAAAGAAATTATTAGCATGTACCATATGTGATTATAAGTGCGTGTCTAATTTGAATCAACACATGCACACTCACACCAGTGAGAAAACAGTGTCATGTTCGGTGTGTGATTATAAGTGCATATTTAAATCTTCTTTGAAAAAACACATGTTTATACACACCGGAGAAAAACCAATATCGTGTAACATGTGTGATTATAAATGCATTACAAAATCTAAATTGAAAAAGCATATGTTCACTCACACCGGAGAGAAACCAGTATCATGTACTATGTGCGATTATAAGTGCGACTGTAAATCTAAGTTGTATCTGCATATGTTTACTCATAGCGGAGAGAAACCGATATCGTGTATCATGTGTGATTATAAGTGCATTTCAAAATCTTTGTTGAATCAGCACATGTATATTCACTCTGGAAAGAAACCAGTATCATGTACTATGTGCGATTATAGATGCAAATCAAAATCGAGGTTGAATCAACACATGTGTACTCATACTGGAGAGAAACCAATATCATGTACCTTGTGTGATTTTAAGTGTGTTTTTAAATTTGCGTTAAATAAACACATGTTTACGCATACAAAAGAGAAATCAATATCTTGTGTCGTGTGTAATTATAAGTGCCATTTCAAATCTGCGTTGAACAAACACATGGTCACGCACACTGGAGAGAAACCAATATCATGTACCAAGTGCGGTTTTAAGTGCGCTTTCAAATCTGCATTGAATCAACACATGTTAACTCACGCCGAAGATAAACCAATATCGTGTAGCATTTGTGATTATAAGTGCAAATCAAAATCTATATTAAATCAGCATATGTTTTCACACACCGGAGAAAAACCAATTGCGTGTACCATATGTGATTTTAAATGTAATTTCAAATTTGCTTTAAAAAGGCACATGTTTACTCATACCGGAGAGAAACCAATATCATGTACCGTGTGTGATTATAAGTGCATTTGCAAATCTGTGTTGAATAAGCATATGCTCACTCACACCGGAGAGAAATCAATATCATGTCCAGTGTGCGATTATAAATGCAATTTTAAATCTGAGTTGACTCATCATATGTTTACACACACCGGAGAAAAGCCAATATCATGTACCATGTGCGAGTATAGGTGTAAATCAAATTTTTTGTTAAAACAGCACATGTTTACTCATGACGGAAAGAAACCAATATCGTGTGACATGTGTGATTATAAATGCATTTCAAAATCTAAATTGAGAAAGCACGCGCTCTCTCACACCGGAGCGAAACCGTTATAATGTACTATGTGCAATTATATCTAAAAATCAAAGTGAACTTTAAATCGCCATATGTTTATTCACACCGAAGATAAATTATTATCATGAAACATGTCCAATTCAAAATCTACATTGAATATGCAACATATTTTCAATACATACATATGAAAAATCACGTGGCTGGACATATAGATGAGAAATCGTATTCCTGTAACGGTTGTAGTTATTCTAGTGCAGCTAAGAGAGACATTATGAAATATTTTATGATAAAACACACTCGAGAGAAATCCTTTGAATGTAATGAATGCAATTGCCAATGTGGGGTTAGACGTAGTTTGATAATTACTATGTAAAAACACATTCTGTAATGTATATATACACGGTAATAATCTTACAGATTTACTGAAGGGTTGGTGATAGAAATAAGAGAGAATTTAACAATTTATTATTATTTTACTTCGTACAACGATGTAATATATGCACAATAAGATATGTTATCTTGAGAACCGTGGAGTATTGAAAGAGAGCACTACTGCGCTTCCAGCGTCTTTTAACACTTATCGGTTCCCCACTCCGTCCACATCGGTCAGCCTTCTCACATACTCTCCCATTCGTCACTAAGCGGGCACACACACATACATACAACGGACAGATGTCAAATATCTCACGCTTTTTACATGTAGACACCGCCGCAGGATCTACACTCGTTTCTGGGTGTACTGGGTCTGGATTTAATCCCATTCCTTTGATGTTAGAGTTAACCCTGACCCTGTGCTGTCTTTTATTTGATTCGTTGATCTTGTACAGGATCGCTGCACTCTTGCTGTGTTGCCACAATTTCTTTAGACTATTTACATAATAATAACCATTCACAGGCTCTACTCGGCTGATCTAAAAGGCATTATGTGACGAGGAAGGCCTGGCGGCGTGCCGTGATCAATGGGGGAGTTTTGCGGCTGCCATGTGTTCTATGTACGGTGTGGAAATGGCATTAGAAGAAGATCTTCACTGTGAATGGTGTTTGTTACCAAGCAGGCCCTTCTTCGCATTCTGCAATAAGCATTTACTGTTGTGTTATGTCAGATGTATACATTAGTCGTTTTCTAGACAAGCTGGACGGAATGTCTACTTAAGTGCAATTTCAAATAGCGCGCGTTCTTAGTAAAATTACTATTGTTTCTCATTGTGTAAAATGACTTTTATGGTGTAATTTTTTATAAAATAACTTGTTATTAAACTAAGGACCATATTATTTGCACTATTTGCTGCCGGACTAGGAGCATGTCTGTATCTTAGCAGATAACACACGTAATTTATATAATTAAAATGATAATGTATATTATTGAAATGTTTATAATTCTATTAGTAATAATATTTTTGAAGAGGTATATCGCCTCCACAGTCAGTAACACCTCTTACACCCTCTCAATGCAAAAATACGCGAGCACCGATCGGTTTGCAAACAACAATAATGTGCGCTGGTAGCTGCCCGAGAAGCCGGCCCCTGCGCGCCACTTCAAGATAAGATCACCAGCAAACGCTCCTCGTTGTGAACTTTTTACTGCATGTACTTCTAACTGTAATTGTGCAACGAACATCAATAAACGCTTGACAACTCTATCTAGTAGTTCTTGTTTATTCTACTCTGGCAACACACACACACACTGCGTTATTTTTTAAAATAAGAAGTGAGCGCTAGACGTAATTTATTGAAGGCAGCAGGCGCTCGCACGCATAACCTTTTGATTCATATCATCCGATCGTAACTGCACACTCACAACATATAAATTAAATAAATTAGGGTATGCGTCTCCCGCTGAGGGTTGCTGGGACAGACGATGCCAATAAGAGCGGTGGCTAGGAAGCGTTGTTCTGGCGTAAGTCTATTCATGGTTAAATGTCAAACCAAACTGAGCACAAATCAGCTGTTAGCTATCGCTGAAAAAAGTGTTGCCAATTTGAAAAATAAACTTCTTAAAAAATTACAAAGTGGACTTATATATCCATATTTTAGCAAATTTGTGAGAATTATTATAGGTTTGATCAATTTGTTTTGGTGAATGCACCAATACTAGCTCTACCCATATTACGAATCCTAGTTTTTATTTACAGTTTCTCGTTAAATAGTTTTAAAGTCCTGGTCCTATTTGATCTATCGTCAGTCTATTCATGGTGAAATGGCAAACCAAACTGAGCACAAATTGGCTATCGCTGTATAAAGTATTGCCGATTCGAAAAACAAACCCCAAAAAAAATACCTTTATATATACAATGCACTAATGACGCGGGCGTTAGCCCCGGCGGCGTGTAACGATCTGTACCGAGCGGTATACTTGAGTTACTGCACGGCAACTGAAGAGTTAAATATACTTATAAAAAAATTTGAACCATGACGCAAACGTGCTGATTTCGTTTTGATTACTTCCTGTAGCTTGATGTGGTATCGACAGTCTCTAATTATGTATCTGATATCAAATACCGAGCGCACACTGAGAACAAACAAATTTTACGACAATACTATACTACTAGTTCTATTGTTGGAACATTTAGTAGTCAGTGTGCCCTTTTTGCTGGTAGGTGAAAAATGGAGATTTGGTTAACCTTTTAACTTCTGTGTAGTCCGAAGCGGGGTATAGAAACACCCCAGATCATATTCATACAAACGATAATAAAAAGTTCATGACGGGCGACGTGGTCTCTTGTCCGAATGCCGCGAGTCGCGATAAGCGATATAGCTGTCTCCCTCGTTCGCATCTGTGGTATGGGGCTGCCCAGTGCATTAGTTAGAGTGAAATAAATAATAAGCACAACAACTTAAAGATAAGACACAGGGGTATAATATCGACATGCGCAGGTGTATGTAACGTGCGAAGATCACTGGAGCGTAAACAATAAAATTTTCGTCACTATTTTCGTGAAGATTACAAAATATAAGATTGAAATCGTTTTCATAATTATTGAGTTATCGAGTTTAAAGCGATCTACGGGGAATGTGAATACCCCGCTTCTGGAAGGCAAGGTTAATTTACAATACAACATGTGATCGCCCGGTTTCACATCGAGTTACAAAATTACAATTGCGCAATTGCCTAGTTTAAAATAACGTCAACGCACGTTGCTATGTTGAACGTACCTCAGAAATTGTCAGTGACTTTCTCCATGGTAATACTCGTTTGATGTTTGACGTTTATATTTTTTAATACCTCGACAAACGATCTATTTTAAGTCGCTTAAATGTGTTCGGTGGCAAAATTATGATGGAATTGTTCTGCTCAGAACTTGAATACACTTCTAATATAAACATATTAACCAAAACTGTGGTAAAGGCGCCACCCGCGCTTGCCAAGACGTCAGCTGCCATGGGACCGCGATTGTTACATATATCAAATTAAAACCCAAGAAAGAATAGTTTGAGGAATGTTACTGTATACTATGTATAATATATTCTTGTAAAATCATGGATCCCGATTGTTTCACGGTGAAGTTTGAACCTGGGAGCGGGGGCGATGAACTCATCAAGGTTGAAGGTGTATGTGATACCAAGGAATCAGACACGATTACTGATCTTGATGAGCCAGGAGTGCCTACCGTCAAATATGAGCCAGGGTGGGGAGCGGAAGGTGACCAGTTCTATAATGATTTAAATATACCATATTATACTGATGTCATAGACGATCGTGCAAACATTTCCAGAGGTTAGTTAATTTTAAATTGTTTATGTCTGGTGGATCAACACACCTCGTGATGAACCAATGGCGTGTCGATTATTTTGATATTTTTCTTACAAAACAGGCTCTCGTGAGAGAGAAGACATACTTGCAAAATACTTATAGGTAATGAATGTTTTGGAACAAGTAGATGAGTTTGTGTATTTGGGAAGTATGTTTAATAGAATCGGAAAGGAGGGTGACTGCAGCGTTTTGAATGGAATTATATCTAACGGGAATTTGTCAACCGAGGCCAGACTAGCGGTGCACTATGGAGTCCTGCTACCAACTGATGTTTGGCAGTGAGGCCTGGACCTGACAGAACAGGAATGAAAGTAGACTGAATGCGGTGGAAATGAGATCACTTAGGGGTATATGTGGCAAATCTATTTATGACAGAGTAAAGAATGAAGAAATATGGAAATAATGTAAACCCGATGTTATTATAGTGAGTAAGATTAAGAAAGGATCACTTAGGTGGTTTGGTCATATGGAACAGATGAGTGAGGAGAGAAGGGTGAGAAATATATATGACGCAAGTGTTGATGGTAACAGAAATGGAGGACGTCCGAGGAAGACTTGGCACGACCAGGTAAACCAGATAATGGAGGATGGTTCTGTTAGAAGCCTCAACAATCGGCGAGCTTGTATGAGAAGATGTATGTGTGTGGATTAGGCGAGAATTGTGTGTTAGTACAGAGGAGTGTGCGCTCTATCCTCTCTGCCTACCCCCGCGGCGGAACGGCGTGATGGTAAGTACTATTTATTTCATAATGTTGCAATTTCAGAACATAATTCTGGTATTTTTTACACAAATTCATATTTCGTTGCCCTCAAGATTACCTTGCTTTGAAAAATAGAATAATATATGAATCAATTAGGACTGCAGAATATAAGTTAAAAATTTGTCGTTAATGTGTTAAATGGTAACGCATTTGCCCGGGTAGTAAAAGATCCCGATTGCGACCAAAATGTTTAATAATTATTTATATTTATCAATCTTTTTCCACTCTTGATCGGTAAATAATCTTGACCCAGGAATATACACCGTCAAGTTGGAGCCGGCGACGTGTACCGTCAAGTCCGAGCCGGGAACGTCAACAGTCAAGTTCGAGCCGGAAACATCAACAGTCAAGTCCGAGCTGGCAACATCAACAGTCATATCCGAGCAAGGAACATCAGTCATCAAGTCTGAACTCTACACTGATATAAATATAGCATACACCGATGTCAAAGGAGAATGCACCAAGATTTCCAGTGGTAAGTCAAATATATAACTAATGACAGCTCTCTGGCATAATATTGATTTTGAAAAAAATAATTCACCTTTTTAATAACTTAAATACTTCTTTAGCTTTCCTATTTCATGTCTGTTGTCATACAGCGGCCTCGATCAGATGAGATTTGGTTCGCAATAATCTTTCAAATCTTTTTAAATAAAGATCGCTACCCCTGCTTCAAACGTGAACATTAAAAATGTTTTTTTTATTATATAATGATAAGTTTGTGATTTGAATACACGACTGACTTACTTTAAATTTCTGTAGTCATACATTATTTTGTCGATTGTTTCTATACCCCTCTTTTTTTGACAGAACATTCTACACCCTGCTGTGACGTCAGTGGATAATCAAACTGTATTTCGTCACCGTCAACAGCAACACCACATATTACACAATACTTGTGTACTTTACAGAAGAGAGACAGTACTAGTTTTAAATGATTTTTGTACAATTACTCATGTTCAATTACTCAATTTCTAGAGTTGTAAAGAGGATCTGATTCTTTCTAAACTGAAACTGAACTAAACATAGGTACGATTCCCGTGACTTGTGCGCAGTTGACAGGGAGGTTACATATGATACGCGGTGATTACATTTCTTTGATTTGCACGCCCCTAGCGTACGCTATCGTAAAACTAGTGAAAATTCAAATCCAATGATATAAATATCTTAATTTGACAAAAATTGAGATATGCGGTGTTGCCGCCGACGGTGACGATTCATATTCGTGTGTCTGCTAGATTAATTAATACTGCTTTTATTAAACGTTAGACACGAACAAAATTTAATATGTACCGATAATTCACGGCAAATGGTACAAGCAAAACTAAAATTTCTCACTTATTTATTAGTTATCTATATGAAGGAAACCCCAAAGTGTCTCTCCGTATCCCGGAACCGTAATGAAAGTTATGCAATCCCTTTTCGATTGCATTAAACAATGCAACGCGTGCATTAATTATTAATATCTACCCAGCTTATTACAAAAATAACACACACATAAAATATAATGCCTTTTAATATTTAGTAAATATGTTAGCATCTTCTTAAAGTAGTATAAAATACTTATAACATAACACGAAATTCATCGTAGAAACTTAAAAGTAAAGAATGCTCTTAATCAATAAACTGGCATTTTTTTCAGACTCTCAGGCCAGTTCTATCCCACACACCCCAGACTGTCTGGAAAAATATGACAACGCCCACCTTCCAAAGCTGATACAAAGTCACATCAAAGGTCATTCTACAATGCAACCTCTGACCTGTCCTGAGTGCAGTTACTCCACTAATCGTCGGGCGTCTTTGAAGAGGCATATGGTAGTTCACAGTGCAGAGAAACCAATATCATGTACCAAGTGCGTTTACAAGTGCAATTTCAAATCTGCGTTGAATATGCACATGTTTACGCACATCGGAGAGAAACCAATATCATGTACCGTGTGTGATTATAAGTGCATTTCTAAATCTAAGCTGAAAGATCATATGTTTACTCATACCAAAGAGAAACAAATGGCATGTACCATATGCGACTATAAGTGTATTTCAAAATCTAATTTGAATCAGCACGTGCTTACTCACACGGGAGAGAAATCAGTTTCATGCTCTGTGTGCGATTATAAGTGTATATTCAAATCTACCTTAAATAAGCACATGCTAACACACACCGGAGAGAAGCCAATATCGTGTACAATGTGTGATTATAAATGCATTTCAAAATCTACATTGAAGAAGCACATGTTTACTCATACCGGAGAAAAACCATTTTCATGTACCGTCTGTGATTACAAGTGTGATTGCAAATCTAAGTTATATCAACATATGTTTACGCACACCGGAGAGAAACCAATAGCATGTACACTGTGTAAATATAAGTGCATTTCTAAATCATTGTTAAAAAAGCACATGTTTACTCATACCGGAGAGAAACCTATATCATGCACTATGTGTGATTTTAAGTGCAATACAAAATCTAAATTAAAGAGGCACTTGTATACTCATACTGGTGAAAAACCAATAGCATGTACCTTATGTAATTATAAGTTCCATACAAAATCTGAGTTAAACAGGCACATGTTCACTCATACCGGAGAGAAACCAATATCATGTTCCACATGCGATTATAAGTGCCATTCGAAATCTATATTAATTCAACACATGTTTACTCACACCGGAGAGAAGCCCATGTCGTGTACCACCTGTGATTATAAATGCAACTCAAAATCATTGTTAAATAATCACATGTCCATTCATACCGGTGAGAAACCAATATCATGTTCCGTGTGCGATTATAAGTGTCGTTCACAATCTAGATTGAACAGGCACATGTTTACTCACACTGGAGAGAAACCAATATCATGTAACATATGTGATTACAAGTGCCAATCAAACTCTAAATTGAAAAGTCATATGTTTACTCACGCCGGTGAGAAACCAATAGCATGTTCCGCATGTGATTATAAGTGTCTCTCTAATTCCCTGTTAATTCAACATATGTTTACTCACAGTGGAGAAAAACCTATATCATGCAACATTTGTGATTATAAGTGCACGTCTAATTTCAAATTAAAAATGCACATGTTTATCCACACCGGAGAGAAACCAATATCATGTAGTATGTGTGATTATAGGTGCCATTCAAAATCTAAGTTAAATAGGCATATGTTTACTCACACCGGAGATAAACCAGTATTATGTTCCATGTGTAATTACAAGTGTATTACAAGAGATCAATTGAAAATACACATGGCTAAGCATGTGGGTGAAAATAACTTCTATAACGAGGGCAATTATTCTAGTGACGTTAAGAGTGACATCGACAAACATGTGAATTAATATATCTGAGAGAAATCATTTGAATGTAATGAATGCAGTTATTGATGATGGGAAAAACTTTCGTGGAGTGATTTTGTGTATCCAATCACTTCGGTCTTCTGCTTCGTAGAGTTGTAATCCATCTATCTTGGGGTAGATCACCCTCTATTCGTTTGGGAGTTTATAATACCAGAAGAATCAGGTGTATGAATGATAATCTGGCCCATATCATTCTTGTTTGTATATTGTTATTCATATTAGTTTGTTATGTAGAAAGAGGTTGATATTATTATCTACCTCTATAGGTTAGATATATATACACCGAGTTAATGCATAATAATATTAGGTGTGTAGTATTTTTACTCTATATTCTAATATTTAGGAAAATAGTGAAAGGCCTCATCACACCCAGCCTGTGCATTGCGGTGTTGTTTAGTCTGACGGATGCATTCAGGACTGTGTTCAGTTAACTATTATTTTTCCATCCAATCTGCATCAAGTATTAATTTCGCCACATTTCACGTCGTGTCATTCTCATCATTCAGGCAATATTGCTAGTACAAGAAGCCCTGAAAGACGCGAAGACATTCTGGCTGAACATCCGAGGTTCGAAAACATCACAGTTCAATTATGTATCGCTGCTGCGTTCATAAATGGTCATCAACATGATTACTAACTATTCTGTAACTGGACATAAACTGGAAGAAGAAGAAGAAATTGTAAAATAAGCTCTAAATCAAAACAACTTGTACTTTTTTAATATATGATTTGTAGTAATTACTTGAATTAGTAATAAAGTATATATAAGTAGTAATAAGAGTTTTTATTAAAAACATAATACAGCACTTAATCCTTTTACTGAAAATATTTTAGTCCTTATTTGATTCTAAATTTATTGTATCGTTTGTAAATTTTTTTGCTCAAGCAGACGATGAATAAAAACTAAATAATCCACTGATCGATGTCTCTTATATAGTTTAAAATACGTCAAAATGCTTCGATCTTTGTGGTGATATAGATGCACTGACATATTTATGAATTTTCAAAGATAATTGGTGTAAGTCAACAAAATGGTTCATAAGTTCGAAATAGTTCCAAATAAACAGTTTATCCATTTTCGATCAGCTTTGAGGGTCGTCACACTGATCGATCTATTTTCACAATACAATACACTGAATTAAATTGAAGATGAGAATCAAATTATCATCCTCCACATGGTTGACCGACATTCCTATAAAATATATTGTAATGTTAGAGGCAGGAAAAGTAGGTACCATTACCAAAACATAGCATTATCGAACTACACAGTACGCTGAACGCAGCTTGAATCTTTGTCTATGACAAATTCATTTGACGTTTACGTTTTGCGATAAATTAGCCATCGATGAATCCATTATTTTATAGGTCACCTAAATGTATTTATTATTTCAGTAAAATGAGCAATAATTATTCTGCTAGGGCCTAAAATGTAGTAACCGAATCTGTTGAAGATGTCACGGGACCGCGATTGATATTATACATTGAACGAATTAAAATCTTATAAGTAATACTTTGAGGAGTGCTTCACATAACAATAATGGATCCCGTTCGTCCCGATTATTTCACGGTGAAGTCTGAACCTGGAAGCGGGGGCCACGATCTCAGCGGGGTTAAAGAAGAAAATGACGTCACAGAACCAGATTCGAGTTGTGCTTTTGATGCGCAAAGATGCAATGCTAAGTCCGAGCCGGGATCATCTACCGTCAAGTTTGAGCCTGGATGCGGAGCGGAAGGTGACCAGCTCTGTGCTGATAAAGACATCACGTACACCGATGTCAAACGAGAATGTGCCAAGTATTTCAGCGGTAAGTCAATTTATAAATTATTTTTTTTAACAAAATATAATTTAAATACGAATTAAATATATTAATTAGAAAATTTAGTCTGTTTACTGAGAAAATCACATTTTCTATAATATAACAATAAATTTGGTTAAAAGGCGGAACGCACAGTGGAGGAATTTTAATTAATCTTTTGTAAGCGTGATAAATATATAATTTAAATACTAATTAAATGTATTAATTATAATGATATACATATAAAATCAATTTTATCGAAAAATATTATTATTACGCTACCGGAATTCGAACCTGGATCTCCTTACCAATCCGGGGAAGGTGCATTACCAACTACGTTTTCAACGCTTACCGCATCATCTTCAGTAACTAATAAATGCCTATATCATCCCCGCCCGCAACCATCTTCACTTTTCCACAGAAACTCCTCTCTCCACATTCCGTTCTCGTAACCCTCTAGTTTTAGTTTATTTCTGAAGATGGTGAAGTTAGCGTCGAAAACGTTTTTATTTTAATTTAATTGTAGCGTGAAATTAACAATGTTGTGTTTTATTTTATTTATTAACTGATTTTTATAAAAGTTAATTTATCATATAATTTTCTCGATAAACAGGCACCAAAGATACTAATTTTGCCCATTTCTTAACACTTTACCATTCCTGATTGGTAGATACACCCGAGCCAGTAATGTCTACCATCAAGGCCGAGCCGGGCTGGGGAGCGGATGGTGACGAGCTCTATTCTGATGTAGAGATAACATTTACTGACGTCAAAGAAGAATGTGCGAAGATTTCCAGGGGTAAGTCAATTTATAAATGTGTTTAGCAGATAAACAATTCACAATTAAATTCCATAATTTTTTGAATGTCTACTCGATAGTCTTATTGTGATTGAGGTGTACTCACATGTGCTGATCGGCTCCCAATCGTGGCAGAGGTATTATTGTCAATGTGAGAAATGACTCGAGGTTTATATTCCACCGCGTACAGAACGGTTAGTGATTTTACATCAACAAAGCTGCATTTTGCCACCGCACACACTCGGGTTTTAAGAGAGAATGTGAACCCAGCCGTAAATCATCAACCTGGCGTTTCTCTGTCACTTTGTGACGACAGTACGACGAAACTTATTCCTCGACATCACGTCACGTCACACCTAGCTTTGGTGCGTTGAGCATAGGTGGCGTCACCAGTCCGCAAATATTAAAAATGCAGAGACTGAGTCTTTTTTATTTTTATATTTAGGAGGCGAGAATCGTCAGTGCCACCTTCAACTGTCAACCAATAGCAGGTTACAGCTTGTACAACACTAAGTTTATAATCCAAGCGTAATAAGTCTTGCAATGTTGTTGATTATTTGTTGTAGAAAGTGTAACACAGCCTATACACACATTGTACACGTATTGGAGTTCGTTAAAATGGTGCAAGAAATGAAAAGTTAAACAATAAACTAATTTTTGTTATTCCAGACTCCCAGGCGAGTGCCCCGGTCCGTCTGGAAAGCGGTGACACAGCTCATCATCCAAAGCAACCACTGTCAGCTAAGGACAGTTATTCGAGTAATCGCAATGCATATTTTAAGATCTCTTTCCCTGATCACAGTGGAGAGAAACCAATATCATGTACTGTGTGTAATTACAAGTGCAGTTTCAAGTCCACGATGAATCTGCACATGTGCACTCACACCGGAGA
The DNA here is from genome assembly GCA_031772225.1 of Eubasilissa splendida. Classification (NCBI taxonomy): domain Eukaryota; kingdom Metazoa; phylum Arthropoda; class Insecta; order Trichoptera; family Phryganeidae; genus Eubasilissa; species Eubasilissa splendida. The sequence goes on along the minus strand of CM062872.1, from coordinate 2,648,974 downwards.
AAAACCATTATCATGTGCAATGTGTGATTATAAATGTGTACATAAATCTAGACTGAAAGAGCACATATTTGCTCATACTAGAAAAAAAAAATTATCATGTACAACATGTGACTTTAAGTGCAATTCAAATTCTGTATTGTATAAGCACATGCTAACTCACACCAATGATATATCATGTACTAAGTGTCATTATAAATGTAATTCAAAATTTCTGTTAATCCAACACATGCTTATACATATTAGAATATCATGTACCGTGTGTGATTATGAGTGCGATTCAAAATCTAAAATGAATCAGCATATGTTTATTCATACCGGAGAGAAACCAGTTTCTTGTAACATATGCGATTATAAGTGCATTTCGAAACACGATTTGAATAAGCACATGTTAATTCACGCCCAAGAGAAACCTAAATCATGTGCCGTGTGTGATTATAAGTGTACTTCAATATCAGTGTTGTGCAGGCACATGTTAACGCATATTAAGGACATATTATGTACTGTGTGCAATTATAGGTGCGATTCAAAATCTTTATTGAATCGGCATATGTTTACTCACACCGGAGAGAAACCGATATCGTGTGCTATGTGTCCTTATAGGTGCGAATCAAAATCTTTATTGAATCAGCACATGTTTACTCACACCGGAGAGAAACCATTGTCATGTATTGGATGTGAATATAAGTGCCATTCAAAATCTACCTTAAATCGGCATATGTCTATTCACACCGGCGAAAAACCAATATCATGTACCACATGTGATTATAAATGCCGTTCAAGATCTACTTTAAATCGGCACATGTTTACTCACACCGGAGAGAAACCAATATCATGTACCGTGTGTGATTATAAGTGTATTTCAAAATCAAACTTAAATCGGCATATGTTTACTCACACTGGCGAGAAACCATTATCATGTACGTTGTGCGATTATAAGTGCAAATCAAAATCTTTGTTGAATCAGCACATGTTTAATCACACTGGAGAGAAACCAATATCATGTACTATTTGCGATTTTAAGTGCAATTCTAAATCTCATTTAAATCAGCATATGTTTGTTCATACTAAAGAGAAACCAATATCATGTGCCATGTGCGATTATAAGTGCAATTCAAAATCTAATTTGAATCAGCACATGTTTACTCACACTGGCGAGAAACCAGTAACTTGTACAATATGCGATTACAAGTGTATTTCAAAACACAATTTGAAAAAGCACATGTTCGTTCACACGTTAGAGAAACCAATTTCTTGTTCTACGTGTAATTATAGGTGCAAATCAAAATCTCACTTGAATCAGCACATGTTTATTCATAGTAAAGAGAAGCCCGTATCGTGTACAATGTGCGATTACAGGTGCAAATTGAAGTCTTCCTTAAATCGGCACATGTCAACTCACACAAGATAGAAATCAATTCGATATACGTGTAGGCTGTTGGTGGGATCTATCGGGTATTCTTAAATAAGAATTCCAATGATAGCGGACTAAAAGAGTTAACGGATCAATTTGCCTTTTCGGTAATAGACTCATCCCCGCGTGTAGACGGCGCCTGTGTCGTCAGACAGCTTGGAACGGCAATGATAGCTGTGGAATTTAATCACCGCATCCAAAAGTGCAATATGTAAAGTGCATGACGTGTACGAAATACATATTATTTACTTTCCAATTTTCGCTTATTGAACAGTCTTAGTGTATGAAATTTCTAATCACGCGCGTTTTATGCGAAACCTGTGCAGTTACTATTCAGATTGATAGAATATTAAATAATGTATAGCTACCACGCAAGGAAAGCGCCTGTATCCCAGCAGACTGGATGTCCTGCACCGACTAGTTCAGAAGTGAGCATGAAATTCGTGCGTGCTACCAAATTCAAATTATCTACTCGGTATATTCGCCATTTAATAATCGTGACTTCTCGAACATGTAGTTTTAATTTAAATAAGAGTGGTCTGTGTGTACATGCTCATCTTAAAATTATATGCCTAACAGAACGAGGGTCTTTTTAATGGAGAGACTAATTTGGCGAAAGTTAAATAAATCGTGTATTTCGTAGCACTGCTGTCATATTTTCAGAGTACTCCATTCAAAACTTGTAACCGGCAAATTGTACGTTTTTTAAGACATAATTGAAAGTTGTTGAGATAATATTGCAGGCATAAATGTAAGTACAAACTATCTAAGTTTTAAGATAAATTAATAAATATGTTTTATGTAATTGAAATTGTTATAATTATATATACCATAATTATGAATTTCAAGATTATTATCGCTTCGCATTTGGTTCAAAGAATTTTGAGATCAATTTGGAAGAAGTTTTGAAGCTCATATCATGCACCGTTGGGTGAAAGGCAAATGTGGCCTCTTTGGCCGCAAAAACGAAATCATCTTGAATGAAATATAAATGCAAGTGTGCAATATAAAATTCTAAGAAACATTGCTGTCACTTCACTTTGTTGTCCTCGCCACAAAGCATTTTTATAAATGGGTAGTATTTTGGAGTTTTCTCGTAAATTTGTAAAAGTGTTTTCGGCATTTTAAACACAATTTAAAAAAGGGTTAGTTTAAAACCTGGTTAGGTAGACAAATTACGCGCTACCTAAGTACACCGCAAGTGATCCATGATCAGCGTCAACTGTTGCCCGCGAAAATGCACAAAGCCGTGCGATGAGAGGGAGCTGGCACATCGCACCCGCAACGGCCCAGAACGTTTTTGTGGCAGTTTGACTAGACTTTGACACCGCCCGCCAAGGAATTGAGATCTAATTAGTAATGGGACGATTCTTGTTTAATATAAAAAATTTATTCGGGTATGGGTGTCTCGTTGGAGCACATTAGGTGGGTAGATAGGCCGGCCTGCGTGAGTGGGACTCCACCTATGCGCTTAATTCGCACTCTCCATACTTGATGTTTTGCAACTCCGTTAGTCTGTCCGTGTAAGTATGACTCAATCCATTTTGTGTCTCGTCCACTGTCCCTCTTTTGTGAGTGTTTTTGATGAATGGATCCCTGAGTGTCTGCCTTGAACTACTGCACCTTAATTTTCCATCTGTATGTTTCTATCTATGTTCTATGGATTTATGTTCTATGATTTTTGTAGATACAGACAGTATTAGGGACGCCGGAGGGTCTAAATTTTAATTCTTAATTGCTGAAAATCACATAGAATTTCTTCTTCTTCTTCATCGTTTTGCTTATACTAAAATATGTAGTTGAATTAATGACAAAAAACATTATAAACGACACATGAGATCCATTCGCAAATAACACATAACTAATAAGGTAACCTATGTGATTTTTCTACAGCCGTTAGCATCGAATGCCAATGGTTCGGCGATTTGAGGTAATAAGTTTGATAGACGGATTAAGACTTATCTATGGATTAAGAAACAAATATGTTTAATGTTGTTACCACATAAAATAAATATTAGTTTTTTTTCAATATGACATTTTTCTCTCCACTTTATAATTACATCGCGCAATAATATACTTGAACGCACCCCAAAAAATTGTCTCTGACCTTAATCCGTGGTGAATTCATTTGACGTTTGTTTATTCATATATCTGGCAATCAGCGTAATATCTTTTGATCATATTAATATTGCTTAATTACGTTTGTTTACGCAATAAAATATTGATATCGTTTTACTAAAGCCTTAAATGCATCACTAATATTAATTGTCGTCAATTGCAGTCAAGGGATCGCAATTTAAAAATAAAAAATGTTGTGTCCTACAGCCCAATAAAATCATGGAACCTGTTCATACCGATCATTTCACGATGAAGTCTGAACCTGAGAGCGGGGGTAATGAACTTAGTAATAAGGTTAAAGAAGAATATTATACCGAGGATCCCGAACCCAGTGCACATCTTGATGAGCCAGACATGTCTGCCGTCAAGTCCGAGCCAGGGACATTTGTCTCCAATTGTGAGCTAGTAGTGTCTACCGTCAAGTCGGAACCAGAGTCGGCATCGGAAGATGACGAGTTATATACTGGTAAAGAAGAAAGTGCCAAGAATTTCAGTGGTAAGTTTTTTTTATTAATATTAAAAATATAATACAATTTCAATATATATTTTTAAATTTATTTCTTCTCTATGAGAGTAAGACTCGTGTATAGAGAAGGAGTATATTCGAGTTAATTAATGTTTCAGTTAGTCTGTGTACATATTTTTTTTACTTCAGTTATAAATTTATGATAGTCCGTAATTTTTCTAATTGTGATGGGGAGATTGTTAAAAAAATTGATAAATATATTGATTTTGAGTTGCGGTATATTTTAGTTTTGGGATATCAATTTGATCTCTATATCTTGTAGATCGGAATTCGCTTCTAAAATTTAACTGATTTTTAATTTTGAAAATTTGTATTATTGAATTTTTAATATATGTCTACTATTTTTAGTACTTTATAATCTGTGAAAAGTTGTATACTTGGATAGTCTTTTTTTTAGAATAATTTTTTAAGTGATTTCTAATTGTGACATTGAAGTTTTATATGCAGTTCTTTTAATAATGTTGTTTGTCTCATTACTTTCTTCGCGTAGATTATTAATGAAACGTTTAGTTCTCCGTTTTTTGTTTAATGTTAATATAAAATAAAATACAAGTACCATTTTGTCTGGACAAGAATATCTATTCACATTAACCGATTTTACATGTTAAACGTGTTCCTGTGAATTTGGCAAGATGTCGCATGTATTTCAGTAATGGACACATTTTGTTTCTTGGTTTATTCTATTTTTCTAATCTGCAGTTAAACCAGGAACATCTACCGTCAAGGCTGAGCCAGAGTTGGCAGCGGAAGATGACGAGCTGTATGCTGATATAGATATAACACAAACCGATGTCAAGGAAGAATGTGCCAAGATTTCCCGTGGTAAGTGAGGTTGTAAATGTTTTGCAACAGGCATTGCTGTAACGTATGCGGTTAATTAAATTCTTTTTTTTCATATTCATCTCTTAAATAAATTAGTTCTGAATATATACTTGGTCTATGCATTTATGATTTAATTATTTAATTAGTTAATCAATAAGCTAATTTATTGTACTTCCAGACTCCGAGGCGACTACAACACCAATGCTAAAAGAGCTCATGTTCACGTACAGCAGAGATAAACAAGTGTCTTGTACCACGTGTGATTACAAGTGCAATTCTAAATATGTGATGGTTAATCACATGCTAACCCACACCAACAAAATATCATGTACCAAGTGTGATTATAAATGTAATTCAAAAATTCTGTTAATTCAGCACATGCTGATACATATTACGATATCATGTACCGTGTGCGATTACAAATGCAATTCAAAATTAAAGTTGAATCAGCACATGTCTATTCATACCGGAGAGAATCCAATATCGTGTACCGTATGCGATTATAAGTGTATTTCAAAACATAATTTAAAAATACACATGTTAATACACACAAAAGACAAACACATATCTTGTACCGTGTGTGATTATAGGAGCGTTTCAAAATTTAAGTTGAAAGAACACATGCGCACTCATAACAAAAATAAACAGATATCAAATAGTATGTGCGATTATAAGCGCGATAGAAAACGTGTTTTGTGTGGTCACACCAATGAGATATCATGCACAATGTGCAATTATAGGTGCAAAACCAAATATGAGTTGAATCAGCACATGTTTATTCACACCGATAAGAAACCAGTGTGTTGCACCGTGTGTGATTATAAGTTCTTTGAAAAATCTTCATTAAATCGGCATATGTTTACGCACACAGGTGAAAAACCATTATCGTGTACATCGTGTGATTATAAGTGCATTACAAGATCTGACCTAAATCGGCATAATATGTTTGCTCACACCGGAGAAAAACCATTATCATGTACATCGTGTGATTACAAATGCATTACAAAATCTGACTTAAAACGGCACGTGGCCACTCACACAGGAGGGCAAGCTGTTGTATGCGCGGAATGTGATTATAAGTGTTTTTCCAAACGTTGCTTGAAAGAGCACATCTTAATTCACATCAGAGAGAAACGACAGGTGTGTCATATATGTGGTTATAAAAGCAAATCAATATTAAAACAGAAGCAGCATATGTGTACTCACACTGGTGAGAAACCACTTTCGTGTACCATGTGTGATTATAAGTGCATTCAAAAACCTAACCTAAAGAAGCACATGTTTACTCACTCCGGAGAGAAACCAATATCACGTACCAAGTGCGTTGAAAGATCTAACTTAAAAAATCATATGTTTACTGACACCGAAGGGAAGCCGATATCATGTGACATATGCGATTTTAAATGCTTTTTTAAATTTAATTTAGATTTGCACATGGGTACTCACACCGGAGAGAAACCAATATCGTGTACTATATGTGATTATAAGTGCACTCAAAAATCTAACCTAAAAAGGCACATGTATACTCACACCGGAGAGAAACCAATGTCATGTGTCAAGTGTGATTATAAGTGCATTGAAAAATCTAGCTTACAAATGCACATGTTGACTCACTCCAGAGAGAAACCATTGTCATGTACTATGTGTGATTTTAAGTGCATTCAAAAATGTAATTTTAAAACGCACATGTTTACGCACTCCAAAAGGAAACTAATGTCATGTTCCATATGTAGTTATGTCTGTAAATCAAAATTTGTGTGGTATCAACATATTTTTACACATCAGAAAGAAACAAATAACATGTAATATACGGGGTGCCGATAAACTTTCTGAAGGGCAACTTCCTGATAGCCAACATCCCGACAACCTAACTACTCTACAAGCAGAGTTCCAACATTACGAATTAAATTAGTAACTCGTCTGTAAGTAGGGAAAAAGTATTAATAGTATCAAAGAAAATATATATACTAGGTTCAGCATAATGCTGAAGACTTTAATATAATGCCATTTATACAAAAAAATACATTGGTATGCTTTTGGCGTTTAGTTTTAAAATCTTTATAAATTAATATATCGGTTGAATTTATAATAAATATTGATATAATCAGCACCAGCAGAAGATGTAGAAGAGTTTGGCAATCAGTGAGAAGGCTAAATATCAAATGTGCAGTGCGATGAAGATTTTCAAGGTTATAAGAAAGGAGGAAAAACTACACAGATTAAAAATTAAACTAAGCAAATGTGTGCTAGAAAAGTTAGGTATCGTTTAATGTAAAATATAGATATTGTTTATACTAAATCATATATATAAATATCTCCTCGGAAAGCTAGTGTAGTAATCTCCTTTTCGCTCTCATTCACTCAGTGATGCCGATAATATATATTTTTAAATAACTCTTCTGGAGTCCTAGACGTCGCCATCAACCATGCACAGGTTGTACTCGGCGTATCTATGGATCATGCGAGGTCAGGGAAGGATCGCCGGTGGACCGCAACTGATGGTGGGGTATGCTCCAGCCAGAGAGCGGAGATAACACAAAAGAAGAAGATCGTCCAAGTCGATTGTGTATATTGATTGATATTTTTAAGTTACTTGTTATAATAATTCATAATAATATTATTTTTAATCTAATCCGACATAACATGGATCAATTCGATGTTAACTACGATAAAAATTACCCGACGCATATTAATTTTGCAGTGAAACTACTACAGGCTCTGTGCCAAGTTGCCACTCCTGGCTTTCGGACTTGTCAACATCGTTACACTCCGAACTCTGTATTAGCATTCCTATACTGCGAAATAGTATTAATATTTAAAATAAAATACAATATACTTAGTATAATAAACTTTGTTTCGTGACATGTTCCTTATACTGGATAATTCTTTTCTGCCTCCGGGAAAGTTGTAGCTAAATACATCGAGTTTACCATACGAATAGCGCAATGGTAGAGGATTTTGTTGGCAGTGGCGGGGATCTGTACTTATTCATGAAGAACAATACTGAAAACAAATATAATTACGTTCTAAGTGTTCGTAATATATTTTCAATGACATATAAAATACTTGTCTTATGGATACCAACAAATATTTATTTGAATTACAAACATATATGACTGAAAAATAATCATGACAAAGTGAGCTTACCATTCTTAACTGGAAGAATGCAGGGTCCTGGCGAGGGGGTGCTGCTTGGCAGCCAGGCTCCCAGCTCCCAACAGGTGGAGTGCACACAATAACAGGACCAGGCGCTCGCTGCCTCCCTCACTGCCCACTAATTCTGGTTCCACCTCTAAAAAACAACACAAAGCACACACGATTTCTAAGTGTTGTTAAACATAGTAAAAAAAAAAAAAAAGCAAAAATATAATGCTATAAAATTTAATTACATCAGTCTTGTGTGACTTGTCATTATAATTAATCTTGTGATATAATGAACAGATCGACCGAGGGTAAAATACAGATATTTACCTTGAAAGGTGTCTATGAGTGCACCAGGGCTAGGGAACTAGTACTCACCACACTCACTCAGTGTCAATACAAAATTCAGCTTGGCTAATGTCTCCTTGTGCTATCTCTGAAAAATAAATTATATTTGTAAGTTGGGAAATGAGGATTCAAAATGTCAAGTACATATATCTTTTTATTCTAATATTAGGCTAAGCTTATTAAGTGAAGACTTTTAATGCAATGTCTTCGAAACATGATAAAATTTGAAAGTAAGAAGTAACGTCAAAAGTCGTTATACGTATGGATTATTTACGGTTATGGTCATAGATAATATATACAAATTTACATTTCGTTTATGATATATAATTTATAATCTTGTCTATGATCACCACTTGATCATTGATAAGATTATAGAATATATATCATAAACGAAATTTAAATTTGTATCAAATGTATCTATTGTCTATGACTATAACCATAACTAATACATACGTATAACGGCTTTTGACGTTACTTCTTACTTTCAAATTTTATCATGTTTCGAAGACGAAAGTGCTGTGTACCTTGTTATTTGAGTATAAAATAAATATGTGACACTGGCTTCTCAGATATGAATATACTTAAAGAGTGAATTTGTAAAGTATCCAACCTAGAGATGCTATTCAAATTCTCAAAATTGCACGCGGCGTACATCAACAAACGTAAGTTTTCATCTATATTCATTCCAGGATCAGGAAGTCCTTCTGAAGTCGCATTACCTTCGCAGACACTTTGAAGCCTACCACTTGTAACTTTCATAAATTTTTATCTCGTATTTTTGTAGAGATGCATAATCTCAGCTTGCTATAAATAAGTTCGCAGGTATTTCACGGTAGCTATAGCCGTCTTTACATCACAAAAATTTATTTATCCGATTAATTTATCAAACTTTAAATTATATGAAATGTGGTACATTGGTAGCTTATAGCAGAATTTTTTTAACAGAATAGTTTGCATTAAAAGTCTTCACTTAATAAGCTTAGCCTAATATTAGAATAAAAAGATATATGTACTTGACATTTTGAATCCTCATTTCCCAACTTACAAATATAATTTATTTTTCAGAGATAGCACAAGGAGACATTAGCCAAGCTGAATTTTGTATTGACACTGAGTGAGTGTGGTGAGTTCTAGTTCCCTAGCCCTAGTGCACTCATAGACACCTTTCAAGGTAAATATCTGTATTTTACCCTCGGTCGACCTGTTCATTATATCACAAGATTAATTATAATGACAAGTCACACAAGACTGATGTAATTAAATTTTATAGCATTATATTTTTGCTTCCTTTTTTTTTTTTACTATATTTAACAACACTTAAAAATCGTGTGTGCTTTGTGTTGTTTTTTAGAGGTGGAACCAGAATTAGTGGGCAGTGAGGGAGGCAGCGAGCGCCTGGTCCTGTTATTGTGTGCACTCCACCTGCTGGGAGCTGGGAGCCTGGCTGCCAAGCAGCACCTCCTCGCCAGGACCCTGCATTCTTCCAGTTAAGAATGGTAAGCTCACTTTGTCATGATTATTTTTCAGTCATATATGTTTGTAATTCTAATAAATATTTGTTGGTATCCATAAAACAAGTATTTTATATGTCATTGAAAATATATTACGAACACTCAGAACGTAATTATATTTGTTTTCAGTATTTTTCATCATGAATAAGTACAGATCCAGAGCCTCTGTTCCAAAAAAGTCGTCCCCGCCACTGCCAACAAAATCCTCTACCATTGCGCTATTCGTATAGTAAACTCGACGTATTTAATTGCAGTTTATGTATTTAGCTACAACTTTCCCGGAGGCAGAAAAGAATTAACCAGTGTAAGGAACATGTCTCGAGTCAGAAGCAATGCGGAATCCAAGCGACTTACATATAAGCATATTGTTACATCCAACATCCAATTATTTTTCTATAATACTTATTATCTAAAACAGATATTCATATTTTGCAGATTAAATCAAGAAGATGAAAGTCAGCCAGTCTTGTCGCCCAGATGTTAAACCGATCTTGTTAAATGATGCAGAGGAGACTATGAGCCAATGTATTACTAAAGAAACAACTGTTTATACAGCTAAAGTATGCTATGTAACTTAGACATGTACATTTTTTATAATTTCTTGTAAATCACTGATTATTTAATATCTATTATCCGCCCACTCCATTGCGATGAATTGTGAGGATGATGAGAGCGATGAATTAATTAATAGAGCATTGTTATTGAAGGAGACCAACGATATGTATTTATTGCTCTTCTTCAAGTTTTTAAAGTTGTGAAACATCTACCTTAAAGAATGCACCACCATCTGTTGTAGATGAAAGAAATAGGAAATTTTGAGGAATGTATAAAATATGTAAAAAAAATTTCAAACATTTTTGTTTTTGTACCTCAAATAACTTTTTTTAAATTCCCGGGTGTACAAAATCACAATTTTATCAGATCGCCACATGCCTAATATATGTTATAAATTTAATATTGCTGCTCATCTTAATTATTAGTTTAAAATACAATAGAGATTCAGTAAATAATTTGATTTTAAATTTAACATAAAAAATGAACATTTATACATGATGCAAAGACGTTAATCATATTTTAAATGGTCGGTTAGGCTTAAATCCTTTTTCATACCCAGTCAAAAAATGGCACGTAAATTAGTTCTTAAAAATAATAAAAATAAAAATCGAGCAAGTTCATTCTTTCAGAGTAATAATTTATAATAAATTTAATGTATTCTAATGTAGAATATATTATTTTTATAGTGCAATTAAATTATCCAATCACTTTGGTACCACTTAACAAAATCTCACTTATTGTGCAGATATACTTGCTATGGAATTTGGCCATTTTTATACATTTATGTAAAGTCATCAATAATATACTTCAAATTAATGTAATTGTTATGTTTGCAATAGGTTCGGTGACAATAATGTATAAAATAAGTGAATGTAATGTTTTCAGTATGGTCGGTGACTAAAATATATTATGAATAACATTGAATTTCAAATCTATGCACAAAGCGAACACCATTTTGTATTATATTAATAATTTAATATGATTATTATGCAAAGACAATTAACTATCATACAAGACCTATGTAGTGTTGCAGGGTGGTCTCATATAATGTATTATGTTGTATAATCACTAAGTAAATCAATATTTTTCATTATCAATTTAATTTAACAATGTGTGCAGTACAAATGAATTGTCAGGATGATGAGATAAATATATTAATTAGCTCTTTAAGAACATTGTTAGCTAATAATATTGGTTATTGAAGAAAACTAACAATATGTATTTGTTGCTCTTCTTCAAGTTTCCAAAGTTCGGAAACATCCACCTTAAATAATGCACCACCAGATATGTTGTTGATGAAAGAAATAGGAACGAACCCAGCTATATTGAAAAATGACGTATATTGAATAAAAATTCTAAATTCACTACAATCAATTTTTCATACAAAAATGAATTAATATAATTAAGTCTCCTTAATATGTATAACAAAATTATATAAATGTATCCATTGCGTTTAATATCACATTATTTTTAACTTTACCACTATTTTTTCTGATAAAAGCATTGGGTTTAGACAATTCTAAGCCAATTGCCTAATAAAAGTTTTACGGTGACTACGCTTGTTTGTTCTCCACTCTGGATATTTTTGGACCTAAAGAATATTAGCATTTAGAGCTGCAATATCGAATAATTCGAAAAGACCATCGTCTTGTAGCCACCACACAAATATTTCTTAGTCATTTTATCGCCCGTATCGTAATTTTGTTAAATAATAATTCACCACCTGCAGATTGTATGAATTGGTCAAACTTTGTTGCAAGTTTTTTATCTTTGCATTACCACATTTTTATCTTGTCTTATAATTTATATTCCATTGTCAATTTTCTTTCCCTATTTTTCTGTTATTCTAGAATTTGCATATTTCGCATAATAAATATTTTAAAACAAACTTGACATCTTTATTGTTTAACCAAATTCCCATTTTCAACAATAGATGTAATTTTATATATTTTTGTTACGAAAATTTAAAATTATTTCTATTGATTGAAAAACATTATTTTCGATAGAAAAATAGTTTTTCTATCGAAAATAAAAAAAATCGATTTTTAAATTTTTTTGAAAATTAAACATTCAAAAAAAGAGCAGCAAAATCTGTGAATTAGTACCAACATTTGCGTTAGATTGCACCACTGTACCTTGATGTGGTACCGTTTTTTTCTTTAGAGTTGCCAATCTAAGTATATCTCTTATCTATGGTTCCCACCTCCTGTTGCAGAGGGCGAGGCACGTCGACCGGTCGGGCGTCGGTTAGTCTTTAATACGGAAATAATGTTAAATATTATTTTCTGCTTGGCTTAATTCATATTCTAAGTGTTACCGATTAATGTTCTACGGGTTCAATTCTATTTTTCTACACCCAGAGACTGCAATCATATTTTTTACGTACATACGCGAATGGCTTGATGTCTGAAATTGTCGCGCGGCGAGAAAAAAATGGAAACATCGCATCAAAATCTTCTCTGAGCGCTGTCCGATGGTGGGCGTAAGTATTAAACACTATTTAAATATTATCTAATAGTGAAAATTTTCAGTTTTTTTAAGGTCATAATTTAATTTGCCGTGTCATCCGTTCTTTGTCTGTAAGGAAACGCCGCCATTTGTAAATTTTGGTTTTTCTATGGTTAGGATAACGATTTTTCGTGTACGGCCATTTTGTGCAACTGTTGGCCCCGGATAATATCGATCCCGGCCTACATGTCCCTACACTGTCGTAAGTAAGAAAAATGTAATTTTTAATCATTCTAATCTTTCGCATATATTAGATATTTATCTACGCGGCAGATTTAAAAAATATATATTATATTCTATGATGTAGGTAGGATTAAGATAATATTTTAAAAAATACAACCATTATTGAAAATTTTCAATTTCTTTTAAGGTCATAATTTAATTTGCCGTGTCATCCGTTCTTTGTCTGTAAGGCCGCCATTTGTAAATTTTGGGTTGTCTATGGTTAGGATAACGATTTTTCGTGTCATCGGTATAGTACATATACTGCGCTATGCTGTGTCGGTATTGCAGACGTTCTCATCCACTCTCATCTGTGTTGCAGAGGGCGAGGCACGTCGTCCGGTCGGGCGTCGGTTAGTCTTTAATACGGAAATAATGTTAAATATTATTTTCTGCTTGGCTTAATTCATATTCTAAGTGTTACCGATTAATGTTCTACGGGTTCAATTCTATTTTTCTACACCCAGAGACTGCAATCATATTTTTTACGTACATACGCGAATGGCTTGATGTCTGAAATTGTCGCGCGGCGAGAAAAAAATGGAAACATCGCATCAAAATCTTCTCTGAGCGCTGTCCGATGGTGGGCGTAAGTATTAAACACTATTTAAATATCATCTAATAGTGAAAATTTTCAGTTTTTTTAAGGTCATAATTTAATTTGCCGTGTCATCAGTTTGTTGTCTGTAAGGAAACGCCGCCATTTGTAAATTTTGGTTTTTCTATGGTTAGGATAACGATTTTTCGTGTACGGCCATTTCGTGCAACTGTTGGCCCCGGATAATATCGATCCCGCCCTACATGTCCCTACACTGTCGTAAGTAAGAAAGATGTCATTTTTAATCATTCTAATCTTTCGCATATATTATATATTTATCTACGCGGCAGGTTTAATAAATATATATTATATTCTATGATGTAGGTAGGATTAAGATAATATTTTAAAAATCATTTAAAAATGTATCAAATTCGTGCAAAACACACTAGAATACTTTTTATATTCTTATATACATATACCGCTTTAGCTATTGGCCCGAATATAGCGCGACCCTGTAAATATTTGCGAATCTATAATAAAATATAACATTTTATCTTGTATGAATGTGTATTACGTAACAGGTCTCGAATATAACGCGAGTTATTCGGATCAATGTGTCTGACGACTTGCCGTTTCGGTTCTGGACAGCTGATTGTGTAAAATATTTTTAATTGTATTAATATTATTAGTAATTGCGTGCGCAACAATATAGTTCAATATTTAATACAAAAAAAAGTCAAATAGAAAACTGTTTTTTGAAATGCCAACTAGGCAAGCCCGTATCTATATGTTTCTACATTATCTAGATGTGATTGAGTTATACACGTTATCGGGAGAAAAATATTAGTCCATTTTACAACCTTGGATTAATGTCGCGAGTATCTTATTCGGCGATCACGACACGTATTTTAAAAATGATTACCAATTGAATCGGAAAATAAATAAATTATTCTTCCATTATGTTACTACATTGATAAGACCGATTAGACTCTTGTCTCGAATGTGAGAAAATCAACACCCAGTACAGTGTGTGCATTCAAGATACGAATCACGGACCGTATCTCATAGCCGGCGGGCTATCTATTGTCTAAAATATTTCAACCACTCACTGCACGATGGCCACACTATGCGAACGTCGCTAATGTTGCGTGCGGTGAGTCAACAGATGAAGAGAACCGTTGCGCAATGTCTCGTGGAAATTGCGCTTTAATTACCGCCTAGCGGGTGCGTGTCCACAGCTTTTTAATTGTGTATTTGTGCCGTTGTCGACAGAAGCAGCCGAGGGTGCGGCCCGCCATGGGTCCTTGGAACACAGAAGCTCCCGGCGTCAAGCTCGAGGTGGAGGTTCCAGAGCATCCGGGCTTGAAGGTGGAATTCTCGAATGAGCCTCCCTGCCAGCAATGGTGAGTAACTTTCATCACTATGTACGTAATGTGCCGAAACAAAAGTAATTGTGTCATTTTGTTTTCTCCATACCTTTGCTTCTCTCGAAAACCTACGCTCGTATAGAGAAATGGACTGTATATAAATAAAAAATATTGTTTGCAACGATGTAATATAATAAAAATAACAGCATTATTAACCTTATAAATAATACTACAATTCAAGTTTTGAAAAAACAGATTGCAAATTTGCAAAAATGCAAATTCAGTACCTGTGCAACAGTACAAATAAAAAATAAGTAAATGTGATAACATTTAGTTCCTTCCTTTCTACTAAATAATGTGCTCGCTCATTTTTTAGGTAGATTTTAATCACCCGTACAATGTTAAAAGAACCATTTTCTAAAAGTGGATATTGAATTTTTAATATTTTCAAATTCAACATTGTAGTTAAAAGTTCATTTTTATATAGTTTATTTAACTTTGTTTTTAACCACTTAATAATTAATACACACCAAAATACGATTTTTGACACTTGTCTCGAACGCGAGAAAATCAACAATTTTATTGTCGTCTCTTTCTATTAAAACTTCACCGTCTCGCATGATTTACGTAAAAAATAACGTCCTTTAGTATTTAGGTGACGTTTATAGTTTAACTATTAGTTCCGTCTTGAAATAATATGTAAAGAAAGATTTGTCTTGTGTATGTTTCGGCGACATATTTATTTTGGTTGAATTATCAAGAAACAATGTAATACAGAAAGTATAGTTTTTTTATAACACCTCATATTTCTTTGCATGTTCATCTCTTACATTTTAACATTTATCATATCTGTTCGCGAGCATTAAAGTCCCGCCGCTGTAGTTATCCACCGTCAGTCCATTTAACCAATTCTGGTGCAATTTAAAACGTTGCGCTTATTTAAATAATTGGATACGGATGTTCGTATCTTTGAAAGTTCGTAAGTCAGGGGTCACCTGGTTCACTGCAGCCCGAAAAAACTCGACAGTAGCCTGGTCAAATCATTGCCTCGGGTTCTTCAGCCATGAAGTTGGACATTCGTTATTTGACACTTCTCTGATGTCTCGTCGCATGTTTGAAGTTTTCAAACTTTTATTGTTTTAAATAACAATTTTTCTTCATTCATCCGTGACGTCGTGTCCATCTAGCCGAGTTTGAGCATTCTGCATATCCACATGTTGAGTGCTTCGAGTCGCCTTATCATTTCTCCTGTGAGCGTCCATGCTTCCATTCCGTACAATAATCGTCTGTGGAGGACTATCGGCTGCACAACTTGAATGCACCTTGTAAATACCTAGGTGCAAAATGGGGTTCTCGTCAACGTTCTAATCACACCCCCGGTACTGACCGAAAAACAGGCAACAATAAAATGAGCCAGCTTTTCTCGCAACCGCCTTTTAGACGAGTTCATTAAACAATGCCTCACATTGTAGAACGTTTACCGCTTATATACTATTACTTAACTTAATTCTATTGCGGTCTTGTAATTTTCAACACTTTCTTTACTATTCATATGTGTTAATTATTTTGTTTTGATTTCATTCTAGTTAACGACACTGGAACGTACACCGGAAGCTACTGAAGAATTAACAATCATTTCCGCCTAGCTGATCAGGTACACAATTTTGACTATAGCCCAATCAAGACTGAAGTCAAATCTTACATGTACATGGAAGGAACAACTCAAACTAAATCGCATTCGAAACCCCCGGAGAGAAACAGTACCCCTGCACAAAATGTGACTTCACTTGTCAGTCGTTGACGTCCTTAAAGAGGCACACCTTCAAACACACTGGAGTCCAGACCCTTTGCTTGTCCCGAGTGTGACCACGCCCGTTCTAAAGCCGGACACTTGAGGCTGTACAACTGTTCAGAGTGCAATTTCACCAGCAATACGTCCGTTATGCTGAAACATCACAAGCGCACGCATTTCAGAGAGAAGACTTTCACTTGTTCCGAATGTGACTACACATTCTATTGGTCGGCGAACTTGCGAAGGCATATGCTGACTCGCTCTACAATCAAACCGTTCGCCTGCGAAGAATGCAGTTTTACAAGTATCACGTCCGATCAGTTGAAGATCCATATACGGATCCATACTGGGGTGAAGCCTTTCGCTTGTACAGAATGTAGTTACACTTGTGGTGCTTTAGCGAACTTGAAAAGGCATAAGCTTACGCACACTGGAGAAAAACCCTTTGCTTGTACCGATTGCGACTGTTCCTGCATCACGGCGCAGTGCCTGAGGCTTCACATGACGAAGCACAGTTCTGAATGCAACTACGCCTGCGCTACGGTGGGTCATTTGAAGTTGCACCGGAGAAAAGCCGTTTGCCTGCGACAAGTGCGACTATGCCTGCATCACGCCAGGGAAGCTAAAGGTACATTATAGGACTCGCACTAGTGAGAAACCGTTTGCTTGTTCCGAGTGCGATTATGTTTGTTCTACGCTGGAACTGTTGAGAAAACATTCCGCCAATCATTTCACGAATGCCTCGATTTAAATATTCATTGTTTAAAATTGTATATTTATTAACGCATTTTACTTGTGGTAGTCGGCTGTGCGGCCACCTTCACCACAATTCGGTCGGTCTGTTACACCAAGAGTGGAACAGATTGTTTTATAGACACTAGAAGGCCGATTGCAGGATGATTCCGCCTTCTTCTGAAGTATTTATTGAGAAATAATAGATGTATTGCAACTAGACTTGTTCTTAGCTCCGAAACTGTACAACACACTCGACACCAACTGGAAATTGTTCACTTCCAATAAGATTACACAAATATTGACCCAATATATGATCCAATTGGGTAGAGACCAATCAGAAGCATGGCTGTCCAACATTCCAACATAATCATAATACAACAAACTCACAACACTTTATTTATTTTTTTCTCTATTCTTATTCCTGTCGAATCTTTATTTTTCTTGAATTAAATAACACCACAACGGCACGGAAAAAATTGGCTACTGTAACACTGACGGCAGTCTAGGAAAGTATCCAGGATAGTGCTGCATATATCAGAGGTGGACTCTACTCCACACCACACTATCCGGATATATTAAGGCTAAATACCTTGCCTATATGGTTGCAGAGTGTTAATTCTAGGTAGCCAGGTCTGCGAGGCGTCGTCAAATGCTGGAACATAACAGATTCATGAATTGTATAGCGCCTATTTTCCGCTCTAAATTTTCACTTTTTAATTCATTAGAATTTCCATATCTTCATGATTTCTGCATGCCGTAATAATTGGATGATTCTTTTCAGACAGGTCGCCGACGATCTATCTTGATGTACAAACGCGGTAGTTTGAAATGTAAGGGTGTCAGCCGTGGGTCTGGTCCGTCGAAGGATCGTCGAACTTCAACCGCCGTTTCAATTCCCACTTTGTCGCCGGTCATGGGATCCTCGTTCATGCGGCGACGCACGCGTGGCTCTACCTCGATCGGTTTGCACCCTGGGTGAGCGCGCTTTGCTTGGCCAGCGTGTCGTTAGATGGCGACGTGTGTTGTAACTTTTTTAAGTTATCCTTTCTACGGATCAGGCTGGTGGACAATCGTTATCTATCTATCTAGCTGGAGCGCTGACGCCTACGCTTATAGTTCATCCGTTACCTTCCATCCTGCCTGGCCGTGTAGCTTCATTATAGCCTAATGTCAAAGAGTTTATAAAGGATTTAATGTTCTTCACGTGTCGACAGAAACTCCTTCTGATCCTCGGCCATTACACCTGAGAATGTTTACCGACAGGGGTTGTTGCTGTCCACACTTTACTATTATCCTTCGCTCTTTGGGCGCCACAAGATATTTTCCCTCAGGTCCGAGACGATGGTGTGGATGCTGATTCCGCACCGCTCCTCGTCTTTGGCATCGCGTTGTTTAAACTGTTACTGCGTATTAAATAGACTAGTATCGGTTCAAAACACAGACCATTAACTTTCAAAAGAGCATCAGCGTCGCTTGCTGTCCATGCTCACTGTATCTATTTACTGGCATTCACTGGCACAACTCTCGAGACGTTCACCCGTTGTGCTGGTCACCAGTATAGTCCGAAATGTCTACGCCCCGCGGTGTGTCGTGACAAGAATGGCAGTTCCAGGTGTTAGGGATTATCACAGTGGACTGTGTGAGAGAAAATATGGAGGAAGAAACAGGAGAACACAATACTTGAAAGTGTTCCCGCCTCTCTCCACGCTCGGCAATTGAAGGACGCTCGCAGTTGTTGCCGAAGGTACCGTCGAAGGTAGATGACCGGCGCGTATTCGAAAAAGGGTACAGAATGTAATTTTTACTGTGCGGCGACCAAATTGACACGGATTCCCGCATTGATGGACAAGTAGGTGGAACCAAGTATGTGTGGGAAGGTTGGAAGGGATCTATAGGTATTAGGAACACAATTAATAGGTATTAGGAACACAACGGGAGAGATGTTTCTAGGAGCTATTCTTATATGACATGTTGATGTACTCGTCACCACTGTTGGCCGCAGTTCGGATAGTCGTTTGAATAGGACGCTCAAATGTAGCTCGATTCTCAATTGTGCTGTCGGTTTCCGCTTCAATAAATACATTCACGCGCCTTTAAGACATTCTTTTGTACGGCTGTACAGGGCAACGTTAGCTCGGCAGAAGACTTTGTCTACAGGGCGATCTGTCGCCTCAGCGCGCCGTGTCGTGACAAGTACTGTCCAATTTTGTTTTTGAATAACTTTTTTACTAAATAAAGTGATGGAAATCTTCATTTGGACCTTTAAAATTTTTTCTATTAAGTGGAAAAGATGATATCCGTCAAGTGGATGCGGCCAGTGTTGATACACATTTGTATCTGTTTTGTCACATTTTCGCCGAGATTTCCGGTGATAACTGATCGCATTCCTGTCGAATATTCTCTTTAAGGGCTGCGATTGTTTGAGGCTTGTTGGCATCAACCCGCGACTTCAAGCAGCCCTAAAGAAAGAAGTCTGGAATGGTTAAATTGGGCGATCTTGCTGGGCGTGCCAAATCGCCAAAACGGGAGATTACGCGACCAGGAAACGCTCCCTTCACAATATCCACTGTGGCTCGTGCTGTGTGTGCAGTTGCACCGTCTTGTTGAAACCACGTGGTCACCAAGCCCCGCTCATCCAATTCCGGCAGTAAGAAGTTGTATATCATGGCCCTGTAGCGTTCTCCAGTAACAGTGACCGTATTGCCGATGGCGTCCTCAAAAAAATACGGCCCGATCACTCCTTCCGCGTGAACCCCGCGCCACACAGTGGCTTCGAGTGGATGTAATGGGTCTTCGTGCATCACACGCGGATTTTCAGTGCCCTGGAAACTAAGAGTTTGCTTATTGACGTAACCGCTTAAATGGAAATGTTCCTCATTGCTCACGATGGTTTGTGACACAGAATCGTCCTCTTCGTTGATGAGATTGAGGATGGCTCGATAGTAATCCACGTGCGATCGACGGTCAGCAGGCATTGACTGATCCACTTTGTACGGGAACATGTGCGAGTCTTTCACTAAAATTCGATGCAGGGTCCGTCTGGTGAATGCGTGGCCCGTCGTCTGGTTGATGTTTCTTCGTTCTCGGCGACATCGGCAGCCACAGCCGCGATGTTCTCGGCCGAACGACCAGTGCGGTGGCGGCCGCGTCCTGCAAGGTCTCCCGCGGTTCCAGTCTGTTCGAGTCGAGTAGCTGAGCGCCAGAATGTGTTGCACACGGGGTCGTTCTTCAGGTCCAGTCGTTTGGCTTGTTCCATGCGTTGCTCTATTTGTTCCTGAAATACCAGCATTCTTGTGAGGCTGCAGGCGGTTTTGAGTCTGTTGTTGGCCCTCGGCAGGAATAGGAAGTCGATCCCCGAAACTTGTTTTGTGCCATTCCCTCATTGATAAGCTGTGAATTGTTGAGAGTATTTGGATCTCGTGTTGCCAGTCGATTCGCTTGCCGAGTATCGGAAGGTCTTGCTCGCTCAGCGTCAGCGTGGTGGGTCCACTGTTGCTGGCAATTTTGGTCAGCTGGAATGTTTCTTTCAAAATACATTGCCCAACTAGACAAAGGCTGTTTTAGGGCAAATACCATTCAAATAATTATTTAGCGTGTGTGGTTTCTTCATTCAAATACTGCAATAGTTTTAAAATCCCCTCTTCAGCACGGCGCTTTGTCGAGGTTGACAAAATTAAATTAAA
Organism: Eubasilissa splendida; assembly: GCA_031772225.1. NCBI lineage: Eukaryota > Metazoa > Arthropoda > Insecta > Trichoptera > Phryganeidae > Eubasilissa > Eubasilissa splendida. The sequence goes on along the minus strand of CM062872.1, from coordinate 2,627,697 downwards.
GAATGAATGTACTCTCCGGATTGTGACTGGATGTCTTCACATTCCCCATTTATCTGCAGCCGGCACTCCAGATAGCCAGATCTTAGATGTGATCGGTCCGTACCCCTCTTTGTCTTTCCAGTCGCAAAACCCCTCACCATAAACCGAATTCAGCCGAACGAGGTAAGCGCACACCATTTGACGCACGCGAGTCGTCACGTTGAAACGACTGTCGATGCGCTTTCCGTCTAGTAGTAGTTCACCACCCACGTGTTGTCGAATGTTTCAAAGTACACTAGATACACGTGTGTTATGTTGTCCATCCAATTCGGCAACTCTCCGTTTTTCCTTTATATAACTTTTTAAATATTTTTTTGTCGGCACGTGGGATCCGGCGATATTTATTCTGTCGGATAACATCGAATAATTTGAGTCCAGCTCGTAAGGAGACACTGTCGTTCTGTATCTATAATGACCGTCGTCAATTATTTTTATACAGGTAACCCCCTATCGCAAAAACCAATAACTTCCAATGGCCGTTAGATGCTGTCTTTAATCGTGACTTTACCTTGTGTGAACACTGTCCCCGCTGTACCCCGGGGTAGTATTTTGGTAACAAAAAAGAGCGGCCGAAGAATTTAATAATTTTCCCACGCTGTATCATCGGGATATTATCTGGAAGGCCGCTGCGATAACATTGAGCTTCGACAACCGGTCTTCTAGACTTTTCCAGGCGCGTGAGTATTGCCACCTGACGTCAGTGCTGGGTACGCTTCTACGACTTTCCAAACTTAAGTACTCGGTATGGCTGAACGGAGAATTGTCGCAGTTGATGTTTTTAACGGTTAAGGCAATTTGAGGGGGAGTAGGAAAGTGATTGGATTGTAAACAGTGACCATTAAGGTAGAATCGATGGAAGTTGTGACGATGCTGGTCTCCTAGCCCGGTCAAATTAAGGGATTAGATTTTGGTGTTTTATTCACCATTCTTTCGTAGGATGGAGCTACAGGAGCTAATTTGTTTGAGATTGAAACATGGCTGGGATGTTGAGCCATAGTTTCCGCAAAAGATATCCCTGAAATTGGCTGCCGTGTACCGTTTGACAGTATGATCCGGGATAGAGGAATCTGTTTCAGTGCGAGAGTCGGAGCAGTTCACACAAACTGGTTTGACGAATTGGGACAATTTGGGATGTCCGCTTTTAACCGTGTTACGATTACATATATCACACCACATTTCGCATTTCTCAAATGCCACCAAACCGTCCATGTTTATCACCAGATCCAAAAAACACTAGACACACGTGTGTCTTGTTGCGCATCCAATTCGGCAACTCTCCGTTATTCCTCTAATAATCGTAACAATTCCTCTTTGATAATTTTCTCATCCTGTACGAATCCTTTATATTTCAATATCAGTTGCATCTGAAACGATAAAGAAAACACAGATTAATTTCAATATAGTATTGTTAGAATTTTTTTTACTGATAATGCGACGTTTACCGGCTTGTCTACGTACTCGTTCTGCAGCTTGGCAAAGTGCTTTGCTCTTTTGAATCTCTGGATTACTTTTTCTTGAAATATCAGTATTCTTGCGAAGGTGATTGCAGTGCGGGGGCGATCTACCGCTCTCTACCGGTTCAAAGAGAAAGTAAGACGATGAGCTTTTTATTCTGTTTATCAACTTGTGCCTTGTTCAAGCTGGTGCGACCCCCGCGTCGTTTCGTACAAGATTTTCATGATGCTAAACTAAACGCCGGGCTCCTTTACAAATGGTGTCAGATTTGTAAAAATTCGACGCTGCTGCACTAGGGCAATACTAGTGACGTCATCCGGTAACAAATATTCATTATTTGGATTTCGGTATGCTCTCTATCCATCTGACGGATTCTCTCCGCATTCGTCTGTGAATCAAAAAGTGTGACATGATATAATATAGACGGCGGCAAGGTTCATCCGGACAGTGGTCCGCAAATGAACCGTTAATTGCTTCCAAGTTGTGACACTGCCCAAAATTAGATGCAAGGTTCGTCTTGACTTTTTCGGGTTGTGTGACGTGAATTTGGCATCCAGTTTATTTAAAAATAAATCTAAAACATGGATTCACTTGTACAAGATGAACTCCTCCTTCTGGAGGCGCGTCTGTTCGCTTTGCTCTTTCACGGTGCTTTTAAGTCTTCCGATATCTACACTTTTCTGAAATAATGGCGACCCTCGACTTTTGTCCATTTCTGAAAATGTGTACGAATGTTGAACACCATCCAGTAACAGTTATTTGCTATTTGGATTTCGGTCTCCAGATCTCGCCGAACTTGGACATGCTCTCTGTCCATCTGGCGTTCTCTCTGCATTCAACTGGGAATCAAAGAGCGTAACATGATATAATATAGACGGTGGCAAGGTTCACCCGGACTTTGCGCCGCTTCTGTGGGGACCAGGGCTGTTGCCCTTATCACAAACTTTGCGCCTCGAGCACTGTTATTTTCTAAAAGTCTCTATAGCGATAAATTATTATTGTATCAAAAATATTACGCGACTTTAAATATGCAGACGACGGCCGTCCCGGCATGGCCACTCAGTACGCTGCTGGAAAATCGATAAGAAGCATGCAAAATTTCTCAAAGCGTTCCGAACATAGCGAACCTCTCTCGGCATACCCAAGTTCGGCGAAGATCTCGCCGAACTTGGGTATGCTCTCTATCCATCTGACGAATTCTCTCTGCATTTGTCTGAGAATCAAAAAGTGTAACATGATATAATATAGACGGTGGCAAGGTTCACCCGGACAATGGTCCGCAAATGAACCGTTAACTGCTTCCAAGTTGTGACACTGCCCAAAATTAGATGCAAGGTTAGTCTTAACTTTTTTGGGTTGTGTGACGTGAATTTGGCATCCAGTTTATTTAAAAATAAATCTAAAACATGGATTCACTAATACAAGATGAACTCCTCCTTCTGGAGGCGTGTCTGTTCGCTTTTAAGTCTTCCGATATCTACAGTTTGAATTACTGAAAATGTGTACGAATTTTGAACATCATCCAGTATCAAATAGTCACTATTTGGATTTCGGTCTCCAGATCTCGCCGAACTTGAGAGCTCGCTCTCTGTCCATCTGGCGGATTCTCTCTGCATTTGTCTGAGAATCAAAAAGTGTAACATGATACAATATAGACGGTGGCGCGGTTCGCCCAGACTTTGCGTCGCTTCTGCGGGGACCGGGGCTAATTGTAGCCAATATTTCACACAGCATAAAACGAAAAATTGTCAATTGGCCATTGATCAGAACGACGGCGGCTTGTCTCCGTGACTGAAATTTCGGGTTTGAGTTAAGCGAGAAGGTGCGCGGCTGGTGGGTACAATTTTATTTCCCGACGGGTAATTCACTCCTGACTGGCCGTCGCATCACCCGGGCGAGAGAGTGAGACAGTCTGTCCTCTGACATATTCGATCATGTTTCGTGATATATATTGACATGACAGAATCTTTTTTTAAATGTTTATATGTGTATATTGATTGCCTGCTGCATCGGTGTAATGGTCGGTGATAGTAGATGTGATTGATACATGTTTCTCCCTCCCTCGAAGCTCTCGTTGGTGTATTAATTAATTCATTAATTTTATTTTTCATATTATTTTACGCATTATAAAATATAATCCCCATCCTTATCTACAACTGTTTGCCATCTTCCAGGCAATCTTTCGATTCGAGTTTTGTAAAAAATCTGGTGGTTTCGAATTAATATATGAATTTAAATGACGACTTCCTTCAGGTTATTAAATTAGGTAATCCGGGTACTCTTTAAAATGGTGAAGGTGGTGTACGGCAAGCGGCATACTTGTTTATTATCAGATTTCAGCCTAGTCAATAGAAATAAAAGTTTTCGATGGAAAACGGTTTAAATGAAACAGTCATTTTTTTCAATTACTCAGAGCGTTAGCAGTCCAAGCGCTCCAACCAATACTATGTTAGATACGCAACGTTTGGACCTCTCACGATAATGATTTACGCTGAACTAGGAAGATTGTAACATTGACTTTTAGCTATTACTATGGCTGTTTAAATATTATTGTTGACATATTTGTCATTTTAGGCAGGCATTCTGGGTAAAATTTGTCTCAAAAAGGTGTTAAAAAATGTGAAATGTTATAAAATAATATGCAATGAATGAAATAAAAGAAATGTATACAATTTATATTGTTTTTGTTTTTTTACCAAACAAAATAACATCACCCGAACATGTAATAAAATTCACACAATGTTTGAAGAGGCCGAAACAAGATGCAACGGTGTGTGTTCGAGGTGGGGCAGAGCGGTACATGTAAGTATTTTAATATGAACCTCACTGGACTCTACAAACATTTCAGTTGATCAATAATCAGCAAATATAAATTAAATAGTGATGGAAATAATGCTGTTTAATTATGAAAAATATATTACGAGGCCACCGCTGTAACAACACTATATGTCAGTCTCGGGCGGAACAGAATTATCGATGATAAATTATTATGAATTTGTTTTAACTCTTACAGTACTAAAATAAAATCACACGTTCCGGTGCTGTAAACTCAGTCTACATGGAGACTTACCATTTTTAATTTGGATAAGTATTAATATTTTAGATTTATTAATCATTAAAATAATAATTGATATATATATATATATAAGTGTACTGGAGAAGGAGGAAAGCAAGACACTGTGCAGAATACTTGTAGGTAATGAATGTTTGGAACGAGTAGATGAGTTTGTGTATTTGCGAAGTATGTTTGATAGAAACGGAAAGGGGTATGGCTGTACTGTATGTATGATCGAGGCGAGACTAGCAGCGCACAATGGAGTCCCGGTGTGATGTATGATGCCTGGAGCTGGCAGAAGAGGAATGGAGGAAGTAGACCGAAGGCAGTGGAAATGAGATCACTTAGGCGCATGTGTGGCAGATCCATTTATGACAGAGTAAAGAATGAAGAAATAAGGAGAGAATGTAAAGCCGATGTTGGTATAGTGAGATTAAGAAAGGATCACTTAGGTGGTTTGGTCCGCGGAAGACTTGGTACGACCAGGTAAACCAGATGGTCCCGTTAGAAGCCTCAATAATCGGCGAGCTTGTATGAATGTGGATGAGGATGCAAGAAATGTCGGTATCCGAGAACTAGTTTGTAACGGTATGACGAATCATTTGTTCGGTGGTTACTTTTTGGAACTGGTTCCAACTTTAGAAATACATGATTGAATTTAATCGATTAGGTAATGTTAAAAAAAAATTCTAATTAAGTCTCAGGTTCAGCGACATCTATACTATTACATGAGAAAGAATATCAAATTTAGAAAAAAAAAATGTCAATAGATGGCGACAGCATAATTGGTAATAAATAAGCAAAATGTTCCACCTTGATTTAATATACAACTTCTAAAAATTTGATAGATGTGGTAGCGTGGGTAAATAAGTGAACGTTACATTGTGTAAAGTGATCACTTGAGCCAGCCGATGACAGGTTGTAAGCACTTATACCCAAGACTTCCATATTTCTCATATAAAAATAATAGCTTTGTCTCAGTGGGACATCTTAATCTAAAAAAAAAATTTTTTTTTATGCCGTTCATTGCTAAAAGATAATAATAATAATAATAATGGATAATTTGTATAGCTCCATTTTCGTAAAACTTTCGCCTCAAGGCATCAACTGTTTATAGTTTTTAAAATTAAAAATTGTTATTTTCACTTAGAAGGTGCATTTTTAGTTTCTTCTTAAATTAAAGTCTCCGATACATTCATTGTTCCTTGTGACGGAGGGCAAAGAGTTCCGCTCTCGGGCCTGCCACCGCGAATGCCCGTTCACTCAATTCAGACTTCTGGTGGCCGACCTGAGAGTTTGACGTCTACCATTCAAATTGTCTGGGGAGATACAAAGATCTTGAAGATATGTCGCCTTGTACATCGACCGGCACAATTTAAATTCAACTCTTTCAGGGAATCGGAGATGTAAAAGGGATGTTATATGAGAGAATTTGGAAACTCCGTGTATTGTCCGTGCAGCCGCATTTAGAATAGATTGTAATCTATCCAGCTGAAACATTGGCAGGCCAGCACGGATGCTGTTACAATACTCCACACGTGACAGAAGAAAGATGTCTCCGAATACTTGTAATCTGTCTCAGTTGATGTCAGCATGCACTGACAGTTTAGCTGATTTGTGTATTCACTGAAAGATCTGAATCAACGTGCACGCCCGACAACTTAACTGCAGATTTAGCATTCGCAGACATTGATTCCTGTATCAAGTGTTGCTGTCCATAGTAGTTCTGTTTTGGATGAATTCAGTGCAAGTCTAGAACCATAATTTCATATAACTTGGAACCGGTTCCAACAAAAATGGATTTTTGTCCCAACCCTACAAATGATCCGATATTTATTTAGAACTGGAACTGGTGTTGTAGCAAATCGTATCAACAATCGCTAGTAGTTAAAGATTAACCCATAGATAAGGATTAACCCAAGGTACGCTCGTTATATGTTGCCAGCTAATTAATTAATTTGATCTTTGATTCTTATTGTGCTTGTTTAGATAAACAAAGTCAAGTAAAATTATTTAGTTAAGCCCTAAACTTTCCCTTCAACAAAAAGCAATTATATTAAACCTAGACAAAGGATTTAGAATACAAAAAACTTGAATATCATTGTGTTTTGGATATTGATTGTAAGAAGTTCTGAAATAAGTAAATTAGTTATCGTGCACGTGCTTCAATAAGGTCTCACTTTTAAATTCGAACCTGAGGAAGACTTTAATTCAAATATGATTTGCTAACACACCCTTATCCATGTTAACAATTCTGTACTTATCTATTAGTGAAATCACAACGGCAATTAAAAATAGATATAATATGTGTAATGTCTTCACGTCTTTTCAACTTATATATGAATGTAGGAGCGAAAATGGGCGATTTGATTGTATGCTGTTTATTGTACGCCGATGATGCAGTACTAATGGCGGATAATGAACAAGAACTACAGAATCTGGTGAGTAGAATGTACGATGGATGCAAGGAAAGCGACCTCATGTGATGGTGTTCCAAAAGGAGGAAAAGAAAATTGACAATGGAATATAAATTATAAGACAAGATAAAAATGTGGTAATGCAAAGATAAAAAACTTGCAACAAAGTTTGACCAATTCATACAATCTGCAGGTGGTGAATTATTATTTAACAAAATTACGATACGGGCGATAAAATGACTAAGAAATATTTGTGTGGTGGCTACAAGATGATGGTCTTTTCGAATTATTCGATATTGCAGCTCTAAATGCTAATATTCTTTAGGTCCAAAAATAACAAACAAGCGTAGTCACCGTAAAACTTTTATTAGGCAATTGGCTTAGAATTGTCTAAACCCAATGCTTTTATCAGAAAAAATAGTGGTAAAGTTAAAAATAATGTGATATTAAACGCAATGGATACATTTATATAATTTTGTTATACATATTAAGGAGACTTAATTATATTAATTCATTTTTGTATGAAAAATTGATTGTAGTGAATTTAGAATTTTTATTCAATATACGTCATTTTTCAATATAGCTGGGTTCATTCCTATTTCTTTCATTAACAACATATCTGGTGGTGCATTATTTAAGGTGGATGTTTCTGAACTTTGGAAACTTATAGAAGAGCAACAAATACATATTGTTAGTTTTCTTCAATCACCAATATTATTAGCTAACAATGTTCTTAAAGAGCTAATTAATATCCTGACAATTCATTTGTACTGCACACATTGTTAAATTAAATTAATAATGAAAAATATTGATTTACTTAGTGATTATAAAAAATAATACATTATATGAGACCACCCCTGCAACACTATATAGGTCTTGTATGATAGTTAATTGTCTTTGCATAATAATCATATTAAATTATTAATATAATACAAAATGGTTATCGCTTTGTGCATAGATTTGAAATTCAATGTTATTCATAATATATTTTAGTCACCGACCATACTGAAAACATTACATTCACTTATATTATACATTATTGTCATCGAACCTATTAAAAACATAACAATTACTTAAATGTGAAGTATATTATTGATGACTTTACATAAATGTATAAAAAATGGCCAAATTCCATAGCAAGTATATCTGCACATTAAGTGAGATTTTGTTAAGTGGTACCAAAGTGATTGGATAATTTAATTGCACTATAAAAATAATATATTCTACATTAGAATACATTAAATTTATTATAAATTATTACTCTGAAAGAATGAACTTGCTCGATTTTTATTTTTATTATTTTTAAGAACTAATTTACGTGCCATTTTTTGACTGGGTATGAAAAAGGATTTAAGCCTAACCGACCATTTAAAATATGATTAACGTCTTTGCATCATGTATAAATGTTCATTTTTTATGTTAAATTTAAAATCAAATTATTTACTGAATCTCTATTGTATTTTAAACTAATAATTAAGATGAGCAGCAATATTAAATTTATAACATATATTAGGCATGTGGCGATCTGATAAAATTGTGATTTTGTACACCCGGGAATTTAAAAAAAGTTATTTGAGGTACAAAAACAAAAATGTTTGAAATTTTTTTTACATATTTTATACATTCCTCAAAATTTCCTATTTCTTTCATCTACAACAGATGGTGGTGCATTCTTTAAGGTAGATGTTTCACAACTTTAAAAACTTGAAGAAGAGCAATAAATACATATCGTTGGTCTCCTTCAATAACAATATTCTATTAATTAATTCATCGCTCTCATCATCCTCACAATTCATCGCAATGGAGTGGGCGGATAATAGATATTAAATTATGAGTGATTTACAAGAAATTATAAAAAATGTACATGTCTAAGTTACATTGCATACTTTAGCTGTATAAACAGTTGTTTCTTTAGTAATACATTGGCTCATAGTCTCCTTTGCATCATTTAACAAGATCGGTTTAACATCTGGGCGACACGACTACCTGACTTTCATCTTCTTGATTTAATCTGCAAAATATGAATATCTGTTTTAGATAATAGGTATTAGAGAAAAATAATTGGATGTTGGATGTAACAATATGCTTATATGTAAGTCGCTTGGATTCCGCATTGCTTCTGACTCAAGACATGTTCCTTATACTGGTTAATTCTTTTCTGCCTCCGGGAAAGTTGTAGCTAAATACATAAACTGCAATTAAATACAGCGAGTTTACCATACGAATAGCGCAATGGTAGAGGATTTTGTTGGCAGTGGCGGGGATCTGTACTTATTCATGAAGAACAATACTGAAAACAAATATAATTACGTACTTAGTGTTCGTAATATATTTTCAATGACATATAAAATACTTGTCTTATGGATAGCAACAAATATTTATTTGAATTACAGTAACAAACATATATGACTGAAAAATAATTATGACAAAGTGGGCTTACCATTCTTAACTGGAAGAATGCAGGGTCCTGGCGAGGGGGTGCTGCTTGGCAGCCAGGCTCCCAGCTCCCAGCTCCCAACAGGTGGAGTGCACACAATAACAGGACCAGGCGCTCGCTGCCTCCCTCACTGCCCACTAATTCTGGTTCCACCTCTAAAAAACAACACAAAGCACACACGATTTCTAAGTGTTGGGTAAAATACAGATATTTACCTTGAAAGGTGTCTATGAGTGCACCAGGGCTAGGGAACTAGAACTCACCACACTCACTCAGTGTCAATACAAAATTCAGCTTGGCTAATGTCTCCTTGTGCTATCTCTGAAAAATAAATTATATTTGTAAGTTGGGAAATAAGGATTCAAAATGTCAAGTACATATATCTTTGTATTCTAATATTAGGCTAAGCTTATTAAGTGAAGACTTTTAATGCAAACTATTCTGATAAAAAAATTCTGCTATAAGCTACCAATGTACCACATTTCATATAATTTAAAGTTTGATAAATTAATCGGATAAATAAATTTTTGTGATGTAAAGACGGCTATAGCTACCGTGAAATACCTGCGAACTTATTTATAGCAAGCTGAGATTATGCATCTCTACAAAAATACGAGATAAAAATTTATGAAAGTTACAAGTGGTGGGCTTCAAAGTGTCTGCGAAGGTAATGCGACTTCAGAAGGACTTCCTGATCCTGGAATGAATATAGATGAAAACTTACGTTTGTTGATGTACGCCGCGTGCAATTTTGAGAATTTGAATAGCATCTCTAGGTTGGATATTTTACAAATTCACTCTTTAAGTATATTCATATCTGAGAAACCAGTGTCACATATTTATTTTATACTAAAATAACAAGGTACACAGCACTTTTGTCTTCGAAACATGATAAAATTTGAAAGTAAGAAGTAACGTCAAAAGTCGTTATACGTATGGATTATTTACGGTTATGGTCATAGATAATAGATACCTAATAAGCGAACCTGTGCCACATTTTCTGCGTATGAGTTACAATGCAGTAACATGTTTTTTAAAGAAAGAGAGTTACGAAAACAAATTAAAGATTTGCTTTCTTGTCTATATGTTGAATTTCTGATCTAATGATAATTTGAACGCACCCTAGAAAATTGTCTATGACTTTTATCCCTGGTAATAATCATTTGACGTTTATATTTTTGATGTGTGAGTTTGTTAACGCAATAAAATAGTGAAATCGTTTTACCGAAGCCTTAAATGTATCAATAATATAAAAAATAGCAATCTTGATTGTCGTAAAGGCGCCGTAGATACACCAATGCCTGCTACGACATGTGCAGTTCTGGGATTGTGATTTTAAAAATTAAAACTTAATAAAAGAGTGCCTTGAGGAGTACTACGTTTCGTACAGTCTAATAGAATATGGATCAGCTTACGGTGAAGTCTGAACCTGGGAGCGGCGGCAATGAACTCATCAAGGTTAAAGAAGAAATATATACTGAGGATCCTGAACCCAGTGCTCTTCTTTATGAGTCAGAAATATCTGCCGTCAAGTCTGAGCCAGGGTCATTTGTCTACAATTGTGAGCTAGGAATGTCCACCGTCAAGTCGGAATCAGAGTGGGCATCGGAAAATGAGAATTATACTTACAAAACGTGCACTGGTAGAGAAGAAAGTGGCGAGATTTTCAATGGTAATCCCATTTATTAATGTTGTTTATTTGTATTCATATTGACTAAATGAAACGTTTAGTTCTCTCTTGTCAGTTTATCCCTTCCCAAACCATGCAGTGACACAGGTCTACATCATAATTAAACCTGTAATATTTCAATAAATACACGCAATATAAAATTCATATTTTAGATAATCCTAAAGAAAATATTAGCGCTTAGAAATGACTAGTGAAAATCCAATTATAAAAAGGGAATCATACAAAAATAATAATTTTTTCCATTCAATCCGTTGTCAAATTAATACGTTGGTAAAAATACCATTTGTGATATGAAAGACAGAGATCACACACACAGTGAAAAGAACAATAAACATACAAATATAATTGTCTCTTTCTCACTAATTAAACGAAGAGAGATAAGAAGGAAGGACACATTGTATAGGACTTAATGAATTCTCAAAATTATTTTAATAATCATTTTTTCAAAATTGAATGCTTAATATTTAGAGTAAATTCGCGGCATTAAACCCATTTAAGCTAATTAAAACATTTTTTCTAACTGTTATTTACGGTAACACGAGTTGACAGCATGGCTGCGTTCGGGTATTTTATATCACGGTATGGTAAAGGTTAAAATGCTTCGGTTAGTGTGCGGCAAGTTGGCATAAACAATAATATATAATATAGAAGGAAAGTAAATCGTAAAGTCAAATATGTTGATGTTGACGCAGTCGATAAGTACCTAATGCCGATTATCAGATATCGAACCATTCAATTGTTCATCGGCTAGTCACAATCCCTTTATAAAATATTGATTTCTAGAAAGAATTAGAAACAATTTGACAAATATCACTTGACAACGGTTACGATACAAAGCTTAATTAATGTAATTTTTAATAAAAAACTTAAAAATATATAGCTACTAATGACTTTTTGTTCACTATTCCATTAATAATGTTTTAAATTACCAACGGCGTAGAGTTTTATATATTAATAACTTTTTTTAATTAATAATCTCTTTGGGTTAATACTCTATATTCAGATCTAAGACCTGCGTTCCACACAAACGACAATTTTGGAAAAATTTTAATAAACTCAAAAAAAAAGATGATAAATTAAGCCACTCGGGTATATATAAATAAAATTAACTGTTCCTTATTGTACACAGGCAAAACTGCTCGTAATGTAAATTTAACATTCGTGACAAGTAGAATCTTAAATGTTTAAACAGTAATGGTTTCTCAGATTTTACCGATCATATTATTGAAAACAGTCCATTCATTTAATAATAGCACACGGATCAATATCCTCCATAAAAACAGCTTTGGCCTCCAATTGGACAATTTAGACAGTAAACAGTGGTAGTGAAAATCTTAATAACCAAATAAATTTATCCATTAGCCCTATATTAGGGTTGTTTCTTCTTATATCAATTTAATATTCATCAATATTGTACTTTCCACTCCCTTGACGTACGATCTAAATGTATATGTATTCTGTAATTTTATATTCTGTTTTCCTTTTGTATTAATTGTGCACTCTTTATTGTATTTATTGTTAGTTTCAAATGCGAAGCTTGAGCTAAGAGAAACCACCTGGGGTTTAATATAATTAGTGGTTGTATACAATGTGATTGTTTTTTATTTAATCTCATATTTTTTCACATTAACCGATTATACATGTTAAACGTGCGCCTGTGTATTTTGGTATTTAACAGACACATTTGGTTTCTTGGCGCTTTCTATTCTTCTAACTATTCTTAATCTGTAGGTAAACCAGGATCGTCTACCGTCAAGACCGAGCCAGAAACATCTGCCGTCAAGTCCGAGCCAAGGTGGGAAACGGGAGGTGACGAGCTCTATACCGATATAGATATAACACAAACCGATGTCAAAGAAGAATGCGCGAAGATTTTCTGTTGTAAGTGAACTTATAAATCTTTTCTGACTGAACGTGTTATGCATTGCTGTCACGTCTGCGGTTAATTGAATCATTTTTTCTATTCTCCTAGATAAACAAGTTCTACAAAAGTATTTGATCTATATATGTATTGATGCCTGGGCGACATCTTAGAAGATTTGGTGTCAATCAATAACGTATTTTTCAACGTTAGACGTGTAAAATATTTTCAAATGTTGTGTATACAAAAGTCTTTTGGTATTAATTACTGTTGCGTATGAGCATAAATGCCGGAAAAAGTCAGGATACGTAAGGAGTTTGGCACTCACCACAATCCAGATTCTGCTGGCATCCCCAAAACGTGGACTGTATGTTTAAATCACTATTTCGTCTTAGGTTCCTTTAGACAACGACGTATAATAAAGTAATTCTTTTGATTCACGTATAACCGCTCTCCATCAAGGTCGCCAATAGACTGATAATGGCGACGGGAAAGGCGTAGTACATTATTTTTTCGTTCTTGAATAAATATATATTTACACAAGTGAATGTATGTCCCAAACAATTACTATATATTAAAATACTAAAGGCTTTAACTATTTCACTGTGTTGTTTTGGAACGCAACAATAAGATTAGGCCTGGAAGAAGTAGATCATAATCCCTTCTACTCGACACGAAGATTAGCAGGCTACGCAGGTTGTGACCAGCTAAGACCACAATCCACCCGTAACGTATTGTGGTCAAAACGTGTCGGTCTGCACACATATGTATTTTTAACTATCGGGTTCTGTTTATATGTAAACGTACATATGTTTCCTTAGTAGTCTAAGAGCAAAATGGTTAATCAATAAACAAATATATTTTTCTTCCAGACTCCGAGGCGAGTGCTGCCCCACGTACACCGACTTCATCACCTAAGCTGAAAAAGCTCGTGTTCACTAATAGCAGAGAGAAACAAGCGTATTGTACCACGAATGATTATAAGTGCAATTCTAAATCTGTAATAGATAAGCACATTATTAGTCACACCAACAAGATAGCATGTACTAAGTGTGATTATCAGTGTAGTTCAAAAATTCTATTAACTCAGCACATGCTAAAACATATTAGGGTATCATGTTCCATCTGCGATTATAAATGCAATTCAAATTTTGAGTTGAATCAGCATTTGTCCATACATACCGAAGAGAATTCAATATCATGTTCTGTATGCGATTATAAGTGTATTTTAAAAGATAATTTGAAAAAACACTTGTTAACTCACACCAAAGAGAAACCAATATCTTGTACCATTAGCGATAATAAGAGCGTTTCAAAATCTGTGTTGAAAGAACCCATGCTTTGTAATAATGTACAGAAACAGATATCAAATAATGTATGTGATTATAAGCGCCAGACAAAACGTGTTTTGTCCAGTCACACCAATGAGATATCATGTATAATGTGCGATTATAGGTGCAAAACAAATTATGAATTGAATCAGCACATGTTTACTCATGCCGAGGTGAAACCACTGTCTTGTACCGTGTGTAATTATATGTTCTTTGAAAAATCTGCCCTTAATCAGCATATGCTCACTCATATCGGAGAGACACCATTATCATGTATATCGTGTGATTATAAGTGCATTACAAAATCTGACTTAAATCGGCATATGTCTATTCATGCCGGAGAAAAACCATTGTCGTGTTCGGCGTGCGACTATAAGTGCATTACAAAATCTGACTTAAAACGACACGCGTCCATTCACATCGGGGGGAAACCCATATCATGTACCGAGTGCGATTATAAGTGTTTTACTAAACCTTTTTTGAAACAGCACATGTTAATTCACACCAGTGAGAAAGAACGGTCATGTAATATATGTGGTTATAAGAGCTTTTCAAAATCTATCTTAAATTTGCACATGTGTACTCACACCGGAGAGAAACCAATTTCATGTACCGTGTGCGATTATAAGTGCATTCAAAAATCTAACTTAAAAAAGCACTTATTTTCTCACTCCGGAGAGAAACCAATATCATGTTCCATATGTGATTACAAATGTATTCAACAATCTAACCTAAAAAAACACATGTTTACTCACTCCGGAGAGAAACCATTATCATGTACCTTGTGTAATTATAAGTGCATTCAAAAATCTAACTTAAAAAGGCATATGTTCACTCACTCCAAAGGGACATCGACACCGTGTACCATATGTGGTGATCTATGTAAATGTATGCCGAATCAACACGTGTTCACTCACACCAGAGAGAAACAGTCTTGTAACTTTTGTGATTATAAATGCTTTTCAAAATCAAACTTAAATTGGCACATGTGTACACATACCGGAGAGAAACCATTGTCATGTACCATGTGCGAATATAAATGCATTCAAAAATCTAACCTAAAAAAACACATGTTGACTCATTCCGAAGGGAAAATATTGTCTTGTTCTATATGTGGTTATCTGTGTAAATCAAAATTTATATGGAATCAACATATGCTTACTCACACCAGATAGAAATCTATGACATGTTATAAACGGAATGCCGAAGAAATTTTCGAAGTTCAACATCTTGACAGCTAACTTTCCGTCAATCTAATATCCCGACATGCAGAGTTTCCGACCAACAATTCAAACAATTTAATATCTCTTTTAAAAGTAGGTAAAGAGCTCTAACATTATCAATAATGTTGTTACAAAATAAGATATTCTCGTATCAGTAGAATGCTGAATGTCCTAAATAAGATGTCTTTTAAACAAAAAAACAATGTATCTATTTAAGGTATTGGCAGAATTTATAAGATAATTTGTTGTAAATCAATACGAATACCATACAAGAGGAATATATAGAATGTGTATTCAATTCAGTAAAAAGGCTAAATCTCAGATGTGCTGGGAGTGCTTTGAAGATTTTCAATGAAATTCCAGATGATATAAGACATATGAGGTGATACTACAAAGCCGTAAAGACTCAAAATTAAACAAAAAAATATGTGCAAGATAAGTTATAGCTTAACCGGCAATAAATATGAAAATATGCCAGTTAACGTTAATAATTAACCTCTAAATGAATAAAAAGTGGAGGGAAATGAACAAAGGTTTTTCTCTTGGTCCCGAATAATACTGTATTGATGGTTGACTACTAAAATTGTATTCATTTTAATTGGCAACTGGTCTGCGAAGAGAACGCGGTGTAATTTATGATACTGGATGATAAATATCTTTGGATACCTGCCAGACAACAGAGAGTGCATAAATTTTTGTCAAATAAAATAAAGATTTTCCTTTTTTATATGACGTGTGTAATAAATTGAACGTTCCCAAGAAAATTGTCTATGACTTTTCTCCATGGTAATAATCTGACATTAGTATTTTTGATATCTGGATATCAGCATTACATCTTTAAAGACATTTAAAGTTGTTGAAATGTGTTTATTAACGCATTAGAATAATTAAATTGTTTTACTAAAGCCTTAAACGCATGATTAATATATAAAAAAAATAATCTTGATTTTCGTACAGGCGCCTTACCTACTAAGATATGTGCATCGCGATTTTTTTAAATTAAAACATAAAATAGTACTTTGAGAAGTGCTACGTGGCATACAATCCAATAGAATCATGGATCCTCTTCATCCAGATCAATTCATGTTGGAGTCTGAACCTGGGAGCGGGGTCAATGAACTCATCAAGGTTAAAGAAGAGAATTATACTGAGGATCCTGAATCCAGTGCTCATCTTTATGAGCCAGAAATATCTGCCGTCAAGTCCGAGCCAGGGACATTTGTCTACAATTGTGAGCTAGAAATGTCCACCGTCAAATCGGAACCGGAGTGGCCATCGGAAAATGAGAATTATACTGACAAAACGTGCACTGGTAGAGAAGAAAGTGCCGAGACTTTCAGTGGTAAGTGTTGTTTGTCTGAATACTTTATTCTCAAAGACTGTAAATGAAACGTTTAGTTCTCTGTTGTCAGTTTTAAATGCCCAGGGTGCTGTGCGGCAAGTTGGCATAATCATAACAAGCTGATGTTGACTGATGCTGATGAGTAATTCGTGTAATTTGAATTATCAGATGTCGACCTATCCAATACAAATTACAGCCATAAAATCATTAACATTACGCAGTTCGGCGATGACAAGTTCAGACGGTGCGGCCGACTGTTCAGAATGCTGTGGATGTTACGGGGCCCAGCGTTCACTGTTGATTATCTGACGTCGCCCCCATCGAGACAATGTTAACTTTTGGCTTTTCTTGATAGACGTTTTTTATTTCCTGTTAAAATAAAAAACATGGAGTTTTTTCGGGACAAAGATATTTTTTGACATTAACCGATTTTACATGTTATACGTGCTTTCTCGAATACCAAGCAACCAATAGTGACGGATATATATATATATATATTTGGGGGTTAGGACGGTGGTTAAATGAAATACAGGTGATTGGCGCGTGTTGAGGTTTATTATGACAAATGATAAAAACAATGAAGACAGATAGAAATGAATACAGTGAATGAAGATGTAGGAAATGATGAAATGAAATGAATTGGTGGTCTTGCTCGGCAAAGGCGAGCCGGCAAGACCGCCATTGTGAAACGCTGAAACTTGAGAGACTGTCTGGCGGTGAATTGAGCCAGACTAGTGGCAGCAGCCAGCAGCGCTGTCACTAGCGTCGATGCCGACTGAGATGGCGGTAGATTTGAATTATGGTCGCTACATATATATAATGAACACTTTTTGTTTCTTAATCTGTAGTTAAACCAAGATCATCAACTATCAAGTCTGAGCCAGGAACATCTACCGTCAAGGCTGAGCCAGGGTTGGCAGCGGAAGATGGCGAGCTGTGCACTGATATAGATATAACACAAACCGATGTCAAGGAAGAATGTGCCAAGATTTCCCGTGGTAAGTGAATTTATATATGTTTTTTTTATCAGAACACGCTATACATTGCTGTAATGTTTGAAAATTATTAAATAGTTTTTATGTTCATCTCCTAGGTAATTTAGTTCTGTGTATGCACTTACTTGATATATTTTGATGTACGCGACCTATGTCGGTTCGTCCACCAGCATGGAACACTTTGCATAAAATTGACTACTTACCATTCTCAACCTGTTATAATTCAATACAATTAATTAGAACTAATAAATATAAACCAAAGAATATAGGTGCAATTTAAAATTATGTTTGACCACATTACAGTTTTGGGGGTTAGGACGGTGGTTAAATGAAAGAAATGTGATTAGCGTGTTGATGTGTTTATTATGATGGATATAACAATGAAGACATACAGAATTAAAGATGTAAAAGGTGCGCGCGTATTATGAACTGAAATGAAGCGAGTCGGCGGTCTTGCTCGGCGCGCGTTGTCCGGCAAGACCGCCGTTGTGAAACGGTGAATCTGGAGAGACTGCTTGGCGAATCATCGAGCCAGACTTGTACAGACCGTCCGCGCTGTCGCTAGCGTCGACGCCGGCTGAGGTGGCGGTGGATGTGAATTCTGATCGCTACAGTCAACATGGTAAAATGTGAGGTTAGAAGGAATTAACAGATTCTCCTGTTGTTGTTCAAAATTTGTATTGGGCAAATTTATAACGGACATTTTAGACCATTGTAACATAAGTCGTCGGCCGCATAGGGATGGTCAAAGTTTTTGGTACGCCTCGTTGGATCGAATTAATGTACTAAATTGACTTTACTTGCTCCGCGCTGTATCTCTAAAAAAAATATTTAGAATGACACACATTTATCACATGTGGTAAGTAACATAACGTAACGTCACAATATAAATATATATATATGACCTATTTATGTATGGCCACCTGAGCGACGTCTTTGTAGAATATGTGTCATTCAAAAAGAAGTAGAAAAGAAGTATTTTTAAAACGTCACACAAAAATGTTTTTGCTTCACAAATTTCACTACACAAATTTTTCAGTTATCTTTTCAAACATAACAGCTGATCGTTGGTTTGGAATGCTACATTAAGATCAGGTCTGGAGAACTAGAACATTATCCCTTCTACTCGACACAGAAATTGGCCGACTACGTTGTTTGTGACCAGCTAAGACCCATAACATATTGTTGTCAAAGTGCGTCGGTCTGTACTCATATGTATTCCTAACAATCGGGTTCTGTTTATATGTAAACCAATAAATAAGAAATAAAACATTAATCACTAAGTATTATAACTATATTTTTCTTCCAGGCTCTGAGGCGAATGCTGTCCCACTCACACTGACTGTGACACCTAAGCTGAAAGAGCTCGAGTTCGCTTGCAGCACAGAGAAACAAGTGTCTTGTACATCGTGTGATTATAAGTGTAACTCAAAGATTCTGTTAATTCAGCACATGCTGATACATATTAGGATATCATGTCCCATGTGCGATTTTAAATGCAATTCAAAATTAAAGTTGAATCATCATATGTCTATTCATACGGGTGAGAATCCATTGTCGTGTACCATATGCGATTATAAGTGTATTTCAAAAGATAATTTGAAAAAACACTTGTTAATTCATACGAAAGAGAAACCAATATCTTGTACCATGTGTGACCATAAGAGCGTTTCAAAATCTATGTTGAAAGAACACATACGCACTCACATCGTTAAGAAACCAATATTTTGTACTATATGTGATTACAGATGCATATCAAAATATTTATTGAATCAGCACATGATTACTCACACAAAGGAGAAACCGATTGCATGTTCCACATGCGATTATAAGTGTTCTTCAAAATCTACCTTAAATTGGCACATGTTTACTCATACCGGTGTAAAACCGATATCATGTTCCATGTGTGATTATAAATGCATTCAAAAGTCCAGCTTGAAACAGCACATGTTTAGTCATACCGGAGAAAAACCAATAGCGTGTACAATGTGTGATTATAAATGCATTTTAAAATCTAATTTAAATCAGCACATCATATTCGCTCACACCCAAGAGAAACCGATGTTATGTACATTATGTGATTACAGTTGCAAATCGAAAGCTATGCTGAATCAGCACATGTATAGTCACACCGGAGAGAAACCGATATCTTGTACCGTGTGTGATTATAAGTGCTTTCAAAAATCTGACATAAATCGGCATATGTTTACTCACACCGGAGAAAAACCATTATCTTGTAGTGCGTGTGATTATAAGTGCATATCAAAATCTGACTTAAAGCGACACGTGTCCACTCACACCGGAGAGAAAACTATTTCGTGTACCAAATGCGATTATAAGTGTTTTTTTAAACGTTATTTGAAAAAGCACATGTTAATTCACATGAGAGAAAAGCAACAGTCATGTAACGTGTGTAATTATAAATGCTCTTCAAAATCTATATTAAATCTGCACAAGTGTACTCACACCGGAGAGAAACCAATGTCTTGTACCGTGTGTGATTATAAGTGCATTCAAAAAGGTAACTTAAAAAAGCACATGTTAACACACTGTGAAGGGAAACCGATGTCATGTACCATATGCGGTTTTCTGTGTAAATCAAAATTTATGTGGAATCAACACATGTTCACTCACACCGGAGAGAAACAACTGTCGTGTAACATATGTGATTATAAATGCTTTTCAAAATCTATCTTATATTGGCACACGTGCACTCACACCGGAGAGAAACCAATGTCGTGTACAATGTGTGATTATAAGTGCATTCAAAAATCTACGTTAAAAGTGCACATGTTTACTCACTCCGGAGAGAAGCCATTGTCATGTACCGTGTGTGATTATAAGTGCATTCAAAATTGTAACTTAAAAAAGCACATGTTAACACACTGTGAAGGGAAACCGATGTCATGTACCATATGCGGTTTTCTGTGTAAATCAAAATTTATGTGGAATCAACACATGTTTACTCACACCAGAGAGAAATAAATGAAATGTAATACACGAGGTGCCGGAGAAATTCCCGAGCTTTCTGACAGCCAACTTCTCGACAATCTAACATCCCCGCAATCAGAGTTCAAGACTGGCCAACATCGCGAATAAAATTTATAGCTTGTTTATAAGTAAGTAAAAAGCGTTAATATTATTAATAATATTGATAGAAAATAGATGTACTCGGATCAGTATAATGCCGAATGACCTTAATATGATGACGTCTAAACAAAAAAACCATTGTATACATGTAAGATGTCTGCAAAATTTGTAAGAAAAATTGATGTAATTCAGCTCGAATACTGCACAAGAGTATAGAGCAGAGTAGAGATAATACTGCGATTCAGTAAGAACCAGTGTCAGATGTGCAGGAAGTGTTTTGAAGATTTTCAATGAAATGTCAGATGTTATAAGAAAGGAGGAGAACGTACAGACTACAAAGCAAGCAAATTTGTGCAAGATAAATTATTGCATCAGCGGCGACAAATTTGGAAATATTAACAAGATAACATTAACGTGTAAATGAATAAGAAAGTGTCGGGAAATGGGCGCACGTGTCTTCTGGTGGCCTTGAATTATGGATTATTTATTTATGGTTGAATCCTAAAAATGTATTAATTTTAATTCCCAACGCGTTGCAATTTATTTTACTGGATGATAAATAGATTTCGCATGGATGGGACCTCTTTTGAAATTGAAATCCTCATGTGAAGTTGTTAAAATATCTTTCAACATCCTGACAGACGGCCGTGGGAAAGGGCAAAAAATGTTGTCACGTAGCTTGCGAAACAATAACTGCCCCGTCTAGGGATAATCGCGGGTGGGTGGGTTAAGTTAAGAAAATATGTAAATGCGTTTCGATAAGGTTAGTTTTAAGATTATAATAGGTGTACTGGCTGGAGAGTAAACGGTCTAAGTTAGGGGTGTGTACGAACATCGCAGCAGCATGACCACCACGATTGAGGACCTGACAGCCAATGGCCGGGCCCTATAGCGACGGAACAAGGTCGCGACCCAATGATCGCTTTAGGTATGGACCGAGGAACGTGGTAAGTGTACGCCTCACGTGTCGGCGTTGAGAAATCAAAAGTAAAAATTCATCAAAACTTCACTTTAAAATAAAAAAATACCTATCAGGCACCCGGTCGCCTTAAGAATAATTTCATTTAAAATTGACTAAAGACTCAACTCGCGAAATTGAACCGTATCTCAAATTATAAAATCACTACACAACCTCGGCCCAACCTAAAATCTTGACATTGCATCACTCAATTTTAAATTCAATTATTTTTCAACCTTTACATAAAAATAAATTCACATCATCGTTCCAACTCCCAACGCCCCGATACTGCAAGATGAAGGAGGCGGGGATTACCCAATCCGATACTCCATAAAACCAGGATATCCAAGTTCCAAGTTTGAGAAATCAGTTGAATTTGCACAGTTGTCAGTGGAAGTTGAGGCCAAGTCGGAAAGAATCGAGATGAGTTAAAATTGCAATGTTGAAAATTGCAATTCAGTTGAGATGGAATTCAGCCCGAGTGATTTTCAAGTTGAGTCCAGGTCGAAGACAATTAGGATCAAGTCCAGTTCAAGCCTGTTCGAGGCAGCCCAGTGGAAGTGCGATGAGAGCCGGAGTCAAGGTCGTAGCTTGAGTGGAGGCCGGAAGCGAAGCAGTCGGAAGAAGCCGGAGGACGTCTTCATCCGCTGGGAGAACGGATCCGCGGACACACTGTCTCGTCCGGATCAAAATCGTATATTGCCAGCAGCTCGCCCGGCCACTCCCTGGACCGAATGTTCTCCGGCAATATCCGAAGAATTAATTAAGGTAGACTTTAAGATAAGTTAATTTAAAAACATTGTTACTTCATGTTTTCTATTCCTTGCTGAAGATGTACGAATAAATTATGTAATAGGTAAAGCGAAAAAATAGTATTTATTTTGTTGCATCATTTTAAAACCAGTCGACACGTCCCGCTTGAGATCATTTTAAAGCTCTGTTAGTAATCATTATTTTGATAAAAAAAAAAATTGTTTAATAGTAAAAGAATGCAGGAGAGGCTAGAGTTCGAAGAAACGCATTTGCGATATTTTATGCTGTTTTTATTCGATAAAGGATTAAAATCGAAAAAAGCTACCCAGACCATCTCGGATTTTTATGGAGACATCTTGAATCCTCGAAAATGCTATAGACGGTTTAAAAAATTCAGAAGTTGTGATAGGGATTTAAAGGACAATCCAAAATCAGGGAGACCTCTTAAAATCGACGATGACCCTTTAAAATCATTGGTGGTGTCACCAGACCTTGGGTGTCTATAGTCAACAGTAAAGCATCATTAGAAAAAGTTGGGGGAAAAAATAGAGAAGGAATTTGGGTGCTGCATGAACTTTCTACAACAGCTTGGAACAAAGAATAACCCATTTGACCATCCTGTGGAATCTTATAGTCATCCCGCCTATTTTTATCGTCGGGTTCTTTTGTTTGCTAAGGTAGCCATTTATCACCGCGCCGACAGTTTTTTGAGAAACAAGACCTAATTTATTTCTTGTGCACCATTGTTTAATCATTGCATCGATTCTCTTGCCAGACACAGAAGCGCATCATCGGCGTAGGCGACCAGTTCATAACCCGCCGGTAATGGTAACAGAAGGATATCGTCACACGGGACATTCAACATGCCTAATAACAGAACCCTGCTGATATCCCATGTTAGTTGCTCTGGAGACTCGCAACCCACCATAGCTGTTTGACGCATTGCAGCCACTGAGCTAGCTCTTGATTATTTCAAAGGTAAATCCGGAATACTTGGTTAATAGCATCTCCCACCAGGTAATATTCCCCCCTATAGCGCATAGCGCACCTTGAAGTCCTTCACCCATGCCTGTGCATACAAAATGGCCCGCCCGGTAGACATACCGCTGATAAAACCAGATTAGCGTTCACGGGAAGGAGAAAGGAATACCTCTAACCTTATCAGCCTCTCAAACACCTTTCCAAAAGTTGGAAGAAGCATGATCGGCCGATACGCGCCTGGATCCGATCATGGTTTGTGAATAATTCCTTAACCCTTCCCAAACCATGCAGTAACACATGTCTACCATGATAATTAAACCTGTAATATTTCTGTAAATACATGCAACATAAAATTCATATTTTAGATAATCCTATTGAAAATATTAGCGTGAAAAACCAATTGTGAAAAAGGAATCGTACAAAAACAATTATTTTTTCCATTCAATCCATTGTGAAATTAATACATTGGTAAAAATACAATTTGTGGTATAAAAGACAAAGATCACACACTATTTTCACAGTGAAAAGAACAACAAACATACAAATATAATTGTCTCTTTCTCACTAATTAAATGAAGAGAGATAAGAAGGAAGGACACATTGTATACGACTTAATGAATGCTCTAAATTATGTTATTAATCATTTTTTCAAAATTGTATGCTCAATATTTAGAGTAAATTTGTGCCATTAAAGTCTTTTAAGCTAATAAAATCATTTTTTTTAACAGTTATTTACGGTAACACGAGTTGACAGCATGGCTGCGTTCGGGTATTTTATATCATGGTATGGTAAAGGTTAATCTTTAGCGTATCTCTATACTTTCTTATCTATTTACCCTGGTATCATATCCATATCCTGGACCTTAGTTGGACCAAGATTTATTATTATTTTATCCAGTTCTGTAACCGTCACTGGCGGTAGTCCTCGAATCTCTCAGAGCATAAAAATGGTGTGGACACGGGCCAGCAGTCGGAAAAGCGTACGCTGGTGCGCTTCTTCCGCAGTCGCCTCCAGAGGCACAAGACTAGGTGCTAGCGGAGCTCTTTCTTTCACCCTTGATGAATCCAGTCACCTGCCACGGGTCAGCGTATCCAACCTCCGTTACCCACCATTTCCAGGAGTCTCGCGAACAGCCCGTACAGTACAAAGCTCATCCTGCAGTATCAGCTGCTCAGAAAGAGAAAGCGAGCTCCGCCTAACAGCCCCGCGCCTCCGGTAGTCCCATCGGTAGCAAGATAAGTTTGATAGACTGAGTTAGAAACAAAAATGGTTTTTATGTCTGAAGAGTAACCAAAGCAAAATGAAGATTTGCTTTTTTTTTTAAATGACATTTTTCTCTCCACTTGATAATTTCATCGTTGAACGCACCCTAGAAAATTCTCTATTACTTTTCTCCATTTGACGTTTATATTTTTTGATATCTGAATATCAGTGTTATATCTTTTAAATTATATTAAAAGATGCTTAAATGTGTTAATTAACACAGTAAAATGATAAAATTGTTTTACTAAAGCCATAAATGCATCGGTATTATAAAAAATAGTAATGTAGATTGTCGTAAAGGCGCCATAGTTACACCCATGCCTGTTAAAGCGTGTGCTGTCATGAGATCGCGATTTAAACATAATAAACACATGTTTTGAGGAATGTTACGTGTCATATAGCCCAATAGAATCATGAATTTCACGGTGAAATCTGAACCTGGGAGCGGGGGCGATGAATTCACCAAGGTTAAAGTAGAAAATACCGAGGATCCTGAACCTGGTACTCGTCTTAGTGAGGCAGAAATATCTGCCGTGAAGTCCGAGCCAGGGATTTTTGTCTCCAATTGTGACCTAATAGTGACTAGAATCAAGTCTGAACCAGAGTGGGCATTGGAAGATGATGAGAATTATACCGACAAGATATATACTGTCAGAGAAGAAAGTGCCAAGATTTTCAGTGGTAAGTGCATTTATTAAGGTTGATTGTGTGGATACTTTATTCACATAAGCTTTTAGTTCTCCATTGTCAGTTTAAAATGCTTATGGCAGAAATAAGACAAGTTGAAGTTGACGCAGTCGATGAGTAATTCGTGTAATTCGAATTACCAGATATCGGTAGGCTTACCATACGCCGGAGTGGCATCTTGTTGCGGCCGTTGCGGGTGCTGTGAGCGAGCTCCCCCGCAGCGACAGCTGGCGCTGATCGTGGACCCGGCAGCTCGTCATTGATCTACCTCATTTAGTTCAGCTTTTATCATAACCCTTTTAAGATTGATTTAAATTTACGAATGAACTGCAAAAATACTACCGATTTATAAAGCACAGCAAATTGAAGCAATGTTTCTCAGAATTTTACATACATTAAAGATCGTGTAATGCCTGTCGCAAGCTTTTCATTTGTTAGAACGTTTTTTGAAATTTTTCCTTTCAAGATGATTTACCAAAGGAGCCACATTTACTAGCGCACTTACACAGCGATGCATGATGTGAGCATCAAAACTTGTGACTGAACGTCCAATCTAATTTCAAAATTCTTTGAACCAGCATTTGGCGCTGCGCGAACCAAATTCGAAGCGACAATTGTCCCGGTTTAGAGCTTCACAATTAGTTTAGATATCAGCCTATTCAATATAAAGTGTAGCCAAACAATTATTAACATTACGCAGTTCGGCCGACTGTTCAAAATGCAGTGGATGTCACGGGGGCATGTGTTCACTGCTGATGATCTGATGTCACCTCCGTCAAGGCAAAGTTGAGTTTTAGCTTTTCTTGATAAACGTTTTTTGTTTCTTGTTAAAATAAAAAACATGTAGTTTTTTCGGGACAAGAATACCGATTTTACATGTTATACATGCTTTCTCGAATACCAAGCAACCAATAGTGATGGATATATGTATATTTGGGGGTTAGGACGGTGGTTAAATGAAATACAGGTGATTGGCGCGTGTGTTGAGGTTTATTATGACAAATGATAAAAACAATGAAGACAGATAGAAATGAATACAGTGAATGAAGATGTAGGAAATTATGAAATGAAATGAATTGGCGGTCTTGCTCGGCAAAGGCGAGCCGGCAAGACCGCCATTGTGAAACGCTGAAACTTGAGAGACTGTCTGGCGGTGAATTGAGCCCGACTTGTGGCAGCAGCCGGCAGCGCTGTCGCTAGTGTCGATGCTGACTGAGATGGCGGAAGATTTGAATTATGGTCGCTACATATTTATAATGAACACTTTTTGTTTCTTAATCTGTAGTGACACCAGGATCGTCTACCGTCAAGTCCGAGCCAGGAACATCTACCGTCAAGGCTGAGCCAGGGTTGGGAGCGGAAGATGACGAGCTGTATTCTGATATAGATATAACACAAACCGATGTCAAGGAAGAATGCGCCAAGATTTCCCGTGGTAAGTACCCCGTACATTGCTGTAATGTTTGCAATTAATTAAATCGTTTTTATATTCATCTCCTAGATAATTTAGTTCTGCACTTACTTGATATATTTTGATGTACGCGACCTACATCGGTACGTCCACCAGCATGAAGTATTGTGAACACTTTGCATTGAATTGACTACTTACCATTCTCAACCTGTTTTGTAAAAGTTATAATAAATGAGGAAGTAGTTATAATTCAATATAATTAATTTGAATAAATAAATAAAAACCAAATAATATAGGTGCGTTCAGTCAACATGGTAAAATGTGAGGTTAGAAGGAATTAAGAGATTCTCCTGTTATTGTTTAAAATTTGTATTGGCTAAATTTATAACGGAGATTTTAGACTATAGTAAATTGCGATTTTACGTGTTAAACGCGCTCTTCTATTTTTTTGAAAACCATATAACCAGTTTCTTGGCTCTTTCTATTCTTCTAATTATTATTATTCTGTAGTTAAACCAAGATCATCAACTATCAAGTCTGAGCCAGGAACATCTACCGTCAAGGCTGAGCCAGGGTTGGGAGCGGAAGATGGCGAGCTGTACACTGATATAGATATAACACAAACCGATGTCAAGGAAGAATGCGCCAAGATATCCCGTGGTAAGTGAATTTATAAAGATTATAGAACACGCTATACATTGCTGTAACTTTTGCTATTAATTAAATCGTTTTTTTTTTTAATTTATCTCCTATATAGATACGTAAGTTCTGCATATGTGTTTGATATATTTTGACGTATGCGACCTGTGTCAGTACGTCCACTAGTTTTACCTAGGGTAGAGCATGAAATATAGTGGTCAATTTACATCGAATTGACTACTTACCATCCACAACCTGTTCTACAATTCTAAAGGAAAATTAAACAATATAATATAATACAAGAGGAAACAATTTAATTAGAACAAATAAATATAAACCAAAGAATCCGGGCATAGAAACAGGTGCAGTTTAAAATTAAATTAGACCACATTCCAGTCATTAAAGCAATCAGTCAACACGGTAAAAGGTGAGGTTAGAACGAACCAGGAGATTCATATGTCATTGTTCAAAATGTGTATAGGCTAAATTAAAAAAAAATGTATAGACCTTATTTTCCACGAAGATTTTAGACCATAGTGAATTACGTCACAGATCGCATACGGATGGTCCAAGTACTTGGTAGGTAGACCTCGCTGGATCTAATGACTGTAATAAACTGACATTACTTATTCGATGCTGTAGATCTTGAAACATTTTTAGAATGAAACTCATTAATCACATTTCGTAACATAGATGCATAAAAGCCATACTATAATTATAATTACTCTTTCTGATTATCGTGGACATATCGCATGTTTAACTATTAAAAAATCTATGCTACCAGCACGTCCGCTAGTGCTGTCGTCAGGAAGCGTTCCTACCAAAAATTCTTAAAGTTAAATGGTAGGTACTATAACGTAACGTTACAATATATATATATTGTGACCTACGTATCTATGGCCGCCTGAGCGACATCTTTGTAGATTGTGCGTTATTCATAAAGGACCAACTAACAAAAATGATTTATGATTATTTATATAAGGTTTTAATTATTTCACTAAATTTTCGGTTTTCTTTTCAAATATAACAGACGTGTGTTGGTTTGGAGCGCAACATTAAGATTAGATCTGGAGAAGTAGAAAATCATCCATTCTACTCGACACGAGAATTAGAAGACTACGCAGGTTGTGACTAGCTTAGACTGTAATCTATCCGTACCGTATTGTTAACAATATGTTCTGTTTATTAGTAAACGTATGTTTTATTAGTGCAATAAATAAAAGGGTAATCAATGAGCTAATCTATTTTTCTTCCAGACTCTGAGGCGAGTGTTGTCCCACACACACCGACTTCAACACCAAAGCTGACAGAGCTCGTGTTCACTTACAGCAGAAAGAAACAGGTGTCCTGCACCACGTGTGATTATAAGTGCAATTTAAAATCTGTAATGGATGAGCACATCCTCACTCACACCGACGATATATCATGTACCAAGTGTGATTATAAGTGTAATTCAAAAATACTGTTAATACAGCACATGCTGATACATATTACGTTATCATGTACCGTGTGCGAGTACAAATGCAATTCAAAATTTAAATTGAAACAGCACATGTCTATTCATACCAATCCAATGTCATGTCACATGTGCGATTTTAAGTGTATTTCAAAAGATAAATTGAAAAAACACTTGATAATTCATACCAAAGAGAAGCTTATATCTTGTACCATGTGTGAACATAAGAGCGTTTCAAAATCTCAGTTAGCAGCACACATACGCACGCACACCGTTAAGAAACCAATATCTTGTACTGTTTGCGATTATAAGTGCCATTCAAAATCTATCTTAAATTCGCACATGTTAACTCATACCCGTGAGAAACCAATATCAAAATCTATCTTGAAACAGCACGTGTTTAGTCATACCGGAGAGAAACCAATATCATGTACAGCGTCTGATTATAAGTGCATTACAAAACCTGAAGTAAATCGACGTGTGTACACTAACAATGGAGAAAAACTTCTATCATGTACGAAATGCGATTATAAGTCTTTTTATAAACGTTATTTGAAAGAGCACATGTTAATTCACATGAGAGAGAAACAACTGTCATGTGACATATGTGATTATAAGTGCTTTTCTAAATCTATCCTAAGTGTGCACATGTACACTCACACCGGAGAGAAACCGATGTCGTGTACCGTGTGTGATTATAAGTGCATTCAAAAACCTAACTTAAAAAAGCACATGTTTACTCACTATGAGGAGAAACCATTGTCATGTTCAATGTGTCATTATAAGTGCATTCGAAAATGTAATTTAATAAATCACATTTTTACTCACTCCGAAGGGAAACCGATGCCATGTAACATATGCGGTTTTTTGTGTAAATCAAAATTTTTGTGGAATCAGCACATGCTTACTCACACCAGAGATAAAAAAAATGACATGTAATGCACGAAGTGCCGAAGAAATTCCCGATGGTCAACTTTCTGACAGCCAACTTCCTGACAACCTAATATCGCTATATGCAGAGTTCCCGACAGTCCAACTTTCCGAATAAAATGTATAGCTCGTCTGTAAGTAGGTAAAGAGCATTTTTATTATTAATAATATTGATAGAAAATAGGTATACATACTCAGATCAGCATAATGCTGAGAGACCTTAATAAGGTGATCAATTATTTTTGGTATGAAAGGAGGACGGAAGCGCATGGAACCATAAACTGTTAATGATAATTGATAAATTGTACACATTTCAATTAATTCCCAAAATATTAATAATAATTAATAATAAAAACTAAATATTTCATTTAACAATAATAATTTATATTTAGGAGAACACATTCTTATTGTGAAGTTGTAATTATTCAGAACATAGGTCTGTCTTCATTGTCATAATAAACCTCAACACATTTGTTTCATTTAACCATGGTCCTAACCCCCAAATGTCTATGGATACAAAAAACATATTATATTGTTTGTCTTCACTTGAATTTGTATTAGATGTAGGTGTAATAAATAATGTTAATAAATATTTTATGATATCAATGACATGTATGTAAAGATTATGCTTGGTATTTCTCTGAGATATTTGAATCTGTCAAAGTTGTATGTAATGTATGTGTGTGTGGTCGCCTGGTGACAGATGTGAGTCAATACTCTTCAGATTGCCTATATTATATATTGTTGTACGGTTGTAAAAGTAGTAATAATCGTTTCACTCCGAACTCTGTATTAGCATTCCACTGTATATATACCGCCAAATAGTATTAATCTTTAAAATATACAAGGATAATCTCAATATAATAAACTTTGTTTCAATTTGGTCAACTTCCTTTCTGAACATCTGTCTCATCTTTGCATGTTAGTGAAGCGAACACATAAATATATGTGCACGAATGATAAGCGAACTCATTCACATAATTAATCCTCGTGATTTGATCTCATTCAACTACACAGCATCTCGATTACTTCCAATATTGTACAAGTCGCAGAACGCTTGATGGTCAGTGGCATTGTTTCGTGTCATGGTAGAGTTTTCTTCAATAAATTCCTTTATCACATTTATCATCAGTCTTAATAATTCAAATAAAAGCACACTGAATTCTATCGTCGGAGGGCTGGCGTTTGGACCGCTCTCTGTCGTGCGCTGTGTCGATTATTCGGGATCACTGATAGTTCCATCTGCGCAGTCTCTCTATTTGCTGTTTCCATATTTTCCTGGCTTGTTCTACTGGTCTTCTCTCTAGCACTGATCTGCTTAGGCAGTCATTTGTTTCCCTTGCTGAGGATATGTCCAAGCCTACATAGATGAGGTTTAATATTTATTTGAAGCAGCAGCGGGTATATTCCAAGATACTCTTGGCTTCCCGCTAATCCTCTTAGGTTTTTTTGATCTCTGGATTCCGGATTCTCGATCGATTTATCTTCGTCAGCATCCAAAGTTGATGGCCCTGGGTTGAAATAAATCATAACGTTGACTGCAGAGAATGATATGCTATCGAAAATTAAGAGAATTGTTGATATCCATTATTTATTACTGTTTACTATTAAGTCACCGGGACACCCAGTTATTTTATATGTCAGTAGTCGGTTCCATATAATCAATCGAGTATCGTAGGGTGCACGAAATATCGGTGTCACCTGTAAAAATTTAAAATAACTAGTTCTTTATTTGCAATTTCAAAACATTCTGTAAGCACTCCACGGCGATACATTATTGCACGACTGTGCGCTGAACGTATCCAAGAAACATATCTATGACTTTTTTCCATGGTAATGTTTATGTTATGTGATATCACGACCGCGATTGTAACTAATTCATTAAATAGTCGTTTAAACATGTTTGTTATCACAGTAAACTTAAAAATAGTTCTTTAAGGGCTTAAATGCATAGATAATAGTGGTGCCGTAGAAGCGCCGTGGCTACACCGGTACTTACCAACATGTTTGCAGTCATGGCTCCGCGATTGTTACTTTGTAAAATTAAATAGAATAAATAATGATTTGCGAAGTGTTACGTGTAATACAGTCCAGAGGAATCATGGACTTTGTTTGTCCCGGTCGTGTCACGGTGAAGTGTGAACCTGGGAGCAGTGACTGTGAACTTATTAAGATTAAAGAAGATCCAGAAATACCTGCCATTAAGTCCGAGTCAGAGTGTCGAACGGAAGGTGACGAGCTCTCTATTGATATAGATATAACATACCAAAAAAAATATGTAAAGATTACCAGTCATATTTTAGATGTTTTTTCGACATGGGAACATATCATCACTTCATCCAGAAGTATGATTTGTCATTGGTTTTTTTTTTGTTTTTTCAAGCTCAATCTAATGCCAATTTATGTTGTATTTTTCTTGAATAACATGCAAGTGCGAGCGTGATCGATATATTACAATATTTGACTAATTTGTCTGTTTTTTAACTTACTTGTTCGGTAGATACACCAGAGCCGGGACCATCTACCGTCAGGGCTCTGCCAGGGCGGGCAGCGGAAGGTGACGAGCTCTATACTGATATAGACATAGCATACACCGATGTCAAAGAAGAATGTGCGAATATTACCAGTGGTAAGTGAATTTATAAATGTTTTTTGACAAAAAATTATTGTGACGGACGTCTGCGGTAAATCGAATTGTTTCCGAGGTAAGTTTGTACGACTCCATAATCACATATGTGAAAATAAAACTCTTGTTTTTTTTTATTCTACTCGTTTTCTTCATTTGAGACGCTATCAATGATGTGGAACAAGATCACAAATTCGACATTGCTGCATTCATTTAAAAAAATATTTGCGTTGAATTTAACTATTTCCTAGAATCATGCAAACATTATATAAATTCTTAAATATCATAAATGTCTGTCTTACCGTATTATCTTCTTAGATTGTAAAATTATATAGCTGTCTTTTTCTACAAATTACTCATGACATTAAATTAGCATTAGTGTTGAAACTGAATGGTTATTTGGAACAATTAGAAGCATTCAAAATGTATGTTAATCGTCAGCATTCCAATAATTAATGTTGTCCCTCATCATCTCATGTAAATAAATTGTATATCTGCCCCCCATTATTGTTATTAACACAAATTGTTGACATAAAATTGTTAGATTGATAATGCCCTTGCAGGGCGAAACGCGTCTCAAATAAATTAAACGAATAGAATCCGAAAACATTTGTTTTATTTTTTATTTGTTTGCTAGATTATTCTGTCTAATATATTTTTGTTTTTAATATCTACGTTCATATACAATAAATGTTGCGCAGTATCGACAGAACTATGTAAATTTATGTAAATCAAGATAAAACATTAGTTAATAAGCAAATATATTTTTCTTCTAGACTTAGAGTTGAGTACTACCTCACACACACCGACTTCAACCACACCACTTCAAGGACACCTAAGTGAAGACATGTTCACTTACAACAGAGAGAAACAAGTGTCTTGTACCGAGTGTAATTATAAGTGTAATTCTAAAATTGTGTTAATTCAGCACATGCTGATACATATTAAGATATTATGTACCATGTGCGATTATAAATGCAATTCAAAATCTATGTTGAAGCAGCACATGTTTATTCATACCGGAGAGAAACCAATGTCATGTGCCGTATGCGATTATAAGTGTTCCTCAAAACCATATTTGAAAAAGCACATGCTAATTCACACTCAAGTGAAACCGCAATCATGTAGCAAGTGTGATTATAGTTGCAAATCAAGATTTATGTTGAATCAGCACATGTTTACACACGCCAGAGAAGAACAAATATCGTGTACCACATGTGATTATAAGTGTCATTCAAAATCTGCGTTAATTAGGCACATGCTAATTCACACCAAAGAGATATCATGTACAATGTGCGGTTATAGGTGCAAAACAAAATCTAAGTTGAATCAACACATGTATACACACTCCAGAGAGAAAACAATATCGTGTACCACGTGTGATTATAAGTGCGTTTCAATATCTGTGTTGTGTAAGCATATGCTCACTCACACCAAAATAATCAGTTGTACCATGTGCGATCAAAGATGCAAATCACAATCTAACTTGAAACAGCACATGAAGTCTCACAACAGAGAGAAATCATTGGTATGTAGCATATGCGATCACAGGTGCAAATCAAATACTACGTTTTATCACCACATGCTCACTCACACCGGAGTTAACTCAGTGTAATGTGCCGTGTGTGATATAGATGTCAATTATAATCTTTTTTGGATCTGTACATGTTTACAATCACGAGAGAGTATTCAATATCATACGGAGTAAACTCAAAATCTTATGCGTTGTGATTTTTAATACATAAGAGGAAAATTAGTTAAACTTGTGAGAAACTGTATTTCTGTAACGAGTGTTGATATTCTAGTACGTCTTTGGCTAGGATTGCAGGGAAGAATGACAATTAAGGTGTGTCAATTAAAGAGAACTATGCCTTGAGTTTTGTTGTGCTGGTTTATGTGCGGTCCGCAGTCGGAACACACTATTAAGTACTGGTAGCTGTTAGATTTAAAAGTTAGAATTAAGTTAAACTTAAATAGAGAACTTGTTAAAGGCGCCAGAATGAAATTATCGGCTTGGTACTCTCGTCAACAGGCCAAGCTCGCTGGAGAACGGTATGCGGGCGTGTCAACCATTGCAAGATGGTACAATGAGTCCGCCACATTTGATTTATCGTACACGAGAGAATCTTTAGGATTGTAATATGTGATATTGTAAGTTACTGATGTAGAGTCACACATAATTCGATATTTCATATGCGAAGACAATATTTCTAAATTCTTTCAATTTACAGAATATATAGTTTTTGTAAGTAGATCCCCTATTTGCAGTCTAATGCCCATCGCTGGGCGTATTGCTCCTGTATGTCATTCCGTGGGTTACCTGTTAACCCTTCTACATTCTTCCCGATCTTCTTCTGCATTCAAGGCTGCGTATAGTGATGATTCTATTATTATTTATTACATTTTATGCGTAGTTTAGATGTTCGCCTTTTTCCTATCTATATCTCAATGTTTCCATGAGTAGCGCTAGTCTCTATAGACTATTTTATCTCGGCATTCTTGTCATAAACCATGCACGGTGAATGGCGACTTTCCACTTACCTAGGACCGTTATATGAGCAAAAACTCCCATATTGGTCTTACTCATTCGCCGCCAGATCGCCAATCTACAGGACGTTGGATGATGCGGACCAGTCAATAGAGTACCACCCTGTACTGGCAACGTGCTAACGTGAACGTGAAATGCCAAAATATGAAGACCTTCAACGCGGTATGCCATGTGTGAAAAGGCGGACACTCAAAAATAATAATAATATTATGTATTGATGAGTATAGGTAAGTGTATAAATTTTACAAGTTGTTGCCGGACTAGGCACATGCCTGTAGACCAGCAGCTAATAATCATATTGTATAGTTTTGATGTATAATTATAATATGAACAGTAAATTGAATAAATTAGATTTTACGATGGAATTTTTATTTAGAAAATTCGATAACTTGCAACAGTACGTACGAGGGAAACTTAGATGGCTTTCTGTGCACAAGGTTAGATTTGTCGGTGTTTGGTTTCCCAGCTCCACCCCGACCCAAGATTGCACAGTTAAGAAGAGGCTGGTAAAGATCTAGGTAAATAGTTTTTAGTTTCTGATTCTACAATAGTTCTGAAAAAAATTAGACCTTAATCCAAATACCATCATATTTTATTCTTTTAAATCCCAAAACAGAATATGTTTTTTTATTAAACGAAATAATAATATATTGCAAAGCACTATTTTTTATGCTTAAGATATTAAAAACATTGTACAAGATAGGCAAAAAGTCTCGTTGCATGTGGGCAGTTGAGGAGACTGAACAATATTTGAAATCTACCTCACGCATTTCTGTACTGATTTTGTGTCGTGAAGTACAATATGTTGGTGTTCAAGGATGAGAGCCTTTTACATAATACTTGGATTGGAAATCTCAGTGATCGGACTAGGATATTTAAGCATATATGTG
The DNA here is from genome assembly GCA_031772225.1 of Eubasilissa splendida. Lineage (NCBI taxonomy): Eukaryota > Metazoa > Arthropoda > Insecta > Trichoptera > Phryganeidae > Eubasilissa > Eubasilissa splendida. Next base: position 2,591,619 of record CM062872.1, on the reverse strand, counting down.
TTTGTATTATGTAGTTTATTATGAACTACTTGATACACAATTATATACTAAAAGTCAATCATAATGTAAAAAATTCCTGAATCGCTATCATTTTATAGGTTAGTTATTAGTACCTACCTAGTAATACCGCTCTCGCTGGTTAAGACATCATCGCACGATATGGTCAGTTGAACGTACCCAGTTACATTTTCTATGGTTTTCCATTGCTTTAAAATTTGACGTTTACATTTTCTGTTACATCACTAGCGTTGTCTATTTTAAAAGTCGTTTTAATGCTTAATTATCTCAGTAAATGGTGCAGTAAACCTTGTAAAGGTGTTAATGTATTGGTAATACAAAAATGAGTAACTGAGACTGCCGTAGAGGTGCCACCGGTGCCTTTTAAGTTGTCTGTAGCTACGGGACTGCGATTGTTACATATATCAAATTAAAACCTTATAAAAAATACTGCGAGGAGTGCTTTGTATGTATAATATAGTCTGGATAAGTCATGGATCCTGTTCATCCCGATTGTTTCACAGTGAAGCCTGAACCCGACAACGGGGGCTATGAACTCATCAAGGTTAAAGAAGAAAATGATGCCGAGGTACTCGACACGAGTACTGATCTTGATGAGACAGGAATATTAAGTGTCAAGTTCGAACCGGGAACATCTGCCGTCAAGTGTGAGCCAGGTTGGTCAGCGGAAAGTGTCGAGCTCTATACTGATATAGATGTAACATGTGCTGATGCTATAGAAGAATGGCCAAAAATATCCATCGGTTAGTTATGTTTCAATAGTCCTAGACACAAGTGTCGACAATGAAAGCGCATCCACCTCATTCCCAGGACCGATTTAATAAGCTCAGGGCTCCTATTTTGGTCCTACTCTTACGCCGCCTAGTTGGCATTTTTTTTTAATGCGACAAAGGAGGCTGTTCGATAGGACGATAGGGCGATACCGCGCAGCGTCTTATACCAAATTTACTCTTATTATACCTAACTTTTGTTTTATTTTTATTATAATACAATATATGAGTAATATTATACAAATAAGATTAAAAAAATAATAATAAAATTATAGTATATACACGTTAGGAGACACTCCCTTTCGAGAAAAAAAACGGCACTAAAAGAAATACAAGTAAGGAAAGCGGACTCACCTCACGCACCACTGCTGGCAGATTTAACCCTCGGAAGTAGTAAACCGCGTATCACCATTTAGATTAGTTAGGCTATATAAGGTTAGATTAGTGACAAGGGAGAAAAGTTATATCAACAAAAAAAATTACATTTGTCTGAAATTTCTCGAAGAATCTCCCATCGGGAGACCCACACTCGAATCTAACGGTACTACGATCTACTCTCTCTAAGCCTCCCAGCATTTCCTCTCTGGCATCCGCCAGAAATACGCAATGCACAAGTATCAACATATCATTTCATTAAGATGGAAGAATTAACTACTTACAATTATTTGATTGTGTTCTATTAATTAAATGTTTATTTATCGCTGTGTCGTGCTGCGGCTATTGCGGCACTGCGAAATGGCATGGTTGCCAAGTAGTGTTAAATAAATGCCAACCTGGCGGCAATGTATCGTACCGATATGGGAGATTTTGCTCATAAAATGGTTCTGGTTAAACCATGGTTCCAATTATCATTATTTGTTACTTTGAACTCGATATTTTGTCAATTAATTTAGTATTTTTCTTGTAAAACAGGCAGTAGGGGTATATATTTAAATATAATGATGATTTTGCGTATCTCTTAATTATCTACCATATCTGAATTCTAGATAAACCTGAGCTAGGGCCATCTAGCGTGAAGTCCGAGCCAGGAACGTCTACTGTCAAGTCTGAGCCGGAGCGGGGAGCGGAAGGTGACGAGCTCTATACTGATATAGAGATAACGTATAACACTGATGTCAAAAAAGAATGTGCAGAGAAGTCCAGTGGTAAGTCAATATATACTTATGTTTTCATAGAATATTCTAGTCCTTGTTCAGATAAATTAGTTTTTTCATATTTTTATATTTGGTCTAATACTTATTTAAGGATTAGATAACTATCTACTCGCTCGCCTTTTCCCCGCAGATATGAGTAGAAAGGATAAAACGCCACATACTTTTATCCTGCCGTACAAGTCGTCCTTCTTTCGATTTTATAAGCTTCTGACTGTGCCGTTTTACAACATCTGGTCATACCAGGTCTTAGATGCTCTCTGTTCCTGATACCTTCAACACTAGCCCCGTATATTTGTCATTCTTTCTTCGCTTGTACGGTACCAGAACTCAATTGTGCACTGCATTGGATGACAAATACATATTGATTTTTTAAATATAAATTGTATAATTCTCTCTCTAAATATGTAAAAAATATAGAGCATCACAAACAGTTCAAAGGCACAATAAAATCTTGGTTAAAAAATTCTGATCCAACATATGTTCATAGCATGGTCACCCCTTCAATATGACCGCACGCAGAGTCAATGTGTCTTTTGCAAGAAATGTATGTGAGAGAGTGAGGACGGCAAAACCTCAGCCCTAACACCAGCGAGCGAGCAGCCTGTGCGTGCGCGTGTGTGTGTTTTACCAACCTGTAACACCTGTTATTAACTGAATACTTGAATTAGTATTATTCAAATCCTTATAAATTTCAGGTATTGTCTTATATATTTTCCATGTTTAAATATTAAATCATTTTGATATCTTTTTCAACTTTGCTGTCCCTAGTTAACATTCTTTTCAAATGCACAAAATGATACACTCGCTTTAGGCATTCATACTGACCTTACACATTACTAAGTCACTCCTTCACCTCTTTCCAACTCCGTCACTTTTGATTTGTTAACATTTATCAGCAATTCAATCTTCGTTCACTAATACTGTATATAGTAGTCAGGATATAATCAAAACGCCAATTTTTTTGCACCTACTTCCAATTCTTTAGTATAATATTAGACAAAAAGCCATCTTGGACATATTTCGTAATATCTAATCACGATGTGAATGATCCATTTATTATTATACAAGCACGACTTCCCTCATACAGACACCAACGACGGCACATAAAAGTTATTCATTTTGACCAAGAAAATTATATCATCTGTTATAGTGAAAAGATCTAATTCATGTAGCCTATGTCGGCATGCACATCCTGCACTTTATTTTTTCTGGATTGTCTGTCACTAACGTCTCCAAAAAGATTATCTTCAGCAGAGCCATAGCCCTTCTACTGAGCATGGGCATCAGCAGCTTGTCACAGGCTACAAGTGTACAATCTGTGTATTCATAATTATCACCTATTATCACTGTTACGAAAGAAAATAACAATTTTATCCGAGAATTTATGTGCGAACGTATGATGCACCACGTAATGTATCCCGTATGCTGCATTTAACGCCCAAAAAACCTGCAAGCCCTACTTGCAACTAATTTCCAGGTTATACCGTATCTTGAACACATGTTATTGTGTATACTATAACGGCCTATGTATGCCACGTCCATTGTATAAAGTACACGAGTAAATTAAACGTAGGCAGGATATCTGCCTATATAAGACGCCGGTAAATATTTTATAACCAGTTTTCTTGAATAAATCCATCGTGAAACAACTTGAATTTTTATTGATAGAGTGCATCCTGAAATCTTAAATATAATATATAACTTTCACTCGTGTCTCTACAAATCATTATCAATGAGTTAAAATATCAAGAAGATTGAAAACACCTCAATGTGTGAAAGAATACGAAAAGAGGTAATTCTGTACATAATAGTCACTACAACTAAGACATTTTCCTTCCAGACTCTCAGGCGAGTGCTGTTCCACACACTCCGATCTGTCCAGAAAGCGGTGACGCCGCCCACCTTCCAAAGTTGATGAAAAGTCACGTCAAGGATCATTCTACAAAGCAACCTCTAGCATGTCCTGAAGATGGTTATTCGAGTAAAAGTACACCTTCTTTAAAGAGACACATGCCTAATCACAGTGGTGAGAAACCAATATCATGTGCCATATGTGATTATAGGTGCAAATTCAAATCTACAATGAATCAGCACATGTGCACTCACACCGGAGAGAAGCCGTTATCGTGCAACATGTGCGATTATAAATGCATTTACAAATCTAGATTGAAAGAGCACATGTTAGCTCATACTAGCGAAAAACAAATGTCATGTACAACGTGTGATTATAAATGCAATTCAAAAGCTGTGTTATATAAGCATATGTTTGCACACACTAAAGAGATATCATGCACTAAGTGTGATTATAAATGTAATTCACAATACCTGTTAATTCAACACATGCTTATACATATTAGAATATCGTGTACCATGTGTGAGTACAAGTGTGTTTCAAAATCTGAACTGAATCAACACATGTTTATTCACACTGGAGAGAAACCAGTGTCATGTACCGTATGCGATTATAAGTGCAATTCAACATCTAATTTGACAAAGCACATGATTATTCACACGCAAGAGAAACCAACATCGTGTACCATGTGCGATTATAAATGTGTTTCAAAATCTAAGCTGAAAGAGCACATGTTTACTCACACAAAGCAAATGTCTTGTAACATATGTGATTATAAATCCGATACAAAATCTGTGTTGTATAGTCACATGTTTACTCACACCAAAGAGAAATCATGTACCTTGTGCGATTTCAAGTGCAAATCAAAATTTAAGTTGAATCAGCACATTCTCACGCACACCGGAAAGAAATCTGTATCATGCACCGCATGTGACTATAAGTGCCGTTCAAAATCTACCTTAGATCGGCACATGTTTACTCACACCGGAGAGAAACCAATATCATGTTCCGTGTGTGATTTTAAGTGCATTTTTAAATCTGCGATGACTAAGCACATGTTTTCGCACGCAATATCATGCACTATGTGCGATTATAGATGCAAATCAAAATCTGTCTTGGATAAGCATATGAAAACTCACACCGGAGAGAAATCGTTAATATGTAACGTGTGCGATTATATGTGCCAGTCAAAATCTAAATTGAATCGGCACATGTTTATTCATACAGGTGAAAAACCAATGTCATGTTCTTTGTGTGATTATAAGTGCAATGCCAAATCTGACTTAAATCGGCACATTTTCACGCACACCGGTGAGAAACCTTTATCATGTAACACTTGTGATTATAAATGCATTACAAGAAAACAATTAAAAATTCACATGGTTAAACATGATGGTAAGAATCTTATTTCCTGTAACGAGTGCAGTTTTACATGTGCTGCTAAGGTTGACATCAAGAAACATATGATTACACATACCCGAGTGAAGTGCTTTGAATGTAACGATTGCAGTTATCGATGTGGGCTTAAACGAAGTTTGATTATTCATGTACGAAAACACATTATCTAAATTAGTTTGATATGCAAAGTATGTCCATCTTTTGAATGTTAATTCCGTTTTTGTACTGGATGTCATTCTACTCTTGTGGCTACTGTAACAATCCGATTCCATTCTTACCAGTTAATTTTTTAATGGGTCACCCTCTTGCTTTCTTTCTCTCAATCTTAATGGATGTCAGTTCGTACAGACCACCTTCTCGCGATGTCCCGGACGTCCGAAACTACCGTACACAGCTTCTACTCGGCTGATTTAAGGTACACCTTCTGGATAAAGTGGAGAGACTATTGAAATTTCTCGATGTTAAGAAAAGGTTTCACATTTATTGGTTATTATGGTTTTAATATGTTTTATTACTTATTATAATATATAAGAGCATATTACTTAATCTAGCCGGACTAAGTACAATCCTATATCCCAACAGCTTCTAAAACAATTTAAATGATATTGAAATATTGAAATTGCTGTAAGCTGAATTTTAATTAATGTACAGATGTAATATATATAATTTTCCGTAGAAAAACATAATAATTTACAATATGTTGTTATGGGTTAAATATCTTAAAAAAACCGTAGTCTGTGCTGTAGGAGACCGAGACCGACCGACCTTATTCTTCGATAATAGATTAAATAATATTGAATATAATTGTGCATTTCCTTGTTTTTACTTTTGACAGCAATGCTCAAAAGATGAGACAAAGTTTTAATTAAATTTGATTGTACGCAAAATGCTGAAGGGTGTCACAAGCCGAGCAAATGGATTGAATAGAACACTTGGCAAGCTGTCCGAACCGCTGATTCTCGACTTACTGAGTAACATTTACGCTTTTAAAAAGCGAAGTTGAATCAACGCATATTTACTCACACCAGAGAGAAACTAATATTATGTGCCATGTGTAATTTTAAATGGTTTTCTCGACACATATTTACTCAAACCGGAGAGAATTCTACGTTATTGACGACAGTGCTATTACAAGAGCATTATCAACGCAATACTGAATATCCATGTCAACACATATACCGAGGATAAACCAACAGTTCATTTTATATCGTTTTATTAATTTGTTTATTTTACTTTCATGCATGTTTTGTAGAATTGTTGGATTAAATCAAATAAATTTTATTTTAAATGATTTTTATTGTACATCTAAAAGAAATGAAAAAGGGCATACACATCTCCATCTGACTTAATTCACAAAGAAGCTACGACTGCGCTATTTTATTTTTTCCAAAGTATATATAAAATCATCTCATTTATTTATAATTACATTTTTTTTTTTTATCTATGAGCTAGGCCTCCTAACTTAAAACCACCACATTCCACTGGGCTCGTGTGTTTGAATTTTTATGTAATATACAACATTTTAAAAATATAAATGCGCATGTTTTCAATACCGTTATATCTTTATTTCATAGAAAGTTTTCGATGGCTCAGCAGGTTCGATGAGAAAGAAATAATCCGTAAGTCAGAGATCGTTTATTTTTCTAAACATCTCATCTCGGAAGACATACATGAAGGAAACCCCAAAGGGTCCCACCTTATCGAGGAATCGTTTTGAGTGTTGTTTACATTCGCTTCGATTCCACTCGACAAAGCAACGGGTGAATATTTTACAAAATCTTCAAAGCATTTTTGGAATATATTTTAAAGTTAAAGTAGTTAGTTACTAAAACCTTGTGGCCCCCTTCATAGTTAATTTTTTTCTTTTCCTTTATTATATGACACAATTGTTACTGTTGGTCATTATTACATTAATTGATATAGGTCGGCTCTGGTATCATCGTACCAGGGCCATACCTGTGTAATCTGTATTAATTTGACGTGAGATTCAGAAGGCAGCTAGAGAGAAGCTATAGAAGTCATGTATCCCCAAATGGGGGAGGGTAATGAGTTGAAGTCGCAGAACTGTCCATGTCGCAAGAGGGTGCGAGGGAGAACCAGTGAAATGCTCCATTAGATCTGTTTAGACACTTTTCCCGGCATCGTCCATTCCAGCAACCCCCAGTGGGAGACCCACACCCTAATAAAGCCGGAAGACAATAATATCACTACCAACTATGTTATTACGACGTGGAATGACACAAGTATCGATTTCTAATCTAATAATGCGATTGCACGAATTCGCTATTGGATTTGTGTTTAGAAATATTAGTGTCCATTTCCATTGGCACTAAGAAAAATTTCAAAGTGGCCAATATGTCTAACGAGTTTTTAATATCTCTAAATTGAGATTACTTAAAAGTTTTCTCTTTTATATATTCAATTACATTAAGAGTGAAATCGTATGAACCGACTGGCAAGTATTTTGACAATTTATCATCTCTCGTAGTCCATCATCTGTTTAATCTTGTTCAGTAATTATTTATTGTAAACAAGATCTCAGTTCCTTCAAGAATTTCTTTAAGTGAAATGATGAATAATAATTAATTAGACAAATATAAATCAAACTGAAAAAACCGTTTTTACAATTCCAAGAGGGTAATACATAATGGATTAGCAGAAAATCAATAGCAGTTAGTCTGTATAGAAGCACTCGGTTTTGACAATATCACGAATAGCCGGATTGCAAATTTGTAATATCGCTATGGCTGATGTAACGTCATCGCCACAAATGTATATTGAACGTAGATCGAAACTTTGTATTCTTATTTTTCTATGGTAATAATCATTTGACGTTTATATATCACAATATATTTAATTATTTTAAAAGTACCTTATATGAGTATGTTACCACAGTAGAAGCATTTGTTCTGCTGAGGGTGGAAATAAATAACGTATTGGTAATATAAAATTGTATAAGTAAGACTGCCGCAGGGGTGCCGTTTTCACACCCTGTTTGCTAATATGTCTGCAGCCATGGGACCACGATTCATATAATAAGTCCGTGAAATCATGGATTCCGTTCGTCCCGATTATTTCACGGTGAAGTTTGAACCAAGCGAACAAGAACTCCTCAAGGTTAAAGAAGAACAAGAAGGTTACAAGGAACCCAGCGGGAGTATAGTTCTTGATAAGCCTGGAATACCTATTGTCAAGGCCGAGCCAGGTGAGAAGCCCTATCCTGCTGACATAGATATACCGTATGCCAGTAGTATTTGAGGATTTTTTCTCTGAGGATAAACAGATTACTTTATGCAGATAGAAGAGTTCACACATATATAGTTATCATTATTTATTACTTCGACACGAGTTAATTTATAATTATATTATTCAAATAAATAAATGCAAATAAAATTATACAGCTATCCTCCATTATAGTTATAAATACAAATAGCTGAGTTAAATTGTTAGATTGATAATGCCATTGCAAGGCTAAACGCGTCTCAAGTAAATTAAACGTGTAGAATCATAAAACAAATGTTCTATTTTCACATATGTGATTTTGGAGTTCTACAAAAAGTAATTTCAAGGAGCCATTGCGTTCTTCTATGTTAATACCACAGGCAATACAACTCTGCCTTAAATGTGGGTATTTTTAACTTTAGGTTCAGTTACCTAGTTTTGCTTTATATATGAAAAACACACATTTTACAAAAATCTGAGAAGTTACAAGTTATTCATAGTTAAAATACGTCAGAATCAAAACTTCAAATCTTACAAGTGTTATACCTTTTTATGTATTAGCGTCCCAATCAATTTTTTCATTATTTCAAGTTTGAAATTAGAGCACTCTTTTCTATTGGACAACATAATATTTGTATAAATCTTAGAATATACCGTGTTAACCAGTTATTTACTACAATTTGGTGATTTAATAATTTATCTGTTTCTTAACTTTTGCCATTGTTGATCCGTAGATGCCAAGCCAGGGACATCTATGGTCAAGTCCGATCCAGGCTCGGGAGGGGAATGTGACGAGCTCTATTCCGATATTGATTTAAAATATGCTGATGTTAAACAAGAATGTACGAAGATTTTCAATGGTAAGTCAATTTATAAATATTATTTTACAAAAAATTCTTGTATTTGCTATGAGGTTAATAAAGATGATTTGTATTTTTGTTTGTCTGCTAGATAAATTAATTCCCTATTTATTTATTTATTTGTTAATATATGAGTATTACAGTTATAAATGGTGGGTTCTACACTAGGCTTATTTTCATAATTTGTCTATAAATATTTACGCGGAGATGTACAATGTAACTATTTGAAGAACCTTATTATGCTGCATCAGTTAAATGTTCAGTAAGTTTAGTGGATCTATCACTGTCATGCATTTTAAAACAATTTCAATGTTATGTGTAGTATTTTTTAGGTTATTCTTCCGTGTGAAGTCAATATTTCTAGAGGATATTTCTGATACCATTGCAAGTTTCGTTATCAGTACTAAAATCTCTCAGGCAATGTGTGTTTTTATGTTATGATTTAGTTACTGAGCCATGTGTAATGCGTATGTATCATGTAAATACCGTGTCGTAGACAGTCTTCTTCAAAGATGATGAAATACGCATAGAATACTTTGAATTTCAATCTGGATAATAAAATGTAATGAATACCCTTGATTAATAGAATGATATTTCATTTACAGACTCGCAGGGAAAGGCTGTTCTAAGCACCTTGGTCTGTCCAGAAAGCGGTGATACTGCCCACTTTTCAAAGTTGATGCATAGTCACAACAAAGAGCTTTCTACAAAGCAACCATTGTCCTGTTCTGAGTGTAATTATTCGAGTAATCGTAGGGATTCATTGAAAAGGCACATGCTTGTTCACAGCGAAGTGATATGTAAGAAATGCGATTATAGGTGTAAATCAAAATCTGATTTGAGTAAGCATATGTTCATTCACACTGGAGGGAAACCATTAGCATGCACCGTGTGCGAGTATAGGTGCAAATCAAAAACAAAGTTGAATCGGCACATGTTTACTCATACGGGAGAGAAACCAATATCGTGTACCGTGTGTGATTATAAATGCGTTTCGAATTTTATTTTGAATCGTCACATGTTTACGCATACTGGAGAGAAACCAATATCGTGTACTATGTGTGATTATAAGTGTACTACAAAATCTATGTTGAATCAGCACATGTTCAATCATACTGGACATAAACCAATATCATGTAACTTATGTGATTATAAGTGCCTTTCAAATTCTAAGTTAAATCAGCACATGTTTACTCACACCGGTGAGAAACCAATTTCATGTTCCAAATGTGAATATAAATGCAATTCAAAATCAAAGCTGAATAAACATATATTAACTCACAACGAAGAAAAATCAATGTCGTGTACAATGTGTGATTATAAGTCCTGTTCAAAATCTAGTTTGAATAAGCACATGTTTACTCACACTGGCGAGAAACCAATATCATGTACTAAATGTGATTATAAATGCCATTCAAAATCCATGTTATATCACCATATGTTCACTCATAAAGAAGTAAAACCAACATCATGTACCATATGTCATAAAAAGTTCCTTTCCAAACCTAAGTTGAATCGGCACATGTTGACTCACACCGGAGAAAAACCAATATCATGTTCTATATGTGATTATAAGTGCATATTCAAATCTTCATTGAATCAGCACATGTTAACCCATACTAGAGAGAAACCATTATCATGTACCGAGTGTGATTATAAGTGCAGTTCAAAATCTAACTTAACTCAGCATATGTTTACTCACACAGGTGAGAGACCAATATCATGTTCCACCTGTGATTATAGGTGCCATTCAAGATCTAGGTTGAATAAACACATGTTAATTCACACCGGGGAGAAACAAATATCATGTACTTTGTGTGATTATAAGTGTTGTTTGAAATCTAACTTGAATAAGCATATGTTCACCCACACCGGCGAGAAACCTATATCATGTACCGTGTGCGATTATAAGTGCATTTTCAAATCTGCATTGAATCAGCACATGTTAACTCACACCGGAGAGAAACCAATATCATGTACCACTTGTGATTATAAGTGCAGTTCAAAATCTAAGTTGAATCAGCACATGTTTACTCACACTGGAGAGAAATCATTTTCCTGTACTGTGTGTAAATATAAGTGCACATCAAAATATATCTTAAAACGACACGTGTGTATTCATACTAGATAGAAACTGGTTTCGTGGCGGTAGCGTGTGTTATTTCAAATACTATTCTAAATCTAACTTTTGTTGATACATATTTAGTCACATTATAAAGAAACCTATTGTAATATACGAGTGCAAGACTGTGACAAGGACACTATCAACCGTATTGTAGCCGTAAATACTTCGATAGCTAGTCCTGGGTTTTCTGTAGGTAATGTTGAATACACTAATTCAATCTATGCAAATCCAAAATACACCAACCTTTGTGAACCTGGGCAGGTAGACGCCGATGTCGCTCTCCTTGTATTCTGGTAGTCCTTAACTTTGCTCGCCAGCCTCCGAAACTATCTCACAAACGACAATCTGGAAATATATAATACAAAATGTTTTTATATCGCCGCCGTAAATATGTCCGTCCGAACCAAAAAACTTTCAGAAGCAGCTTCGCTTTTGTTTTTAAATCCACGCAAATTGAATACACATATTCAAAATTTTATACCAGGCCTACCTATCGAAGTATAAGAGCGCATAAACACCAATGAATGTCCATTTCATCACATAAGGTAGAGAAAATAGCAGCTCATTTTGTAATGTTTTATAAATATTCTGGTTTTAATTTTGAAAATAATTAAAATATTTTTTTGTAATAATTAAACCTTTTTAAAATTGTACTGGCAATTTTTCATTTTTAGCTTACAATATTAAAAAGTAACTCCTTTCTTCCCATATCCTCTCGTGACTTAGTTTATAAATAAATCACGACGGCATTGTTTGCCGTTTAATAAAATATACATAACCATATATATATACATTATTAATTTTATTTTCGAGGTCCGCCCGCTAACATAAAATTGTCCCATTTCACTGAGTAGCCTAATATTTGCTTTTTAATTTTAATTTTTGACATATTTCATAAACGCTGACACCCTGGTCATTGCGCAATTAACATTTAGTAGTTGTCACGTGGAGGTGGCGGGAGGGTAAATTAATTTCACAAGCTTTCTATACATATTTCACACAAAAAAGGAGAAATCTTATCAGTACTTATATCTAACCTTATTAATACGGACGCACTGATTGTAATAATTGTTTTTCCCACTCACTATTTATTAAATATCGTGTCCATTTCACATATGTGGCCATCTGCATAGTCACGTGCGGCCTGCTGCGGGCGCGGGCGTAAAGCTGTTCACGAGTGGGGGATTTGCAGCTTCGCTCGGGTCACACGCCTTCGCCACGTTGTCTCCACGGCCGTGTCTGGTCATCTAGCGATGGATAGCTTCCGATCCTTTTGTGTGAACGGCGGATTATCCACCGCTTACCTTATGTCCGAGAGGCCAGATCGACAGATAGGAAACACCGCATTTTCAAGGAGATAAAATTAGCCTACACACGGCCTGAGAGACGAATTTTAGTTTTTGAAGGAGAGAGTTGACCAATGGAAACAAGGTAGTCGTAGAACTAGTTTGAACTCGGGAGAGTCGCAGAAGAGTTGAAGCCTAAACATCAGAAGAAAAAATAATCAGAACGCCAAGCCAGTTCGGAAGCAGCTGCCCATCCAGAGCGCCAAGTTAGCTCGGAACAGCTGCCCACACAGAACGCCAAACCAGCTCGGAAGCAGCAGCTCATCCAGGAATTCAGCCAGCTCTGCTCGCCATCTCGTCAACCACGACGAGGCCACCTGGACATCAGGATCCATCGTCGGCATCACCGCGTCGTCAACCAAATACCGAGGTCCCTCCAGAAGACCTCAACGATCAGAACGTATAATTTTAGTCTAAGTTAGAGTTAAGGATAATGTACATTTTCCCACCCATATAGGTAATAAATATATGATTAATGTTTATCTGTTCTCCACCTGTCCAATATTCACATAATCATAGGTTTCATGTGTGAAGCCGTAATCCTATCGAATGAAACGCATAGTGTAACATTTTACTAGAGTACGGAGATCGCTCTAGCAATAGAGCTCAATTAATTAATTTAAAAAAATCACCGTTCTATCAAATCTTTATCAAGTTTTTGAAGGCTCAGCTGGTTGTTATTGTTCGGTTACGAAAACATCGACCATAGTTATCGGGTAGGTACGTAGTACCTAACGTTGGTAGAGCGGCGTCGCCGAGAGATAACTTCATTGCACAACAATCTTAGTAGAACAAGCAACAGAATTTTGTCTATGACTTTTCTTCATGGTAATAATTATTTGGCGATATTTCGACCGGCGATTTAAATCTTTTAAAAAGTTTCTTACCGTAGTAAATGCATTTACTAAGGGCGTTAATAAAGATCGTATTGGTAATATAAAGAGTTATAATTAAGACTGCCGTAGAAGAGCCGTGGTTACATCCGAGCATTCTGACATCTCTGCAGTTATGGTACAGTCATTGCTACATGTATCAAATTAAAAAGTAATTTATTTGAGTTTAATACATAATAATAGAAACATGGAACTTATTAATTCTGATCGTTTTACGGTGAAATCTGAACCTGGGAGCTGTGGGCTCATTAAAGTTAAAAAAGAAAATGATACCGCGGAACTCGACACGTTGACACATCTTGATAAGCCAGAATCATCTAGTGTCAAATGCGAGCCAGGATGGCGAGCGGAAGGTGACGAACTCTATACTGATATAGAGATCACATATTCTGATGTCAAAAAAGAATGTGCCAAGATTTTCAGCGGTAAGTCAATTTATAAATTTTTTTGTCAGAAAATTCTAGGCTTTAATGTGATGTATATGTTTTTTTGGGGGTTATTCATTTTCCAGTTTGTAATTCGAAATTATCCCTGCGTATTTCATACTCTTTCAAGACGAGATTAATTGTAAATTTATTTCCAATAATATCTAAATATGAATAAACGATATTTTTAACGTTATCTCGCCAGATGGGAAGGTTTTGATAGAAAGTAATAATAATAAAATTGTTAATAATCTTGCTTACGAAGCGAGTGGTTAAAAGTAATTCATTTCTATAGTTTTATCGTTTTGATAATGTGAATGAAATAATATGTGTGTTGTCATTTGAATTAATCTATCGAACATTGAATAAGTTATTAATAATTTTGTTTACAAAGATCAATTTATATACGCCATATTGCAGTTTTATGATCAGTTTGTTTCGTAATTATGTAGTATTTTGCTATGTTTAAAATACAACGGTGTGAATTAGTTACGAACTGCGATAAACTTACAAAATGACGTACATTTATTTTTTACTATGTTCAAAAATCCGTTGTTTTCATCATCTAATTTACGAATGGTAAATCAATTTTTTTTTTTTAACTTTTTTTAAAACTTCCAGTTGAAATAGTTCACAAATATCCATTTATCATTATTATTACTTCAACATAATAACAATTGCATGTATTTATTATTTTTGTTGTAAAACTAGTGACCAATTGTGAAATAATGAAATGTATATTTTATTTATATAATAATTTTCCCTGTTTTCTGACATCTTTATATTTCGTGATCTGTAGACATCGATCCAGAGACGTCTACTGGCGAGGCTGGGCTAGACCGGGGATCGGAAGATGACGAGCTCTATACTGATATAGATGTAACATTTGAAAAATGTGCGGAGAGTGGTAAGTCAATTTATAAATATTTTTTGTGAGGATAACAGATTTGCTGTGTCTGCTGTTCAAGATGTTTTATTTTTTGTTTATCTGCTAGATACTTTACATACTTATATATAGATATATATGTTTTTATTGTTAATAGATGGGTTTTACATTTTTATATGATGGATATTGCATTAGGCTTTTTACATTTTTTTCTGTAGTAGTCATTGAACACTTTTTACTTAAATCATTTTTTTCCTCTAAAATAATAAAATTTAATTTTTCTTATTAATTATTAGGAAAACACATTTTTATTGTGAAGTTGTAATTATTCAGAACATGTCTGTGATATTTTAAATACTAAATAAACGTATTAAAAGATTAGTAGATGGCTTTCGAATAATGGAACGTTAGATGTGTTAATTTGAAAAAGTGTAACATATAGGTTCGAAAATTTGTCGTCTAAAATAATGTAGCTGTAACATAGTTGGATAATGCATGTTTCCCGGTTTGGAAAGACATCCAGGTTTAAATCCTGGTGGCGCAACAACAATATATTTCGATAAACTTGATTGTATATGTATATGTTTCTGATTAATATATTTAATTAGTATTTTCTTATTAACCCTGGGGTACTGCAGTTTATTACTTATCCTAATGTTTTTATAAATCTCGGTCTAGCTGTCTCTTTTTAAACTTAGCCTCAGGTAGTCGGTTTGTTGCCGGCTCATATAACGTCTGGTCGCGTCTGTGGATCTTAACGTACCTCAGTACTTCGGGTTGTATTAATCCATATATTCGCCATCTGAAATTATTAGCTATAATATTAAAAATAAAGGCGAGGTGGCCATTATATACGATTTATAGATTACTTAACACTTAATAACTCGTTCAAATCTAATTTTAGTTACCTTTATTGTATTTCATTTTTAAAAAAATGTACTCTTACGTTTTTTTTCATTCCTGTCGTTGTAAGCGGGTACCCAAAGTTGTGTAAACGTGAGTAAGGTATATATATTTATGCAGAGTATCCTTAATATTAGTTTAATGTTCAAATACTGTATTTTCTACGCGTATATAATTTATTGTTGGATTAACTGTAAAGCTATTGTTCGTCAATATGTTAATATTTAAGTTAAGTTAATATCTCTTTGGAAAAGGTCTAGGAATACATTTGCACGTTTCAAATGAGCCAAATTCTCGGCCAGTTCCTCTAGATTAGATAGATCGCCTGACGAGTAAAGTTATTCTATTATAACAGTGCCTTTGTAGGTGAAAATCCAGTCATTGTGTGTTCTTGGATGTATTCAAATATTGTTGATAATATATCGTCTGCTGTAAAATCAACAAATTCGAGATACGCATCTAAGATGTAAGATGGACGACGAATTTGAGTTTGAACACGGAATTGACGCGCACATTGTTAACGTGACTCCGGCAGAGTCACGTGATGTGTGGCGCGGCGTCAACACTGTGCCGTAAGAGCGATGCATATCCGAAAAGAGTAATCATTATTTGATACCATGTTAGAATTTTTGGTGTATTCAATGCTGTTAGGATTGAATGTTATAAATCAGTAGGATATGTGTTTTAGCGGCTGACGACTCCGTAAATAATACCAACGCTCAATTCTTTAAAATATGATTACAGAGTATTTTGGTACGTGTATGCGTGTGTGTATGCATAGCAGGTTGAACAAGAAATACTAACAATTAACAGACGTGAAAGCGATAAATTTCCACATAATTGTTGACTTCGGCATTATTCGTTATGTATAGGAAAAAGGAAAACTATTAGAGACTGCACTATATTAGGCGCGTTGATGACGATGTGGTTTTAGAATTGGATTGTCCTGCGGATCTGTCACTGTCATACCGTTTCGATGTTCCTTGTAAAGTTTTCTAGGTTAGTCTTTCGTGTTTATGCAACTTCTCCGATCGTCGTATCGGATATCATTGCGGGGTCCATTATCAAGACTAACGTTCCTCGTGCGATTTGTGTCAGGTGCGCGCGCCGGTGTCGCTCGGAGCGCCACGAGTTGCATTGGCATCAAATCGAGGGAACACGCGCCGAATAACGAAAAGGGTCCGCTTCCTAGAAAGAGCCAGTTTGGTTGACCGTTTGTGGCTGTGATTTATAATTAAGTCTTAACGAACCTGACGATCGTGTTGTTTCTATGAAGATCTCCGCACCACCAAATAACACACTTAACAGGCTAGCAATACCGTGTCGAAAGCAGGGTGTCTGTGTTTATGTATTTCGTGACAATACTGTCCAGACATTATCTTTTTATAGAAGTATGACAAGTTTACAAGACACCTTAAATATCTAATTCGAAAAGTAAAAGTAATGTATACGTTTAATTATTAATAGACTGATATCTTATTTACAGATTCTCGACCAAGTGCTGACCCACAGACGATGGCATGTCCGGAAAGCGATGATACCGTCAGCCTTCCAAATATGTCGCAAAGTCACAACACAAGGCATTCTTCAATGAAACCATTGTTCTGTTCTGAGTGCAGGTATTCGAGTAAACGTAGGGATTCATTGAAGAGGCACATGCTTACTCACACTAAAGTAACGTGTACAATTTGCGAATATAAGTGCAAATCAAAATCTCTTATGAGTAAGCACATGTATACTCACACCGGAGAGAAACCAATATCGTGTACCATGTGCGAATACAGGTGTATATTAAAACCTGTTATGAGTAAGCACATGTTTACGCACACCGGAGAGAAACCAATATCCTGTACCATGTGCGATTATAGGTGCATATCAAAATCTGTTTTAAGTAAGCACATGTTTACTCACACCGGTGAGAAACCAATATCATGCACCGTGTGTGAATACAAGTGCGTTTCAAATTATGTTTTGAATTGTCACATGTTTACTCACACTGGAGAGAAACCAATATCGTGTACTATGTGTGATTACAAGTGTACTTCAAATTCTATGTTGAACCAACACATGTTCAGACATACTGGAGATAACGCAATGTCATGTACCATATGTAATTATAAATGCCTTACTAAATCTAAGTTGCATCAGCACATGTTTATTCACACCGGCGAGAAACCAATAGCATGTTCCGAATGTAAATATAAGTGCAATTCAAAATCTAAGTTGAATCAGCACATGTTTACTCATACCGGAGAGAAACCAATATCCTGTACTATGTGTGATTATAAGTGTTCTTCAAAATCTTACTTGAATAAGCACATGTTTACTCATACTGGAGAGAAACCAATATCATGTACCTTGTGTGATTATAAGTGCTCTTCAAAATCTTACCTGAATAAGCACATGCTAACTCATACTAGAGAGAAACCAATATCATGTACCATGTGTGATTATAAGTGCTCTTCAAATTCTTACTTGAATAAGCACAAGTTTACTCACACTGGAGAGAAACCAATATCATGTACCATATGTGATTATAAGTGTCTTACAAAATCTATTTTGGATCAGCACATGCTAACTCATACCGATGAGAAACAAATATCGTGAGCTGGATGTAAATATAAATTCAATTTTATATCTAAGTTGTATCAGCACATGTTCAACTCACATCGAATATCATAAACATTCGGAAAACCCAATATCGTGTACACGTCAAAAACTTATTTGATTAAACACATGTTTACTCATACTGGAGAGAAACCAATATCATGTACCACATGTGATTATAAGCGATATTTAAAATCTATGTTGTATCAGCACGTATTTATTAACGAAGAAAGGAACCTTATATCCTGTAGCATGTGATTATAAGTGCCTTTCCAAAACAAAGTTTAATTGATTCCAGAGAAAAACCAGTTTTATGTACCGTTTGTGTTTATAAGTGGAAATTAAAAATACTACTTGATTCCTCATACGTTTACTCAATCCGAAGAGACACAAATGTCGTATACCACGTGTGATTATAAGAGCGCATGACAATATATCTTAAAACGAAACATGTTTATTCATACCGTAGAGAAACTAGTTTGATGTACCATGTGTAATTATTAATGTTTTTTTATGTTTACTTTGATGGCGTCATGCCTTGTTGAATTGCAGGTTAGTATGGCTATTATATGTGTTGCCATAAAAAACGTGTTTACTTGGCGGTGAATGAGTTGGATCAATATTGGAGTTTTTGCTCGTAGAACTTTCATGGATAAGACAAAGGTGTCCATTCACAGTCTGACGCTCTGATCACGAGACGTTCGTTGGCAAGTTACAATCTGTGTGTTTCGAGCTTCACCATAAGCCACTATAGACAGTCATAGCCAAAGCTCACGAAGCAGCCGGATTAGGGAGGGTTGCTGGAGTAGCTGCCCTGGCAAATGTATTACGCACAAACGGAAACCGTCCTGGGATGTTATTGGATTTTACAAATGTATATCCAACATATCCAAAGCTTACATTGTGAGGAGGGCTTCTGAAGTATGAGGGGAAGTCTAGTGGATGTGTTGCACTTGGATGGATAGCGTGTGGTGACTGGTACCCACACAGCATCAGAAAGGGTCGAATGAAAACACTAGGGACCGCGTCGCGGTGCGCCAAGAAGTCGTTGACCCCGAGGATGGCTGGTTTAGATTTAATTATTGTTGTAACGTAGGGGTTAAGTGTTAGGGTCACTGTGTGTCTATTATATAGGTTTCAGAAAGTTATAAAATACATGTTTATTATTAGTAACAAAACCTGAATCTTTTTTATATCTACCTGTGTATTTTCCAAATATCAGTAACTCGTGCGTTGCCTTGAGCGTGTTTGTGTGACATCGCGCTGCATCCTGGAGAACCACTCGACTGCGCACTCATCTCATTGAGGCGGAATCGAGGCCTCCGATCAGGAATTGTCGAGGGGGCGCAACACTGCACGCTATGATCCGTTTGTTTCAAAATGACGTAGTATTTTAAGCATATATATATGCTTAAAAGACAACGGTGTGATATATGTAAAAAAAAATAAATTATAACCTATGTACAAGAAAATGGAGTTTACTCTTAAAATCAGCGAAAATTCATGGCATATTTAATTAAAAATTTACCAAACGATAGCCCCGCGTCCGCTTCAGTCGCTCAGATGAACGGAATTATTATAATTAAAAACAAAAACAATAAAAAATACACATTAAAATAAATAATTGTTATTAAAGAGAACACATTTTTATTGTGAAGTTGTAATTATTCAAACCATAGGTCTGTGATATTTTTATTACATATCTTATGTATTAATTAGATAGATATACATATTATAAAATTAATTTTATCGAAAAATATTTTTGTTGCTACCGGGATTCGAACCTGGAACTCTTCCAATCCGGGAAACGTGTAACAACAATATTTTTGGATAAAATTGTATTAAAAATTACACTAATTACTACTTCAGAATAAGAATATATTCCCTTAATAATATTAAAGTTGTATCAATGTGTCTAAAATTTGATAAAAAATAATTATTATTTGTGGCGTCTCCTATCGGATTACACAAAGGTATTTGAGATTCCAAATAATGAAACGATAGATGTATTCATTTGAAAAGTGTGTCATAAAGTTTCGAAAATTTGTCATAAATCTACTGCCTTGCTATAGCATAATCGGGTGATGCACGTTCCCCGGATTGGAAGAGATCCAGGTTTGAATCTCGGCGGCAACAACAATATTTTTCGATAAAATTGATCTTATATGTCGGTATATATTTCTAATTAATTCATTTAATTTTACATGGAATACATAGTTTTAAATAGTAGTTAATATCGCAGAGTATGTGTGTGAATACAATATATTAGTAAATGTTCTTTGTTTATAAAAGTACAAAGTGTTTTAAAACTATCATATAATTATATAATTCATAACTCTATTAATTTATAACATTACGTAAATTTTAAAATGCAGATTTGTCTCCATAATCTGGGCTTCAAGATTATACGAAAATATTGTGGAACACGGAAAATTAATTAAATGGTTCCAATCTTACTTATAATGCATATATTATTGTTGGTGGGATAAGATCCCGTGGACTGTATCTAGAATGGTTTTAAATGTTTGACGCATCCCGAAATGAAAGTCTGAAGGAAACTAAGGCAAATGGATATGACCTACCTTGCTTTGAAGTCCTGGGTTGGGCGTCGATTTCACCTCCGGTTGACGAGCACGTATATTATGTCGAATCTTCGGCACTTCCGAAAACGATTAAACTTCCTCTGCGCGGTCCAAGCGATACGCACGGCGTGAGTGTAGGGCGGCAGAAGAAACACAAAAAAACCTTAAAGCTTTGTCCCGGGCGGCGAAATGTAAGGTAATCGGCCAGAGCGGGATAGGTATAAAATGAATGGATGGACGAAAGAGGACAGGGAAAGAGTATTCGACTTGCGTCAAAAATTGTAGTACATAATATTTAGTTTTACATATGTGTTCTATAAATGAATAATTTTCCAAATTTTAAATTAAAATTAAAAAATTAGGATTTTTTTATAAACGAAGTTAGGTTAAAAGATTAGGTGGTTGTACTATAAAGAAATAAGATAAACATTGCAAATAAGTTATTTCTCAAATATCACGAAAAGGCTGGATTATATCATAGCTAACTTTATTATCGGGACATGGAATGACATGTTTAAATTATTCGGTTATGATAATATCGCGAATAGTTAGGCACCAGGTAGGAAAGTCACAAAAGCTCTAACGCCAAGTGGTTACGTCATTGCACGATAATGTACGCTGAACGTACACCAGAATTTTATCTATGACTTTTCTCCGCGTTAATAATAATTGACGTTTATATTTTGTGATAACTCGGTAGGCTATCTAATTATTTTAAAAATCTCTCATATATATATAAGTTACTATTACTGTAGGGACTGCAATTGTTTTATTTAGTACGAAAATAAAGGGCTTATTGTTGTAGTTGTAGCTGAGATTGTCGCAGAGGCGCCGTGGTTGCACCCGAGCTTGCCACAACGTCCGAAGCCACGCGGCAATGATTCAATTAAAACCTAATAAATTTGACTAGTACTACTTGTGACTTTAATACAGAATAATAATAGAAACATGGATCCTATTAAACCCGATCGTTTCACGGTGAAGTCTGAACCCGAGAGCGACGATTATGAACTCTTTAAGGTTAAAGAGGAAAAGGATACCGAGGAACTCAACGCGAAGATTGACCTTGATAAGCCAGGATCATCTACCGTCAAATCTGAGCCTGAGTGGGCTGCGGAAGGTGACCAGGTCTATTATGATATAGATATAACATATGTTGATGTCAAAGAAGAATGTGCAAAGATTTCAAGTGGTAAGTTAACTATTATTTTTTTATATTTTCGTAGAAAGCTATCACTTTGTATGAAACCACTCAAATTTATTATACGTCGATCGGATTCGCATATCTCAAACTTCATCAGGACGTATTTAAAACTGATCATAAATACAAAAAGAGTGCACTTAAAGAGGGAAAGAGAATATAAAATTACATATGAAAGAGAGATAGAATCATATATAGTTAAATAGAACATCAAGGGAGACAGAATATAAATTTACACGCGTAAGAGAGAGACAATACATATACAGATAAATTGAACATTGAGGAATGGGAAAATATAGTGTTGATGGATATTAAGTTGATTTTAAAAGAAACATACCTAATATGGGACTAATGTATTTTTGTTTTGTCAGTTTTAAATGTGTCAAAACAGGTCGACGTATAGTAAATTTCGTGGTTTCAAACAAACTTATTGTTTTTTGCAAAAGCGACATAACATCACTTCATTCCGATGGAGGACTTCCCAACTATTTGCTATTTATTACATCGAAAACTATATCAATTATACTTATTTGTTATTTTTCCTGCAAAACTGGGAACCATAGTGAGAGAGTGACATATATAGAACGATTTCGCATGTTTGACTCTTTGCCATTCCTGATCCACAGATACTGAGTCAGGGACATCTGCCGTCAAGGCCGAGCCGGGGCGGACAGCGGAAGTTTATATTGATATAGAGATAACATATGCTGATGTCAAAGAAGAATGTGCCAAGATTTCCAGTGGTGAGTCAATATATAAATATTTTTTGTCAGAAAATTCTAAGCTTTGCTGTGGCATCTGTGTTTTTTGAGGGATATTCATTTTCTAGTTTATAATTCGAAGTTTTCCTTGCGTATTTCATTCTCCTTCAAGACGAGACTAATTGTTAATTTATTTCCAATAATATCTAAATATGAATAAACGATATTTTTAACGTAAATCTTGCCAGATAGAAAGGTTTTGATAGAAAGCGACAAAAATAAAATTGTCATTGCAAATTGTTGAAGTAAGCTGTTATGTGTGTTGTCATTTGAATTAATCGATCGAACATTAAATAAGTTATTAATAACAATTTTAAAATATCAAAATTAATTTTAAAAACATATTCAATTTATTATTTTGCTTACTAAGATCAATATGTCAGTTTGTTTCGTGATTATGTAGTATATTGCTATGTTTAAAATACAACTGTGTGAAATACTTACGGTGTATTAAACTGCGACAAACTTACAAAATGACGTACATTCAATTTTTTACTATGTTCAAGAAAACGCTGTTTTCCCTTAAAATCAGTGAAATATCATCTGGATTTACGAATTTTGCAACTTATGTTAACTAAAATTTATGGGCGATTTTTACAAAAAAACGAATAGCGCCAATTAGACCTCAAGTAATAAAAACATGCACATTAATAACATCGATATACATATTATTTAGTAACAATTTATTGTGTTTTTGAAACAGATAGTTTTAAATTTAATTTATGTACTAAAATCGCCTCGTTATACGAATTTATTTTCAAACGTCAAAATTTATCGTTTTTTTTTAATTTGAACCCAAACATTTAGTTAAGTTGTCTCCGAAATCTTTGCGTCTTTCTAATAATATCTATGTTATATTAATTAATGTAAATCATATTCATTTTAATAGTTGAAATGCGACAGGATGAATTTGGTTTGAAGATGTTTTATTATTATTTTGTCTACTAGAGTTTCGACTTCACGTTACATTAATTCTGTATTTATATATTTAATTGTTAATACGTGGGTACTACAATTTTATACGGTCGGTGCTGCACTAAGTTTTTGTATTTTTCTGTAGTTCCAAGGCAGTGCACACTTACTGAAATAGGTATAGTTTTTTTGTTGTAAAAAATCAAAACCTATTTCAAAAACATGTCACCTTTTGATGACATCTTTTTTTCTCATAAAAATATAAATAAAGTTCTCTAAATAATCAACATCGCGTATATATTTTTTTCATGACTTTAGATTCTTTATTGCGGATATTTTGAAAAACTCTGTTTTCTACGCGAACAGAATTAGCTGTCTCGGATAAACTATAACCTTGGGATATAATCGACATGGTTTCATTTCTGTGCTGGATTTATAAATTATTTTTGACACCGGCAACATTAATAACAAATAACAGAAAGAATATCGTTAAAGGCCATTTAAAAATACAATAAAGTTGATGAGGATGAAGTTCCAGAAACGGATTGTGTTGGGGTTCTATCACTGTCCCGTCGTTAACAGTTTCAATGTTATATGTAGAGTTTTATATGTTATTCTTCTATATATATCCAACTTATCTGGCTCTAAATAGAACTTACGTGTCTTATGCGATTTGTGGATATATGTTATGGTTTGAAATACCGTGTCGAAAGCAGGGTTTCTTATTATCAGCGATATGCAAAATACTGGCTTATTTTTCTTGAAAAAGTAGGAAATATGTATAGCAAACGTCGAATAATATAAAAGGGAAAAATTATTGTATACTCTTATTTAATAGGCTTATATTTTATTTACAGACTCTCACGCAAGTGTTGCCTCACACACCCCAGTCTGCCCGGAAAGCAGTGACACCAACAACCTTCCAAAGTTGATGCCGAGTCACATCACAGGGCATTCTTCAAAGAAACTATTGTTCTGTTCTGAGTGCAATTATTCGAATGCACGTAGGAATTCCTTGAATAGGCACATGCTTATTCACAGCGAAATGAGATGTACCATATGCGATTTTAGGTGCAAATCAAAACCTGATTTGAAGAAGCACATGTTCATTCACAACGGAGGGAAACCAATATCGTGTTCCATGTGCGATTATAGGTGCAGATCAAAATCTGTTTTGAGTAGACACATGTTTACTCACACCGGTGAGAAACCAATATCATGTACCGTGTGTGAATACAAGTGCGTTTCAAATTTTATTTTGAATTGCCACATGTTTACTCACACTGGAGAGAAACCAATATCGTGCACTATGTGTGATTACAAATGTTCTACAAAATCTTTGTTGAATCAGCACATGTTCAAACACAATGGAGATAAAGAAATGTCATGTACCGTATGCGAATATAAATGCCTTACAAAATCTTTGATGAGTCAACACATGTTTACTCACACCGGAGAGAAACCAATATCGTGTACAGTGTGTGATTATAAGTGTACTAAAAAATCTATGTTGAATCAGCACATGTTTAAACATAATGTAGTTAAAGCAATATCATGTACAGTATGTGAATATAAGTGCGTTTCAAAATCTAGGATGGCTCAACATATGTTTACGCACACCGGTGAGAGACCAATATCATGTTCAGAATGTAAATATAAATGCGTTTCAAAATTTAAGTTGAGTCAGCACATGTTAACTCACACCAAAGAGAAGCCAGTATCGTGTACAATGTGTGATTTTAGGTGCTCCTCAAAATCTAACTTGAATAAGCACATGTTTACCCATACTGGAGAGAAACTAATATCGTGTACCACATGTGATTATAAGTGCCATTTAAAATCTATGATGAATCAGCACATGTTTATTCACGAAGGAGGTAACCCAATATCGTGTACCTTGTGTGAATATAAGTGCCTTGCCCAATATTCGTTAAATCGCCACATGTTAACTCACACCAGAAAGAAATTATTATGTACCATGTGTGATTATAAGTGCATTACAAAATCTCTCTTGACTCACCATATGTTTACTCATACTGGAGAGAAACCGCTATCGTGTACCGCATGTGATTATAGGTGCCATTCAAAATATAAGTTGAATAGGCATATGTTCACTCACTCCAGAGAGAAGCCTATATCGTGTGCCGTGTGCGATTATAAGTGCATAATCAAATCCGAGTTGACTCAGCATATGTTAACTCACACTGGAGAGAAACGAATTTCATGTACCACGTGTGATTATAAGTGTAGTTCAAAATCTAAGCTGAATCGGCACATGTTTACGCACACTGGAGAGAAACTAGTTTCATGTGCCGTGTGTGATTTTAAATGTTTTTCAAAATCAAACCTAAATCGACACATGTTTAGTCACACCGGAGAAAAACCTATGCATTAGCATTTGCTAATTTTTAGTGCGAATTTTATAATGTTTTAATAATAATTTTTTTGGCATGTTTTGCTGGCACTACACACGTTGGTAATCCTCCGAATTTTGAAGAAAATAAAATTGGCTTGTAAAAAAACCACTAGATGGATATAAACATACACAAGGAAGCACTTACCAACACTTGAGAATGGACTATCATAGGCGGACACCTTAAATGTTATCTAAATATATGTAAAGTAATTTTTCATTTTTTTTATAAAATTATTTTTAATGCTTGCATCAACAGTTTATATTTTATAATTAATTTTATTTACGTGCAAGCATGTTGGCCGTTTCCTACCACGCTAGGTATATGTAAAGTACCTGTTCTGAGGTAGGTAGCCATAAGGTTCCATGCGTTAGAATATAAGTCAGAAGTAATGTAACAAATTAAAATAAATGGTAAAAAACAAAAAAATCAAAAGTAGAGATAATAAGTAAATTGAACAAAGTAAATTTTTGAAACAGACTAAAGATTTGTAAGAAGTGAAAGAAAAGAAACAAGCGGGGAGCAAACAAAACATGATATGTACGAGGTAGGATGTAGCGACAAAAATAATTGCATAAAATGGGTTACTTTGATCATTTAAGGAACTCTTCCTATGACAGGTAGTTTTCTTAGAGTTTCTGCCCGAGTACACTTAGAATGTGTGATAAGGTGCAGAATTCTGTTTTCATGTATGTCTTTAAGCAGTTTTAATTGATTTATTATTGTTTATATTTATTCAATTAATCAACAATTTATACTTGTTTTTTTGCTTAATTACATTAATAACGTTTAAATCATTAATACATTGTAAGTAGGTACATTAGGATCTGAAATATATGTTTTCTTTTACAGCTGGATGTTTAATATTTTATTTATTTCATAATTTAGATCATTAACTCAACACATACTAAATTATTGTGCATTTTATAATTAAACATATAGTCCTTAAACCTTTTCCAGCGGTCATCACGTGCGACCACTCACCGCAGCCTATAGACACTACCTACAGTGGGCGGGAACCGTGCGTTAACAATAAAATACAATGTACATAAAAATTAATATTACAGCATATATCTGAACAAATTAAAATTAAAGCTTAAAATAATACATAAAACATAATTACATACAGGAAATAAATATTTAGCTCCAATTAAGCTAATTAATTGTAACTTCTTTATGTGGCTTAGTAATGAATTAGAGAATATGTCCCAACTCAATTACTGTGTTAATTTCATTATGCAATGGATGGATATAAATGAAACAATGTTATAACTCTACTTGAGTTTATTAGCACTACTCGAGTTTCGAGTGAAACAGTAACTCTCATCGACAGGTGAAGTATGAAACTGACTGCACCTAAATATAGGAGACAAGGCTTAGATGGTCGACATACAAGTAATTAGGTACTGACAGATGTTGGGAACGGGGCTGAGTTACTGGTGGACGGTGGAGGGGTAGTTGTAACGGAAATATTGAGAGGAGAGGAGATGAGTTAGAAAATATAATATTGTTTATCAGATTTAATTCATTCATTATACAATCTACAATATTTCTGAGGTAGGCATCTAGTCTAAATTTAATGATCTGGTACTTGCGTGAAGCTTTACTTTAAGGATCAGTGTGCTGTCAACTATACCATTAAGAAATATGGCACTCAAAAGATCTAAAAAGGATTAAATTATATCAGAAAAAATATTGTTATTCAGAAGAAAATCATCTCTATTGGAGCTGTCCTTAGATTGTGAATTACCATTGGCAGAAAAATAAAATAAATGTAATGTGGATTGATCGCTTGAAAGATAATAATGTTTTAAAATACGAAATGAAAAAGGGGTTATTTATGTGATGAGGATTATACGGAGGCATGGCTTTTGCGAGAAGAGAGAAAATTGAGAAATGTTAGTCGGAGATGACGTTAAATGTTTCGCAGGACTATAAGATTTTAATGCTTTAGAAGATGCCCTGAACAAATATTTACAAGCGTTACAAAGAACGTCCGTGGCATTGTGTTCTTGAATTTTGATACATGTATAGTCGCTCTTAAAACACCGGAATTTATTTATTTACTTAAAGTCTTAAATGTACATGCAAGTTGTTGTATCCTTTGTTGGGGTTGGTTGTGGTGGCGAGAATAATAAGCGGTTAGTATATGAGACAATTTATAGTATTTATTCCTTTGTGATAATATTACAATTTATCTTAGGTCTATTATCAAAAAGTGACGCGGAGCGAAAGGAGGCCGAGTTCGGTTTTGTCGGTCCTTCTTATACATACTTTCCTGACGGGCGTCTTCATTACACACACACACGCGATTGACCCGAACGCGCATGCGCCTGTCACTCGATCATCAATCCACAGACATTACACAAGTATTTTAACATTTGCCTCAATGAATAAAATAATACAAGTTAATTTTCAAAGAGTTTAAATATTAGGATAATTCATTAAATTAATAACAAGTGTTTAAGGATGGTGCACGTGCACACACAATCAGCCTGATATTGGGTCGCCTGTTGGATCAAATTTGAGTATAAAGTCATACACACGGGCAGTCTACCACCCGATGTTAGGACTGCGGTCTTGCCGTTCCCGCTGTCACAAACATATTTCTCGTAGAGCACACCGATCTGATTCTGTATATGTGCTGTGTCGAAGGGGTGATCGCGCTAACTAACACGCGACTGACATATCCCGTGGAATTGGAATAATATGCAAGCAAGTGATTAATCGTCAGGGATAACAGAATTCATTTGCTTATTTTTATTGCTTGTAAAAATTAAGCGAAAGCATCGCGGTATCTCTTATTTTTTTTATGATGCATAACACGAATCTTCATTTTTGACTAGAGGATAGGGGAGCCAGGGGCAACTTTTCGGTCGCCTTCACTCAGCTGCTAGTAGTTTACAAGGTAAGCAATTGTTTTTCTAGTGAGAAAAATTTAGCAAAACAGATTTAAGTTGTACAAAAATAATTGCTACTAATGGTAATAGAAAGTCAGAGAAAGTATATTTTTATGGTTATTTAAAAATATATATATATATATTATTAACGAGAACACATTCTTATTGTGAAGTTGTAATTATTAAAAAAAATAGATTTGTGATATTTAAATACTAATTAAAAATATAAATTAGAAAGATATACATTTAATTTCATTGAAAAATACTGTTGTTGAACCTGTAACCCATCAAAATTTAATAAAAATTTAATTATTCATTCTGGCGTTTCCATCGGATTACTCAAAAGGTATTTGAGATTCCGTAAAAACAAAGAAGATGACTTTCAAATAATTGAATGATAGATAGATATCAATTTGAAAAGTGTATGTAACATATAGGTTCGAAAATTTGTCGTCAATGTACTGTGTGCTGTAGCATAATCGGTAAATGTACGTTCTTCGGATTGGCAGAGATTCAGGTTCGAATCCCGGTAGCAACAACAATATATGTATGTATATCTTTCTAATTAATACATTTAATTTGTATTTACTGTTTTCAATTAAGATAAATGTGCGTTATATTGAGTGACATGACCCACTCTAGGACCCTGAGGACAAAAGAGTCACCTGCCTGGACACTCCACCCTCGCTATGCCTGGAATTTAGTTCATTGCGTATTATCACTATTCTAAATTATAACTCTGAATCAAAATCGTTATATCATATATTCAATACAAACAGTGTGAGGGCAGATTTAAGTTTGATTTTTAAATATACTCATAATCACACAATGTTCACGACATTCGACTTCTCACCGGTATGAGTAGACATGTGCCTTTTTAAGTTAGATTTTGAATTGGTCTTGTAATCACATACTGCACATGATATTGGTTTCTTACCGGTGTGAGTAAACATGTGTCGATTTAAGATAGATGTTGAAAAGCACCTGTAATCACATATTGTACATGATAATGGTTTCTTTCTGGTATGTGTAAACATGTGCCGATTTAGGATAGATTTTAAAAAGCACTTGTAATCACATATTGTACACGATATTGGTTTCTCTCCGTTGTGAGTAAACATGTGCTGATTTAATTTTGTGATTTCAAAGCACTTGTAATCACATATTGTACATGATATTGGTTTCTTTCCGGTGTGAGTAAACATGTGCCGATTTAACGCAGATTTTGAATGGCACTTATAATCGCACACCGTACACGATATTGGTTTTTCTCCGGAGTGATTAAGCATGTGCTTATTTAACGCAGATTTTTCATTGCATTTATAATCACACACGGTGCACGACAGACGTTTCTCTCCGGTGTGAGTAAACATATGCTGCATCAGCCTAAATGTTGAATGACACTTATAGCCACATGTGGTGCATGATATCTTCGGTGACCTCTCTCCAGTGTGAGAAAACATGTGCAAATTTAAATAGGATTTTAACTTGCATTTATAGTCGCACATGGAACATGATATTGTTTTCTCACCGGTGTGAGTTAGCATGTGCCTATTCAAATTATATTTTGAATTACATCCATAATCACACATAGTACATGACACACGTTTTTCTCTGGTGTGAATTAACATGTGCTTTTTCAAAGAAGAATTACAATTGCACCTGTAGTCGCACATGGAACATGATATTAGTTTCTCTCCGGTGTGAGTGAACATGTGCCTATTTAAATTATATTTTGTATTGCATCCATAATCACACACGGTACACGACACTGGTTTCTCTCCGGTGTGAGTTAACATGTGCACCTTTAAAGAAGCCGCACGATTAGTCGAATAGCTGCACTCGGAACAGAACAGAGGTTTCTTTTCGCAATGACCTTTGTTTTTACTTTTTATCAGCTTTGGAAGGTCGGCCTTGTCATTGCTTTTCGGAGAGGCCGGGGTGTGTGGGACATCACTCACCAGGGAATCTGAAAAGAAATTTCAGTTTATTGATTAAAGGCATTTTTAACAAATGTGTAGTATAGTAAAAGTGTAATTTTTTCCGTAAATTTTTACTAGTTAGGAATTATGGTATCATACAGATATATATGTAGGCTTACCATAATTATGAAGCTCTAAACCGGGTCAATTATGGCTTCGCATTTGATTAGCTCACAACTCTTAATTTAAATAATTAAATCATAATTTTAATTCTCATTTCACGATTCGAATGTGTTCGGACACGCTGCTCTTAATCTCTATTCACTATAATTGTTCTAAATCCATTAGGGGAATGTCAAGTTCAGCTCGAACCATTTGCCATAAATTACAGGAACCGGGTGCTCTGTGCGCGTCCACGTAAATATTTATATACGGGGTATAGAAAAATATAGAGAATTACTTTATCTAGCAGACAAATAATTATATAATTTTGTCAACCTCAAGCCAAGAGTATTATGTCAACAAACAATTACAAGTTGACTCACCGCTGGAAACCTTCGCACATTCTTCTTTGACGTCAGTATACGTTATCTCTATATCAGTATAGAGCTCGTCACCTTCCACGCCCCACCCTGGCTCGGACTTGATGGTAGATGTTCCTGGCTCAGGTTTATCTACCGATCAGAAATGGCCGAGAGTTAAGAAACTGGTAGATAACATGATGAAAGAACTAAACATTGTGGACACACTAAAATATAAAGTCAAACACATTCTTATCTAATTATTTGATTTGTCTATTGTATTGCATTTAAATAAATAAATTATTATTTATTATTATTATGCACGCCCTATTCAGGCATAAATAATTTGTAACATAATATAAAATTTCATCAGAAGTGCAATACACAAAAAAGAAAATTACAAAATGTCAGCATTTTTTTTTTCATTATCAAAATTAAAAATAAATATAAAATGTGAAGTAAAGCAATTTATTCGTAGTTAGGATATAAAAAATTGTAATAATGTAGTCCTTTCTATGAATAATTAAATTTACAGCAAAAATGTCGACTACCTAAGCATATTCATTCCCCAAATAATGCTTTCTGGGGACTGCGGAGTTAGCTAATGCATGAGTTCTGACATAATCCCTGTAATAGAACAATGAATTGTGTCTCGATGACCTCAATGGTGCGTGAAAGTCAAGGAGACCAACAATTTGGGGGCAGTCCATTGATGATCCTGTATATGTATATGCTATGTTAATTACTTTAATTCAATTACCGTAAAGCTGCTGTGCAGTTTGGCAAAAAAAAATTAAAAAAAACTTTATTTTTTTAACATAAACATAGTGTGGTGTCCGAGATCTCTCCCAACCCGCCCTAGTGTGATATAACAAGTTGGTGTATTTGGGAAGTATGCACGCTAGGGACGGCAAGGTTGAGAATTAAATTGATAGGAGGGTGACGGCGGAAAATAAAGTAAATGGTGCTCAGAGTAAAACTATCGCCAAAAAAAATTGTCACAAGATTAGTGATGTATAATGGCGTCCTGGTGACTAAAATTGAAGCCTGGAGTGGGCAAAAGAGGAACGGAAGTAATCGAATGTCGTAGAAATGCAGTCGCTCAGGTGCAAGTTGGAACAATATATGGACGATAGAGTAAGGAATGAATAATATGAGCCGTTTACAGTATAGTCGATAGAACAAAGATGGGCTAGCTGAGATGGTTTGGTCTTGTGGAAATACGAGAATATACGAGGCGAGTGTTGAAGGTACCAAGAACAGTGGGCGACCTGTCCGACCGGTGTGGCATTTTGTAACCACGTTTCAGTTAGGTGTCGCAGTAACTATTTAACTACATAATTAATTTCAGCTTTAACCTGACCCTTTTAAAACTGTGTTTAAAATGCATCATTACAAATGAACTGCAAAAGAACAATAATGTTTCTCAGAATTTTATATTGCACACGATTTGCGAGCGGACATTAAAGATCTATTGCTGCTGTTGCAAGCTCTTCATCAGTTAAAACATATTTTTAAAACCATGATTACTTTCAAGATGATTTAGTTATTGCTGCATACGAAGCCACATTTGCTTTTCACACAGCGATGCGTGATGTGAGCTGCAAAACTTCTGACTGTACGTCCAAATTGATCATAAAATTCGTTGTATCAAAATTTGGTGCTGCCAGAACCGTAGCACCGGTTTAGATAATAATGTAGGCCTACAGATAAACCAAGTGCTGGAGGTCGACTCTGGTACAAGCCTCAACAACCGTTTTACTGCCTACCCTGCAGAAAAACAATGTGACGGTAAGTTATTTATCTCTCTCTTAATACGCAGCCTGTTTTGCATGAAAAATACCAAATAAAGTGACACGATATTGTTCGAAGTAACAAATAATGACAAATAGTTCATCTGCATGAAGTGATGTTTTGAAACATCTGTAAAAAATAATAATTAACATATTACTGGAAGTATTCGCACATTCTTGTTTGACATCAATATATGTTATATCTAAATCAGTACAGAGCTCGTCATCTTCCGTTTCCCACACCGGCTCGGCCTTAACGGTAGATATTCCTGGCTTATCAAGATCAGCATCGGGTTCCTTGGTATCATTTTCTTTTTTAATCTTGATGAATTCATTTTCTCCGTCTCCAGGTTCAGACTTCATCGTGAAATAATTGGTATGTACAGGATCCATGATACTATTGGATTGTATTCACACGTCGCTATCCTCAAAGTATTATTTATTAAGTTTTAATTTGACAAATGAAACAATTGCGGTCCCGTGACAGCAGACATCTTGGCTGGCACGGGTGTAACCGCGGCGTCTCTACGGCAGTCTTCTGTTACCGTTTTTTATGTGTAATAAATGCATTTACGTTATTAGCATTATTTCATAGTTGTAAGAAACTAAACTATCTACACTTAAACGAATTTTCTACTAATTATATACACCGCTGATACAAATGTTAAAAAACAAGATTACTATAAATGAGTGTGGAGAAAAGTCATAGATAAATTTTTGGTTTGTCAGGTACGTTCAGCGTAGCCATGTGCGATGACGTTATAATTTGGCATTGGAACACGGTGTGTCGCCGGGTGATGAACGAGACGTATCGTTTTTAGACATATCCATTGTTGATACTTATTATTGCTTAAGATCTCTCTCGAATTTAGCAAGATCAGTCTCAATTTGAAAAATGATTCTACCAGAAGTAATTATCAGGGATCCGGTAATAAAAAACAAACCTACGATTTGTTTTATTATTTTGGTTTCTACAGGCGCACAGTAAGAAAACGGTAGTATTTAAATGAATGAACAAAAACAAAACACTATTTAAGCTGTTAACTAGAGAAGTAACGCAAGAAGAATACCCAGTTTCTAGATTCTCATCGACGTCGGGACCAAACTCTGTCGGCAGAATCGCGAACTGGCGGCACTCCCTTACACGGCGGTTACTGCAAGCTTGTTTGTAAACCAATCTGCGGCGTGCCATCGTGCTTCTGCAAATTGACGCCAGGCGGCGCCCTATGTCCGCCATATATTATTTTTTGTTATTTTACAATCTCATACTTTTCAACTAATAATTTTAATAACAATTGAATAACATTTATACAACAAATATTGTATTAGTTCGAACCTCACAAGACTCGGTTTATTTTTCAAGAATATTTCATACACATTTCCCCTAAACAAAATATCATAAATTACTAATGTTTCTACAATTCTATCGCATAAAAAAAAGCCTATATTTAATTCATAACATAGATGAACACCTCAAATTTTCTCTAAATATATACAACATAATTGTTTTTATTAAATTATTTAATCAACAATTTATATTTTGTCATGTACAAAACAAAAACTGTATTTCCGTGTTCATTTCATGCGATGGCTTTTCCAATCGTCATATAAATTTATTTGACTGATAATTATTGTAGATAGATGCGCGTAGGTTAGGTAGTAAGCTTTCAGGATGTTCCACATCAGCTTTATTCCAGAGAACTGGTCCTTAAATAATCAACCTATACAGGCAGATCCATAGTTCACGTGCTATTTACTCTTGTGGCGGACGTGACCATTATACAGTACCAAACAATACGTGTTTATTAGTACGGCATGACGTAGGAATTCGAACTGTTCTTTTAGCCGTTTAAATCCGTCACATGATATACAATAATTTGTATACGTTGCACCATGACTAGTTCGTTTGTAGGTAGATGCATCAGGAGGATGAATTCCCGAATAATAAACATACCCCATTCATCATGGCCAACCCACGACATTACTACGACACACATATGTATTATGTTGAATGCTATATGTTCAAAATTTTGCTTAGTCGCATTCTGGAACTGTGAGGAAAACTGAGTCACTAAGTGAAATCATTAAATATACTTATTAACACACACTGTTCATGACATTTGACTTCTCTTCGGTGTGAGTAAACATGTGCCGATTTAAGTTAGATTTTAAATGACATTTATAATCACACATGGCACATGATAATGATTTCATTCCCGTATGAGTAAGCATATGCCGTTTTAAGTCAGATTTTGCAATGAATCTATTATCACACATGGTACACGGTACTGGTTTCTCTCCGGTGTGACTAATCGTGTGGCGATTTAATTTAGATGTTGCACTTGTATTCACATTTTGTACATGATATTGGTTTTTTGTGTGTAAACACGTGGCGATACAAGATAGACTTTGCCATGCACTTATAATCACACACGGAACATGATGTTGGTTTGTCTCCGGTGTGAGTAAACATGTGCCTATACAAATTAGATTTAGTATTATACTTATGATCACATATGCTACAAGAAATTTGTTTCTCTCTGGTATGAGTCAACATGTGCTCTCTCAGCCTAGATTTGTATATGCACTTATAATCACACATGGTACACGTTAATGGTTTCTCTACGATGTGGGTCAGCATATGCTGATTCAATACATATTTGCAATCACACTTATAATCGCACGTGGGACACGATATTGATTTCTTTCCGCTATGAGTAAGCATGTGGTTATTCAAACTGTATTTTGAATTGCACCCATAATCACACATGGCACAAGATACCGGTTTCTCCCCAGTGTGAGTGCACATGTGCTTTTTTAATGAAGAATTCGAATTGCACTTATAATCGCACAAGGTACATGATATTGTTTTCTCTCCGGTGTGAGTAAACATGTGCATCTTCAAAGAACCCGAACGATTAGTCGAATAACTGCACTCATGACAGGACTGAGATTTCTGTTTAGAATGGCCTTTGTTGTTACTTTGCATCAGCTTTGAAAAGTCGGCGGTGTGACTGGTTTCCGAACAGGTCGGGGTGTGTGGGACAGCACTCGCTCGAAAATCTGGTAAAAAAAAAACAGTTTATTACTTTTTTGAACCAGCCCTTTTGAACTACTTTATACTGTAAAATTGTATATCCATAAGTTCTGTCATACAGAAAGAAACAAAACAGGAAAGTCTGAAGTTAGTCATACGTATTCAAGTTTAATAACTGATCATTTTGATTCAATCGACAAATGTGTTTTCAACAGGAAGGTGCCACCTCGCATACAGCCCGAGGTACGATTGAAATTTTGCGAGAAATTTTTCCCGGCCGCATAACGTCAAAAAGAGGTGATATCGACTGGCCCCTGCGATCACCTGATTTGACGGCTACCGACAATTTTCTATGAACGTACTTGAAATGAAAGGTTTACACATCAGCTAATTAAAGCTACCTCACCAGGTACCAGGTGTTCTGTACGTGTTCGTGCAAATATTTATATACCAAGTATAAAAAAATAGAGAAATACTTTATCTAGCAGACAAATAAAAATATATAATTTTGAAACATCAGCCGTCAAAAAACATTAATTACCACTGGAAACCTACACAGGATCTTCTTTGACGTCAGTATACGTTATCTCTATATCAGTACAGAGCTCGTCATCTTCCGCGCTCCACCCTACCTCGGACTTGATGGTAGACGTTCCTGGCTCAGGTTTATCTACCGATCAGGAATGGTCGAGAATTAAGAAACTGGTAAGTACTACAATGAAAGAACATAGTGTTTTTTTAAGACATTCGAGGCGCGGTTTTTAAATATTGGATTTTTTTTTAAGAATTACATCTTTATTTTTACAACACTTTACTTTTTCGCACGCTACACACCTTAAAATACTTCTCAACATAGTCGCCACTATTTTTAAGGCACTTGTCATAACGTGGCACCAAAGTTGGTATACATTGTCATAGATCAACGCCGTCCTGGATGAAAAACAATATGTACTCCGTCTTTGAGTTCATCATAGTCACCAAAACGCTCGTCACCAGGGAACCGCTTCAGACGAAGGAAAATATGGAAATCACTTGACGTTAAATCAGGACACACTGAGCGATGAATGTCAGCTGGTTTTATGTTTCGTTCATACAAGAAACGAATCACTGGCCATATTTCACAGTCGGCGGGCTGATCTATTGTCTTAAACATTTCAACCACTTACTACAAGATGGCCGCACTATATGAATGTCTCTAACGTTGAATGCGGTGGATCAACAGATGAAGGAAACCGGGAATATCTGGCATCGGTACTTATTTAAAAAACGCGCCTTGTGTGGCATCCGAGAGAGGCGAAAGTTTAACAATGGTAACTGTTGCCTGTGGTTAAAACGTTTGCGGGTTGTTCGAACGCCGACGTTTCTACTGTCAAAGTTAATCCTGCCAAATAACATGGCAAGGCCGATAATTATACCGATATTGTGTTATTATTAATACTCACCGTTAGCAATACATACAATGTTATGATTTGTGTGTGGCTTCATACACCGATCCAACGGGACGGCAAGGTTGAGAACGATATCGATAGGAGGGCGAGAGCGGAAAATAAATCAATTGACTTACCATTGGAAATCTTCTCGCACATTCTCCTTTGACATCAATATGTGATATATCTATATCAGTACAGAGCTCGTCATCTTCCGCTTTCCACCCCGGCTCGGCCTTGACGGTAGATATTCCTGGCTTATCAAGATCAGCATCGGATTCCTTGGTATCATTTTCTTCTTTAATCTTGATGAATTCATATTTCCCGCCTCCAGATTCAGACTTGATGGTGAAATAATTGTGATGAACAGGATCCATGATGCTACTGGATTGTATTTACACGTAGTGATCATCAAAGCATTATTTGTAAATATTTAATTCGACAAATGTAATAATCGATGACCCGTGGCGGCAGACATCTTAGCAGGGTCGGGTGTAACCACAGCGCTTCTACGGCAGTCTCGGATACTACTTTTTATATTATAAATACGCTTACGTCATTAGTAGAATTGCTTCATTTTACTAAAGTAATTAGATACCCACAACACTAGTCGATACGGAATATAAAAGTTTAATATTCATTACATAAAAGAAGGGAGAAAAGTCATAGATAAGTATCTGGTATACGTTCAACGTACCAATTCACGATGACGTTATAATTCTGCGATTTACGAAATGTCATGTTTATCAATAGATCGCTTAAAATGTTTTAAACTTATAGTTTGTTACGGCCGCGTCTCACATATTATATATATTATTGTTTGACGGGATAATTAAAAAATATATACATTTTGTTAAATGCTACGCGCTAAGTAATGCTGACTCCTTCCTTCCCCACGCACCTAAACGAACATTCTCGGTTGGACGAAGGGTAGCTTCAACCCTCCCCAGCGAGTTAGTCGAGGTGGTGGGCCGCTGCGCGGGCCAAGAAAGCTTACTCGCTTTTTTGCTGTTTTGCGGGACTGACCGAATCAATAGTTCCCAGAAGGTCGCCGGTCAGCGGCTGGCTTTCAAGCAGATCCTAGACGACGGCCATTGCTCCCGAGACACAATTCAACAACGAGCGTCAATAGAAAGCTGCAACGTCCCTCTTGGAGCACATATGGAGAGGTCGTCTTAGACATGAGGCAATCGGTGGATATTGTCTGCCCCCCAACGAGATAATCGGAGGCCAACGACGCGAGATGACCAGACGCGACTTACATGTGAGGCGCAAGATAGTGAGTGCATGAACAGTATCTGAACCATTAATAAACATAAAAATCAGTGTGTCCGCGTTTTAGATAAGGATAGATATCAGAAATTCCATTTCTATTTTTCGATGTGTTTGAAGTGTAAATAAATGTCTAAATATTGCTTGCTTTAATTGATTTATCTCCCCGCCATCTCCTCGTGACCATCGCTTAAATATGGTAAATACGTAATGACCACGTCTGTGTACATCAAAATACTCTTTAAAAAGTGCGAAGGTTAACGACAGGATCGTTCTATAAGGCAGCCACTTGATTAATATCACATCCAGGACCAAAGCGTTAACAGATTTTATTAATTCTGTACCACGTATATTCCAACGTCCAAATGACAATTCGAACAATATTTGGTGATTTTTCATATGATTTATTTTCATCTAACATATACATGTAATATAAATACTTACACATAAATATAAACAAAGTTTGTCTTGAAGTTCACTTGGTTTAAGGACGTATTACAAAAACATTATAAACATAGATTGCCATGGGCGTCGAAAAATTCTTGACTAATTATAATATGATGATACGAGTACGGCAGGGTCACAGTTACTGGTGCCAGCGAAGATCTGAAGTTGTTCTAGAAGCTGCATCCATTCCATCAAGTGCAAGTAAAGACTTGAAGCTGTCTTGCGTTGCAGGCAGCGACTAGTCATACCCTCCACGAGGCTGGCTAGGAAAATTGCTTTGAATCGCCACGAGAGCGCCTACTGAAACATTCCAAATGTGGCATGTAAATGACATTTTTTTCCTTATTTGATTATTATGCCAACATAATTTAGATATTGAACCTTTTAAATGTCCTGAGTGCGTTAACAGACCAAACTTTGTATGTCGCGCCAAGAAGGGAATAAAATCATAAATTTAAATTATTTTGCCATCTGTGAACTGTAGGTCCAGCTTTTGATAGATAAGTCAAGACTCTTTAAGTCTAGTCTTACCCTATGTTAGTTAAAAAAAGAGTCGGCAGTTAAAAGGTTAAATACATTTATAATCACACATGCTACCTACGTGATATTTGATTTCTTTCCCGTGTGAATAATCATGTGACGATTTAAGTTAGATTTTGAAATGCACTTATAATCACATACAGTACATGAAATTGGTTTCTCTCTGGTGTGAGTAAACATGTGTCGATTCAACATATATTTAGAAATACATTTATAATCACACATGGTACAAGATATTGGTTTCTCTCCCGTGTGAGAAAGCATATGCGTGGTCAATTTAGATTTTAACCTGCATTTATAATCACACATGGTGCAAGACATTGGTTTTTCGCCGGTGTGAGTGAACATATGCTTATTCAAAGTAGATTTTGAAATGCACTTATAGTCACACACGGTGCATGATATTGGTTTTTCACCGGTGTGAGTGAGCATGTGCTGACTCAACTTAGATTTAGAATGGCACTTATAATCACATGCGGTGCACGATATTTTTGGTGGATTCTCTCCAGTGTGAGTAAACATGTGCGAATTTAAATTAGATTTAAGCTTGCACTTATAATCGCACATGGTACACGCTATTGGCTTCTCTTCAGTGTGTGTAAGCATATGCCGTGTTAATGTCGATTTGCAATCGCACTTATAATCGCACAAAGTACACGACACTGGTTTCTCGCCAGTGTGAGTAAGCATGTGCTTATTCAACCTAGTTTTTGATTTGCAACCATAATCACATACAGTACACAATATTGGTTTCACTCCGCTATGATCAAACATGTGCATTTTCAAAGACGCCGTACGACTGGTGGAATAATTACACTCGGTACAGGACAGCGGCTGCTTTAGTTGATGATCTGAGATTTGATTTTGTATCAGCTTTGGTTGGTCGGTGGTGTCATTGCTTTCCGGACAGGCTGAGGTGTATGGGACAGCACTTGGCCGAGAATCTGGAAAAAATCAATTTATAGATTATGCACTAAAAGTTAATTTATTTTGTTGACATACTATATTTTTACGTGAAAATATATATAAAGGTTTTGAAAGAAATATAAGAGTGTATAATTTAGAGGTAATTTTACTATTTTCATTAAAATATGTGCAATTATAAAACAATCAGTAGGTTTTTTTTCTCATAATATTCGGCGACGTTATCATCCGTTTATCCTAGAAGGGTGTATAATGTTGGATGTTGGAATTAGAAAAATTGTGCTCAGTGATCTGATACTAACAGAATCACACATTGCACGCTCAGGATAGACGATATGAATTTGATATCACAAAATCATCCTTACAAATAAAATCACATAATATATATTTAGAAAAAAATACAATTTAACAGATTTTTGTCCATATATTGTAGCAAAAGTCTGAAAACCAAGTTGCTGTACACATAGATGTATTAAGCCTTAAATTAGGGTCGCCATACGTCCAGGTTTATTATTCCGGTTTCACACATTGCTTCTGGCGTCTCGCGCGGTGTGGCATTTTGTCTAAAAGACCGAAAAGAAATAACAAATTACTCGTTTATAAAAAAGCTTTGTGGTGAGGCAGCAATGTTGCACACGGTGGCCGAGCGGACATTAATGATCGTGTAACAGCTGTTGCTAGCTCTTCATCTGTTAAAAGATTATTTAGTTATTCCGGCCAAAGAGGCCACATTTACCTTTCACACTGCGATGCACGATATGAGCTTCTAAACTTCTGACTGTACGTCCAAATTGATCTCAAAATTCTTTGAACCAAAATTTAGTGTTGCGAGAACCAAATGCGAAGCGATAATTGTCCCTGTTTAGAGCTTCATAATTATGGTAAGCCTATCTTTAACAATACTTAATCATTTACTTATTTGTTTACCACCAGAGAGCGTTCTGCCTAGGCGTCAAATTAATTGGTTTCTTCCCGATAGTTAGACTATTACAGAGAGTTCTGTCATAAAAATACCTACCACCGAAAATCTTGGCGCATTCTTCCTTGACATCGATATATGTTATATCTATATCAGTACGGAGCTGGTCACCTCCCACTCTCCACCCCGGCTCGGACTTGACGATAGATGTTCCTGGCTCGAGTTTAGCTGCTGATCGAGAATGGTAAAGACATTATAAATAGGCCAAAGGAAAAATAGTGGTATAATAAATATATATCTATCTCTCACTGAGCAGCCTGCTTTACAATAATTATACCAAACATATATTAACGATAATGTGTTTGATGTTACAATTAATAACAAATTGACAAACTCTACCATCGACTGAAGAGAAGTGTTAATGCTTCTTTCAAAAAATATTAACTAACCACTGGAAGTATTTGTAAATTCTTCTTTGACATCATTGTAATATGTTATAAATGTATCTGTATTGAGCTCGTCACCTTCCACTCTCCATTCTGGCTCAGACTTGACGGTAGACGTCCCTGTTTCGAACTTGACACCAGATATCACTGGAATATCAAGATTAGTACTCGTGTCGGGTTCAACGGTATCAGTTTCTTCTTTAACCTTGATGAGTTCGTAGTCCCCGCTCCCAGGTTCAAACATCACCGTGAAACAATTGGGATGAATAGGATCCATTTTGTACTACACTGTATGTATGCGTGGCCCTTTTCAAAGCATTCTTTATTAGGTTTTAATTCGGTAACTGCACCAATCGCGGTCCCGTGGCTGTAGACATCTCAGCAGGCACAGGTGCAACCACAACGCCTCTACGCCATTCTCAATTGCTTCTTTTTATTTTTTAATTACACTTACCAAACACATTTAGGCGAATTTAAAAATAATTTGATACAACGTTGATCACAACATAGAACAAACGTCAATAAATTATTATCGCGAAATATGAAAATTAGTCATAGACAAGTTTCTGTTGTACGTTCAACAAACCAATGCGCGACGACGTTTCAATTCGGACATTTATCTATTGGAACTTTGCAACCTGGCGTGTCGCTGGGCGGTCCGAAATGTTATATTGAAAGGAGCTCTAATCTCGATGTTTTTTTAACACCCACTAAACAGATAGAAAATAGCCTTTTAAGTCAAAATTTTTTTACTAATACACAATGAATTATTAATCATACGCAATTAAAAGACGCGCACATCAGCTCCGGCGGCAAGTACCGAGCGACAAAACTGTGTTAATTGATAGTCATCCATAACGTATTTTTTTCTGGTTTTACCTATCCTTTACTACGGAAGTAAAGTAGTAAATAATTATTGAAAAAATAATAACTAACCTAAAAGTAATAACGTTCCCGGATTTTGGTCGCGAAGTTTATAATGCTTTCTCTTGGGTATGAATACGCATATTGACGTAAGTCGAGAATTCCATGTGCATTACGTCTTTTCAATAAACCATAATATACGTTTCCTGCTTCGGCCAACTAATTACATAAGTATTTCGCCGATGTGGGACCAGATTGTATTTAAACGCGGACCTGTCAACATACGCGTTTATTTTACCGGTAGAGATTAACACCGTGCGTAACATCCGAACCACGAAAAAAAAGCGGTGTTCTACAGCATCCGAGAGTGCAGTGATATCTCTGTTCTTCACTATAAAAGTGCGAGTCAAGTATAGGCGGAAATTGTTCAACCCAGGACTGAGATCAATTTGCTATTATTCTTTTCTGAATTCAATTTTGGTTGCGTCAACTAAATATTAATTATAATATATACAGTCCATGGAATCTATTACCACCAACGCATGCGTATATGTAAACCGAAATAGGTTATGAAATACATATATAATCGCATACTGTCCACAACACTGGTTTCTTTCCGGTCTGACAAAACATGTGCTGATTTAACGCTGACTGAATTGCGCTAATGGTTATAATCGAAACACAATATTTGAATATGTTTATAGGTTTTCTACATTAACAAATATTTTGAAGTTCACTTATAATCATTCTCTTTTTGTGTGTGAGTAAGCATTTGCTAATATAACCTAAAATTTGAACGTTACTTATGTTGTGGTACCTACATGAAATTCGTTGCTCTCCGGTGTGAGCTAACATTTAAAAATAATAATTAATAATTTAAGGAAATTCATCGTGGAAATCTACCACATTGACTCAAGTCGTATCAATTGGTAACAATATTGAATACGAGATGTCGCCAAAAGGGAATGATGTCAATACGTATTTGAAGTATTCAAAACCGATGAGTGTGTAGCGAACATAATTCATATCCACCGCCATCTCAGTCGGCATCGACGCTAGCGACAGCGCTGCCGGCTGCTGCCACAAGTCTGTCTCGATTCACCGCCAAGCGGTCTCTAGAGTTTCATCGTTTCACAACGGCGGTCTTGCCGGCTCGCCAACTCATTTTATAAGATACGCGCGCCTTCTACATCTTCACTCATTCATTTATTGATTCTATCTGTTTTCATTGTCATTGTCATAATAAACCTAAACACACGCCAATAACATTAATTTCATTTAACCACCGTCCTAACCCCAAAAAATGTAAAGGTTACACCGAACCGTTAAGAGCTATACAAATTCCAGACATTCATCGTTTGTACAATGCTACAGGTAGATATGAGAATAATATTGATTAAACTTTTATTAATTAATTTATTATTTTACTTATAACAGTGTTCATGTTTACACCCTTTGCTTTACATTATAAATAATCAATTTTATGATTGTTATAAGTCTGAGTCCGGCAGAAATTAAGCACGTAAAGGTACTGTATTATTTTACAAAACATTGGTAAAGGTATTCAAACATAAAAATATAATTACAATAAATTTCTTGGTTACACTACAAGAATTAGATT
This sequence comes from Eubasilissa splendida, assembly GCA_031772225.1. Lineage (NCBI taxonomy): Eukaryota > Metazoa > Arthropoda > Insecta > Trichoptera > Phryganeidae > Eubasilissa > Eubasilissa splendida. The sequence continues at coordinate 2,546,657 of CM062872.1, read as the reverse complement.
GTTAAGTAATGTTAGGTTATGAAATAAATTTATACATTATGTTTCTCTCCGGTATGAGCAAACATGTGCCGCTTTAAATTAGATTTAGAAATACATTTATAATCACACAAGGTACATGATATTGGTTTTTCTCTCTGGTGAGTAAACATGTGCTGATTTAGCTTAGATTTTGAAATGCACTTATAATCACAGACGGTGCATGATATTGGTTTCTCTCCAGTGTGAGTAAATATGTGCTGCTTTAACTTAGATTTAGAAGTGCATTTATAATCACACATAGTACATAATATTGGTTTCTCTCCGGTATGAGTGAACATGTGCTTCCTCAACATTGAATTTGAACTGCACTTATAATCGCACGTGGAACATGATACTGGCTTTTCGCCAGTGTGTACGAACATGTGCTTATTCAATACGGATTTTGTGCTGCATTTATAATCACAAATGGTACACGATATTGGTTTCTCTCCGGTGTGAATGAACATGTGCTGATTCAAGTTAGACCTTGAACTGCACTTATAATCACACATGGTACACGCTACTGGTTTCTCTCCCGTGTGCGTAAACATGTGCTTATTCAACTTGGATTTAGATTGGCACTTGTAATCACATCTGGTGCACAAAACTGGTTTCTCTCCGGTGTGAGTATACATGTGCTGATTTAACTTAGATTTAGAAGTGCACGTATAATTACACATAGTACATAAAATAGGTTTTCCTCCTGTATGAGTAAACATGTGTTGACTTAATATAGATTTTGAACTGCATTTATAATCGCACACAGTACACTTTATTGGTTTCTCGCTGGTGTGAGTAAACATGTGAATATTCAAATTAGATGTTGACTTGCATTTATAATCACACAAGGCGCATGATATTGGTTTGTCTTGGGTGTGAATAATCATGTGCTTGGTCAAAGCAGACTTGAAGATGCATTTAAAATCGCAAATGGAACATGATATTGGTTTTTCACCGGTGTGAGTAAACATGTGACGGTTCAACATAGAATTTGATATACATTTATATTCACACACGGTACATGATATTGGTTTCTCTCCGGTGTGAGTAAGCATGTGCCGATTCAACCTAGATTTGGTTTTGCACCTATAATCGCATACGGAACATGATACTGGTTTTACGTCGGTATGAGTTAATATGTGCTTACTCAAATTAGACTTTGACCTGCACCTATAATCGCACATGGAACATGATATTGGTTTCTCTTCACTATGAATAATCATGTGCCTCTTCAAAGTTGCCGTACTATTACTCGAATAACTGCACTCCGGACAGGACAGAAGTTGCTTTATAGAGTGATCTGTGATGTTGCATGGCGTCGGCGTTGGTGGGTGGACAGTGTCATCTTTTTCCAGACAAATCTGAGTGTGTGGCAAAGCATTCGCCTGTGGATCTGGGAAAAAAAAAAATCCTGGTTGAATTTCAACGTATTCAATGAATGTGCCATATTAAAAAGACAAACACTTAATTAATTCATTATAACAAATAATATTGCAATATAAAACAAGTTATCCGTAGTGTTTCATTTACATCGTTGTATTAATTTATTCATTTTTCAATAAAGCGTTCTAAATTTATTGTCTTTTACAGCCTTAATACTTGATAATTAATTAAGGACCAGTCAGTCTTCATTAAGGCGTTTTTGCTACTTATCCTAAATATGTGAATGAACAGTATCGGCAAAGGTGCAACCCAGCTTTAAGACTTACAACTTATAAGGTACTGGGCCATTGATTCGCACGCAAGTCTCGCTAACTTCAATATTAAATTAATATCGATGCTGAAAATATTTAAAAAAAAAACACACATTTGTGAATTATCTTACCACTGGAAATCTTCGCATATTCTTCTTTGACATCAGCATACGTTATCTCTATATCAGAATAGGTCTCGCCACCTTCCACTGCCCACCCTGGCTCGGCCTTAACGGTAGATGATCCTGGCTCAGGTTTACCTACCGATTAGGAAATGCTAAGGGCCGATTGTGTGACATGTTTAGTATGGTAACTTTTTACTAACGCACGCGGCTAAAATCATTTGCGGTTTGTTCAAACGTCTACTTTACTATTGTCAAAGCGTATAAGAGATGTCTATAGGTGTGACAAATAATCGCGAAATAGGCTTTATCTGTGGATTTTTTCGACACTGCGTACGAAGTTCGCCTTTATTGGATATATTGTAGTGTTGATGTATATTATCATTAAAATAACGGGATATTGAATTATTAATTGTCGAATACTGCAACTTTCAAAGCATCAGTATGTCAAATGATATTTGGAACAGCTGTGAAGAGTTCGCCATAGTTAACTATCGATTCTCGTTTTTACTATCGTGTACATATCGGAGAGTGAAATGAGTTTACTACGGGTGTACTTTCACGGAGTAAAAATTTCGCAAAAGAATTTACTTTTACTATAGTAAAAAGTTATACCAGTGATCACACCACACAATCGGCCCTAATAGTTAAGAAACAGGCGTGAGGAATATAAACATCTTAATAAAATCGCTCTCATTTGGTAGCAAATAAATAAATTAATATGGTATCGCTTTCGAAGTATAAATAATGATAAATGGCTTGTTGTCAACTATTTTATCTACATAAATGTGACATATTGATAAACTTTTCCTTTACGATGCTAAAATAAAAACGTGCGTTCCGGTGCTGTAAACTCACGTACACGGAGACTTTCGCGATTTTTAAGTCTGATAAATATGAATAAGTTACATTTATAACTTATATTAATCAGTTAACATACATATAAGTGATTATAAACGTCAATTATTGTGTAAAAGTGCTAAAAATGAGAAAATACATTGATCATCACGAACGACAGCATAATACATGTCTAACTTAGCCAGCGCACGCTCTGCCACTAAGTGACGATCGGTATACGGCAGCCCGCGCCCCGCGCTCTTCGCCGTGCGCACCAATCAGCACGTTCACATACACCTATTGACAAATTCATGTCGGTATTCGAGAAAAACGTTTTTTATTGTTACGTATGGTAAATTATTTTATCTATATTTACAGAGATATCACATAATAAGAGGCAATTTACAACTCAGTATACATCATCGGAGAGGAAAGGTTAATCAAACAAACAAAAAACTTACCGTAGTACATATTCGCACATTCTTCTTTGACAACAGTATACGTCGTATCAGTATATAGCTCGTCATCGTCCACTTCCCACACTGACTCAGACTTGACAGTGTATGTTCCGGGTTCAGACTTGATGGTTGATATCCCTGACTTATCAAGATCAGTACTTGTAGATGGTTCCTCGGTGTCATTTTCTTGTTTAACCTTGATGAGTTCATAGCCCCCGCTACCAAACTCAGACTTCACCATGAAACAATCAAGATGAAAAGTATCCATGATTCTACACTGTTCACATGTAGTACTATTCCAAGTATTTTTTACAAGGTTTTAATTTGATAAACGATCAATTTGTTCACAATCGATGTTCCGTAGCTGCAGACATTATAGCACGCATGGGTGTATCCACGGCGCGTCTACGGCAGTCGCGGATACTAGTTTTTATATAACAAATACATTTACATCATTTTACTGTGATGATGAATACATTTAAGCGAATTTTAAAGTAATTATATATGACGCTCTTCGAGGTAATACGAAATATAAACGTCAAATAATTACCATAGAGTATAGAGAAAAGTCATACACATTATCTGATGTACGTACAACTTATGCATGCGCGATGACGTTATAATTCGATTATTGCTCTATGGACCTCAATAATTCGTTAAAATTTAATAATAGTAACAAAATACAGCGTTGTCACAATTGTACTAAAAGCATTGTGTCTTATACCCATGTGACCAGATTAACTAACTTAGGGGTCCATTAAAAAGTTGACATTTATTCTCAAAATTACTAAAGAATCAGAAGCTAAAAACTATATACATAGCTCAATTGAATTTTTTTAACACAACAATCTTGGGATTGGGTTGGCAAATATCTTTAAAATCAATCCTAGGGATGTGTATGGGAGCCATGTAAGTTTCCTTTTTACAACTCTTTGAAGAGTCAGGTGGCGATAGGGCCTGAATTCTAAACGTAAAGCCGAATCGATAGAATCTAAATGAACAAATTGCGCAAAATTTCCGGGTTGCGTCCCGTGGAATGGATTACGACGATTTCGGTCGAAAATCAAAATCAACGCAGGGTAGGGAAGCGAAATGAGGGAAACCTTGGTACAGGTTGAGGTGGGTGATGGGATAGAGGAATCAGTGATCTCGGGAACCGGGATTCGGAAGGACTGCTTGCTTTTCATTGTATATGATGGCTCCATCACCTCTGCAGTCGCCACCGAGATCACACAATGACATCGCGAATGCTATCGCGATGTCGAGATCGAACAAATATTGGTTAAGCTGAAGATAAGAAGACAGATTGAAGAGTGCCAGGTTCTTGAAGTGCGGCAGGTCTATGCAGAAGTGTACAATTCTTTAGTTTTACTTGAATATGGAGTTCGCGAATACTCGGCACGCAAAATACATTATTTGAACATAAGGTGATCCGTTCACCTTTGAAGACAAAATAATAAGAATGAGAAATGTAATTTATTAAAATATATCAATGTTTAATTATGAACTTTGATTATAGGTCTAAAGTAGAACATCACCACAAATACGTTTTCAATAAATAATACAAGGACTTAACCTTTAATACCTTTAGCAGACTTTATTTAATACTCAAGAACATCTTTTACATATTTGTAAATTACTAAAATATCATTCTATTACAAAATAACAGCGGTTTAACACAGAACGCACGCGCTTAAAAAATTATCTTAGACATACAGAATGTTTAATTTGTCCAGAAGCTAAATACTGTAATTATAGTGGAAGTTTTCTCCTCCTCCATTGACCTCGGTCCCCGGCCAGTCTTTCAGCGTCCTCCTATGTCAATAAGATCCACAAAGTACAACTTGAGTATATCTGTTACGGAACATTGGGTGAAGATAGTTTGTAGAAACTGGTAAAACCCGGCGTTGAAGGGAAAAAAAAGAAGTAAATTATAGGATCATAAGTTTACGCAGCATTTACATGCAGCATATGTTCGAAGGACAATCGTGGAAGTTGAATGGCTTCCAGAGCAATCAACTACAGAGCAGGAGTTTACATACAAAATACGGCTACATTTGGCACAACGCAAGAAAAGTGTTTTACGTGTTAAAGTGTTATCAAACAACCTTTAAAACTACATTGCTCAGTAACTGCATTCTTGACATTCAAGGAATTTCTTTATGTCATTTTTAGCTACACTTTAATAATTGCACTCGTTACAGGAATATAACTTCTCGCCAACAAGTTTAACCATGTGAATTTTCAATTGCTTTCTTTTAATGAATTTATACCACACATGTAACATAATTGCTATTATGTGTGAGTAAACATATGTTTATTCAACATTGCTTTTGAACTGCATTTATAATCACACGTTTTACAAGACATTCGTTTCTCTCCAGTATGAGTAAGCGTGTGTTGATTCAACTTAGATTTTGATTTGCACCTATAATCGCACGTTGTACATGCTACTGGTTTCTCTTCACTATGAGTAAGCATGTGCCTATTCAACACAGATTTTGAATTGCACCTATAATCGCACATGACACATGAAATAGGTTTCTCTCTGGTATGAGTAAACATATGATTAGTCAACAAGTATTTTAAATGGCACTTATAATCACACATGGTACATGATATTGGTTTCTCTTGGGTGTGGATAAACATATGCTTTTTTAAATTAGGTTTAGAAATACATTTATAATCGCATATAGTACAAGACACCGATTTCTCTCCGGTATGAATAAACATGTGCTGATTCAACTTGGATTTTGAATTGCACTTATAATCACACGCGGTACATGATATTGGTTTCTCTCCGGTGTGAGTGAACATGTGCTGATTCAATGTAGATTTGAAATTGCACTTATAATCGCACAAGGTACACGCTATTGGTTTTTCTTGACTATGCTTAAGCATGTGCCTCTTTAAAGAAGCCATACGATTACTCGAATAACTACATACAGAACAGGACACTGGTTGTCTTGTAGAAGGATATCTGTTACGGATTGGCCTCAGCTTTGGAAGGATGGCGGTGTCACCATTTTTAGCACAGACCGGAATATGTGGGACAGCACTCGCCCGAGAGTCTGAAAGTAAAAGTCAATTTATTCAGTTTTATATGTTTGAATATATGATACAAATGTCATAACCGTAATCGTTTGATATAGCGAAAATGGTTAAACGCGTTTTTCCGGATAGAAAAAGTACCAGGTGAATTCGGTTATCGATGAAACCATATATTTTTTGGATAAATATATTTGTACTGAATATCTTTCTAATTTATCAATTTAATTTGTATAAAATATAAAGAAATAATGATTAATTAATCTGCCAGAAAGAACCGAAGTCAATTTTATATTTTATCGATCTATAGATATGTTTGAATATACAGAAAAAAATAGTTTTTCAGATAACTGATTATTTCTGCGCGGTAAACAAAAAAATTAACAACACGGATGGGAGAAAAAAAGTTGTTCAAGTAGTTCGACCGAAATTAAAAATTATCCATCTAAATATGAAATTATATTCTGTTTCCCTTGATGTTCTATTTAACTGTATATGTATTCTGTCTCTCTCTTTCACATGTAATTTAAAATTCTATTTCCCTCTTCATGTGTATATATGTAAGTGCATTTAAAAAATATTTATTGTTAGTTTTAAATACTTCCTGACAATGCTTGAGTTAAGCGAAACCGGTTGGCGTGTAAAAGAAGTCGTGGTTTCATACAAAGTGATTGTATTTTATTTAATCTAATACGTTAAATCACAAAGTGATTGCTTTCTACGAAAAAAAATAAATTATTAAACACAGCCGTCACATGAAATAATGTTATATCAAAAACATTTATAAATTGACTTACCACTGGAAATACTTGCACATTCTTCTCTAGAGTCATTAAATGTTACAGCTATATCGGTACATTGGTTGTGACCCTCCGCTTCGCGCCGTGCCTCACACTTGACTACAGATGATAATGCCTCTGACTTGACAGTGAATGTTCCTGGCTCGGACTTGACGGAAGAAATACCAGACCCAGGCTCAACTGTAGATGTTTCTGGCTCACGAAATAGCAAAGTTAAGAATCAGGAAAGAGTAATATTAGTATTTTTTTAAATATATATTTTGTATAGCCTGTTTTGCATGAAAAATACCAATAAAATTGTGTTCAAAGTAAAAAAGAATTATAAATGGACAGTTGTGATTTCTTTATTAACTTACCAATGGAAGTATTTGCACATTCTTCCTTGACACCAGCAAATGTTATACTAATATCAGTATAGAGCGCGTCACCTTCTGACCCTGGCTCGGACTTAACAGATGTTCCCGGCTCGGACTTGATAGTAGATATTCCCGGCATATCATGGTCAGTACTAGTGTCATTTTCTTCTTTAACCTTGATAAGTTCATAGCCCCCGCTCCCAGGTTCAGACTTCACCGTGAAACAGTCGGGATGAACAGGTTCCATGATTCTATTAGACTATATTACAAGTAACACGCCTCAAAGTTTTCTTTATCAGGTTTTAATTTGATGAATGTGAACGCGATCCAGTGACTGCATACATCGTAGCCCTGCAGGGTGTAACCAGGACGTCTCTACGGCATTTTTGGCTACTATTTTTTGTCTATGCAATATATTTACAACTGCTTCTGCTTACTTTGATAACGAGGGACTTTAAGCAACATTTAAAAGAATTAGAAACGACGTTGCCGTCAAACCCTTGCAATTGAGAAATGTCATAGACAAAGTTCAGAAATACGTTCATCATAAATTAACACGCGGTGACGTAAAATTATTAAATAAATTTTAATTGAATCAATAAATATTGACTGAGATTAATAAATAGAGAGATAACTGTCTTTTTAAATTTCTTACTCTATCATTTGGATAATGTGCTTTTACAATAGAAATGCTTTTTTGTGAGTAAAATTAATATTTTTCTAAATAACTGATAAGTATGTTATCTTTTGCACAGAATTCGGTTTGGCTAACCAGCTGTTAGTTATTAGGTAAAAACTTGTGAGGTTATTCGCGTCTAGTGCATTGTGTTCACGCCTTTTTGTTGTTAATTGTTATCCATAACATATGATATGCAGTCTTCAGCATATTCTTATGTATTCAAAATATTATAGAAGACCCTTTAAAACTTCTGTCAAAAATCCTTCATTGACTAAACATTGATAAAACATTTTTGCCAACACTTTAGCAATGCGTTCAGCAATAAATTAATATTATAAAAAATATTTTTACTATTACTATTGATCAGCGTTATTAGTGATGAGGATAGGAATGGAATAATGGGCTAGAGGGAACGACACTTGCTCAACAATATATAATGTGATGTCCTTGGAATTGTATAAATGTGTGTGTGTGAGTGCCGCACCGCCGGGGCGGGATGCGTAACTGTGTGCGGGGATATAAAGGGAGACGCGCGCCTGGCGCGCTCTTTCTGCGTGTCCATCGGCATTATCGTTTGACTTGTACTAGTGATATACCTTGTATCATACTGTAATAAACGTGTACTTGTCACATTGACGAGGAGTATGTATTTAGAATACAAGTATAATATAATATAACATATATACATATAATATAACAAAAAGTAATACACATAGGATTTTAGGTTAAATTATCAATAATAACAAACTTTTCATAGAATAGTAGTTTTATTATAAAAATTGTGTACATAGTTCAAAAAAACAGAATGTAATTTTTCTTATAAAAATATGAAACAACATATTTGTTTAAAATTTTTCTTCTTGTTACGGAATATATATTGTGGAAACAGTTTTGTGAGAGATTTACCAGTGCTATTGTTGAGCTTGTGAGCTTCAAGCAAATAAAAATTAAAACAATGAACTTTATCAAATCAATTGTATACGAATCAGCAATAACCGATAACGAAAATTAACTATGAAAAAAAAAAATGTTATTGGAAATAATGAATTGGAATGACCTTTACGTTATAACCAACTCCGAAAGTGCACTTCATAGAACAAAATGTTATTAAAAAAAAAAAATTAAAACTATAATTCACAAACGCATCCCGTGCAGTAAAAAACCCCTAAAACCATAAATTACGCAAATATTATTAAGTCTGTAAAAAAAAAAAAAAAGTAAACACCATTACGACATTACTTTGCGTAATTTTTACAAAACATATGCTCAATAATAATAAAAAAAATTAAAGAAAATCACAATAAACAAAAAATTGTCGTCACTGAAGGTGACTCTAAAAAAATAAGGAACATTGTAAGGGAGGCAACTAACTCAGATAATCAAAAAGAGACAGCTCCTAACAACTTGACACAGAAGGTGAATAATTCTGTCCGAATTGTCATCGTACCAACAGTTTTTTCACTAAAATTGGGTCTAAAAAAATCCCCTCTTCTTCGATTACCAATAGTTCTGAAATTTATAATTTAAACCGGGACATTGTTCATAAGTTTTCTATCAAAAATGTAATTCACTCATTAATAAAATAAAATACAAATACTGCTGGTACGGATGGTATTTCAGCCAACTTAAAACTATTGTGAGAAATATCACTTTGTAAATGTATGAATGTGTGTGTGTGTGTGTTCATAAAAGTGAGTAGATGAGTGGTGGGAGGGGGCCGCCCCTGGGGGAAGAGCTCTTCTGAATAACATGTCTATCTTTGAAGTGTATAATTATTATTAATATTAATAACGTGTTTTAATAAACTTAATATTTTTACCTGGAAAGACTGAGTTTCACTTACAAGAAATCGGGACGTAAGAAACTAGACAGTAATCAGAGGATAAAACCCCAAGGGAATCTGTGATAATATAAGATAACTCGGATACTTCCCATCTAAATTAAAACAATTATTAATTATGCCAATCCACAAAGCTGGAAGTAAAAGTGACATCAACAAATATACGCTACTCAATTACCTTTCGAAAATTATAAAAATTTTACTTGTAAAATATCTTGAGCAATAAAATCATTTATGAAAATCTTTAGGGCAAATATGGGTACACGCGAAGCTATTGCCCGTGTCACGGACTTCATTACTAACAATGTGGATAAAGGCCATAAGTGTATAACCATATTCCTTGATCTCGCCAAGGCCTTTGACACGATTTCGCATTCAAGATTAATTGAGAAATTTAAAAAAATGGCATCTCGGGTAAAGAACATATGTTTAAAAGTTACATCACGGACAAAATTCAACGAGTCCGTGTTAAAGATATCACAAGCAATCGTCTTGCCACTGACTTCAGGGTACCACAGGGTAGCATACTAGGTCCAATAATGTTCTTAATATATATATATATGACCTATACAACATTATATAATTTGCCGATTACACTGTTCTTCAATTCCGAGCTGACACATGGTTAGCAGTATTTAAAAAAGCCGAAATAGGCATGGGTGTTGTTAAAAAATGGCTCGACCTGAATACTTTAACACTTATTACTAAAAAAAAAAACACAATTGTTCCAACTCATACAATTCAATGCAATTATATAAAAAGTACTCACCAAATCAAATACTAAGAAATTATAATTGATGCTTATGTCAAATGGAGTAATCATACACAACTCAATAAATATAAAATTTAAAAAATACATATACTATATAAAAACGCCATACTACTCAATCAGTCACAGAGCATGGTATAATTGCTTGGGGATGAGCAACTATGTTTGCAATTAAATCAACAATAGCAGCTCAGAAAACTTTTTTAAACCTTAAAAACAAAAACATCCTCAAAACACCAATCACAACGAGCACTAATGAGATTTATCAAAAATTCGATATCTTTGATATAAGGAAAATATATGCTAATACACTTAATTACATTTATAAACACACACACATTTTAAAGCAACCCAAAATATAATTACCACACGAACGAATAAACATAACCTACAAGCCCTAAGAGCACATACAACACATGGCAAAAGGAACTACAAATATATTGGACCAAAACTATTTAATTGGACAGAGGGTTTTTATCAGAATTTTTTACCCTTCCAATTCATGTATTAATATAAAACACATGATGTGTATTACAATAAGGTAGTTAGTAAACGTGTCAAAGCGATTAGCGATGATGCACTTGTAGCAGTAGATTAGGCGGTCTAGCCGCATGTAGAGTACTCAGAGTATCGTAGACTCTAAGGAATTGGAAAAATAAAAATATATTTAATTGGATGCTGAAAGATAACATGAAACTGAAGTAAAAACTTGGATTCGTAATATGAGTAGAACTAGTATTGGTGCATTTACCCAAACATATTGATCAAACCTATCACAATTTTTTTTAAATAATATATTGAGATTCCTCTTTTAATTGGTTTTTATACATACACCTTATGTATGATATATGAAAAATAAGAGGTAAATATTAATTTACAGAATTTCTTCTAAACTATGTCCGTCTCAACAAATAATTTTCTAGCGAGACTGGCACGGCCCAAACATATTATACATATATTTTATATAAAGGATGTCTAGCGGAACAATTTGAAGATTAAATTGTAATTGCTCGTAAACTATCGAGGTGAGGTAAGTGGGAGGGTATTGTTCGATGCGTGTGAATTGCGGATTTGTCAGTCGCAATGAGTCACTGGTCGGGAGCGCACCGCGCGTTCGCAATTGAGCAATATTAAGTGCGGTGTTTCATTGTGGTGAACATGTGGCTCAAGTTCGACGTGAAATTATGCGCAATCCGCGTAAAAAAATCATTAAAGAAGATTGCAGCCTGTACTGGAATAAATAAATCAACAGTGCACGTTATTTTGAAAAATAAACTACAGAGTCACCCATACAAACTGCAAATCGTGCAGTTTCTTAACGAAAATGACTATTATTTACGAGAAACCTTAGCGAGAACAATGCTGGAACGTTTTGTAACAACACGAACGCTTGGGAATATATTCTTTAGTGACGAAGCTCATTTTCATATCGATAGCTATGTTAATAAATAGAATATGAGATACTGGTGCCCCGGCAACCCGAGGGAACGCCATAAAAAACGTTTGCTTCCTCCTAAAACGACAGTGTAGTGTGCAATTTCTGCCCAAGAAATAATTGGCTTTTATTTTTTTAACCAGCAAGAGACAGTCACTGCTGATGTGTATTGCTAAATGATCGACGAGTATTTGGTACCGCAACTGCACACACAGCTAGAGTTTCAATAGAGAAACTGCGGGAAATTTTTCCCAATAAATTAATCAGGAAGTACGGAGACATGCCCTGGGCGTCTCACTCACCGGACGTTACACCGTGCGACTTTTTTTGTGAGGATACCGTAAGTCGATATTAAATTATTACAGTAATAAGTGGAATTTTTTTTTAAGTGGTCTGTACACAATTAATACAATTTTAAATATTTTTTTGTATTCTTATACATTCATATGTCGGTTCATGCGGTTAGCAAAAATATGTGAAATTACTGAGATCCCGGCATAGTTTTGCCGGCAGGCACGTCTCGCAACACACTTTTATACACGATATTCGGTTTCGTATGAGTAAGCATATGACGATTTAAAACAGATTTTAAAATGCATTTATAATCGCACATGCTACATGACATTGATTTGTCTGCAGTGTGGGTATGCATGTGACGATTTAAGATAGATTTTGAAATGCACTTATAATCACACATGGCACATGATATTGGTTTGTCTCCGGTGTGAGTGTACATGTGCCGATTTAAGATGTATTTTGTAGTGCACTTATAATCACACAATGTACATGATACTGGTTTTTCACCGGTGTGGGTAAACATGTGCTGAGTTAGCAGAGATTTTGAATGGCATTTATAATCGCACTCTGTACATGATATTGGTTTCTCACCGGTGTGACTAAACATGTGCTTATACAACATAATTTTTGAAACGCACTTATAATCACACACGGCACAAGATATTGGCCTTTCTGAAGTGTGAGTAAACATGTGCTTACTTAACATAGATTTAGAACAGCACTTGTAGTCACATTTGGTGCATGATACTGGTTTCTCTCCGGTGTGTGTAAACATGTGCAGAATCAACTTAGACTTTGCACTGCACCTAAAATCACATAAGGTACATGCAATTGGTTTCCCTCCGGTGTGAGAAAACATATGCTGATTCAACATAAATTTTGAATAACACTTATAATCGCATATACTACATGATATTGGTTTCTCTCCGGTATGAATAAACATATGCATATTTAACTTACATCGTGAATTGCACTTATAATCACACACGGTACAAGATATTGGTTTCTCGCCGGTGTGAGTAAACATGTGTCTAGTTAACTTAGATTTGGTATGAGACTTATAATCACACAACGAACATGATATTGGTTTCTCTCCGCCATGAGTAAACATGTGCTTATTTAAATTAGATTTAAACTTGCATTTATATTCACATACGGTACATGATATTGGCTTATCTTCATTGTGAATAAACATATGCCGATTTAACATAGATTTGTAATTGCACTTATAATCGCACATTGTACATGATATTGGTTTCTTTCTATTGTGATTTAGCATGTGATTGTTTAAAGAATTCCAACGAATAGTCGAATAACTGCATTCAGAACTTGAAAGAGGGTTATTCGTAGATGCATCATTGATGTGTGTTTGTTTTAGTTTTGGAAGGTGGGCGGTGTCACTGCTATCCGGGTAGGCAGGAATGTATGAGTGAGCACTTACCAGAGAGTCTGGAAAAAATATATAAATATACATTAAGGGTATTTTTAAATTTTACTTTTCTGTTTGTAATATAAGGTGTTCAATAAATATATAATTCTCGTTTAGAAAAAACTAAACATATTATATCGACTATAATTGGGAAATATTTAGAAAATTTTGATAGTTATGATATAAAAAATGAGGGACGAGAATTTTTTAAAATTATTTTAGTTTTATTTGACATCTTTATATTTTTTATTTATCCCATCACTAAATTATTACTAGATCGAATACCGAACGAACAAATCTGCAATGGGCACACGGATGGGCAGTCTCCGTTTCCAAATGAAGACGGCGATATCAATCACTTCACCCGCGGCTCACAAATCAACAAATGACAATCACTGGGCAAATAGATCACAGGATTACAAACAATACTGTACTGACGCAGCGGAGCTGACTAAACCAACACCGCCAATTCTCTCGCGATATCGAGATCGAACAAATTTCGTTCTTGTTAACGTCTGCTGACGTCAAGGTCACTATTCACACTGAAGACAAGCAGTAAGGAAAAAGGGTGGGTGGGAATTTGGACGCGAAAGGTGTTAATAATATAGGTCGTAGCTGATTGTGTTCTATGAATACGAAACAGTAGTACTTAACATCATATATGGAAAAATTAGAATCAAATCAGCACCAACCTTCAAAGTGAATTGAATTGTATAAATATTCTAGCTTAAGAGAAAAATGTACCAGTCTGAAGATGGCCGCGACAGGCTGAAACTATTAGTCTCCTTTCATCACAGCGGGAGAATTTACATCCAGCTCGAACCGACAGTTTGCCGCGAACATGTATTTTGAACACGTCCGTGTTAATACTTATAGAAAAAAAAATAATTAAAATGTATACGGAACTAATTTATTTAGCGGACATAAAAAATATTATCATTTAATAACCACATATTCAACAGCAGTGTCTAGAACATTTTTCTATAAAAACATAATTTTAAAATTGACTTACCTTTGGAAATCTTCGCACATTCTTGTTTAACATCAGTGAATGTTATATCTATATTACTGTAGGGCTCATCACTCTCCACTTCTCGACCTGACTCACACTTGACTGTAAACGGTCCTGGCTCGGACTTGACAGCAGTTACTCCTGACTTGTAGGGATCAGTACTATTATCATATTCTTGTTTAACTTTGGTGAGATCATAAACTACGTCACATGGTTCAGATTTTACTGTGAAACAATCGGGATGCGCAGAAGACATGTTGCTACAGTGTTATAAAACAACGCCGATGAATCACATAACATAAATGTCAAATGATTATTATCATAGACCAAATTCTAGTGTACGTTCAACGTATGTACGTGCGATGACGTCGTAATTACATTGCATCAGAATACCCCAGTGGAAGCGGCCTAGAGGCAGGCCAAGGAAGAGGTGGGTAGAAGGGGACTGGAGCAGGATAGGAGGGTCAGAGAACTGGACTAAAATGGTCAGGGATAGTCTGTGGAGGGCACTTGTGAGGCCAAATCACACCATGGGATTTAGTGGCGTGGAATAATAAGAAAAATATATTTATTCAACCTCTATAATATAATATTATTATGTTTAGAGTATGTCAAAATCTTTGTAGGAACCAATTACTGGAATTTATCCCGTGATGGATTAGTATCAAGATATATATTATAGACACGAAGCTATAATAATGATATTTTAGTCGTATATGTTTAAATGATTCGGAAGAATTTTTATATATACACATAAAGAATGCAGCCTCATACATTCGGTAAAAAAGAGGCTCAGCTTCAGCGACATCTATACTGTTAAATAGGAATAAATGCAAAATTTTCGACCATAGAATGCGATAGTGTAGTTTGTAATAAACAATTGTAAGGTTTCTACATGATAAAATACATTCAATTTCCAAAAAGTGTGGTAGATGAGTAGAATTGGTGAACGTTACAATTGTGTAAAGTGATTACATAAGCTAGCCGATGACGGGGCGTAAGGGCCTGTAATTCCAAACAATTTCATACTTACCTTCCCATATAAATAAATAATTGCTTCTTCTCTGTGAGACATCTATAATATATATATTTTACATGTTGGATTTTTGTAATTTAAATGTTACCTATGAATAAAATGATAATCAATCACACATGGCAGCGGTGGTGGTCGCATGATAGCTACATTATATTGGCATCTTTCAGGTGTGAGTTAACATGTGCCGATTTAAGTTAGATTTTGAAATACACTTATAATCACACACGATACACGATATTGGTTTTTCTCCAGTGTGAGTAAACATGTGCCGATTTAAGGTAAATTTTGAACGGCACTTATAATCACATGCGGTACATGAGATTGGTTTCTTTCCGGTGTGAGTAAACATATGCTGATTCAACATAGATCTTGATTTGCATTTATAATCGCATACATTACATGATACCGGTTTCTCTCCGGTGTGAGTAAACATGTGCTGCTTCAACATAGATTTTAATTTGCATCTATAATCGCAAATGGAACATGATACTGGTTTCTCTCCAGTATGCGTAAACATGTGCCTGCTCAGCGCAGATTTTGTACTACACTTATAACTACATGCGTTACATGAAATTGGTTTCTCTCTAGTGTGAGTAAACATATGCAGATTCAACTTAGATTTTGAAAGGCACTTAAAATCACACGTGGTGCATGATATTGGTTTCTCTCCTGTGTGAGTGAACATGTGCTGATATAACTTAGATTTCGAAAGGCACTTATAATCACATGAAGAACATGATATTGGTTTCTCACCAGTGTGAACGAACATGTGATGATTCAACTTAGACTGTGAAATGCACTTATAATCACACACGTTACATGATATTGGTTTCTCTTCAGTGTGAGTAAACATATGTCTACTTAACTTAGATTTTGTAATGCACTTATAATCACACATGGTGCATGATATTGGTTTTTCTCCGGTGTGAGTAAACATGTGCCTATTTAACTTATATTTTAAATGACACTTATAATCGCACACGGTACATGATATTGGTTTCTCTCCAGTGTGAGTATACATATGCCTGCTCAATGAAGATTTGAAAATGCATTTAAAATCACACATGGTACATGATATTGGTTTCTCTCCGGTGTGATTAAGTAAATGCCTCTTTAAAGAGGCCTTACAATTACACGAATAACTGCACTCAGGACAGGATAAAGGTTGTTTTTCTTCATTCAAAGACTGTCTTCTAATATGACGTTGCATCATCTCCGGAAGGTGGGTGATTTCTGAACAGGTGTGTGGGTTAACACTTACCTGAAAGTCTGGAAGAGAAATATATTATTTTGTAAATTGAGTTGAAACATTGTCTTTTACGACTATATTTTATTGTATTAAACGTTTTCGGGAACAACTTCCAATTTTATTAATAATATAAATCAACTAAAGTTTTAAAAATTTAGATTGAATTAAGTGTGTGTTTGGAGGTGGGGTGCAGTTAGTTAAAATGGATAAGAGAGGGCGTGTAATGGACAGTATTTGGATGTTTATTATTATCTTATTGTTATACTTATTATTAAAAAGATTTAAATTATGTTAAATGTCTAACAACACGTTTAGCATACTCGTGAGACGCATGAATGTCTGCATTCTGCAGGTACTGAATATCGAGGACAGACTCTCACCCATTTACTTAAAACGAATACTTACATTTTTTTAACATTTTGCAAGAAGCTTGATGTGTTGGGCCACGTCGTAAGACAAATAGGAAGAGAAGATAAGTCCTAAGATTATAAGGATGCAAAGGAAAGTGGAGGTGCGTAGTCAAAAGGGCATCTCGATCATTAGTCAAGAGGGACCGATGTGGAAGACGATGATGGCGACATTGATAATTAATGACCGACGACATCGATAATCACGTGAAAGGATGTGGACATTTGCAATTGTATAGTGACATGATTATAGTTTTAAATTATTGACACGTGTCTTATCCGATTAATTAATTAGCATCCCTGCTGTGACTTCGCAATTCTGTGCGATACAACGAATTTGCTGTAACTGAAATTGAGACTCTCTCTTTAAGATTTGTAGATCGTTTGTTGTGGATTTCTGGTGTTTATATATATCGAGCGATTAAGCCAACCTAATTCGTTCATTTTTAAGCTATGCTTCAGAGAATGCCACACTCTATTATCCGCTGACGTGTACAGATTGACTTACCACTGGAAATTTTGGCACATTCTTCTTTGACATCAGTGTGTGTTATGTCTATATCAGTATAGAGCTCGTCACCTTCCATTCCCCTCCCTGGCTCGGCCTTGACGATTGAAGTTCCTGGCATGGACTCGACGACATATATTCCTGGCCCTGGTTTATCTACCGATCGGGAACAGCAGAGTCAGGATGCAGACAAGCAAAATATGCTATTAAAATATATATTTGACGTCATATTAAATTAGTAACTGCTCTCAAAAATAATTAATATTTTCGAAAATTTTTACGATAATGTGGGTTTTTATTATTCATTTATATCAGAAGTTGTATAATAGATTTGACTTTTTTTAAAACTATTGTTTAGATAAAATCTTTACGCTAATGTAAAACTAATAAACTGAATGTTATTTGTCATAATTAAGAAAATACAAGCATTATAAGAAACACCGCGACCATTCAATTTATTTTCCGCGTGCCACAAAATTGACTCAATATAGAAAAATCTTGCATATACAAAATATATTTTCTTATAATCTTGAATCCAAATTACGGAAACTAATTTGCATTGAATCATATTAGTAAAATGTTAAAAATTAATAGAGTAATAAACTATTCAATTTGCAGTACAATGTTAGTGGATACAAACTATTTTAAATTATATATTATATTTACTAACATGCTTTGAGGCTTCAACTACCGTTTTAAATCAAGTTAAAAATCAAAAACGCAATAATTTATTACTAAATAATATTTATATCGATCCTATTACTGTATGTTTTTTTATTTAAAATCGCCAATTAATAAACAATAACTCGTCCATCTGGATAAAATAATTAAAACGGACTTACCATTGGAAATCTTCGCACGATCTGTTTTGACATCAGTAAATGTTATATCTATATCAGTATATAGCTGATCAACTTCTGTTCCCCACCCTAGCTCGGACTTGATTGCTGAAATTCCTGACGAATCGAATTCCTGGGTGTCATTTTCTTCTTTAACCTTGATGAGTTCATAGCCCCCATACTCAGGTTCAGACTTCATCGTGAAACAATCTGGATGAATAAGATCCATTATTTTACTACACTGTATTTATCCGTAGCACACTTTAATAAGTTTTAATTCAGGCTGCAAACATCTAAACAGGCGGGGTGTAACCGCGGCTCATCTCGGTTATTACTTGTTGTATTATCTATGTATTTATTATCCTATTATGCTTTTATTATGGTAGAAAGCATATTTAAACGACATTTAAAATATCGTCTGTCAGAGGTTTCGCTTAACATAAACGACAAATGATTATTATCGCGGAGAAAAGACATAGATAAAGTCGTGGGGTACGTTCAATGTACATTGTTGTACGAAGACGTCATTTTAAACGTACAAAACATATTCCTTTGTTACGACCGTATGACGTATATATATACCAGGCGACGCTAACTCCTCAACCCACGCTCCTAAACAGGCATTCTCGGTTAGATGAAGGGTGGCTACCCTCTTCCCTGCGCGTTGGCCGAGATGGGCCGCTGCCCGAGCTCAGGACGCTCTCTCACGTCTTGACCGCCTTGCGCGATGGATCCAAGTATCAGCTCTCGAGGTGCTGCCGGTTGGCGGCTGGTCTACTGGAAACTCCTAGCCGACCGCCATTGCTTCCAAAACATGAACCACGATCATGTCGACTATAAGCTGCGACGTGCTTCCTGGAAGGCATCCGGAGACCTCGCTTTGGACGCGTGGTAAGCGGCAGATATTCCTCGCCACACAACCAGGGGTGGACTTAAATCAGCTGTTGACGGCGCATGGCCAGCGGGATCCGCGTGGTCGCGGCATGCCTCTCGTGGTCACCCATGACCAGTTGTGTTGGACAAGATAGTGAGTGAGTAAAACAATAGACACAATCAGTGCTTCCACGTAATAAATAAGGCTAGCATTGGCCAACGCCTTAACGACGATTAATCTTTGCGATTACCAGTGCACTGTTTGTTGAATTGTTTGTAATTAATTCGTATGATGTACCATCCTTACAGAAATGCCCTTTTTTTCGCTCCCATGGGCATTGGGGTTAATACCATATTGAGCGCAATGAAATGACGTTTCCGGCTGACTTAAAAAAAATTTACTAAAGCGTAAATAGAATATAGTTTTTTGGAATACTTCCCTCGTTTTAAGAAAAATCTGATTTGAAAACGTGGCATCATAAACCTATAATTCTAGATCAATTACGAATATACAATTTTGAAACACAAGGTTAAAAAAACTATTACCAAAAGTAACATTATAATATCAATATTTTTTTATTAAATTAAAAAATAATCATATAAAAAACGTACTAAAGCATATTACGCGCATTCGAATTCTGGGATTACCATCGCTAATCTGCCTGGCTGAAATTTGCTACACAATCGAAAGGTCAGGTGTTAAAGTTTGCAAAATTTAAGATTCCTGTCAAATTAATGAACCTCTCTAGAAGTACAAATCTATTATTGAAAATCTGCAGAATTTGCAAAATTTTACAACACCTAGCGACAGAACCGAGCATCTTCAAATATTTTAATAATCAGTCAGGTGACGACACATAGTAAATATAATATTTTAATACAAATTAAATGTATCAATGAGAAAGATATACAGATACAATCAATTCAATCGAATTATAATTTCTGTTGCTGCCGGTATTCGAACCTGGATCCTTTCCTATGCGGGAAAATTTCTCATTGATAAATTGAATTTGTATTAAAATATCAGGGAAGTATGTTCTGTAAAACTTGCAACTTCACAATAATAATGTGTTCTTAAAAATATAATAATTTCGCTAAACCGAGTACTTTAATTACTGAAATTTGTAAAATAGTATTTAATAAAATAAATATGATTATTGTAATTCACAGTAGGCACATAAAAATATGAAAATAATAATTTAAAATGATTTATAAACAAAAACATTTAAAAAATCAATAATATGGAATATGTGTTGTAACAATATTTTTACTATTTTCAAAATAAGCTAAACGCTTGTGCTATGAGAATAGGACTAACATGCTCCTAGAAGAAGGCTCGAACTCCCGACCACTAGATCACTAGGTGAGTGTCTTAACCACTAGACGAATGAGCAAATCATTGCACATTATTCTGGTTTCTTTCCGGTGTGAATAAACATGTGTGTATTCAACCTGGATTTAGTTTTACATCTATAATCACACATGGAACATACTATTGGTTTGTCTTCGGTGTGCGTGAGCATGTGCTCATTCAACCGAGACTTTGATTTACATCTGTAATCGCACAATGTACACACTATTGGTTTCTCTCCGGTATGTGTGAGCATGTGCTGATTTAAATTAGATTTTGAATAACACTTGTGTTCGCACATAGTACATGATATTGGTTTCTCTCCGGAATGAGTAAACATGTGCCTATTCAATGTAGATTTTGAAATACACTTATAATCACACATGGGACATGATTTTGGTTTCTCTCCGGTGTGAGTAAACATATGCTGAGTCAAGAAAGCTTTGGATTTGCACCGATAATCGCACAACGTACATGATATTGGTTTCTCTCCGGTATGAGTAAATATGTGTTGATTCATCTTTGACCTTGATTTGCACCTATAATCGCATACAGTACATGATATTGGTTTCTCTTGGCTGTGAGAAAACATGTGTTTTTTCAAATTATTTTTTGTACTACATTTATAATCACACACGGTACATGATACTGGTTTCTCACCAGTGTGAGTTAACATGTGCTGAGTCAAGATAGATTTGGACTTACATCTATAATCACACATGGTACATGATATCGGTTTTTCACCGGTGTGTGTAAACATGTGTTGATTCAACCTAGATTTGAAAATGCACTTATAATCGCATATGGTACATGATATTGGTTTCTCTCCACTGTGATTAAGCATATGTATCTTCAAAGAAGCTCTACGAATAGTCGAATAACTACACTCAGGGCAGGACAGAGGTTGCTTTGAAGAGTGACTGCTGATATGACTTTTCATCAGCTTTGGAAGGTGGGCGGCGTCACCGCCTTCCGAACGGGCCGGGGTGTGTGAGACAGTACTCACCTGAGAGTCTGGAAGAAAACAAAATATGTTGATTATTTAGTTTTCCATTCACACAACATTATGTTTACAAATAAACGAAATTGCCTATTACAAACTGGATAATCTGCAGAATCGAATAGATTTGGAGGTGAACATTATCTGCATCAGTGGGAAACAACATAAGTCACTTGGAGAAGGAACTGCCGGCGCTCATGTCGAAACTTAAAGCACCGTTACACCTATAATCTATTTCAGGTAAATTGTGTTTCAAAAAGGAGACTGACCAACCCTACAAATAGCATCGTAAAACAAGTATATAATCAGTGGTGTACAACGCTAATACGTATACCATTGGGGCCCACAAAGCTTTCCTTGCATACATCGTAGATACTGCTCACTAGAGTCTAGAATAATAATTAATAAATCAATGCGCGGGTTATAAACATTACACATCTGAACCTAAACATACTCGTTACGAACAAAAATTATATTGTCGATTTAAGGTGCTGCTTTTCGCAATCTTCATATGATTTTCAAGACTACTGGATAATAAGCGCAGTAGAGAGATGGGCGTAGTAAGATATTGTCACGCCGACAGCCGCCCATTATACCGACCTCGAGCACAAGCCGTCATTGGGCGGAAGACTGGACGAGATAACATGACTGGCGAGCGGGGGAGCCGTGAATAAAGACGATGAGAAAAGGATAAACGCAACAGTCAGTTGCGGTGATTTGGGGAGATGTCTGGCCCACGATTCACCCGCGTCAAGGAAGGATCACCTGGTGGGATCCGCGAGGAGATTCCCGGCTGGCTGCCGGGTGAACGAGTCTCATACAAGATGGCGTGCCTTTGATGTCATTCAGAGGCGAGATGAAATCTTGGCCCGGGCGCGTGTCGCCTTGAGGACGGCCGCTACCACACCCCATTCAAATGAGTAAAGTATTTGTGAAATCGCAAACCCTGTAAAGCGTCTCTCAATCATCCTGAGATATTCGAAAGTGATTTGGTCAAAACAGAACATGACACTCTTTTCGTTCATGTAATTAAATGCGCATTTCAATGTAGAAGCAGAATTATATTCTGTATTAGAAGTTATACGTGTTAGCATTGTTTGATACCATTTCCATCCATCCGAGCTAATATACATCTGTAGAGGAAAAGATTTAAAATTCATCGCTGTCTCAACCGGCATCGATACTAGCGACAAAACGCTGCCCGGCTGCCGCTGCATGTCTGGCCCGATCCCTCACCGACGATCTCTCTTCTGTTTCACCTCTCCGCTACGGCGGATTTCGCCCGGCCCGCGCGCGCCGAGCGAGACCGCCGACTCGCTTCGTTACATTTTTATAGTTCACACTCACCTTCTGCATCTTTTCTCTGTCACAATAAACATCAACACGCCAATTAACACTCTTTCATTTAACCCCAAAACATCAAAAGATTCAGGATGTACTCGGTAATAAATAAAAACTATTATAATCTTTTTAAACGATTTTTTATACGCATTTTTGTACTTTTTTTAAATATCCATATTTATATTTTATAGTCCACAATGCGAAAAGAACATAGAGGAAATTATTGATAAATGACTGGGATAAGTTTTCATGCGATTGATACTTGTTTATCGCAGAGGAAGCATAGAATCATACTTATTTTTGACAAACATTGCCAATTGCCGTTCATTAATTTTTAAGTATCAGAAATTGCCCTGTACTATTCATTAATGCTCAATCCCGTCCAACTATCCATTAATCAGATGTTTCCTCCGTACTGTTGAGTTGGACAAAAAATGATGGCTGGTCAGTTGCGATTGCCCCAACAGGAGGTCGGATAGAGTATAAAGCATCTTATTTCCAGCAGACAATCCCCATAAATATCATCTTTCATTCTATTCCCACTTATTTCAGAGATTCACTTCGCACTAACTACCTTCAAGATTTGTTGTTAAAACCTCTCCAAATAATATTAATTTGAGATCAAATTATATCAATCAATTAGAAAGATATTAAAAAAAAAAAAATCTATGGTCGCTACCGGGATTTTTATAAATATCCTTTTTCTGTATATTTTTCTAATTTATTAATTTAATTTGTATTAAAATTTCTACAGAACTATGTTTTGTAATTGCTGTATTTTCTCAATCTTTCAACGGACCTACAAGAAGCATTAAGTATAATAGGTTTGATAACAATTCTTTGAATATATAATGGAATTAATATGTAACAATCCTATCGTTTAAATTGAATGGAATTGATAAAAATTTACATTTTAATTAGACTCGCATATACAGGACTACACTAGTTATGATGCACAGCTATACATATGTATTTATTAACCCTGTACATGTTTTAATGTATTCTGATTTATTATATTTAACATACGTAGATTGGAATATAAAAATATTGTCACCTTTATCTTCAGCACACCTGCATCCGGTGGATGCCTCCCCTAACTCCTCCCTAGCTTCTCGGGTCTATTGTCTGTCCTCTACTGCCCGTATATCATTGGTTCAACGAACCCCTGGGTTATTATTTTACGGCAGACTAATTGAAGAGAACATTGAGAATCAGGCCTATTCTCAAAATTGCAATATTGAAATGAAGGTGATTGTTACACCAACCCTCAAAAATAGACAGTATGTAAATTAACGTCCGTGTTATATTTGAATGAGAGAGAGTGAGAGAGTGAGGGAGATAAACGTACCATAATCTGTCAAAACATAAAAATGGCAACAGGATTGGCCGTGATTCTTCACTACGACGCTGCGGATGAGGAAATCAATAGGTAATTTATGAACAAACCTTTTTCTGTGAACTTTGAATACTGTATTAGTACTTATTTTAACCAAAAACTTATATTTTTAGTCGAAACTCGAGAATGGAAAGGCGTCGTTTGCGTGATTTGTGCGGTATAGTTGTACCTTATCAAGGCGGTATAGTTGTAAAAATTGCCCATTTGGAATTTCCATTGGGTTGCACAAATCACGCAAACGACGTCTTTCCATTCTCTAGTTTCGACTAAAAATCATTTGACTATTGGCTATGTAAACATATTAAATACGTGTACATAGTGCATTAATTTTAGGCAGATGCAGATAGTGAGTGTATCATGTCCAAGCAAGTTTGTAACAATAGTTATAGACCGAATATAAACAAATAAGATAACTAATTTACCTAGTAGACAAACAAAACACACACAATTTGTATAACCGCTGACGTTACAGCAATTTTAGTAAAACACAATTTTCTGTCAAAAAATAGACTTACCGCAGGAAATTTTCGCGCATTCACCTTTGACATCGGTAAATGTTACATCTATATCGGTGCACAGCTTGTCACCTTCCGCTTCCCACCCTGACTCTAGCTTGACGGTCGAAAACCCTGGCTCAGACTTAACGGTCGACGTTCCTGGTTCAGCATCTATCGAGTAGAAAAACCGGAGAGTTAAAAAACCGGTATGAGCGAAGTTAGTATTTTATCTTTAGACTTTATTTAACTCAAATACAAACATCTTATAAAGGTTGTTTTTTTAAAGAGGAATAGAACTTTAAAATGAAATAAAACACATCAAAATGCTAAAGTGGACAAGGTATTTGCTTGATTAGAAAGATAATTTTCTGCCATTAGTGTTTAAATATGATTTTAGCTGGCGCGAATAAGACGCAATCTGGAAGTCCAATTTTCAACCACTTTTCAGAGCAGCTGGAACGTATATCGGCAATAACGCGACAGATGTTGGCTTCCGAGTCGCTATCGTCTGTGGTTTATCGGCGTAGACTAGCCAATCAGGCCAATTCACGGGTCCATTACGGGAAATTTTGCGCTCATCCAATGTTTCCTTCAATAAATTGATTATGGCGCGCGCTGTGTGGCATGTTGCGCCGTTTTGTTGAAACCACAGCTCTTTTACATTCATGACATTCAATTGGGTAAAGAAAAAGTCATGGATCTATTGCTGTGCACGACGCCGAATCGACCCATCCGGGTCTTCCTCAATACTATGCTCCACTGCAGCAGCACCTTCTTCAGTGCTCACTGTGCGACGTCTCTGCGGATGCGTATTATCAATTAGAGAATGCGTGGTGCAAAAACGACCCATGGTAATTCGAATTACTTGCTCGGACGGACGATTGTGTCAAACGTAAAATGGACGGTAAGTTTCGCTAAGTAAACCACAATTATCGAAATAAATTTGCAAGCGTTGTACTGGCGTAAGTCTGTTCATGGTGTAATGGCAAACCAAACTGAGCGCAAATCAACTGTTAAATTGACTATCGTTGGAAAGAGTGTTGCCAATTCGAAAAATAAACCTTTATATCATATATAAGATGTGTGTATAATTTGTGATAACAATTATTATAGGTTTGTTCACTATGTTTGGGTGGGTGCACCAATACTAGCTCTACCCATATTACGAATCCAAGTTTTTACTTCAGTTTCATGTTACTGAGTTAAATCTTTCAGCATCCTATTAAATAGTTTTGGTCCAATATATTTGTAGTTCCTTTTGCCATGTGTTGTGTGTGCTCTTGTGGCTTGTAAGTTATGTTTATTTGTTCGTGTGGTAATTATATTTTGGGTTGCCTTAAAATGTGTCTGTTTGTATTTATATATGTAATTAAGAACTTTTGTCTTATCTGAAAGGCGTCGAATTTATTAAAAATTTCATCAGCGCTCGTTGTCATTGGGGTTTTAAGA
Source organism: Eubasilissa splendida (assembly GCA_031772225.1). NCBI lineage: Eukaryota > Metazoa > Arthropoda > Insecta > Trichoptera > Phryganeidae > Eubasilissa > Eubasilissa splendida. The sequence goes on along the minus strand of CM062872.1, from coordinate 2,519,917 downwards.
ATAAATTTTAAAATAGTTTTCTGAGCTTCTATTATTGGATTAATTGCAGACATAGTCGCTCCTCCCCGAATAATTATACCATGCGCTATGACTGATTGACAGATTCAAGTAACAAATAATGATAAATGGGCAAATGTAAACTATTCCATCCGGATGAAATTGTTAAATTTTTATTTTAAGGAGACTTACCACTGGAAGTCTTCGCACATTTTTCTTTGACGTCATTGTGATATGTTATGTCTAGATCAGTACAGAGCTCGTCGCCTTCCGCTTCCCACCACGGCTCAGACTTGACCGCAGATGTTCCAGGCTCAGACTTAACAGCAGAATTTCCTGGCTTACCGAGTTCATCAGTATTGTTTTCTTCTTTAACCTTGATCAGTTCGCAGTCCCCGCTGCCAGGCTCAGACTTCACCGTGAAATAATCGGGATCAATAGCATCCATGATACTGCCGAATCGTTTTATACAAATAACTCCTCAAAGTATTATTTATCAGGTTATGATTATAGTTAATATAAGAATCGCGGTAGCGTGAATTATAGACAGTGGCACCTCTACGACAGTCTCGGATACTATTTTCAAACAACCGATGAGTATATGCCATTAGCGTAGCAATTTCATTCTTCGACTGTGGTAATAAACACATTTAAGCTACTTCTAAAATAATTTAATACGATATCAGTCGTAGCATCATGAAACACAAACGTCAAACGATTATCAGAATTGAGTAAAGTCATAGACAAAGTTTTAGGTACGTTCATCGTACAATGATGTGCGATGACGTTATCATTAGAAAAGAGAACAATCTTTCTTTTCCCGTCATTATTATCTACCTACTATGTAGGCGAAAAGTAGTGCAATTACTTACACATGATATGCCTAAACGGTAATCTGTGTCGCGAGTCGATTTGGATTCGGACCGACATATCGTTATTTGTCATTCGCGGATACTTGGTTTTTTCTGGAAGTGTATTTCGAAGGGATCCACGTCACACAAGAACGTTTTCTCCCGACATTGGAAAGCCGTCCCCTGTTTTCTCGGCTATTTATCGGGAAGATTTATCTATTCCGCAATTACGAGGGATGATCACACGCGTTACGTCATACGTTATGAAGTCAATCAGTTGCCTTTGGTCCGAGAAGAAATCGTTCCGAGAAATGTAACACTCGGGGACGGCCTGATGACAATGTACATTCAGTAAATTAGGGGGTTAACAATAAAACAATAACCGCACCAGAAAAAAAGGACCAGTAAAATGCGGGTCCATTTTTTCCGCCCTAGGATAATTGACTCCGGGGTAATAAAGCAGCTTTCGTGCATGCGGGCCGGTACCCACATGCAGAAGGGCCACCGTGAGCGACGACGGACTATCGCGTCTTTTCTCCGTAGGGGTAGACAAAGAAAGTAGGACGCATAAGAATAAGTATGTGTACGCTGATTCACATCTTCCATATTCATGCACCTTATGTGGTGCATAGATCGGACTGTTCCGTCCTCAATAATTCAGTCCATACGGCCAAACCGTGTGAGCAACTCTCAAATCGACCGCGAATCGATTTAATCAAAGTGTGCCGGTGTAGTAACACTTCCGCAGTATTCAGTTTGGATTCATTCCTAATTTACTAGCAATAATCGAGTCAACTAAAACAAATACGAATGAAGGCGGGCAGAGAGAAAGCAATGTGTATAAATATAAATATAAATAATAATGTAATTATAACTGGGCAGGTAGGAAAAATATGTAATAAGTTTAAGTGTGTGTAATGTAAGGTTCAACAAAGAAAATACCAGGTCCCATAAGTATCTTTGTTGTAGCAAAAAAAAAATCAACATTACTATAGAGATAAATTTAGACATAATTTGATATGAGAATAATGAGGTCACTAGGATAAAAGTTTAATTGACAAGACAATTTTAAGTGTTTATACCTACGGGTGAGATTAACTCGAAGATTCAAGTGACTTTGTGTGATTTGGCGGACACGAATAAATTGTGCAATTAAATGTAATTAATTACCAAAAAAGTGGGCGGAACCGAAAATTAGGCCTACAAGCGATGGTGTATCGCTGCTCAACGGATCGACCAATGAGGCATCGCAAATCACGTGAGGACGGACCGACCCCCGGGCGAGATACGACCTCGCTACGGTTACGTTAAAAGGGTCAGAACGCCATTTTGAAAGCAGTCAAAAGCATGCAGTTGTAAAACGAAAACCGGAGAAGTGAGTCGGAGGCGAGGTCCGGGAGGACGAGTTGAACGAGGTCCGGAAGAAGCAGTTGTAAACACGCGACGGGAAGGGGAGTAAGGGCTAGAGGCGAGAGCGCGTTCTCTTAGTTGGAAACGAGATCCGGAAGAGACGTCAAGATAACCACAGTTGGGACCGAAATCGAAGACGAAATCCGAGGGATTCAAAAGTGGAGATCGAAGTGAAAGCCGACACCGTGAATCCGACCGAACGTCGCCAGAGAATCGGAGGAAACAGCCACGGTTCACCGCAATCCTGCAATCACTGCATTCAATCTACGTTCGTTCCTCTTCGGACAGCTCCAGGGCTCACTTCCATACATCAGTGTCGGTACTAGGACTCCATTGTGAACTGCTAGTCTTACCTCAGTTGATAAGTTCCCATTAGCTATAATTCCATTAAAAGCGCCGTTCACTTTATTCCCTGCAGTCACCTTCCTTTCGATATCTTTCAGTTTCTTACTTGTATATTACTTCCCAAATACACAAACTCATCTACTTGTTCCAAATATTCATTACTTTCAAGTATTTTGTGTTTGAGAGTTAAAGTCCTTCAATCTGATGAACCTTACCCGTTGACATTCATCACCCACCTCTTGAGACTATTTGTAAATGTTCATTTAGTAAGAAATTTTCGGTAACAACAAAAAAATAATATTTAAAAAAAATTAATAATTATTTATCGACAACTAATTGAAATTTTTTACACTTAACCGATAATATATACTATGTGATTAATTTATTTTACACTATTGTAAGCAATGCTAATGAATAATTAGTTCCAGTATACAAATTTAAAACTTAGATCAAAACACTTAGTTAAAACACGTTATAAAAAAAAATTAGTAATTTTGAACAATTAGCTGTTTCTAATCCTCAACATATTTTAACATTCTCAAATCCGCTTTATAATAAGGATATTGTAATTCCCTCAACAACGTATTATCAATACAGAATGGTTAAAATTTGTTTAATGAATGCTTTTCTGATGTCTATAATAGTGCAACCGATTATCCACTGCATAGCGTGGGTAACAAAGTTCGGATTGAATTTGATAATTATATATTTAGCGAGGGTGATATTAAAAATAAGATCAAATTTCTAGATCCAAATAAATCTGCTGGACTTGATGAGATGCGCCCGCAATTTTTCAGATCGAGTGTATCTCGGTACTGGCAAGCCTTAATAAAACTATTTAATCCTCACTGAGAACTGTTACTTTACCTGATCAATGGACATATTGTTTTTATCCGCTATCTATAAAAAGGTGATAATTCTGATGTCTCCAACTATAGGACAATTTGTTTACAATCGGCCATACCGAACTTTCAGTCAGCATAGATTTATTTTGTGTAGATAAATTCTTACTAATCTTTTAATGCCATCGACTAGTTGGAACTATTAATAATAGTCTTGACAGATATTGTGTACATAGATTTTATCAAATAATACGACAAGGTTTATTGTAATATACTTTACCCACAAATTAAAAGCCTCGGGTTTAACTGGAAATGTTTTAAAATGGTTTGAATGTTTCATATCATCCATAATAGCTAATTTAAAAAATATATGAAAACAATATAGGTATTTTAAACGAAATACACAAACGGGTAAGTTGAAATGTCAACATAATTACTACACAAATAATTACGATATATATTCATTGGATAGAGACTTGTACACATACATTGCGAGTGTGATTCAATTGAGGCACAAAGCGTCCTCAATACTACCCTGAAGCAATGAAGTAGACATAATAATGTATCAAATTTTTAGATACCGTCAAATAATGCTATCGTATTATTTCACGTGTATGGAAGGATTTATATTACTGATATCTTATCTACGAACATTGTTGTCTGTGGTGTTCTACTTCTGACGTGGATGTGGATGAACCTCCCGTTGTAAATCTCGGCTAATTGTGCAGTGGTAAGTCTATCGTTAAGTTCTGTATAAAATATTTAAATGTTTGAATTACAATAACATTTATAATTTCTTTTTTTTGGGATGAGGGAACCCAATTCTATCAAACACAAGCCTCCTGAAATAATTCGTTATCAGTCATAGAAATGTCAAATGGGCATAACTTTACAATATCACCAATTGCTCAGATTTGGTTCATTTTTTTTCCTGACATAGTCGAGTGCCCTGATTACATAGATTAAATCAAATTATGGCGCTTGCAAAAATTAAAAAAGTTATTACATTTTGAAGATTCAAATTTTCATGATATATTTGACATTTAAGGTCATGGAAAATAGATACTTTACTGCGCGTTTACCATAGATAAGAGAGAAATAAATTAATACGTGAACCATAGACAATCAAGTTGTGTTTTGTTAAAATACAAGTGTAATTATAATAAAATAACCAAACCTAACCTAAAAATAGAATTGTAATTATGATAAAATAGATGAGCCTTACCTAACCTAAATATGGAAATGTAATCATAATAAAATAACTAAACCTAGCCTAAAAATAGAATTGTAATTGTAATAAAATAACCTAAAAATGACAATGTAATTATAATTAAGGAACCACTCTAAAAATAAACTAACCAAACCTAACCTAACCTAAAAATGTAATTATAATTAAATAACATAACCTAACCAAAAAATATAATTGTAATTATTATAAAATAACAAAACCTAAAAATAGAAATGTAATTTTAATTAAATAACCAATCCTTGCCGTAATGAAAATGTGATGATGTGATTCGGCAATTTAATCGCTTGTATTTTTTATCTATGGTAAACGTAAGTTGGTGTTATCTATGAATGAAGCGGCTGAAAGTTCTATTTGTATGGCCTTAAATGTCAAATGTACCGTGAAAAAGCGAAACTTTAAAGTCTGATAACTTTTTCAATACTTGAGAGCGCCCTAATTTGACTCAGGGCACTCAACTATGCTATGGGGGGAAAAAAATGAACCGAATCGGAGCAATCGGTGATATTGTAAAGTTTAGCCGTCAAATGTAATTATGAAGAAAATTTGTAAACATTATAACATATTGTTTTAAGTATGTGGGACCCATTAATTTATTTGAAATTTAAAATCAGGATATCCCCAATCCTATGGAAAAACCTAATATCCAATTAGAGCCGTTTAAAATAAAATATCTGCCCTACTTTGACATGTAAATGATCTAAGAATTCGCGATAATTCGATTCTGACAATCTACTTGGGTTTCAGTCCGGGTTCATCAGTGATTGCAATTCTTGTTCCTGGCAGGTATATAGCTGACACTATTGTTTGTTTTTGTTTCAGATAAATAATCAAATGTCATTGTCGTTGCTTCCACCGTGTTTTAATAATATAATGGCGAACATCTTGCGGAGTACATTTTGAATGTTTGTCTTCTTCCGATAGCTTCCACATTTTGAATTCTAATACCGTCTCATCTTTCAAGTCGACTCTTTTTGTAACATGGCACAGATTGCATGAAACCAATTTCAAGAAACAGCTGAACAGGGAGTCCAAACAAAACAAATTATTTACGCACCTTGTTACTTCGATTGGCATCACCGGGTGTCCTGATTTATAATAATGTACAAATGTGTGTGTGTGTGTGAGTATTGCCGCCCTTTTTTAGGTTTGCTAAGAAGACGGTAACCGACAGGCGTTATTCAATTACATCCCGTGCTTCGACCAGTCTAGAGGTCAAATGAACCACCAGTGCGCGCGTCGGTCGGTCGAAATCTTAATAAGACAACCCAGCTAAAAAAAACATAATATCGGACCAGAAAGACAGCAAAAATATAAAGGTCAGTACTGTTCATATATCATATGTGTGCTTATTGTTAACATGAAACCTGGGAACCACCTATCGAAGGCATTTACATATACACAAATGATTTAATCTTTTCTTTTAGGGGTTAAGTGATCTTAACAATACCTGAACATGGACTACTGCATCTTTAGCGCTCCTGGCGTCAAGCCTGAACCCAGAACTGCTGCCGAGGACGGCGACGCAAGAGGCGATATCCGTGCATCACATTTTCATGTCAAGATGGAAGTTGACCAGCACACGGACACCGGTGAGAGGCTACTCCTCTAATTAATTGGCTTATCACGATAAGACATATAACAAAGAATGGTCACACATGAAATCAGGACAGTATTAAAGAGGGATATTAATAAATCGTACAAAATTGCACCGATAGCTAAATGAGCTTCAATAATTATATTAAGTTCCAGGCAGCTCAAAGGCAAGGTTTGGACAACACAAAAAGGGGGCTTACTTAATATGTTACACTTTTATTAAAAATCTTTTATGTTGTACATTAAATTTATATTAAAAAATAATGCTAATTTCATGCGGAAGAACGTGAACGTGAACGTTACAGGGCTTACGACAGGTCCTCGGCTGGTTTGAGCGATCACTTTTGACACAATTGTAACGTTCACCAATTCTACCCATGGACGACTGCCATACCTATCAAATTTTGGCATGTTGTATATATGTTTTTTTTTTACCATGTAGAATCCTTTTAAGTATTTCTTACAACTACGCTGTCGCCATCTATGGTTTAAAATTTGAAATTCATTCGCCTGAAACAACATAGATATCTCTAATGAGAATCTTTATGTCTCATTAGAGACATATATGCTGTGAATCTAAGAGAAAGACGCTGAGCGAGTGCTCGGTGCTGCTTGAAGCCGACATTGCGTGCATATCGGAAATCACAAGATTTCGTTATGTATTTTACCAGCCGTGTCTTTGGTTGTTTCGCGTCAAAAAGTCGGTCATCATAATGACATCAATGTCAACATAATGCGCGTCGTGGTAGTGCAGTTATCACAGTACCTACCATCAAATTCTTGACATCAATATACCACAATAAACCCGATAATGTAACGTTAAATGTAGTTCTTTTGAATTTACTTTAGTCTTAATCTTGTTGTATTTTCAGAAAAAAGACTGACGTCGTCACACGACCAATGCGGCAGAGTCACGAATCTAGCTGACCAAGATGTTGTAATCAAGTCTGAACCAGGTTCCCCTGCTACTGAGAGCCAAGATATAGAAAAGGCCATTGCAGTGCTGTGTACTGATGTGGATGTCACTCACCCCGGTATAAAGATGGAACATCTGAAAAATGATGATATCGAGCAAGACACTTTCAAAACTGGTTTGTTTAAGTTTTTTGTTGACTCTCTGATGCTCATGGTCTTCCTGTCTGGTTCTACAGAGCGAACCGCCTCCACCTTTCCCTGTGAAGCAAGGCTCTGGTGTTCCTCTTCTAGCAATGCCGAAAGTATGCAACAATCATTTTCCTGTATTATTCTGAAGTATAAAGTCATTCGTTGGTCTCGCTTCGTGGAGTACATCGCCAACATCATAACTTTAACACATCATCTGCGGTGGTGGGTTAGATTTGACCCGGGTGTTTGTAAAAATATGAATTATGCTACAAATTTTCGTTTAATGCTGTTTTTCTTCTAGCTAATATTTTATTAAATATTTCCAAATAATTTGAGATATAAATAAATGTTGCCGAACGAGATTCAAAATGAGTTTTTGATAAAAATGTAAAAAAACGCTTAAAAACTGACCTAAGACAGTCGCTTTTACGGGATTGAATCGCAGCGCTTACTTCGAAACATATATTTTCAACATTTTGAGCGGGTAGACAAAGGATACCAGGAATGCGTACATGTATTTGTTTTGACTTAATTTCGTCTAGTGGCCCCAAGACAATACCAGTAATATAACTATTTGAGGGGCGATGCGCCTACCAGTAAGCTTTATGACGCTACCTGGTCGGGTTCCGACAAGAAGACCACATACTCAGTGGATGTTTGTATTTTGGATGTATAGGGCGGCTGTTGATGCGTACGAATATGTACATTATTCCTAATATTTTTTAATTTTTAACTTTAATATTTTAGCAAAAACATTACAGCACATCATGCCGTTTCATTTATTAAAATGAAATATCTATAAAAATTTTCCCACAAAACGATTGAAAAACCGAAAACTTGAGGTGGGTCTAAAATAATCCACCACCGCCGGATGTCTTTTGTTTTGACCTACCGGGCAGTAAGTGTTAAGATGTTTTTTCTTTCATTTTCAGGGTTCATTTTGTGTTTGTTATATTAGACATGTGTTTCTAAATGTAATGTGTTTATATTCTTTATATATGTGTAGTCATGCCATTAAAATATCAATTGTTTCTTGTGTAACATTCTCTCTACACCTTTATGTTGAACTGTGTCTGAGTTTCAATTTTGACATCGATATTTTGGCGTCACACCGAGCGATCATGGAAATATAATCCTCTCCTGTAAGGCTAGCTGTCTCAAATGTTTCCGATCGTCAGTTACCAAGTGCATTATTACAATATCTGGAGAGCGCAACGGACTTAGCCTGTCCCGGTACCGTTTTGAAACGTGTCGTGTCAGTTCCACTTGCAAAGCAAACCCGTGGCTTTTATTCAATCCAATGTAATATAAGATTACATAGATTTTTGGGGGTTAGGTCGGTGGTTAAATGAAAGTAATGTTGTTTGCGTGTCGAGGTTTATTATGATAGTATGATTAAAACAAGGAAGACAGATAGAATGAAGATGAAGATAGAATGAAGATGTATGAAATGAAATGAAGCGAGTCGGCGGTCTTGCTCGGCGCGTGTGGGCCGGCAAGACCGCCGTTGTGAAACGCTTAAACTGGAGAAACTGCTTAGCGGTGAATTATCGAGGCAGACTTTTAGCAGCAGCTGGCAGCTCTGTCGCTAGCGTCGATGCCGACTGAGATGGCGGTGGATATAGATTCCGATCGCTACAGATTTTATATTTTTTCCGATACTCTAAATTTGTTCCTTATTACACTCTTCATTTACAATATATAAACATTCAAACTATAGTTACATCGACATGAGTCCAAGTGGTTAATAGCAAAAGGAATGCTTAACAAAGTATAAATATACATAAAAGGTATTCTTTCGATTTTTAAATTCAAGACATTCCAGGGCGTATTTATAATATCACTTCCAGATGGGAAGGAGTAAATGATTACAAAATAAAAGTTTGAGAAGTGTTTGAGCCACAAGCTTATACAGCAATCAAAAATTTATACTGCCCAGCATCCTCCAGGCACCCATAGATTTTGTTTTAGCATTTAACGGTTATATATTTATAATTCAGTTAATTAAACCCAGGGTCCATCTCCCAAACATTCCCTACGGGATACTCGCTCTTTAATGAAAATGCGGAAAAGTTCGAGGTTCCTCTCTACAGTTTACGCAACAGGTCAACATTCCGAAGGGACGATGACCTGATCTTTCTAATTTTTCAGTCACACTCTTACGAGCGTTCCTTAATATTTTACATTCCCATAAGATGTGCTCCGGTGCCTGTTTAACTCGCCCACAGTTCACGCGCATAACCCAAGTCATACAATTTGCTTAAGAACCGACATTGGCCCGATATCATCCGAGTCTTACAGTGATTCAAATTCGTAGGACCTCATTTAGCTTTCTGTTTTACTGCCACGAAAGGGAGGAAAGAATAGGTCCATCTTTCTCACCAAGTGTGACTTCTCTCATTCTATTAACCAGGTCCCGATATCTGCCGTCCGTGGGTCTAAAGGCAGTACTGTGGTGATTCGCCTCGTCTTCCTTTTTTAACGAGCGATAGACGTATGTTTCAAAGACTTCCAAATTGGCAGTAAGAACACCTGCCATTACCTGAAGAGCCATGCTAGACACAGTTTGGAATGCACCTGTCAACGCAAGTTATCAATCATGATACGAAACCATACCAATGCATATCAGTATATGTACTGGTTTTGTTTCGTGTTTAGTAAATAGTGTATTCTGTTATTTTTTACAGATATACACATACTACACCCTTAGTCTATCTTTGGTCTGGTTCTAATATTAGAATATTTTTTCTTTTTAAACGTTACAAAGTACAAATTAAAGACATTTCTAAGCAGCAATATCCAACGTGTATTAACTGTCCTTCGTATCCAGATGCTCCTGCCGTAAAGCCTGAGCCAAGGTCTCCAGTCCAGAGCGGCGATGAAAGGGAAGGCGGTGGAGCGGCCTACACTGATGTAGACATATCGCTCCCCGACATTAAGCAGGAGTGCTCGGAGTACTCCAGAAGGGCCGACCAGTGCACCGGTAAGAAGTTTGCTCCTATCCATCGTATTACTTTTTGGACAGATTTTATATGAGCGAGAATATTGCTTCATCAATTAATCTTCTTAGATTTAAGACTTTTATTTTGACCGCCTTTATCATTTCCACGTAGCAGCATCTTAATTGTTTGTACACAGATTGTAATTTTACAATAATATCTAAATAATTTATTTTCATTGCAGATCCCTGTAGAACGCAAAATTTTCTTCCGACTACTCGCCGAAGGAAGCCACAATCGAAGCACAAGAAAGCAAAAACCCTTGCTATCACTGCAGATAAATCATTTTCATGTTCGCAGTGTACTTATACGTGTAATAAGAAAACCAATTTAAGAACGCATATTCTTACTCATACTGGGGAAAAATTTATTTTGTGTTCACAGTGCAATTATTCATGTAACCGAAAGGACCACCTAAAAAGACATATGCTTTCTCATTCAGGAGGAAAATCGATTTACTGTACACAGTGCACTTATTCGTGTAATCAAAAAAGCCATTTAAAACAACATATGCTTACTCACTTGAAAGATAAACTGTTTTCGTGTTCTCAGTGCAATTATTCGTGTAATCAAAAGCATCACCTAAAACGACACATGCTTACACATTCAAAGGAGAAATCGTTCTCGTGTTTGCAGTGCTCTTATAAGTGTAATTATAAAAGTAACTTAAAAAGCCATTTACTCACTCACTTGGGAGAAAAATTGTTTTCATGCTCGCAGTGTACTTATTCGTGTAATTACAAAAATAGTCTAAAAAGCCATTTGCTCACTCACTTGGGAGAAAAATTGTTTTCGTGTTCGCAGTGCGCATACGCGTGTAATATAAAGAGCGCCTTCAGAATACATTTGTGCACTCACTCGGGAGACAAACCGTTTTCGTGTTCGCAGTGCGCATATTCGTGTAAAATAAAGAACGCCTTAAAAGTACATATGCGCACTCATTCGGGGAAAAAACCGTTTTCATGTACACAGTGTATATATACGTGTTATAAAAAAAGCAGTTTAAGAACGCATGCATTTATTCACTCGGGAGAAAAACTGTTTTCGTGTTCACAGTGCACTTATTCATGTTACAGAAAGTACCACCTGCAAACTCATATGCTTACTCATTCAGAGGAGAAATTATTTTCGTGTTCACAGTGCGCTTATAAGTGTAATTATAAAAGTAGTCTAAAAAGCCATTTGCTCACTCACTTGGGTGAGAAATTGTTATCGTGTTCACAGTGCAATTACTCGTGTAATCGAAATTTTAACTTAAAAATACATATGCTTACTCACACGGCGGAGAAATGTTTTTCTTGTTCTCAGTGCGCTTATTCGTGTAATCGAAAGGCCTACTTAAAACGACATATGTTTACTCACTCTGAAGAAAAACTTTTTTCGTGTACACAGTGCACTTATTCGTTTAAACTAAAGGACCAGCTAAAACGACATATGCTTACTCATTCTGGGGGGGAATCATTTTCATGTCCGAAGTGTACTTATTTCTCCAAACGAAAGGCCCAGTTAAAAATACATATGCTTACTCACTTGGAGGACAAAGCGTTTTCGTGTTCACAGTAGCGATGGGTGATGCGGCTCAGCTAACTAACCGAATTAGCCGCTCAACTGAGCGGTAAAAACCGTCTGAATCTTTGAGAAAATTGAACCGCGAATGTTTTGAGGGGTTGACTCATCGGTTCGATTGAGAGGTTGAACTGTGGATCTTCTGAAAGTTTAACTCACGTCTTATTTGTGGATGAATGACCGGTGTCTTATTCGCTGGCGCTGCAAGTATGAGTAATGTTTTCTTACGGCTCGTGTTTTAAAATTACCCGTTTCAAATTCTGAACTATTTTTAATATCGTTTTAATATTTTGAAGGTTGATTTACTACCTACAGTGCAATAAAATCAAAATTCTTTATGTTATGTAAAATACCCAATACATGGCACATTAAGGGGAAAAAAAAGTTCATTTGTTGATCCTTCCACGGTGTCTAAAATATTTATTTATTTTATTCAATGAACAAACAATACATTTATAAAAATTGTAATAAAAAAATAAAATAAATAATAGATATAATATTTTATTTAATAAAAAATGTTTATGACAACAATAGCTGGAATACCTAAATTCACTAGTTTCCAATACCTGGCATACATGGAACCAGTATGTGGCAGGCACAAAATATTCATTGATTAAATACAAAAACAGATATATTGATTTATAATAATTATACCAAGATACATCATGGATCCTGGGCCAAGTCCATGTGTCAATATCAAGTATAGGACATAGATGATTAGACATTATTTATTCAATCTTCACTATTTTCAAATTCAGATTCTAAAGTGAATGGCACTTCTTCATTTTAACGCTCACCAAATTATAATTATGTAAATGCCTTCGATAGCTGGTTCCCGATTAACAATAAGTACACATATGATATATGAAGTGCACAAATCTTTTTAATTTTGCTGTCTTTCTTTAGATTTCGACCGACCGAAGCGTGCACTGGTGATGTATTTAGACTATTTGTCCTTTGGGGGATTAGACCAGAATAAATAGTTTTTAAAATTAAAGGATGTTTTGAAAGGAAACTTATTTTCTGCCAATGTATAGGTTTGAGATGTTAGGATGTATCATCATATGGCTTCGACCCGTAATTCATTTTCTATTGGAACTTCTACGTCTACATATTTGTATATTGAAATCCCTCAATTTCGTTATATTTTGTGCCAATAAATTAAAAGGGTTGTATCTTCCACGTGTCTACTCCGGACATTGTACAGGACTTGAGAGTTTCATAGTCTGTGTTGGTATTCTTGATTCTACTCATTTAATAAAATCTTTCAGTGTCTTGACTGCAACTAATCTCTATTTTTTTTAAAGATGCAGGTGATTATGAAGCTGATTTTCGAAGTTTCGAAAAAGCTACTGTTCTAGCATATTTTTTTCTTCTGTAGTAAGATTTGTAGTTGGTCTTTTCCTACATACTTTGGGGTAAAAAAATGACCCCACTCTTTTCCGGAACAGTAATATAAGTATTCATTTATGTAGGTACCGGTTCCTCTTAATAAAAGCAAGATAAATTTAATCCCGCGAATATATATGCAAATATTTGAGATGTATTATAAAAAGAGACAAGATTTTAGTTTGTGAATTTAAAAACTACACCTTTCATTTAATCTATGTGCTTTTTTTATTGGTAACAAAATATATATACAAACTAAAAAAACATTTTCAATACACCGGATTATACATATATTTTCTGTCGCAAGCATAAATGCGTGATGTTATTACATAAAGTATAATAGGGCAATCATATAAATGAATATTAGCGATACGCGATAACAATAACAAATCAAGCTGTTCTCTATCTCATTTCAGTCTGCTAATCTTCCCAGTATTTCCCACAGTAATACATTATATGATCTAAGATCTTGTGTTTTTGTAATATTGCATAAAATGTCACACGAGTATAGTAAATCGCAGTACGTAGATATGATTCTGATTTTAGGGGAACCTACAATTTAAGTATACTTTATATTTAGCTTCATATTGACCGACATGTCTTTATCATGATTTTATGAAAAGTGTGTATTTTTTTATCAAAGCATACTTTAATTAGGTATTTATTTATAATGCGTTTTGTATAATTTAAAAAATGACTCCCGAAATGACAACACAAATTATACAATCGTCCGACAGTAACTATAAACGAAATTTATAGGCTAATAAGCATAATACTTTCACAAATTTCAGATGATCACAATCAAAGCTTAACGCAGAAAAAATTACGTCTTCTTTATTTAATTACCCGTTTTTTACGTATTTTGAATTCAATAAGCGCAAGGTAATAATTGATTAAAAATTGATTGAAAAAACGATTTTTCATTACGTGTCATAATTTTCAAAATGTTATCAATCTCGGAATTTTTATCTAAAAAATTTTCACCTTGCAAATTCTAGGTCAGTGGGTCAGTATATATTGAGGTCATCGAACTCTCATATATGGAATGTTAGACATACTACTTAACATTAAAAACCTTAAACCTTTAAAAAAAAAAATAGAATGTTGATAACACACCAGGCAGGAAGAAACTCTACAAATTGCCAAAAATATATTTCGGTCTAAATTACTTGACTTTCCTATTTCTATTGTAGTTTGGATAACTAGCTACGAGACAACCTGTATATTAAGACCTGATATATTCGCAAATCCTGTTGGTCATATATAAACAAAATAACGTAGTTAGTAATGGTTTGACAGCTTCACGGCTCTCTCGCTCTCTCGGAACCCTCCTCAAATACTACAAATAAAATACAAAAGGATACAATTCTAATCTTTATTTATTTAAATATGATCACACTAGTGACGTAGTAAAAGTAGGAACTAACATTAAAAATAAACTACATATGTATAATTAATTAATAATTCCCATCTAGACGGACGGTACATGTGAGGACGTCAAGACAGTAGGTCACAGATATGCAAAACAGTATAGTATTTTAGTAAAAGTACCTTTATAAACTTATTTCGAAGAGACATGTCTGGGAGAAAAATATTTAATGTTTAAACCAAGTGTACTTGTGAACGCCGCGCGGTGCATTATTGGCGAATACAACAAATGTATAAACTAAACTAATAATCAAATAAACAAGATTTTATATTAAATAAAAAGTATCTGCCGTTCAGGTATGGATAAATCAGCAAATTACCTTTCTGCGAGCGTAGTTAACAGACGGTATATTGAATTACTTTCCTGAATACATTTAAATTATTAATATATAGCATACACTGTATTGAAAAAGGTATGCGGAAATATGTGGTTCTCATGAGGCATTTGCATCGTTTTAATGTTGATTTCTGATTGCATGAATAATTGCACTGCGAACACGGAAATAGTTTCTCACCAGAATGGTTAAGAACCTGACTTATTAAGCTTGATTTCTAATTTCAGGAATAAATGAACTGTGAGCATAATAATAGTATCGCTTAGCTATGCGTAAGTACTTGTTATTTTAAGTTTGATTTCCGATAACACGTACAATTGCATGAAAATAGTTTCTCTCCAGTATGCGTGTATTTTGAAACTTGATTTCTTATTGCATAAATAATTTCACTGTGAACAAGAAAAAAGTTTCTTACCAGTATGTGTATTCACATGATTTTTTAGGTTTGATTTATAATTGCATGAATAATTGCACTGTAAACATACAAATAGTTTCACTTCGTTATGCGTAAGTACATGTGAATTTAAGTTTGATTTCTGATAACAAGAATAAGTACATTGTGAACATGAAAATAGTTTATTTCCAGTATGTTTGTGCACATGACTTATTAAGCTTGCTTTATAATTACATGAATAGTTACACTGTGCACATGAAAATAGTTTCTCACCAGAATGCTTAAGCATATGACTAATTAAGTTTGATTTGTAACTGGATGAATAATTGCACTGTGAACATAAAAATAAGTTCGCTTCGCTATGCCTAAGTACATGTGATTTTAAGTGTGATTTCCGATAACACGAATATTTGCACTGGGAACATGAAAACGGTTTTTCTCCAAAGTGTCTGAGATTATGTTCTTTGAATTGTGATTTTATATTACACGAATAATTGCACTCTGCACAGGAAAAGAGTTTCTCTCCATTATGTGTAAGCAAGTGATTTTTTAGCATTGATTTATAATAACACGAGTAAGTGCAGTGTGCACAAGAAAATCGTTTCTCTCTAGTATGTGTGAGTGCATGTATTTTTAATCTTGATTTCTGATTACATGAATAATTGCACTGTGAACATGAAAATTCTTTCTTTCCAGTGTGCGTGACTGCATGTGCCATCAATCTTGATTTATAATTACATGAATAAGTGCACTGTGAACATGAAAATTCTTTCTTTCCAGTGTGCGTGACTGCATGTGCCATCAATATTGATTTATAATTACATGAATAATTGCACTGTGAACATGAAAATTCTTTCTTTCCAGTGTGCGTGACTGCATGTGCCATCAATATTGATTTATAATTACATGAATAATTGCACTGTGAACATGAAAATACTTTCTTTCCAGTGTGCGTGACTGCATGTGCCATCAATATTGATTTATAATTACATGAATAATTGCACTGTGAACATGAAAATTCTTTCTTTCCAGTGTGCGTGACTGCATGTGCCATCAATATTGATTTATAATTACATGAATAATTGCACTGTGAACATGAAAATACTTTCTTTCCAGTGTGCGTGACTGCATGTGCCATCAATCTTGATTTATAATTACACGAATAATTGCACTGTGAACATGAAAATCGTTTCTTTACAGTATGCGCGAGTGCATGTTTTTTTAACCTTGATTTGAGATTACATGAATAATTACACTGTGAACATGTAAACGATTTATTCCTAGTTGTGGTGAGCGTGCGGCTATTAAAAGAACTATTGGCGGAATAACCCGCTTCCAATTGTGTGTCCTTTTCAGGGCTAGGCGAAGGACCAGGAAGATTCGCATAAACAGAACATCGTGTTCCCAATAGATCTGTAATGAAAATAATTTTTTTGTATAATTAACCCTTTTTGACAGCTTATTACGACTGGTCCGCACGTGAGACAAGCTCGTATCGTGGCTTTGGTGGCTAATTAAAATGACATTTTTAATCGAGCCCTCAAACTATCGGGATAATCTTTTGCTAGGGCCGTGCATATGTGTACAAGTCGGGATCTAATCTCGACCTTTTTGAAACGTTGGTCAATTGCCGAAGGATTACGCCGAGACTAATACGCCTATCTGGCCCGAAGCAACCGGGTCAGTCTAATGGAGCCAATTTTAATTGTAAATCTACGTTAATCATTAGATGGTAGGAGCTGGGACTGTTAATAGATTAAGGATTTTTCATTGTTAAGTTATAAATAGACAACAAGCTTAAATTATTAAATAATTAACTTAGTTTAGGTGAATATATATATAGGTACGATGTAAAATACAAA
Organism: Eubasilissa splendida; assembly: GCA_031772225.1. Classification (NCBI taxonomy): domain Eukaryota; kingdom Metazoa; phylum Arthropoda; class Insecta; order Trichoptera; family Phryganeidae; genus Eubasilissa; species Eubasilissa splendida. Next base: position 2,502,553 of record CM062872.1, on the reverse strand, counting down.
AATTATATAAAATCGTACGTAAATGTAAATTTTTTATTTAGTAGAAAAAATTATATTAAAATGTTCTTAAACCTAGTATACCACACACTAGAAAACATAATTTTTTTTGCATTAAATTGAATATATCAATTAGCATTAGGTATAGATATTATAAACACTAAAGAAAATAAACCAAGGAAAAATGATCCATTATTAAACTTAGATACTACGTATTCTACACATAACCTACAAAAAGTAGCAGGACTAGTTGCTTCCTTCGAATTTGCTGGTTTATTAAACAATTTGTGTTCCTGCTAGATTTATTTTTGGAAGTCAACAATCCTACCGACTACTCGCAAGATAAGTGAAGACCTTATAATAATATTTTAATTCATGAACAAAGGTGTGGTAATCTTGTGCGCGCCCCACAGTTATGTCCGCGAAGGGACTCACCGAACAGGCATAAGGGCCGAGATGCAATACATCGTGACGGACAATGCCCTAGGAGCTAGCGATCACTTCTCTGCAGATCGTAATTTCATCAACATCTCGAGCGAGCGACTCATGCGCGCATTTAATGTTATACTCTTTTATTTAATTACCTTCCTCTAGACATAACACGAATAATTCCACAATCACACCATGTACCCAGCTTCAGTCTCAGCATCCAGAAAACCTTCTGATACACACATAGCCAACAACCACAACCCCTACAATGCCAATAATCAATTTTAAATTTTGTGTATTCATATTAAAACATTTTGTACGAGTTTAGCTTACTTATTATTGATTTTAGTTGTTTTAAGACTTAACTATTATTGTATATCCATTACTCCATTTTGAATAGATATGATAATTTTCCTCTCAGCTTTATTTCCCAAACTAGTACTGTTAAACAATAATTTATACGCGGAGTGGCGATGGAACTATATACTAATATCGATGTGTTTTGATGAAGCTTCTTATTCTGCTTAAAACAAAACTTTTGGTCGTTTTCTTTATATTCATTGAAATATATTTGTCGAATATTAGTTTATAGTTAATATTTGATTTCATTCATCTCTTCAATATCTTCATTATTTATTCTTAATGACTAATTATTGCTATTTCCTTTATCAATAATCATGTGTACGTATTTTCTATCAACGTACTTACCAGTGCGCTGGTCGACCTTCCTGGAGTACTCCGAGCACTCCTGCTTGATGTCAGGGTACCATATGTCTATATCAGTGTGGGGCGCTCCACCGCCTGTTCCCTCGCCAATCTCAGCTGGGGACCCCTCCCCTGGCTGCACCGCCCCTCCCTCGGCAGTGCCAGGCGCACTTCTACAGCCGACGTCGCTCATACCTATTTCTTAAATCAGTATAAATAATCCAATATAACAGAGCTGAAGTCATTTGCCCAAATGTAACTACAATTGGAAACAATATAAAAAATACCCGCGTGATATCAACATTTATATATACCGTATACATATAGCGCCCTCCTTCATCCGTACTCTGTTCAATGTAGAATGTTCAACGGGTGTAGCACCAGTTGAACATTCTGAGCTAAATTTTGAGTAGTTACATCATCGAATCATACGAAAAACAAAATATACTCTCCCTTCTCCCTCTTACTAGGCCACCTCCTCATAAATAGTATAAATAAGTATTGTATTAGGTATTTTGAATGCCATTCCTTCCAAATGTGCATATACTGCTATATACCCTACCTCTGAGCGACTTACCCCTTGCCGCATCTGATATAAACGTGTATCAAATAGAATACCATCAAATTTTTAAACAGTTGCACTCTAGGATCCTGAGGAAAATAGTCTTCCCACCTCTCGCCCCTTTCCACACCAGCAATGACTAACTATGGCCACATTAGATTAGATTTTTTCTTTCCATCCGTCTAGAGCGGTCACCCCAGCGCGCGCCATCACATTACTCATTACTATCTAAAGTGAACTCCTCACCGGCGCGCCGGTCACCCCTCCTGGCGTACTCCGAGCACTCCTGCTTGATGTCGGGGAGCGATATATCCACATCAGAGTAGATCGCTCCATCGTCTTCCCCTTCATCGCCGCTCTGGGCTGGAGACCCTGGCTCAGGCTTCACGGCTCGAGCATCTGTGCCAGCACGGTCCATAGTTTTAGGATCTCACAAGGAATGACGCGTAATTAACCCGAAATGGCGGCCGACACCCTTATGACATCCGATGCAGTTTATTTATCTAAAATTCTTCGCGTTCCCTTCAGACACACGACTGAAAACAATGTTATGTTGTGAAGAAAATCATCACTTTTTATGAAAACAATTATTAACTCAATTTCTGAATAAAAGAATATTTCATAGATTTACATTAAACCGTTTTAGGCGCGGAAGTCGTCTGCCAAGTGACACTTCGTTGTATCAGTACTGTTAAATCGGCAATTAAGAGTCTGATTCGACCTTCGCGATGGAAAAACATTATTAAATTCGCAAAAGGCAAAAACTGTGGTTGCAGACTTATAAAATATCCAAATATCCTGGCGTTATTTCGTAACTAGTTTTCACAATTTCGAAACATTAAAACGCAGACGACGCACGCCAGCAAGCATGGAATACGCAACGCTACTAACCATAGATAAGGGGTGTAACTAGAACGGGAACTCATTCCGGCTTGTTCACGTGGTGTTGTGTCATGTAGCGACAGTTTATTTGTATATTTATGGTTTTGAAAGAATATTTTTGTTACTAATTTATTGACAGCTATACTTAGAAATAATTTTGTTGTTGTCGAAGCAAAATGCCTATCGAGAAAAATGATTAATGTGATATAAAGCCGCCATGACGTCGGGCCTCGTGTGATATTAAGCCGGGGCTCCTTTAGGAGTTATAATTCAATTAATCGATGATTAATCGAACATGCATCACGTTCCTGATCGCTCTCAGAACGATATCCCGCTCTCTAATGGAATGTTCTTTTCGCTCGTCCATCCATCAGATATCACGCCTTTTTTAGTGCCACGGTTATAGGAAGATGCCGGTGAATATAAACACTCGGGAGATACACAATTTGGATATTTATTGATTATACATTAACATTCTTGGACAGGTGGAAATACTTATAACTAACTTAATCTACAACTATTTCTACCTCGGATTATCTTGCGATGTTTCTCCGGGTCTTCTTCCGGAAACCTTGTCTCAGGCCGGCGAAACGATGCCGTGAGCGCCCGGCTTGGGCAGCTACCTACCGAGTGCTCTGCTGGACTGAGGACCGGTCGGCTGCTCCTGGGTAGATGCGGTGAAATGTGGCTGTCTATCCTTCGGCTCTCTGTTACGTTCGTATAGGATTTCTGATATTGACTGTCTGCAATTTTCCACTCCGATCTTCAACTGCTAACCTTCGACTGTCAATTTTGTCTGATGTCCGGCTCCGATCTTCAACTTTCGACTGCCGACTCCGATGATGAGCTCTCACTTCCGGCTCTTTCTCCCAACTTCTGTTTTTTACCACGTGTTTTCAACTGCCCTTTCTGGACCTCGTCTTCAACTGACTTTTTCAACTCGCTCCTTCCAGACCTCGTTTTCAACTGACTTCAACCTTGGTTGCAACTCCTTCCGAGCCTTGTATTCAACTGACTTTTCAAAATGGCATTCTGGCCTTTTTAGTGTACCCATGGCGAGGGCGTACTTCTCGTTCAGGGGTAAAAGACAGTTGGTAGCACGCAGTTGTGAAACGAACCCCGGAGTAACGAGTCGGACATGAGGTCCGGTAGGACGAGTGGAACGAGGTCCGGAAGGCAGTGGTAAAAAGCAGTCCAAAACATGCAATTGAAAAACGAGATCCGGAGAAATGAGTCGGAGACGAGGTCCGGGAGGACGAGTTGGATGATGCTAGGAGGAGTCAGTTGTAAAAAAGCAGTTGGAATCGAAACCCGGAGTAGTGAGTCGGACATGAGGTCCGGAAGGACGAGTGGAACGAGGTCCGGAAGTGATTTGTATATGGTAAAAATGGTTGTTGAATTTTAATATCAAATAACTGAGACTGGGTATGGCATTAAAAATGAACAACGCTATAACGTCATCGCACGATAATGTCAGATGAACGTACCCTCGAGCTTTCTCTATGTCTTTCATGAATTGTAATCTTTTGACGTTTATGTCGAATGATACCACGACGAGCGTTGTATCTAATTATTTTAAAAGTTGCTTAAATATGTTCGTTATCAAAGTAAAAGTATACTGTAAGGGTGTAAATGCACTGGTTATATAAAAGTAGTAGCCGAGACTGCCGTAGAGGCGCCACCCATGACTGCTAATATGCAAGCAGCCATGAGACCGCGATTGTTACGTTTATGAAATTATAACCTAATAAATAATACTTTGCTACTTGAGGTTTTATGTATAATATAATCCAGTGGAATTATGGATCCCGTTCATCTTAATTGTATCACGGCGAAGTCTGAACCTGGCAGCGGTGGCTGTGAACTCATCAAGGTTAAAGAAGAAAATGATACCGAGGAACCCGATACTAATTTTGATAAGCCAGAAATGTGTGCCGTTAAGTTGGAGCCAGGCACGTCGACCATCAAGGCAGAGCCAGGGCGGGCAGCGGAAGGTGACGAGCTCTATACTGATATAGATGATAAAACATTTACTTAAAGTGCTTTCGAAATATACACACTCGCTTACATGTTCGAAACATTCATTACCTACAAGTATTTTGCACGGTGTCTCGCTCTCCATATCTCTATTACTTTCGACTTTTTGATATTATAAGGTTAATAAAATATCATTTTTAACTATTTCTTATTTTTTATTATACCTGATCAGCAGATAATCCCGAGCCAGGAACATCCACCGTGAAGGACGAGCCAGGGTTCAGAGCGGAAGGTGACGAGCTCTATACTGAAATAGATGTATCATATGCTGATGTCAAAGAAGAAATCGTGAAGAATTCCAGCGGTAAGTCAACTTGTAAATGCATTTATTGACAGATTTTTCAACGCTACTCTTTTCTAACCTCAAAGTAATAGAGAGACGTTTGTCTGGTCATATTGATTTACGAAAGGTTATAATCTGTATCGTAATATATGGACCAAATTCTATTAAAAGGTGTCGAAACTATCAATAATAATTTAAAACTGTTCACTCATATTATGGTACAGTTTATAAAAATAACCCTTTACGTATCTTAGTTAGTATTTTTAATGACAGCGGCGTTTATATTTTCATACATTATACATATATTTTCCTTCCAGACTCGCTTGAGAGTGCTATCCCACACATTCTGGTACGTCCGAAGCTGATGCAAGGCCACGTCAGCGGGCATTCTACAAAGCACTCTCTATTCTGTCCTGAGTGCAGTTACTCGAGTAATCACAGGGCTACTTTAACAAGACACTTGCTTACTCACAGTGGAGAGAAACAAATGAAGTGTAATGAGTGTAGTTATTCGAGTAATCGTGTATCTTCTTTGAAGAGACACATGTTTACGCATACCGGAGAGAAACCAATATCATGTACCGTGTGCGATTATAAATGCAATTGCAAATCTGCGTTGAATCAGCACATGTTCACTCATTTCGGTGAGAAACCCATTTCATGTGCCATGTGCAGTTTTAAGTGCTTTTTCAAATCTGCTTTGAATCAACATATGTTTACTCACACCGGAGATAAACCTATAGCGTGTACTATGTGTGATTATAAGTGTAGTTTAAAATCTAAGTTGAATCAGCACATGATTACGCACACCGGAGAGAAACCAATATCATGCACAATATGTGATTACAGGTGTAAAAATAAATCTACCTTGACTCAACACATGTTCATTCATACCGGAGAGAAACCAGTGTCTTGTGCCGTGTGCGATTATAAATGTATTTCAAAATCTATGTTGACCAAGCATATGTTTACTCACACCGGCGAGAAACCAGTAGCATGCACCATGTGTGAGTATAGGTGCAAATCCAAAGCTTTTTTGACTAATCATATGTTTACTCATACCGGAGAGAAACCGAAGTCTTGTACCGTGTGCGGTTATAGATGCATTTCAAAATCTACTTTGACCACGCACATGCTCACTCACACCGGAGAGAAACCGATTTCTTGTACCATATGCGATCACAAGTGCCATACAAAATCTAATTTGAATCAGCACATGCTGACCCACACCGAAGAAAAACCAATATTATGCGCCTTGTGTGAGTATAGGTGCAAATCGAAATCTAAGTTGAATCTGCACATGCGCACTCACACCGGAAAGAAAACAAACCCATCTGGCCGAAGCGTTGGCAAAGGTGGTCGGCCCAGAAAAAGGCATTACTGATTGTGTAGAGCGGGCGCATTCTCTAATATAGTCAAAACTGTAATAAAAGGTTTCTCATTTTGTATTGATTCATTAAATTATGACATATTTTTAAATTATATATTTATAATTTATAAATTATGGTGTGGAATCATGTTCCCTGAAGGCAAGGCAGTGAAGATATAATAATTCATTTGTGATGTGGTGTTGGAGACACATTTTCGCGATGGCGAAACGCACGAATGTCTCCATTCTGCAGGAGCTGAACATAAAGGATATACTCAACCATTTTCCTGAGACAAATATCTGAAGTTTTTGGGCATCTTGCGATAAGGGAAGATAGTTTGTAGAAGCTCGTTGTAGTGAACCACGTCGAAGGATGTAGATGAAGACGTCGTTTGAGCACTAAGGCTTCATGGCTAGAAGGAGGGGAACATTGTGAAAACATAGAAACTGGTCATGTAACATCCTGAACATGTAATTGATGCGGCTAAGCCGATTTTTAGCTGCATCATCATGAACGCGCCTAATTCAGTTTTCTTTTGAATATTGAGTATTGCTGGCGTCGTCAACTAATGTTTATAAATCCTATTCGTAAATTTATATCATACATCTTGTATGATATAAATTCGCTACGGTAACGCTTGTTGTAAGTCAAAAACGACATGTTTATCTAAGATACGCGGCAGGATATGGTTCATTCCGCTCTCCCGCTCAATGTCCGCCTTAAAAAATAGTAAGCCCAAAAAAGAATGCACTATGTTCAGAATTACATGTCAGATATATACAAAGTTTCCATTCAAACAATAACTCATCCCTAGCAATAAACACAAGACAACGAATAAACCTTTCACACCAGTTCCGAGAGCAACAGCGACATTCTTTCAACGTTTCTATATGTTTTTAGTTCTGAAACTGTACAACATACTTAACACTAACTGGAAATTAATCACTTACATAAAAATTCCGCAAAAATTGACTTAATATAGGAATAGATCAGTCAGTTTTTTTATTGTCTCTATTTTTATTATATCTTTGTCGAATTTAATTTAAATTAATAACACAACAGCATAAATAAAAACTGTCTACTTTAACACGGACGGTAGTCTAGTAAAGTAACTGCAAAGTCAACTAATAAATGTTTTATATTATTGTAGGTATACTTCTGTTGTAAAGAAAAATGTATTTCAATAAAGATTTATCTTATCTATGCGTGTTCTATACGTTTTGAAGAGTATATAAATAACAAATAAAAAATAAAAGTTCTTTGTTAATTTAAAACTTGCTGTTTACTTTATATATTTTTATATCGAAATTTAAATAATTTAATTAATTTCTTAAATTATTTAGAAGCTGTTATGTGTAATTCTTTTATACGCTAGCATCTACATATAAAAGTGTAAAATGTTTGAACACCTCGGGCGCAGCCCAGTCACGCATAAATACGATTATGTATGTATAAATAAATAGATAATAATGTTTCTTTAATTAATATTTATTTGTATTAAAAATACCACAAAACTATATTCTGAACTACACGACAAAAGTGTTTTTTTTATTAAGAATATTACATTTTTGAGCAGTGTGAAATGATTTTACAATAAAAGTGTATTTAGATAACCGTGGATAAACTTATTATTATATACAATAAATTTAAAAATAATATATAGAAAAATTGACTAATTGATCAATTAAACAAACACGAGCAAAATTGCTCCACAGGCGACTAATAATAAGGCCTGTATTCAGAACGCGTCGGTAATGCCTGCCCTTTCATTTAAAATTCCATTAACGAGTCAATTCAATTCAGAGTCGCACAAAAGTCCGCGCCCGACAAAAGTATGACGTCACACGCTAAAGTCAACGCTTTCTTTGAAATTGTGTACGAACTTTCAATTCAGAGTCAAACCTTACTGGCTGCGCATGCACATTATCGTAAAATACATGGAACCACGCACCTTTGAAGGGACAGCTTTTAAAGGTGACCGATAGCTACCTTATATTTTTTTAAATTACGGAATCATTGATGTTCTGGATGACAATTTTGAGGAGTACGTCGATCAGTGGCGTGACTGCGAACGTTGGGCCTAAATGCAAAATGGAAGGGTCCCTTGTATATGAATTATGTGTATGTACGAATAAGAATATAAAGAACATTAATAAAGGCTTCTAATCAGAATTTATCAAGTAAACTTTAACACTAGATTTATCTAAATTACGTAGCGTGCAATTAAAACTAAGTTATACTAAATCTATACATTACACCATCAGCCTCATTGCCTTTGTTTTCGTCCTGTTCACGGGTCACTGGTTTTAATTCTATGTCGCTTGTGAAGAATATCGCAAAGCCCTCCTTTCGCGCATTTTGCTGCATGTCCTCGCGACCGTGTTGGCGGCCACGTGTCGACGTCCTCAACCATCCGTTTCACTCCTGGTGACCAAGCGTGGTGAGCTTCCGGACTCGCGCACGTGGGGTCCGCTCCATCAAGTCTGGGACCTGCTTCGACGTCCTCAGCTACATTGTTGATAGTCTCGGCTCACACAAAGTGCCCGCTCAATGGATTTCCAGATCTACCGCGCCGGAAGTTTCTTATCTGGCAGCCTCTCATCAGGCTGGCAGGGACATTTGTAACTTCGGTACGGTTGTTCTGCTGCCTCGTACTGGACACGAGGTGTAGTGATCCCTCGTGGCAGCGGACGATGTAAAAGACTCCTGATCGCTTCGAAAGACTCGTCGAACTCGGTCGAAATGGAAACGAAAAAAGAGGGCTTTTAAAAGCGCGCTCCAGAATTTATCGACATGAGAGAGGGGTGTTTCGTTAGGTTGGCTGTGGGGTGGGGATGCCAGTGTTGACAGCATCATATTATAACTATGGTGGTGCATATCTATATCACAATTTACAAACAACAAATGATAATTATATATTTCTATTTATACAAAATTATGCAAATCTTAAGCCAATTCATTGTTTTTATTTTATATATTTTTATCTATTTTGTTTTGGGTAGCATGCATAACATTTAAGCCTTAAATAACTATATACACAAGGAAATATGAACACGCTCGCGTTCAGCGTGATTTTAAACTTAAGGTCATACACGGGGCACGGTTATATCATAGAGGTTTGGTTATATATACATATTTAAATGTTATCAAGTCAGACAAATAAGAGCCGTGTTATGAGACGCCATTGCACGTAGTTTCACAGAAATTTGGCATCCTTGGTGTGAATTCAGTTTCCGGGAGCGACGAAGCGACCCTAGAAGCCCGCAAGACACCCTCAACTGACCTTAGCTGACAAAAGACGCAACGAGCTATCAGTGGACGACGCATTAACATTAAGTGCAATGGATTCGTTCCATGAAGACTGACCTCTACATAAATAAAATGAAATAACGTAGTCCACGTGTTAGAGACGTAATTTCTACTGCCTAAATAATTAATTTATACAGTTCAAAATTCTTTCCAAAAGTTGTGTATAACTTTTTACTTTTAATTGTTTTTCTTGATGTATAGTAATTACAATGACACAAGTAGTAGCACACGGTCCAAAAAGGGTGAAAGTCGTAAGTTCTAGTGTTCTGCCGCCAGATGGCACTAAACGACAAGAACATGCCGGAACGAATTGCCTTTCTAAGTTATCTATGGTTAGTGGCGTCGCGTCTCCTATGCTTGCCGGCGTACGTCAATGTCCGCGTTTTGAAGCTTTCAAATTGTGAAAACTAGCTGCGAAATAACGCTGGACGCGTTTCTTCAGGTATTTTATATATCTGCAGCCACAATCGTTGCCTTCTGCGAATTTAATTGCGTTTTTCTATCCCGAAGGTCATATCGGCTCAAGGTCCGATTTGACAGCAGTGATATAACGAAATGTCACTTGACTCGCGAGCGTCGGTAAGGCAAACGACGTCCGCGCCAAATCTGTTTAATGTAAATCTTTTATTCAGAAATTGAGTAAATAAGTGTTTTAATAATACTGGAGAAGTTTCTTCACAACACAACATTGTTTTTAGCCGCGTCTTTGAAAGAAGTGCGTAGAATTTTAAATAAATATACTAAATCGGTTGTCATAAGTGTGTCGGCCGCCATTTGAGGTCATTCCTTGCTCACTGCGAGATCCTAGAACCATGGACCGCGCTGACCCAGATGCTCCTGCCGTGAAGCCTGAGCCAGGGTCTCCAGCCAAGAGCGACGATGAAGGGGAAGGCGGTGGAGCGACCTATTCTGATGTAAATATGTCGCCGCCCGACATCAAGCAGGAGTGCTCGGGGTACTCCAGGAGGGCCGACCAGCGCGCCGGTGAGGAGTTCACTCTAGATAGTAATGTATTATTTGAATGTCGCGACAGGTGTGACCATGGAAGCGAAGAAAAAGCCCCAACTGAGATGACCAGATAGCAAGACTGGGTCCGGGCAGAAGGAGATGGGGGACTACTTTCATCAGGATCCTAGACTGCAACTGAATAAAATTTTACGGTGTTCTATATGATACACGTTTATATCAGATGTGACAAGAAGTAAGTCGCTCAGGGGTAGGATATGTAGCAGAATATGCACATTTGGAAAGAATGGCATTCAACATATCAAATATAATACTAATATATACCATTATGAGGAGGTGGCTTAGTTAGAGTATTTTTTTTTGCGCAGGATCCTAAAGTGTAACTATGCAACATTTGGCTCAGATTGTTCAACGGGTGTAGAATTGATTGGAGAACAGACAAAAGAGGGCGCTATATATATATATGTTGATATCACGCGATTACTTTTTATATTGTTTCCAATTGTAGTTACATTTGGGCAAATAACTCCAGCTCTGTTATATTGGATTATTTATGCTGATTTAATATATAGGTACCAGCGACGTCGACTGGAGAAGTGCGCCTGGGACTACCAAGGCAGAGGGGGTGCAGCCAGGGGAGGGGTCTCCAGCTGAGAAGGGCGAGGGAGCAGGCGGTGGAGCGCCCTACACTGATATAGACATATGGTACCCTGACATCAAACAGGAGTGCTTGGAGTACTCCAGGAAGGCCGACCAGCGCACCGGTAAGTAGATTGGTGGACTAATCGTGACCATTAAAGGAAGCTGTATTAATTAATGGTATGTTGATAGAAAATATGTACATATGATAACAAATCAAGAGTTGAATGAATTAATCGGTACGAAAATTGTTCAATGAACCAGCAAATCTGAAGGGAGCAACTATTCTTGCTGCTTTCCTGGGTTAAGTGCAGAATATGTAGTATCTAAGTTTTATACCTGATCATTTTTTATGTGTTTAATCTTTTAATGTTTTATTAAATGTGGCAAGACAAGATGTAAATATATATATATAATTTTTACAACTAATTAAAAACGTTTGTACGATTTTATGTATTTTTTGTATTTCACATATAACGTTCTTCATTGCATTATAATTAAATTAATTATTTATTTCCACCCTATCTCGAATAGTTTTTGAGAGTTGGTCACTCTCGTTTCGATTCCTCATAATTACATATTTATTTTATTTTATTATATTCAGTCCTTATTAACATTGTCATCATTATACCATCATAGGTTGGCTCCGGTATCATTGTACCAGAGCCATACCTGTACAGTTTGTCGTGAGACTTTTTATCACATTCAATTCAGAGGGCAGCCAGAGAGAAACTATAGAAATCATACACCCTCAAAAGGGGAGGGAGACGTTACATTTATGTGTTGCTGTCGCAGAACTCGGACACAGTCCGGCAGAAATTCACCCTGTCCAGGTCGCAAGATGTGAGAGGGAGAGCCAGTAGAATGCTCCGTTAGGTCTCTCTAGCCACTGCTCTTCCCGACATCGTTCATCCCAGCAACCCCCCAGCGAGACACCCACACCCTAATTACTAACCGGAAATATATGAGATTCCTTTCCTTTAATTATATAATAATTTACTATTTAATTCCAACTTAACAATGACAAATCCTTAATCTAATAATATATAGTTAGCTTTACATCAGGCTCAGCTCCTATCATCTAATGATTAACGCAGATTGATAATTAAAATCGGAACGACCAGACCGACCTATTACCCAGCTGCTTCGGATCAGGTAGGCATATTAGACTCGGCGTAATCCTTCGGAAGTTGGCTAACGGTTCAAAAAGGGCGGGGATTAGATCCCGACTTGTACACATATGCGCGCCCCTTGCAATAGTTTATGCCGGGCTGGGTCAAACACTTGTTTTTAATTAGTCGCCAAAGCCACGTTACGAGCTTATTACATGGGGCATGAGCGTAATAAGTTGTCAAAAAATGTTATTAATACGAAGACATTTTTCCATTGCAGATTTATTGGAAACACAATATTCTGTTTCTGCTATTCTACCTGGGTCTCCGCCTATCCTTGGAAAGGAATCTGAATTGGAGACGCTCACTTCAACTAGTGAGAAAAAGTTTTCATGTTCACAGTGCAATTATTCATGCAACCAGAAATCAAGATTCAAAACACATGCTCGCACGCATACTGGGGAGAAACGCTTTTTATGTTCACATTGTAATTATTCCTGTTATTATAAATCACACTTAAAAACACATGCCCTCACGCACATTGCAGTGAAACTATTTTCATGTTCTCAGTGTAATTATTCGTGCAATCAAAAATATGTCCTAAAAAGACATGTGCTTACTCATACTGGTGAAAAACTGTTCTCATGTTCACAGTGCAATTATTCGTGTAATCGGAAATCTCAACTAACAATCCATATGCTTTCGCATGCTGGAAAGAAACAATTTTTATGTTCGCAGTGCAATTATTCATGCAATTATAAATCAAGCCTCATAAGTCATGTGTTTAAGCATACTGGTGAGAAACTATTTTCGTGTGCAGAGTGCAAGTATTCGTGCAATCAGAAATCAAGATTAAAAACACATGCCCTCACGCACATTCCAGTGAAACTATTTTCATGTTCTCAGTGTAATTATTCGTGCAATCACAAATATGTCTTAAAAAGTCATATGTTAAATCATACTGATGAGAAACTGTTGTCATGTTCACAGTGCAATTATACGTGCAATCAGAAATCAAGATTAAAAACACATGCCTTCACCCATATTGCAGAGAAACTGTTTTCATGTACTCAGTGTTATTATTCGTGCAATCATAAATATGTTTTTAAAAGACATGTGCTAACTCATACTGGTGAGAAACTATTCTCATGTTCACAGTGCAATTATTCGTGTTATCGGAAATCACAATTACCAATCCATATGCTTTCGCATAGTGAAGAGAAACCATTTTTGTGCGGACAGTGCAATTACTCGAGCAAACAAAAACATGTCTTAAAAAGACATGTTCTTATTCATAATAAGGTTAAAATGTTTTCTTGTTCACACTGTAATTATTCGTGCAATCAAATTACACAATTAAAGGAACACGCGCGTAGGCACATTAATGTGAAATTCTTTTCATGTTCACAGTGTTCTTATTTATGCAATGAAAAATCTAACTTAAAGAGACATGTGCTTAATAAGCACACTGGATAGATTCTTAACTTATTAACTAATACGATTGTTGTATTACTTAATTGTATAACAGACCTAGTCCACAATACTGGAGGTCATGCAATAAAGAGTTTATGCCTTTTTATAATACGAGACGATAATGTTCAAGCTACCATGACCTATTCTTAATCATTTCAGAGATACAAGCATTTCAATAAGTCATAGTCACTGGAGGGTTTTGATTAATTGAACATGTAAAATTGATTTTAAATAATACATTTAAGTTAATAAATAAAAGGTAATCGAACTTGGAATGCCAAAACTATATTTTCTTGCAAGATTTATTGCCCTCATCACTTAGAGACTGAAGCAAAGTATTCGGACAATAATGGGTCAATTTCGCATATATTGATTTCGAAGTTGATATGTAGATTTAAAGTTTAATATAAATTTTGTAAAATCTTTTGATAACTACTTCAAAAATATGCTGATAATTAACTATACTAACATTATTTGAATTAACATAATCAATGTATTATTTTGTCTATGAAAATATACATCATTTGGGTGAAAATAGACACAATATGAAATAAATAATTAAATGACTTCTGTGTCATATCGAATTTCTTCGCTTAAGATCCGTGTCAACGGGGGTAGCTATTGAGCTTGACATTATCTATTCTCTGCATATAAAATGCCGAGATAGCGTTTAAATTAGTGATTCATGCTATACTGCATACGGATTAACATTGTACCTTTAAAATCTAATTTTTTTAGTAATTAACTAGTTCAATTTGTATCTATACTTTTTTGTTAAAAATTATATTTTTCTTACATTTTTTCCGATGCGCTACGAAAGTAAAAGTTTTATGCCAGATTTTTTTCTCTTTTCTTATAGAACTTGAGATATTTTTGATCTGATCTAAGGGATTTTTGTTCCACGAGGTGTTTTGGAAACAGTTCTCGATTTTGTGTACACACCGCGTCCGTACGATTCGCCTCTCGCGCCTCACTTGAGCGTGAAATGTTATTGTCGTCATGTTTGTCATTTGGATTATTTTGAATCTCCCCAATAGCAGTTTAAACGCAATAAATTATTGCAATTTATCGCCTTAAGATAACGTTTAATGACATGTCTAAATCTAAGACACTTAACACTAACATCTCAAAAAAAAAAAAAAAATTCATCTGTTTTGAGAATCGTCGGAATACCATTGTTGGGTGTTTTCGTTGAACAATGTTTCTTTGTTGATGTCATAAAAACACATTTTACGATTTAAAATTCTAAATCTATGTATGTATAAAGTACGTGCTATGGATAATAAGCCGAAGCTAGACATTAAAATTAAAACGTTTTAAATGGATATCTTTTGTATCGTGGGTATCGTGTACTTGTAGAATTTGAAACTGTAAGAATTTGAAACTGCAAGAATTTGTTTTGGGTTATTTTGCGGCTAGTGTCAGAAGTCTGAAAGGGGATCTAACCTTCAAATGGGGAATGATTAAATTGTAATATAGATTAATTTGAGGTTTTTTTTAGCAATTCTTGCTTGGCGATTTAATTACGTTTTGATGGAATCATATAAGTGATATATCGTACACGATATTCGGTGCAATGCAAGTCGAAAACTGTAAAAAAAATAGAAAATTAAATTTCGATTATCTGTAAATTGATTGAGAATGTTTCGATTCATATCTTATTAAGATATAACCTTCTTAAATATTGTGGTCCAGGTCTGTTACACCCTGTGTATAGCAAGTTTTCATATTTACTATTTTTTTTGCTCACTTGAATGTTTCACTTGTTTTGTGTAAAGATCTCATGAAAACCATATTTTTACTTATACTTAGCTTTGTTAATACAGTGTGTGCTGTTTATAAATAGTTTGAATGTATTTAAAAAATAATTCAGTGTACCATTTCGCAGAAAGGCAATTTGCTGATTCAGCCATACCTGAATGGCGGGTACGTTTTGTTTAATGTAAAATCTTGTTTATATTTTATTATTGGATTAGTTTGTATATTTGTGTAGTTGTCTGTTTGTATTCGCTAATATTGCACCGTGCGGCGTTCACAAGTACGCTTGCTTTAAACAGAAAATATTTTTTCTCACAGATATGTCTCTTCGAAATAGATTTATAAAGGTACTTTTTACTAAAATACTGTACTATTTTGTATAGCTGCGACATACTGACTTGACCCCCTCATATGTACCGCCCGTCTAGATGGGAATTATACGTGTTTAGTTTATTTTTAATGTTAATTACTACGTCACTAGTGTTTTCATGTTTAAATAAATGATGATTAAAAATGTATTCTTCTGTATTTTAGTTGTAGTATTTGAGGACGGTTAATTGGTTAATAATAATAATTGATAATTTGTATAGCGCCATTGTCGTAAAAACTTTCACCTCAAGGGCGCTTTACACATAAACTGTTTTTAGTTCTACAATTATCTTTGCTTTTTTTTTTTAATTAAAAATTGTTATTTTCACTTATGGAAATGATTTTTTGAAAAGGTGCGTTTTTAGTTTCTTCTTAAATATAGTCTCTGATGCACTGTTCCTTATAACGGAGGGCAAAGAGTTCCACGCTTTTGGGCCTGCCACCGCAAATGTCCGTTCACTAAATTTTCACTTCTGGGAACGGTTGGTCGGTTCTACAACCCTTCCTGTAGCTGAAGTAGAGACTGACCTGAGAGTTTGACGTCTATCATTCAAATTGTCTGGGATACAAAGTTCTTGAAGATACAGAGGCGTCATGTTGTGTGTCGCCTTGTACGTCAACCAGCACAATTTAAATCGGAGCCAATGTTCCGTGAAGCGGTTACTTACTACGTTATTTTGTTTAAATATGACCAACAGGACTTGGGAATACATCGGGTCATAATATATATTGTGACGTTACGCTAGAACTGTCACTGATTTTAAAGTGTTGAGACATTTGTTTCACGTATGCCATTCCTAAAGTTTGCACCTGCGCGGAGAGTTCCGTTTCTTGACAGGCGGGCGGTCTTGGCGACCCTTTTGGTGCGTTTTTATGTTAAAAACGAAAAAAATTTGATCATCCGGCTTTGTAAAAAGCAAACGTGATGTTCCTTTTTGTACATTGCATCCTCTTACTGAGGGCATATTATTGCATACGGTAATTTCTATGGATGAAATATTATTAGGTGGCATTCTTTTATAGAGGGCATATTATACTTGGAATAATTTTGATGTCCCTCGTCTCGCCCAGATCAGATCAAAAATGGCAGAAATGGAATATCGAAACTGACTCGCGGAATGTAAAACCAAGAATGGCATTCAGACAAAAAAATTAAGTACAAACGACGTCTGCATTAGAAAAGTTTAAAGTGATTTTTTTACCTTAATCTAGAATTATTTTATCTTTTCTTACATTATATCGGCTACACGTAATTATTGGTGAGTTCTATGTAACACCTAGTGTCGATGTTACCGTAATATAAATACCAGAAAGTGATATAATTGTGCCATTCCTATACAAGTTATTTGCATAATTTTGCTTTTGATATATTGTTATTTTATTGTATTTGAATGCCTTAATTTTATTTATGCTGGTGTAGAAAAGTAATAATATAGATATTTACATAATATTTTTTTTATGATGCTTTATAAAGAATGATCTTATTTACGTTTTAAATTTGAATAACTTGTTTCACTCGTATAGTGCAACTACAATTTATTCAACTTTGTTAGTATCTTGGCATCTTACCTAATTTATTTTGTACAATAAACAAAATAATATAATATTTTTTATTAGCGTAAATGTTACTATATTTTATAAGGTCTGTTTATTTATTAAGAAAGTTACATTGATTGGCAACATTACTTTGAGATTTATAAATTATTTTAGTACCAATATCCAAAAAATGTACATTTTTATTTCCACAAGTGATGCAGGTAAATCTTTTTTTTTGACAAAAGATAAGAGAGTGGTCTGATGAAGATGACGCACTTATCTCGTGATTTTTTCTGTGACAGAGACACTTATTTCGGATAACATACATTGCAACTATTGTATAGCGTTTTTTTTTTTTGGTTTGTAAATTACTTATGACATTCAATTCACAAATGTAATACTCTAAATAATCTTGGAAATATCTACGTCCATGAGAACGCCTAATTTGGATTGAGTTCACAGCACAGTCCATGAATAGGCTAACAGAAGCTGCTGTCTAATAAAACACATATAAATCTTCAAAAATAGTAAAAAATATATATTTAAGACATAGATGTCTCACAGAGACATTATTTTTACATAGGAAATATGGAAGTCTTAGGCATTACAAAGCTTACGACCTGTCATCGGCTTAACGTAACGTTCACCAATTTACCCATGCAACCACATCTATCAAATTTTTAGAAAATTTGATTGCATGCATTTTGATGACAATCCCCCGGGGGATAAAATACCAGTAGGTAATTAGTTCCTACAAAGATTTGGACAAATTGAAAATATTGTGAAAAAATATATTTATTGGACTTTCTTGCAAGCAATCATCATTAAGGAAATCACAGTTATGTAAAAGTCTACCATCTTCACAAGCTGAACGCACCTTGCAAATACCTAGGTGCAAAATGGGGCTCTCATCATTTTTAAAAACACGCCAGTACTTATATTAAAATCGTTGTAGATTAAAATCTCTAAAGAAACTGTAATTTGCTATTTTTTTTAATTACAGATGTGAAAGTGCATTGGAGTTAAAATTAGATTTCAACTGCCAAGAAGACAGACTCTTCACTTTTACATTTTACACTTAGACGTGTGAGAGTATGAAGAAGTTGTTCTCCTATATTGAAAATCATCACTATATAATTGTTTACGCGCCTTGTTACTTCGATTGGCACCACTGGGTTTCTGGGTTTATTAAAATGTGTGTGTGTTTGAGTATTGCCGCCCTTTTTTCCGAAACTTAAGAAGACGGTAACCGACAGGCGTCATTCAATTACATCCAAATAAACCACCAGTGCGCGCTTCGGTCGATCGAAATCTAAAGTAGACAACCCAGCTAAAAGAACAACGTCAGATCAGAAAGACAACAAAATTAAAAAGGTTAGTGCAGTTCATATATCATATGCGTGCTTATTGTTAATCGGAAACCTAGGAACCAGCTATCGAAGGTATTTATATAAACAACAACAAAATACTATACATCTCCTCAAACCTACTATTTTTAAGTTAATACAATAAATGCTTGTTTACATCCTCGCCCTCGCCATCAACTACAGTTGTCCCATTCCAATCTAATATACACCCGACCGACAAAACACAACAGCTTCACCCATTTTGAAAGACTCAGTCGTCACCATTTCTGTGAGAGATTTGTATCTCCTGCGAAGAAAGTACGGTTGAACCGTAATTCTTTGAAGCAACACCTTGACAATGGCACGTGTTACCGTGCCGAAAGGAAACCACACACAAAGAACGCGTTCAAATCCAGAAGAAACGCTAGTTGCATACATACTCGCCGCATTTACATGAGGTCAACACTGACCCGCGCGTAAGTACACTTCTTCCCAAATAGGCGAGCCCGGTCAGTGGCTCCGCCAGTTGCAGAGGAGAATCCATTTCGTACTCGATCAATCAACGAATAAAAGGGTAACAATCAAATCTTGTGAATACTAGTGCACTATCTGTATAATATTATAGAATCTAATTTCCTTTACACTCTCTTCCTATGCAGAAATGACAATTTATTTTTTCGTGCTACTCGGTAGTTGACCCCGATGTAGGATCAAATGTGTGCATTAGTTACGGCGCACGGAATTTAAGATTACAAGACTAATTATTTTTAATTGTAAAGTCAAGCGGTAGTGACTATCTACCACTAAAGTGGCGGAATTATTATGGTGAAAATTTGCATTACTTTATATCTGAGTCACTTGCCGCTGGAATTGATTCAACCATGTATATTAAGACTTTATTATTGTTCCAGTCATTGTTTGAATCGCCAACCATAAAATTATTTCTAAATATATGACAATCATTAAACTAGAAAGAAAAATATTCTTACGAAACGAAAAAAAACAATTAAACAAAGGTGACTGTCGTAAGTTTTAGTACTCCAACGCCAGATGACACTAAACGATGAGAATAAGACGGAATGAATTGCCGTTCTAGGTAACTTCCTTATCTATGGTTAGTGACGTCGCGTATCCCATGCTTACTGGCGTGCGTCATTGTCCCTTTTTGAAGCTTCGAAATGGTGAAAATTAGCTGCGGAATAACGCCAGGACGCGCTACGTCGGATATTATATTAATCTGCAACCACACTTATTTCCTTTTGCGAATTTAATTGTGATTTTCCATTGCAAAGGTCGTATCAGACTGTGTAAGGCCGATTTGACAGCGGCGATACAACGAACTGTCACTTGAATCACAAGCGTCGGTAAAGCAGAAGACTTCCACACGTAAAGCGGTTTAATGTAAATCTATGGAATATGCTTCTATACAGAAATTGAGTAAATAATTGGTTTCATAAAAAGTGATGAAGTTTCTTCACAACACAACATTGTTTTTAGTCGTGTTTCTGAAGGAAGCGCGAAAAATTTTATATAATTACACTCTATCGGTTATCATACGTGTGTGTATCTTATCATTCCTTGCTCGCTGCGAGATCCTTGAACCATGGACCGTGCTGACACAAAAGCTCCGGCCGTGAAGCCTGAGATAGGATCTCCAGCTCAGAGCGGCGATGAAGGAGAAGACGGTGAAGCGACCTACACGGATGTGAATATATCGCTCTCCGACATCAAGCAGGAGTCCTCGGAGTGCTCCAGGAGGACCGACCAGCGCGCCGGTGAGGAGTTCTCTAGTTAGTAATGTATTATTTGAATGTCGCGCACTGGTGTAATCATTTAATTTTGGATGGAAAACGAAGGAAAAGTCCAAACTAAGGTTACCAGATCCGGTCAGAAGGGTGGTGAGGGCGGAAAGAGTACTCTCCTCAGGATCCTAGAGTGCAACTGAATGAAATAAGATGGTGTTTTATTTGATATACGTTTATATCAGATGCGACAAGTCGCTCAAGGGTAGGGTATACAGCAGTATTTGCATATTTGGAAGGAATGGTATTCAATATACCTGAAGTATTGCTCATTTATGCCATTATGAGGAGGTCGCTTAGTTAGAGGGAGAAGGGAGTGTATTTTTTTTTTTGCAGAATCCTAAAGTGTAACTATGCAAAATTTGGCTCAGATTGTACCAACGGGTGTAGAATTGAACAGAGAACAGACGAATTAAGGCATTATAATATATATTCTGTATATATAAATGTTGATATCAAGTGATTACTTTTTATGTTGTTTCCAATTGTCGTTACATTTGCGCAAATGACTTCAGCTCTGTTATGTCGGATTATTTATACTGATTTCAGAAGTAAGTACTAGCGGTGTCGGCTGGAGAAGTGCCTCTGTGCAGCCAGGGGAGGGGGCTCCGGCTCCGAGCTGTGATGGAGCGCCCTACTCTGATATTGACATATGGCACCCTGACATCAAGCAAGAGTGCTCGGAGTATTCGAGGAACGTCGACCAGTGCACTGGTGAGTAGATTATGTAGTAATATTATGCATTCTTAATAATTAAGATATTGAAGATGTGAATGAAATCAAATATTTGTACAAATATATTTTAATGGTGACAAAAAAATATTTTTTTATGCAGAATAAGAAAGAAACTTAATCTAAAATCATCTAATTCACTGTCACTCTGCGTATAACTTATTGTTCAATAGAACTATTTTACAGAGATGAAACTGAGAAGAAAAACCATAATTCAAAATCGATTATTGCCATCATACATGAAATAAATATAATTTTGAGATCCACACTTATCCTATGATAAGTCGGTGGGCTTTTAAAATGTGGCAGAAACAAAAATACTATAAAGATTTCAAATTGTTTTATGAACCAGCAAATCTGATCGAAGCAACTAGTCTTGCTACTTTTCCTAGATTAAGTGCAGAATATGTTGTATCTACGTTTAATCATTTTTTATGTGTTTATTTTATTTTGTATTAATAATCTCTTTACCTAATGCTAATTTATATATGCAAAGTAATTTAATATATTGGTATATTTTCTTTAGTGTGGCATAAATAAAATAAAATAAATTATATTTTCGTATGATTTTATATAATCTTCGTAATTCACATATTTTGTTCTTCATGGTATTATACTTATATTCTGCAATTTACGCTTGTTATCTAGTTCTAACTTAACAATAAAAAATCCTTAATACTAATCCTTAAGCTTTACATCAGCCTCAGCTCCTATCATCTAATTGATTAAGATAGATTTACAATTAAAATAGAAACATCCAGACCGACCTATTACTTGGCTACTTCGGGCCAAGTAGGCGTATTAGTCTCGGCGTAATCCTTCGGCAGTTGGTTAACGGTTCAAAAAGGTCGGGATTAGATCCCGACTTATACTCATATACGCGCCCCTAGCAATAGATTATCCCGAGAGTTTGAGGTAAAGATTTTCTTTAATCAGCCGCCAAAGACGCGATACGAGCTTTTCAAAAAGTGTTATTAATACAAATAATTTATTTCCATTGCAGATGTCTCGGGAACACAATATTCTGCTTCTGCGAATTCTCCTGTGCCTTCGCCTATCCTTGGAGAGGAAACAGAATCTGAGACCGTTTTTACCACTAATAATTCCTACAGTGAGCGCAAGCTCACTTCTATTAGGGAGAAAAAGTTTTCATGTTCACAGTGCAATTATTCGTGCATTTTTAAATCATACCTGAAAAAACATGAAAAAACACATTCTGGGGAGAAACCGTTTTCATGTTCACAGTGCAATTATTCGTGTACCTTAAAATCAAACCTCAAAAAACATGAAAAGACGCATACTGGGGAAAAACCGTTTACATGTTCTCAGTGCAATTATTCATGTAATCGAAAATCAAGATTGCTAACACATGCACTCATGCATACAGGAGAGAAACTGTATTCATGTTCACAATGCACTTACTCGTGCATCTTAAAATCGTACCTCAAAAAACATGCACTTACGCATAGCGAAGTGAAACTATTTTTATGTTCACAGTGCAATTATTCATGCAATCAAAATTCACAATTAAAAACGCATGCACTCAAGCATTCTGGTGGCAAAATATTTTCATGTTCACAGTGCAATTTTTCATGTTATCAGAAATCAAATTTGACAAGGCATGTGCTCACGCACAGAGTTAAATTGTTTACTTGTTTGCAGTGCGATTATTCATGCAATCAGAAATCATTATTAAAAAGACATGCATTCACACATACTGTAGAGAAACTATTTTCATGTACACAGTGCAAGTATTCGTGCAATCGTAAATCATACTTAAAAAGACATGCACTCACGCATATCGTAGAAAAACTATTTTCTTGTTCACAGTGCAATTATTCATGCAATCGGAAATCATACTTAAAAAGTCATGTACTCACGCATTCTGGAGAAAAACAATTTTCATGTTCACAGTGCAATTATACATGCAATAAAAAATACACCTTAAAATTACATTTACTTACGCACATCGAAACGGAAGTATTTTCATGTTCACAGTGCAATTATTCATGCAATCAGAAATCAAGATTAAAAAAACATGGACTCACACATACTGGAGAGAAACGATTTTCATGTTCTCAGTGCAATTTTTCGTCTTATTATAAATCAAACTTAAAAACACATGCACGCACGCATATGGCAGAGAAACTATTTTCATGTTCTCAGTGCAATTTTGCGTGTAATCGAAATGCAAACCTAACGATACACGCGCTGAGGCACACTGATGTGAAACTCTTTTCATGTACACAATGTAATTATTCATGCAACGAAAAATCAATCTTAAAAAGACATGAATTCACACATACCGGGGAGAAACCGTTTTTATGTTCGCAGTGCAATTATTCGTGCAATCGGAAATCATACTTAAAAAGACATGCACTCACGCATATCGTAGAGAAACTATTTTCATGTTCACAGTGCAATTATTCATGCAATAAAAAATGCAATTTAAAATCACATGCACTTACGCATAGCGAAACGAAACTATTTTTATGCTCACAGTGCAATTATTCATGCAATTATAAATCAAACCTAATAAGTCATGTGCTTACGCATACTAGTGAGAAGCTTTTTTCATGTTCACAATGCAATTATTCATGCAATCAGAAATCAGGATTAAAAAAACATGGACTCACTCATTCTGGAGAGAAACGTTTTTCATGCTCACAGTGCAATTTTTTGTGTTATTATAAATCAAACTTAAAAAGACATGCACTCACCCATATTTCAGGGAAACTATTTTCATGTTCATAGTGCACTTATTTGTGCAATAATAAATTAATTTTAAAAACACACGCACTCCCGCATTTTTATGTGAAAGTTTAATATTTAATTTGACTATTTTTTGCTCACTTGAATGTTCACTCTTGTTTTTTTCTGATCTGTTTTGTTTAAAGGCCTCATGAAAACCATATATTTACTCATACTTTGCCTAATTAATATAGTGCGTGTTGTATATAAATAGTTTGAATGTATTTAGAAAAATAATTAAATATACCATCTTTAAAGGAATACGTAAATCTTGCACCGATAGGATCCCATTAATGAATTGGAATTGCACGATCTCTGCGTCCCGCGGAATGGATTACAGCGGTTCCGATCATAAATCGAAATCACCACAGGGTAGGGAATCAAAAGAAAATTAGGGAAACCTGGGTATAAGGGTCGGTAAGGGGATCGGGGTTCCTATCGAAGGACTAGTGATCTCGGGAACTTGGATTCGGAAGGACTGCTCGCCTTACCTTTATATCATCCTGTAGTTGCCGCAACACAAACGGCTCGCGGAATGAGCCGATCTCCAATCCCAATTGAATACGGTGATGACAAAAGTTTATCCACGACACACACAAAACAAACACTACGTGATCAAACACAATATAACAAATTACAGTGCTGGTGCACTGGAGCTGACAAATCCACCCTGCGATGTCGCGATCGAACAAATATCGGTCACGTTGACTTCAAGGTCGCAATTAACTGTATACGAGCATTAGGAATTTGGATGCGGAAAAGGTGTCAATAACATGGGTCGCGCCCGTTTCGAAAGACGCGCCATAAGTGTGTTTTACGATCCGTAACACCATTTGTTAACTACGCTCGCAGATATACCTGAATTGTTTAATGTAAAGTCTTATTTTTATTTAATTATTTGGTTAGTTTATACATTTGTTTAGTTATCTATTTGTATTCGCTAATATTGCACCGTGCGGCGTTCACAAGTATACTTGGCTTAAATAGAAAATATTTTTTCCCAGATATATCTTTTCGAAATAGATTTATATTTTATTATTTTCGTACTCATTCGTAATGAAACACTTGAATGTTTAAGCTATAACTAGTGTGTTATTTAATTGTATTTGATTATGTTTTATTTATGGTGGTATGAAATAAGTTAAAATATGTCAATTGAAATAAATAAAAATTATGGTGCTCTGTACAGAATGCTCTTAGCTTACGTTTGAAATTTGCATTGACATATTTCATCCATATATTACAACTACAATTTATTAAACTTTGTTAGTTTCTTGGCATCTTACCTAATTTATTTTATAAAATAGACAAAATAATATAATATTTTCTATTAGCATATATTTAGTTATAATTATAATATTTTATACGATCTGTTTATTCATTAAGAATGTCGCATTGATTGGCAATTACTTTGAGGTTTATAAATTATATTTGTACCTATATCCAATAATTGGCAAAAGAACGTTTACAGCTGACTCAAACGAGAACTTGGTTCAGGTTTAGAGCTTCATAATTATAGTAAGTCTTTCCATGAATATTATGTTTTAAATGATATAAGATTCTTGATTACCTAGATATTTCGGCAAACACATCATTATCAACGTCTGAGGTTGTGGGTAAATACTCCGTGAAGATGTGGAAAACTTCGTTTCTGCTCATCAATTACTTAAACCCATAAAAAAACAAAGTAGATTGCTCTTTCAAATAATGGAACGATAAATGTATTAATTTGAAAAAGGTCTGACATATAAATTCGTAAATTTGTCGTCAAAAATAATGTCGCTATAGCATAGTTGGATAATGCACCTTCCCCGGTTTGGAAAGAGATCCAGGTTCGAATTCTGGTGGCGCAACAATAATATTTTTCGATAAAATTCATTTTATATGTATATCTTTCTAATTAATACATTTAATTAGTATTGGAACCCATAATAATACTTTACCAAATCGGATGCTGTCTGATTTGGCATTAATTCATTCTGAATAATAATGCCACTTAGGATAACAGCTAAAAGTTATGAATAATTCAAGGTGACCGAATTATCCCGGCCATCGCCATAGAATCACGGTAAAGTGTATTCATATTGGTGGGATAAGGTCCCGTGGACTGCGTCGATGATGATATTGATCAGTGGACGCAACCCGAATTGGAATTATGAAGGAAAATGAACGCGATCTACCTCGCTTTAAAGTCCTGGGTTGGTCTTCACCTCCAGTTGACCAGCACGTTTGTTGTGCAGAACCGAGAGATCACTGCACTTCCGGCGCTGTTTTGTAGAATCCTTCCTCTTCGCGGTCCCAGCGTTACGCACGGCGTTGCTTTTTTCGGACGTTAAAAAAGAACATAGATCTTGACAGGTATAGATTAAGGTTTAAATATTAGATAGACAGAATGTACAGGCAGCGGGTATTCGATGTGCATCAACACATATGACGTGACTCGCAAACAAACGTAGATGGAATTATATTATTTGATCGAGTACCTCCTTGTTCGGTGGCCAAATTCCTGGAAAAGTCTTGCACACCTTGATAACATTCAACTCTAGGATATTGCTGATTTCTTCGTATGGACATTGCTCGATTACACGATGTAGGTATGCGTGAATTAAGTACTGCTGAAAAGTTTACCCGCACAATGCACTAAATTAAATATGTGCCCTTGTGCGGCTATCCGACTAGCAACAATTGCATAGCAGTAACTGATTGACGCTAATTTGTTTGTAAATATGAATAATGACCAATTCGTGGAGTGCATCCAAACTCACCTGACGGAAATAATAATGGAAAAATAAATGTTTTGATAAAATATTAATACACTGATGACCTTCTACATTCCTAGGGGGAACCACAATATTGACGGTAACCTACCTACATATACAATGGCGACTTAGTTAGAATTTTTGTGGGGTTAGGACGGTGTTTAAATGAAATAAATGTGATTGGCGTGTTGTGGTGTTTATTGTGATGGATATAACAATGAAGATAGATATAATGAAAGGAATGAATGATTATGTAGAAGGTGCGCGTGTATTATGAACTGAAATGAAGCGAGTTGGCGGTCTTGCTCGGCGAGCGTGAGCCGGCAAGACCGCCGTTGTGAAACGATGAAACTGGGAGAGACTGCTCGGCGGTGAATCATTAAACCAGACTTGTAGCAGCAGCCGGCCGTGCTGTCGCTAGCGTTGATGCCGGTTGAGATGGCGGTGGACATGAACTCTGATCGCTACACATTGGAAGGAACATTATTCAAGTGTCTCAAAAGTCATTTTCATAATAAAAGATCTGTAATAAAATAATGGATGGGTTCAATAAAAAAAATGTTTATTTTTCATTTTAGTACAGTCCCTCAGAAATTATTTCTTAAAAATTACCTTTTCTAAATGTGATCCGTTGTTTCGCAGGCACTCTTCTAAACGGGAGGCAAAATTTTTGTAAAATGCAAATGCGATCGCTGCTATCTCTTCTGGTCCAGAGAGGGAGGATTGTTACTGTATACCTATGATTTAAGGTAGCCCTATCGGTGTCAAGTCGGCGCTGCGTGGAGACTAGTTTATTTCACCTCGTCGGGATATCAATATTCCAGGGAAAATTTCTGGTATGGTCACGCTCCATAGCGACTGAATTCCCAAGGACGCGACTAGCGATCAACATACCCCCCCACCCCTCTCCGGCTCGTTGCGTCGGTGCAGCGAACAAACCATGGACACACTAGGATCTTTGATGATCTGATGTCGAGAGCGCAAAGATCAGTTGAATATCTCGTACCCTCTAGATTATTTTTCTTCAACCTTTTGTATTGGAGTGTATATGGGATTACACGACGGATGACATTATCAAGGGTTTCCATTATATTGTATTGGTACCCGGGCCTCGTGTCACCAGCTAGCTTCCATCGGTACTTACTCTGGTGGATTTTTGCCAAGTCAATGCCATGGACCTCTACATATTAGCTCTCTATTGTCTGCGGGGGAAGGGAAAATGCACAAATACACAAATTTTTCACATAAAAAATTATAATTCTAAAAATTTAAATTCGACTGACAGCCACTGGTCTTATATAACCTCACTTATTTCATTCATTAAATTTTTTACTCTTCATTACATTTACCGTATCAACTTCATCGCTCGTTCCTTAAGAATCATCCATACGATGTATGATATAAATTTACGTAAAGGATTTATAAACGCTGGTCGATACCACCAATAAACTGTTAAAGACCATCTACAACTAATATTTATGCAGCTTAAGAATCAGCTTAGCTTATGAAGGACAGCTGAGGGAGACCCACCCTTTCCCGGGACCGGTTTAGAAGCTAGGGCTCCCTTGTCGGTCCCACTCACCAAAGCTAATCAAAATACGCGACTTTAATTCAATAATATATAAATAAGTTTATGCAGTATATAAAACAAAAAATATATTATGTAGTTATTAGCAATTTTCACAAAATGTAAAATTCAGACCTTTCAGCGTCACGTAAATGCTGTATTAACTCATATAAAACTTATAAACATAAATCAATAGAATACAAAGTTAGATAACATTTAAATGGTAAATTAAAGTGCAGTAGTTCAAAGCAGACACTCAGGGAGCCAGTCACCAAAAACACTCCCAAAAGAGGGACAGTGGACGAGACACAAAATGATTTGAGTCACGCTTACAAGGGCAGACTAACGCAGTTGCAAAACATGAGGTATAGTGAAAGAGAGAGGTAGGCGCGTAGGTGGAGACACTTCCCACTAACCTAGAGAGCTCTATTATCTTACCCATACCTGAATAAATTATTTATTTAAAAGAAGATTAGTCCCATTACTAATTACGTCCGGCGTGGCCCACCACAACGAGCTTCTCCGAGCTATCTTTCCCTCTCGCAAGATGTCCAAAAAGGATTCTTCTCAGGTATATGTTATTGATGTTCAGCTCCTGTAGAATGGAGACATTCGTGCGTTTCGCCATCGCACAAATTATACAAAGTGCTGTACACAATCAGTCGTGTCTTTTTCTGGGCCGACCCATCTCGTTAACGCTTCGGCCAGATGGATTTGTTTTCTTTCCGGTGTGAGAAAGCGTGTGTGTGAACAGTGTAGATCTTGAAATGCATTTATAATCGCACATGGTACATGATACCGGTTGCTTGCCGGTGTGAGTAAACATGTGATTGGTCAAGAAAGCTTTGGAATCGCACCTATACTCACACACGGTACACGCTATAGATTTCCCTCCGATATAAGGTAATTTGTGATTAGTCGACAAAGCTTTGAGTTTGCGCCTATACTTAGAAACTGTAGATGATACTGGATCTTCTTCGATATAGGTAGGCATGTGCTGATTCAAATTACGTTTCTTATGGAGCTTGCGATCGCTCGTGGTATGTGATATCGGTTTCTTACCAATGTGAGTTAGCATGTGCGTGTTGAAGGTAGCTCTTGAAATGCATCTATAACCGCATACGGTACAAGACATCGGTTTCTTGGCAGTGTGAGTAAACATGTGATTGATCAAAAAAGCTTTGGATTTGCACCTGTACTCGCACAAGGTGCATGATATTAGTATATCTCCACTGTGGGTGAGCATGTGCTTATTCAAATTAGATTTTGTATGGCTTTTGTGATCACATATGGCACACGCCATCGGTTTCTCACCCTTGTGAGTAAGCATGTGTTGGTCCAACTCAGATTTGCAATTGCATTTATAACCGCACTCATTACACTTGATTTGTTTCACTCCACTGTGAGTAAGCAAGTGTTTTGTTAAAGGAGCACTGTGATTACTCGAGTCAGTGCACTCAGGACAGAACAGGGAGTGCTTTATAGAATGCTCTTTGACGTGACTTTGCTTCAACTTCGGAATTACAACAATGTACGGGACAGGTCTCGCTTGCGAGTCTGGAAGAAAAATGTATTAGTATCTGACATTGTAAATCATTCCGCAATATTTCTATATTATTTAAATATAAATACGCACATTCATATACCCTGTGACGTGCACCCAACACGCGTGCGACTGAAAGAGAGTTAGGTCCTTCCGTCTAATTATGCGAAAAAAACCTTCTGATACATATATATCTCGGGAGACAATTATGCAACTGCACTGAATGAATTAAACTATGACTTAAACAATATAGCAATATGGCTGAAGATAAATAAACTAAAATTAAATTCATGAACATTGGAAATAAAAGAATATAAATGACATCAAAAATTATCATAGATGGTGAAAGTCAAAAGGAAGTAAAACATTTGGAAGTCATAATATATTCTAAATTGAAATTATCGCAAAATACAAGATACGTGATTAAAAATGTTGCTAAGAAAATATCACTTCTGGGAAGGATCAGAAGATTCAAGAGTACCGAGTCTTGTCATACGACTCTGTTATTGTTCCTCGTATCGACTGCTGCAGCAGCATTTTGTTTTTGGCTAACGAAGAAGAAATGCATCAAATTGTCAGGGTTGCAAAATAAATCTTTGAGAATAATACTCAGAAAAAATAGATACACTATACATAAATCATTCCAATGCTGAAAGATCTGAATATGATGACCTTTAAGAAGAAAATATATTTTAATATAATGGTATTTATTTACAAAATCCTCAAAAAGAAAATATCAGCGGAATATAAACGAAAAATTGATGCAAATCAACATGAGAACGAGCATCGTAGAAGAGGAAGGGATAGACTGAGACTGCTATTCAGGAAGAAGGCCAAATCTAAGAAATCGATGATGTACAGGGCGATGAAGATTTTTAATGAAATGCCAATGAAACTGATCAAATATGTAAAAGAAAAGACTTTAATCTTGTTTATATTAGAGAATATATAGGAGTACTTATGTATGCACTATGTTAAGAATTAAATAAATATAGTACAATACTCTATAACCATAGTTCCTACAGCATCATCATCAGAGACATCTACTACAAAATTCTTCTTATTCGCGTCACAACATATACCCACACGCCCTTACGTCACTTATGTTGATATTGCAACAATATTACACCTCGACGTCACAGCAATACAATAAATAATTGCAATACGGTATTATTGGATGGGGAGGTGCATATAAAACTTCAATGTCACAATTAGAAATCACTCAAAAAATGATAATAAAAATTATTCTAAAAAAACTTTTCACAGAATTTAATGTACCAAAAATAGTAGACATATAAAAAAAATTCAATAATTCAAATTTTCAAAATTATAAATCAATTAAATTTTAGAAACGAATTCCGATCTACAAGATATAGAGATCAAATTGATATCCCAAAACTAAAATATACCGCAACTCAAAAACAATATATTTATCGAGGTATCAAATTTTTTAACAATCTCCCAATCACAATTAGAAAAATTACGGACTATCATAAATTTGTAACTGAAGTTAAAAAAATATGTACACAGACTAACTGAAACATTAATTAACTCGAATATACTCCTTCTCTATACACGAGTCTTACTCTCATAGAGAAGAAACAAATGTTAATATATATATCCACTGATTATTGAAATGATTATATTTTTAATATTAATAAAAAATATAAATACATTTAGAAGTTGACTTACCGCTGGAATTTTTCGCGCTTTCTTCTTTGACATCAGCACATGATACATCTATTTCAGAATAGAGCTCGTCACCTTGCGCTCCCGACCATGAGTCGGTTGTGACGGTGGACTTTCCTGGCTCAGGATTATCTACCGAAGAAGAATAATAAAGAATGAAAAATTATATTTACAGTGTGACCTAAAAGTCTTTTTCATTTTGGTTAATACTTTGTTAATACACATCGAGCTGCAGAGGGGCGTGGGGTGTGCCGATCAAAAATTGATACCAAATCTAACAATTGACCTCAACAACTTGTATTTATATCTATAGTGGGAGACAGCTATACAATTTCATTCGCGTGAGATGAAAAGGGACAACATTATTTATTGGAATTTTGAGGATTTGCATACATTTATGAATGCTTCTAATTATTCTATGTAACATTTCAACACTATAAAGGACAGCTATATAATTTTACAACCTAAGTACGTATTCGTTATAATAAGAACAGGTGTTCATTCATTATGAGAACTCGCACGTGTTATATTGATATTACTATGTAATCCATGCACGTATCCCTATTATGCCAGTGGCGTGGTACGCATCAAATATAGTTTGTATAATAAATGGTCAATCGTGTTTTATATAAAAAATATTATGTTTTTTTTTTTATTAATGTACCCTTTAAATAAAACCATACTTGAATGCCAGCAGTCCATTCTCGCCGTGGCATTTGCCGAGGTGCCGAGACCCGAGTGGGGCGAGGCGGAGCGAGATAAACCGAGGGTTGGCCGTACACTCGCGGCGAGGGCAGACGACACTAGTATAGCATAGAGCCGCAGTGTATTCTCGTGCTCGGCTCCTCTTGCCATACCTCGGCGAGAGTGGACGGCTGGCAGAAGACGTCTCTCCGGGAGTAATGCAAAAAATTTATTTCAGTACGGAAAGGTTAAAAACATGCATAATAGTCCTCTCACAAGGTAGTCCGTTCTTCAAGAAAAATAACAAATAATGATATTTGGAAAATTCCGAACTCTTCCATTGAAGTCAAATAACTTATTACAATTGACTTACCATTAGTAATATGGACACATTTTTGTATAAAATGTACGAACATGATTATACAAAAACCATTTATCTCGTAAAAACAAGCCTTGTGAAAATACGAATTAGATGGGAAACTATTTAAGCATTCAAAGAAACAAAACCGCTAACATGGCAAAAATATTCCTCTAAAAACCATTTTTAAACTGACTTACCACTGGAAATCTTTGCACATTCTTCTTTGACATCAGCATATGTTATCTCTATATCAGTATAGAGCTCGTCACCTTCCGCAGCCCGCCTCGGCTCGGCCTTGACGGTATATGTCCCTGGCTCTAACTTAACGGTACACATTTCTGGCTTATCAAGATTAGTATCGGGTTTCTCGGCATCATTTTCTTCTTTAACCTTGAGGAGTTCATAGCCCCTGCTGCCAGGTTCAGACTTCACCGTGAAGTAATTAGAATGAACGGAATCCATGATTCAACTGGATTGTATTATACATAGGACTCCCGAGTATTATTTATTAGGTTTTAATTACATACATTTAACGGTCTCATGACTGCATCTTGCACCCACGTGCGGCGCCTCTACTACTTTTATATAGCCAGTTCATTTACAGACTTAGTGGAATAATTGCATACCTTTACTTTCTTAACGAACAAACTAAAGAATCTTTTAAAATAATTAGATACGACGCTAGTCGTGGTGTGGTCTTCCCACAACATTAACGTCAAAAGTCTATTACAATTGTTGAAAGACATAGACAAAGTTCTGGGGTACGTTCAGCTTACAATATCTCGCGATGACGTTATAAGTTAGGAATGGCGCTCTTCGTATAATTCAGCGTTTTCGAATTGTTTTGGTAGGGAGCGGACAATTATCAATGAATTATTATATTTAATTATCAATTAATACCAACATATGTTTTATTACTTTTCATAATATTATTATTACAATATTTTTACTGACACTTGTTTTGAACGTGATAAAATCAACTATATTTTTTTCTACCTAACAAATCGTTTACGCGATGGAACAGGTTTGATGATGATATTCATAGAGAGATGCTCTAAACTACGCTCCGCGATAATTTCCAGGTATCGCATTGTCAATTGTACTACGGTTACAGAACGAGACAGGTGAATATCCAAAACGGATAATCCACAAATTGATTGTTTATTTTCTACAACACATAATATACAAATGGGTAGTCACAATTTCTTATAATTAACATTATCTAATTACGACTACTTTCCATTAAAGGCGCGTTGTGTAGCCAGAGCCACTCGTCTTGACGTCTGCTGAGCTGAACGTCCGCGTCCTTCTGCAGGCATCCGCGATGCGATGTAATCAAAACATTCCCGTCCACTAACTGATGATCAACATGTATGCTTGATCCATTCGATTCAGCTCTTTTCGTTTCTACACTTTCTTCGTCCTTTCTGCGACTTGATCTTCCGGACTACCGTTTCTCTCCGAAAGATTGGAGAACCCTGAGACCCTCCTCTGAGGACCATATTCCACTGACCGTCTCGCGGCTGTCTCCATCGAACTCTGTTGCACTCGTGCTGCGCTGTTCCGGCGGACTATCCTCGAGGGATCTAATCGGATTGTCTCTGGCAAATTTCTGACAAGAACTCAAGCTCGAACTGTTCTGAACTCGATGCCGGCTGATTAACACTCCCAAATTCCGCGACGAACTGTCTGTAAAATCCTGAAACGCACTCTTTCAAACTGCTTTTTAACTGACTTCGTCGAGATCTCTTTATTTCATTTACATGTCATTAATTCTTTCTAACAACTTTAAATACAATTATAATTGGTACACATAAAATCGCATCCTGAATTCCTATATTAACATATATTTTATCCTAATCTTTTCATACCTTGGTTGTACCACAAGCCTATTTTACTCTAAACATTTGATTTTGATTGTTTTATTTCCACGCATATTGCGCAGTTCCACAGAACCGTTCTCTCCATATGAAAGTCAGAACATCAGGTTCGACTCAATCCATAGATAATGCATAAAATAAAACATGTTTCATGATTATTTGTCGAGCCTATGGACATCTCCATCTATGCATTGACAGTTGTTAATTTGATGTATCAACAACCCGCAAAGGATTTTTACTACGGGCGTTAGTAAAAAGTTACCATAGTAAAAAAATTACTACTGATCACACAACAATCTCAATTAAAACAGCAGTCTTCAAAATGGCATATAATATTTTTTTAAAGTAGGATTACCGAAAGCGAACACCTCGATATGTATGTTCGATAGAAACGAAAAGACAGAGAAAGATATCAAAATAAGGGTGACTGCAGGGAATAAATTGAACGGTGCATTGAATGTAATTATAGCAAATAGGAACTAACCAACTGAGGCAAGACTAGCGATTCACAATGGGGTCCTAATACCGACACTGATGTATAAAAATGAGGCCTGCAGTAGACAGAAGAGGAGAGAAAGTAAATTGAATGCAGTGGAAATAAGATCACAAAGAATGTAAAGCTGATCTTAGCATTGTGAGTAAGATTAAGAAAGGATCAGTAAGGTGGTTTGGTCATATGCAACGGATGAATGAGGAGAGATTGGTAAGAAAGATATATGACGCAAGTGTTGATAACACCTGAAATAGAGGACGTCCGCGGAAAACTTGGCACGACCAGGTAAACCAGATGGTCCTGTCAGTTGCCTCAATAATCGTCGAGCTTGTTTGAGAAGATGTATGAATGCAGATTAAGCGAGATTTGTGTGTCAGGATAGAAGAGTGTGGCGCTCTATCCTCTCTGCCTACCCGTGATGGTAAGTAAGTAAGTAACGTCACAACGGATGTGTTTGGATATATCATCCAAAGAAGAATAAACAGGATTCTGTTTGCGTTTTTATATATTTTTTAACATTACAGCTACACGTAAGTGTTATTTATTTATATTTAGATAGCAGAAAACTTTTTGCTGTGAAATTAACTTTTTGTACATCCCTCATCAGTTTTTTTTTAAATCACACACCATTTATAGAAACATCACTGGTCCTGTATATGCTTGCATGTGTCGTGGCGGTAATGTTATCAATGAAAAACTTTTGTATTCAGCGAACACCCCCTCAGTCCATTAAATCGAAGTTTTATTGTATCGTTAAAAAAAATTATTTCTCATTTGTCTCTTTATAACGTTCGGATAACACTCTCGGATGAACTTGATCTTTATCTCGTTCGGCGTAAAATCGGCCTCATTTGAGAGCGAGTACATTTGACATATTTTCCCTAAACAAAATATTCTTAATGTTTAACTAGCTTAATTTACATGTAACAATTATAAAAAAGAAAAATATGTCTACAAAGTGAGAAGCTGCAGAAGTTATGTTTGATAACATTAGGTGCTGTACACAAATCAGCAGACCTTTTTTCTGGGCCGACCTCCGACATTTCGGCCGGGCACGTTTGGTTTCTTTCCGGTATGAGTGCGCATGTGCAGATTCAATCTCGATTTTGATTTGCAACTAAAATGACACAAGCCACATAACAATGGTTTATCTTCGGTGTGGGTGAGCATGTGCTGGTTCAAATTAGATTTTGTGTAGCACTTGTGATCGCACACGGTACACGAAATCGGTTTCTCTCCGGTGTGGGTGAACATATGCGTATTCAATCTAAATTTTGAACTGCACTTATAATCGCACAAAGAACATGATTTCGGTTTCTCTCCGGTGTGAATGAACATGTGAGTGGTCAAGTAAGACTTGGATCTGCACCGATAATCACATACGGAACATGATACCGGTTTCTCGCCGGTGTGAGTAAACATGTGCTTATTCAATTTAGATTTTGAAATGCACTTATACTCACACGCAGTACACGACACTGGTTTCTCTCCGGTGTGAATAAACATGTGCTGAGTCAAGATAGATTTGTTTTTGCATCTATAATCACACATAGTACATAAAATAGGTTTCTCTCCGGTGTGAATAAACATGTGCTTTCTTAATCCAGATTTTAAACTACACTTAAAATCACACATTGAACATGATATTGGTTTGTCTCCGGTGTGTGTAAACATGTGATGATTTAACGCAGATTTGCAATTACACTTATAATCGCATAGGGTACATGATATTGGTTTCTCTCCGGTGTGCGTGAACATGTGCCTCTTCAAAGAAGATAAACGGTTAGTCGAATAACTGCACTTCGGACAAGAGTTCGTAGAACGACCACCGATGTGACTTTGCATCAGCATCGAAATGTTGGATGTGTCACCGCTTTCCGGAAGTACCGAAGTGTGTTGGTCAGCGCTCGTCCGAAAGTCTAAAAAAAAAAAGTTTTAATATTACATCTGTTTAATCTTAAAAATAATCTTATATAATGTGTAGGAAAATACACGGTCGCTATTGACAAGAATTTAATATCTGTACGCATAAATATTTATTGTGAATCATTAAATTTAATTCCATATTTTCTAAAAAGATTAAAGCGCTAAAAAGAGTCAGACAAGAATTGTCTCCAAACCTTTTTAACATCGGATGATGGTAAAAATTGGAGGCAGAAAGATTTCCAATCTCAGATACATCTTTATTAGCTACATCAGAAGAAGAAATGGCTGAACTGCTCTGTCGCATCAAAGAAAAATGTAGAAAATTAGGCCTTGACAAAACGATTATGGCACGTACTTGTGTCTAAATGTATGAGTATGTATTTGGACGCAGACAGTTACAAGAACATTAACTACTTATGTATACCAAAATTTATTAAATATTGTTTACACACATTATTATACCTTCGGTTGGCACCTCAAGTATTTGCATGTTGGTACATATATTTGCCCGTGCGAGTGTAACTTTGCCGCTGTTTTTGCGAGTATCAATCGCAGTCGGCCTTCCGTCAGATAAGGACCTAAAAATACGCAACGGGAGGGATCGAAGCACAAGGACCACAACGAGCAAGGAAACAGCATCTTTAATATCAGTTTAGTGGAGACATTTATGCTTGCATTGACTTTTATATTATTGTCTATAGGAAACCTGTGAACAAGCTATCGAAGGGATTCTCTAGTATAAAGATAAATTATACAAAGGTGCGCGGGTTAAGATTGGGGGTGTCTTTTAAGTTGCCGGTGATAGTGATCGTGATTCGACCCATCATCGAACATTCCGCGGGTACCCTACGTCTTTAAGTCTGATGGAAGTTGCGTTCAGCTTTTTAAGGTCTCTTAATAATGAGAGTGGAGGCGATAGCCATCTGCGACTTCAATTACCGCAGGTCTATAATTAATGACAAGGTATTAAAAGACTGAAGGCTTGTGAAATTGTGGACTCTGGAAGCGAAGGAGAGAATGCGGATTGCTACCTTTGAGATGTGGTGCTGGAGACACGTGTTGCACATACTATAAATGGCGAGATGCACGATTATCTCCATTCTTCAGGAGCTGAACATCAACGAGAGACCCTCAAACATTTGCCTAAGACGATTCTTCAATTTTGGGCACCTTGCGAGAAAAGAAGATAGCTTGGAGAACACTGCTGTGGTGGGCCACGGTCCTCAGTCACGAGGGATGGATGTCGATAAAAATGATAACCTATTATTAGACCAACCACTAAAACTATAGAAAACTAATTTTTCCAGCAAACAACAAAACACATCTGTCGTAATCCTGCTCGCGCCCTCAGACAGAGTCGCGTAAGGATCATCTAACCAACTGACCAATAAGCAGTTTTAATAAATCGTGACGGACGAGTCCTAGGAGCTAGCCGACCACTTCTCCGCAGACCGTGCAATTAACTTTATACTCGTAGTACCTGTCATTGTAAATTGTCCTGATATAATCGACAACATTTATAAGTTCTGTTTTATTTAAATACCTCGCCCTAGACGCAGCATAAATACTCACACGCACATTCATATACACTGCGACATGCACCAACACGCGTGAGACTAGAGGGGGCTAGGTCCTCCAATCTTACTATTCACAAAACTTTCTGATACGATCACACAATTTAAATCCTCCTGAGTCAATAACAGTCTACAACCACAACCCCTATATAACAACGCCTAGAAAATTCAGCCAAAAAAGCATTTAAAAAATAACCTACCGCTGGAAACCTTCGCACATTCTTCTTTGACATCTGCAAATGTTACATCTATATCAGAATAGCGCTCGTCACCTCCCGCTCGCGGCTGCTCTGGCTCACATTCGACGGCGGGTGATTCCGGTTCGAACTTGACGGTGGTCACCCCTGGCTCATCAAGATTAGCACTCGCATCGAGTTCTGTAGTTTCAATTTCTTCTTTAACCTTGATGAATTCATAGCCCCCGCTCCCAGGTTCAGACTTCACCGTGAAACAATCGGGATGAAAGGGATTCATAACTCTTCTGGAGGGTATTGTACGTAGCACTCGTCAAAGCATTATTTATTATACTATGTATACATAATACCTTCACAGTCCCGGTTAACAGCGACAACTGTTTTGTAAGCGCGGTTACAAAATTTAGTATTATCAATACAAATATCGCCTCTAGCGAAATAATTACATCGTATTACTGTGCTAACACTTAACTTAATTTTAAAGTAATTTTAAATTACACTGGTGAAGGATGACAAAAGAAAAACGTCAAAATATTGACTAGTGTTGAAAATACATAGATAAAATTCTTGGGTAAGTTCAAAACATGTTATCGAGCGATGACGTTATCGCGAACTTGTTAAAACCTTGTTGTTCTCCTGAACTTTGACATTTGATCGGGAGTGGCATTTTGAGTTGCTGCGAATACAACGGATTGCGGGATGAATGTTTATATTTCTTGGAATCTCCGTATTTAAGAACTTCCAGGAATTGATTTTTTGCATAATTTGAGAATGTTGCTTTATATTGTATATTGTAACGCGCAAAATAATAATACACTGCACCCCAGGGAAACCTTTACAAGAGATTGCCAACATTGCTGCTAGAAGGGAGGGCTCGCCACTTCAGGGCTATCATTATAATTATTCTTATCGGCCATAATATATTATTGTCTGTGTGAAAAAATATACGTTCATATTAATTTATTAAAACATATAAAAAAAAGTTTATATAATATTTATTGATTAATAATGTAATAGTTTTATAAAATATCCCATCCAAATATTGTTTTATACGATTACAGATAAAAAATTACATTTTACAAGGCAAACAAACTGACAAAACTATTTACTTTAGATTTTTTGTTACTAATCAACATTTAAATACTAATTTCTCCATGCATATCTTTATGGCTGACCATTTAAACTATGGAAACTTACATTTTTTAAATAATATTTACTAACGCACCGCTCGCCGCAAAGTACCTGCTGTATGACAGTGGTCAGTTGGGATAAATTCAACTATAAATAATAATTTTTAAATTCATTTATTAAAAAAATATACAGTTAATCAATAATGGTTAAAATAGTAACAAAAAATGTAGTAAATTCATCTAATTACATATTTTCTCTGAATTATTCAAAACAACAACACGATACAGTGTTGGAGCGGTAAGGAGTGAAGAAGACAATGAAAAATGTGACAGCTACTTCTTCTATTGAATGTGTAAAATTATTTTTTTCTAAAGGGAACGAAATGGATACGGGATTGGAAGAACTTAAATCAGAGTTTCGAGACAGAAAAATCCATGGAATTCCCTGGTTGTCTCAACACAGAATCCCTAGTTGTGTGTATTCTGATGGTGCATGGAAATAAAAAGTCTGGGAAGCTCGTCAAGGACATTACTAAATAAAACGAAAAACTTAAAAGATTCATAAATAGTTTTTAGATATTATTCATAATAATACTAATTTGAAACATAATACTTATATTGGGAGAACACTTTCTTATTGTGAAGTTGTAATTATTCAAAACAGAGTACTATGACATTTTAAATATGAATTAAATATATTAATTAGAAAGATATATATATAAAATATATTTTATCGAAAAATATTATTGTTGCGCCACCGGGATTCGAACCTGGATCTCTTTCCTAACCGGGGAAATTGCATTATCCAACTATGCTACGGCGACAAATTTTTAAACCTATATGTTACCTTTTTGATATTAATACATTTATTCGTTCCATTATTCGACAGAGCCATCTACCTTATTTTTATAGAATCTCAAATACCTTTGAGTAAACTGATAGCAGACGCCATAATTATCAATTTAATTATTAAAAAGAATTGACCCGGTGGCGCAATAACAATATTTTTCGATAAAATTGATTTTATATGTATATCTTTCTAATTCATATTTATAATACTTATTCATATATAGATAAATCTACTAACAAAATATGGATATACTACACTTATAACCGCGTCGGTAACAATACTAAATACATTTTCAGAAGTATTCATTCGGGTATGTTCAATCATATGTATCTTAATATATGTGTAGCAGCAGTAGAATATCCGCACTCGATACAGGAATATAGATTATTCTAAATCGCATAATCGGACATGTTGCACGCTACTGGTTTCTCGCTTGACAACACACGCTTCTTCCTACAAGACTTGGATTTAAATTTAGAACTGACCACGGCAGATGACATGGGTTCCTTCAAAGTGTGTACTGACATATGAATTTTAAGTA
Organism: Eubasilissa splendida; assembly: GCA_031772225.1. Classification (NCBI taxonomy): domain Eukaryota; kingdom Metazoa; phylum Arthropoda; class Insecta; order Trichoptera; family Phryganeidae; genus Eubasilissa; species Eubasilissa splendida. Next base: position 2,461,304 of record CM062872.1, on the reverse strand, counting down.
TTGCGCTGCTAATGCACTTATAATCGCACACAGCACATGATATTGGTTTCTCGCCGGTGTGAGAAAACATATGGACATTTAAAATAGACTTTGAAATGCATTTATAATCGCACTTAGTGCACGATATAGGCGTTTCTCCATCATGTTTGAACATGTGCTTATTCAACATAGATTTTAATTTGCATTTATAATCGCACATGGCACATGATATAGGTTTCTCTTCAGTGTGATAAAACATGTGCCGATTCAACTTGACTTTTGATTTGCACCTGTAATCGCACATGGTACACGCTATTGGTTTCTCTCCGGTGTGAGTCAGCATATGGCTTTTCAAATAAGGTTTTGAAACACACTTATAATTGCATACGGTGCAAGCTACTCGTTTTTCTCCGGAGTGAGTAAGCATATGGTTTTTCAAATAACCTTTCGAAACGCACTTATAATCGCACATAGTACATAATATTGGTTTTCCTCCCGTGTGAGTAAACATATGTTGAATTAACAGAGATTTTGAATTACACTTATAATCACATGTGCTACATGATATTGGTTTCTCTCCGGTATGAGTAAACATGTGCTGAATTAATGTAGATTTAAATACGCACTTATAATTACACATGGTACATGATATCGGTTTCTCTCCGGTATGAGTAAACATGTGCTGATTTAGCGCAGATTTGAGTATGCACTTATAATCACACATAGTACATGATATAGGTTTCTCTCCCGTATGAGTATACATGTGCTGGTTTAACGCAGATTTTGTATAACACTTATAATCACACATGGAACATGATATTGGTTTCTCGCCGGTATGAGAAAACATGTGCCGGTTCAATATAGATTTGCGATCGCACGTATAATCGCACACGATACATGTTATTGGTTTCACTCCGGTGTGGGTAAACATGTGCCTTTTTAATGACGCCCTATATTTACTTGTATAACTGCACTTAGGACAAGACAGAGGTTGGTTTGTAGAATGACCTCTGATTCGACTTTGCATCAGCTTTGGACGGTATGCGCTGTCTCCACTTTTCGGAGAGACCGGAGTGAACGGGACAGCAATTGTCAGAGATTCTGAAAGAAAATTAAGTTTATTAATCGAGGGTTAATTAAATCATTACATTATTAGTTTAGATTTAGAGGTATTCAATGCAAATCAAAAAGACTATATCGGCTAACTTGATAACAATATCAATAATTTTATTGTGTGTTGGATTTTATGTAAATTACTACATGCAAAGGTTTTAAAAGAGAGAGACGTGAATGAAACATCTATTTCGGTTGCTCATTTTATCTAAGTATATTGAAAAACGTAATAAATATTACAGTAGGTTTCTTTAAAGTAAGTAAGCACAGATTATTTGCGTACATTTAAATGTAACAGGTATTCTAAATCTGAATTTATACTTAACATATATGTATTATGGTATTTTTTATTTGAGGAGAATATTAAGAATTAGTATTTATTGGAATAGCTTCTCTTAGCGTCCTCTCGCCGCATCAGTTGTTCAAACGGAGAATTTTAAAGACAGCATTTCGTTTGCCGACAATTACAGAAATCAGAAATAAATATTTTATCTGCGTGATCAACCAGGGATTAACCCAGTGGAAAACTGAACACACAATCCGAATCGCTCAATTCTTGGGAATAATCGGCGACTTAAGCGAGGTTTGCCAAATATTTTTCGATCAACGGCGAGCGTTAAAACTGCAACGCCGGCCGCTTAATTGATTGCTTTGTAGTTGCCAAACCTTAAGTATATTTAGAGATATTCTGGAATTCATGAAACGATAACTACCCGGTCGCTTGTGGTCCGGCTGCTGTGATGACACACGTAGACCTAAAATGTATGGTCCGTCTCAAATCAGCACTGATAATTTTAGAACTAACATTGACGTAGATTTACATTAATTATAAAAAAAAAACAATTAGTGAATTATATTTACATTCTCAATAAAAAACTACTTTAATTTTTGACACTTACTAACTAACTAACGTACAATTACGCAGTTTGACCGCGTAGGCAGGCAGAGTGGATAGAACGCCACACTCTTTTGTCTTGACACACAATTCTCGCCTAATCCACATTTATACATCTTCTCATACAAGCTCGCCGACTGTTGAGGCTTCTAACAGAACCATCCTCCATTATCTGGTTTATCTGGTCGCGCCAAGTCCTCTATTTCTCTTGCCATTATATCGTTATTGCCATTCTCGCCTCATTCATTTGTCCCATGTGACCAAACCACCTAGGTGATCCTTTCCTAATATTACTCATTATACTAACATCGATATCATATTGGTAGCGACACGCCGAGGCCAAAAGGTTCGCCATCACTGCCGTACGCGATCCTAGACCATTGCAGCTGTCATAAACTAACTTAGACAAGACGATAAGTTATATCCTTAAGAGTGAGATTCCATTGTGGGTAAGTCTATATATTATCCTAACGGCTCGTCGCCGACAGTGGGCAATAAGAACTGATACATTTATAGGAAATGACCAACATATAAGCATTCCTCGGACCCTGCCCAGCGGAATTAGCCGTCTTCGCTTCGCTGATCTTAATCCTTAAAACAATTTGAACGGCGTTTCAGCTGCATTCTTAGTGCGATGATTTTCGAAGTATCACCAGATTACCTTGGTGTTTTATCCTCAGATTGATGACTAATTTCTTGGGTCCCGATTCCTTGTACGTGAAACACAGCAGACAACAATATTAAGTTTATTACAACAACGTATTTACAATTAATAATAATGATATACTTCAGAGATAGACTAGTTATTCAGGAGAAGCTGTGATGGAAGAGAGCCGTTCACCCAGAGACGGCTTCTTACAAGGTTCGTCCCACACCACTCAACTACTCACTTTCATGACACACACACACACACACATACATTTACAAAGTGACAGTTTTCACACTTTGCATCATCATCTCTCATCCCTTGAGAGAATACAGTCGCCGCTCGACCAGACATCATGAAGACATTACTAACACCAGTGGGTAATTCTCGTCACCTTATAGTCACGTCGACCTCTTCAATAGTGTTGACTATAACGAGGAAATTTTGTCGGTCCCCTTATCCTCGTAATATTCGAGTTCAACTATGTATACCTAATAAAAGGAACTACCTTATCGAGCAGGCAAAAAAATAATAAAAGTACCAAACAAACATTTATAAATTAATTTACCGCTAGAGGTCTTCGCACATTCTTTTTTGACGTCAATATACGTTATATCTATATCAGAATACAGCTCGTCATTTTCCGCCTCCCGCCCCGGCTCGAACTTGACGGTAGATATCGTCGGTTCATTAAGGTCAGAACTTGTATCTGGTTCCTTGGTATCATTTTCTTCTTTAACCTTGATGAGATCATAGCCCCCACGATCAGGTTCTGACTTTACCGTGAAGTAATCCAAACGAACTGGGTCCATTATTTTACTGGACTTCGAAGCACTCTCGAAAGTATTCCAAAAATATTTACGGCCTTAGCAACACAACTGCATTATTTTATCTTGGTAATTATCTTATCGCAATTTCCAAACGCCGTCAAACGCTTGGAGAAAAGTCATAGACAAGGTGCTGGGGTACGTTCTAAGAACATTGTCACGCAATGACATCACTCAGCGATAAAGAAAAACCTTTACCGGGGTTGCTTGTGTTATAATAATAACCGAAAGGAAGCATTTGTAAATTTCCGCGATAAGTTGTTAGTAGTATTCTGGGGTACAACTTTATTCTATAACCTATTGTAACTTCGCTAACCTAACAAACTGAATAGTCGGTGTTGTGCAAAGACGTGATTGTCGTTGTAAAATAAATATATTTACGGTGATTGTCACAGAGGCGATTGCCCAATCTTTTCTGCGCCAGGGACACTTTTCACCTGTCACCCCGCGCCGCTGGAAACTCGACGCCCCTGCGCTCGGCGGACCGCCGGGTGGAGAGGGTCCCGAGCCAACGCGAGGCTCCGCCCGCTCGGCCGAGACAAATTAGAATGTAGTTTATTTTTGTCATAACTTATTTAACATGTAATATTCTAATGTTTTTATAATGCCAATAAAGAATGCTTGAAAGAGGTGGTCACCCTAAAATAATATTACGCGCCTTAAACATCATTTAAGGGAAGAAAAGGGATTTTCCAAGTTTAAGGACCATCACCCCAGTTTGAAATGTATCAGGAATCGCGGGTAGATTAGGATCAGTAAAATAAAATACTCACGATGCCTGTAAGATAAAGATTAAAACTTTTATAAAAATAAAACACGGAGAAAATCCAGATCTGCAGGCCCGGATAGAACGGCAAAATAATGAGCCAGAGTTTTGGACTCTCGCCGCCAGGGGGTGGCTGCGCTGGACCGAATCGAGGTGGCGCGGGGTCTGTCTTCCCGCTCCGTAACGGGGGGCCTCACATGCCTAACGCAGATGCATCTTAAATAAATATAGGGCCAGCGGCTTCAAATATCGTTCCTTCTCTCGCCGCTAAGATCTTCAATATAAAATAGTGCCTTTTATTCATCTATACCTCGCTTTAACCTTGCTATTTCACTGGATTACTGGACTATCGACTTGGCTACGACTTTGGACAGAACCTGGAACTTCTTTACTTTGACTATTACACTAGAAAACGATTTTGACCGTCTTGGACCACTGCACGCCGCTGCAGATATCGCTATCCGAGACACCAGAGCGAACCGGCTAATCACAATTTCTACAGTTCTTGTTTCCTGTACGGAACTACTGGTCCTTCACAGCCGGATTGACGATTCACTCTGAAAATTAGCTGCCAACATATTGCATCATGTTTCTATCTGGCCTACGATCGAGACACGCTAAGGAGTAGGAAAGGAGGACGGAGGACGAGGAGCAGCGCCACGAGCCGTCCAACTCAGACGACCGCCAGTCTGAGGAGAATCGGGGCTCACAGAAAGAATCAACCAAGGCACTACTCTGGACACAGGCAGTAAAATGATTTAGTATTTTTGTCTGGTACATGAAGTTTGATTAGCCGAAATAAATCAGGTCTATCAATTTTATGACGCAAAATTTTCAATAGACATACTAGATCCACATAATTATTCTTTTGCTCGGTTGTGTCACAGTCACAAGTGTGGAAAACTTGGTGTTTTATTCTGTGTAATTTGGTCAGGACGCATAGCAATTAAAGTCGTTCTGAGATACAACAACTTTCTGTTTATTACAATTAGTAGACAGATTAATACACTAATTATACTAAAAGCAAGTATTTACTAGTTGAAGACGCGTAGACAAGAGCATGCTTCAAAGGGCGTGGCGCCATATAACGGCTCTCCACACACACACCCATCAGTCAGATATCGCGCCGCTCTCATTGATAATTATCTCAATAAATTTATTAAATATAAGAGAAAATCATCATTTAATTACAGTTTATAGTTGACAAAATTAACACTTAATTACAGTCAAGTCATACTAAATCTAACTTCTCACTAATGATGTAAATAGAGGTGTTAATGTTCTTAAAATCTTTTGCCACTCACAATACATATTCTAATATTTTTGGAGCATTCTTAGAATTTTATCAAAAAGAGATATAATATAATAAATAGTGTTTTAAGTTACACCTGCACCGTCCATTACAGAAATTGTTACTACACTCGGATTATATATTGAGTCGTTAAAGTAAACTAAATTCTTTATTTTGAAAAATCTGTAGATGAAAGGATGAAGCTTGTTTTTATTGCAGCACTCAAATAATTTAAACAAGTTCAATGAAAGAGTAGAACAATTAAAGTGTGCACTTCCAATGGACTTATAATTGCACACGGTACATTAAGTAGGTTTCTCAACTGCCTGCGTTAATACACGTTTATCTATACAAGTCTCGGGTTTCCGCTGGAAATCGTACACGGTTGATGACATTGGTTTCTTCAATTAGTGAGTTGACATGTGGATCTTTAATATAGAGGTGCTGGTGCACTTGTAATCTCACACACGGTACACGATATATTTTTCTCCGTGGAATGAGTACGCACGAGCACATTGTTTGAAGCTTTTGATGGGCACCTGTAATCGCATACGGTACTTGGATTAGATTTCACCACGTTGTGAGTTGACATATGGATTTTCAGTATTACCTTGCTGATGCACTTGTAATCGCACAGGGCACATGATATTGGTTTAACTCCGGTGTGAGTTGACATGTGCAGATTTAAAATAGATTTCGAAATGCACTTATAATCGCAGATGGTGCACGGGACACGTGCTTCATCATTGTGTTTAAGCATGTGCTTATTCAACATAGATTTTAAAATGCACTTATAATCACATAAGGAACATGATATAGGTTTCTCCTTGTCGTGAATAAACATATGACTATTCAACTTGGATTTGGAAATGCACTTATAGTCACACATGGTACAGGATATAGGTTTCTCTTCAGCGTGAGTAAACATGTGCCTATTCAAATGAGATTTTGATTTGCACCTATAATCACACTCGACACACGCTATCGGTTTATCGTCGGTATGAGTAAGCATGTGCTCATTCAATCTAGATTTTGATTTGCATCTATAATCACACTCGGTACATGATCTAGGTTTCTCTTCAGTGTGAGTTAACATGTGCCGATTCAACTTAGCTTTTGATTTGCATCTATAATCACACATGGCACACGATATTGGTTTATCTTCGGTATGAGTAGGCATATGCTCATTCAACCTAGATATTGATTTGCACTTATAATCGCACACGGTACACGATATAGGTTTCTCTTCAGTGTGAGTAAGCATATGCCTATTTAAATTTGATTTGGAATGGCACTTATAATCACACAATGTACATAATATTAGTTTATCTACGGTATGAGTAAGCATGTGCTGATTCAACGAAGACTTGGATTTGCACCTATAATCGCAAATGACACATGCCTTTGGCTTTTCTCCGGTGTGATTTAACATGTGCTCATTTAACAAAAAAGTTGTTTTACACCTGTAATCGCAAATCGTACACATTATTGGTTTTTCTTTGGTGTGAGTACGCATGTGCTTACTCAAATAAGATTTTGAACTGCACTTATAATCACATATGGCACATGATATTGGTTTCTCTCCGGTGTGAGTAAACATGTGCTCATTCAACTTAGATTTTGAAGTACATTTATAATCACACATGGTGCATAATATTGGTTTCTCTCCGGTATGAATAAACATATGCTTACTTAAAATGGATTTTAACTTGCACTTATAATCACACATGCTACATGATATAGGTTTTTCTCCGGTGTGAATAAACATGTGCCGATTTAACAAACATTTGTATTTGCACGTATAGTCACACATGGAACATGATATTGGTTTCTCGCCGGTGTGAGTAAACATGTGCTTACTCAAAACAGATTTTATTTTGCACTTATAATCGCACTCAGTACATGATATTAGTTTCTCTCCGTTGTGATTACGCATATGCAGCTTCAAGGAAGCCTTACTATATGTAGAATAGCTGCACCCGGGACAGGACAAAGGTTGCTTTGGAGATTGATCTCTGATCAGACTTTCTGTCAGCTTTGAAAGGTGGGCGATGTCACCGCTTTCCTGACAGTACGAAGTAAGGGCACCAGCACTCGCCCAAGGGACTGAAAGAAAAGTTTAACAGTTTATTGATGTAGGTCATTCTATGCATTTCCCGTTTGATTTATTTAAGGATAATGATATTTCAAACTCCTCCAGGAAGACTATAACAGATAATTTAGTTAAAAAATCTAGAATACGTTAAATGAGACCTGCTGTCTGTTTACCTACTTACAATACTTTGAGTGATCACATGGCATCAAACGCTTGGTTAATATTTAGAAGTAGTCAGTTTTAAATTCGGACATAATTTATATTTTTTTATTTGAATATTAGAAGATATAATATATTTTTAAAATAATCAGTATTATATATATACATTCAGCCCTATTCTCAAAATTGCAATATTGAAATGAAGGTGATTGTTACACCAACCCTCAAAAATAGACAGTATGTAAATTAACGTGCGTGTTATATTTGAATGAGAGAGAGGGAGAGAGGGTGAGGGAGTGAGGGAGATAAACGTACATTAATCTGTCAAAACATAAAAATGGCAACAGGATTGGCCGTGATTCTTCACTACGACGCTGCGGATGAGAAAATCAATAGGTAATTTATGAACAAACCTTTTTCTGTGAACTTTGAATACTGTATTAGTACTTATTTTAACCAAAAACTTATATTTTTAGTCGAAACTCGAGAATGGAAAGACGTCGTTTGCGTGGTTTGTGCAACCCGATGGAAATTCCAAATGGGCAATTTTTACAACTATACCGCCTTGATAAGGTACAACTATACCGCACAAATCACTTATAATATTTAATTTATTTTTAATATCAATAAATTTAATTATTGTAATACGTCTATTATTTTTTAGTATAATAATTTATCATCTTTTTTAGAGTGAATTCTAATTTTGATATTTAATTTTTACATGCGCTTCCCCATCCGATAATGCCGTAATGTAAATGTCACTACAAACGCGTATTATATTATTTTCAGATTTGTGTCATATTTACATATTAAAAATATTAAAAATATGTAGGCAGTTTTCCTAATTTTGTTTGTAAGAGTGGTAATATGTTATTTCCATTTGAGTTTGTTATCTATTATGATTCCTATATACTTGATACAGTATTTTTCTTCAATTGAAGAACATTAGTCACATGAGTCTTCTTGAGTAGAAACTTTGGTGTGAATTTTAATATTAATTTCACTGTTATCTTTCTGTTGAATAGCAAATCATAGAAAGTATGTTTTATCAGTATTAATTGATAGTAAGTTATCATCCATCCATTTTTTATGGTGTTAACATCCTCATTTGCAGACATATTAGTTTTTTCGTTAATTATTAGTACTGTATCCTCTGCAAAAAATATTATTTTACCATGTAATTTAAGTTTATATATATCATTAGAGTATAAAATAAATAACAATGGTCCAAGTACAGTACCTCGTGGAGTGCCAAAGTCAGTGGTTTCAGATGAGCTATTGTGTCCATTTATTTTTACTTTTTATATTCGGTTTGTTAACTAACTTATTAGCCACGATAAAACATTACCAATATTTTAAAGTTTATTATGTGGTTTCCTGTGTGATATGATATCAAAGGCTTTTCTTAGGTCTATAAATATACCAATGCATTTGTCACTGTCATTTTATACGTGTTTTTATTATTGAACTTATTTTTACAATAGCATCTTGTGTGCTAATTTATTCCAAAATCAAAATTGATTCTCGTTTGTGGTGTTATTGCTACGAATATATGACATGACCTGTTATTTTACAATTTTTTCATAGATTTTGGCGATGTTGGAGATAATAGATATCTTTTTTATTACATGTTTTAAAAATTGGTGAGATTAAACTTTGGTTATAGTTTAATGGGAATACTTTATTTTGAAGGTTAGTATTTATTCAATTCATATAAACTAAACTGCCAACATGGCAAAAAAAAACGTAAAATAACATTAAAAAATCAACGTACCACTGGAAATCTTGGCACATTCTTCTTTGACATCAGCATATGTTATCTCTATATCAGTATAGAGCTCGTCGCCTTCCGATGCCGGCCCCAGCTCGGCCTTGACGGCAGATGGTCCTGGCTCAGGTTTATCTGCCGATCAAGAATGAAAGTGTTAAGAAATATGTATGAAAAAAGCAGATAAAAAATAAATAATACAAACATTTATAAATTAACTTACCACTAGAGGTTTTCACAGATTCTTCTTTGACGTCAATATACGTTATATCTATATCAGAATAAGGCTCTTCATTTTCCGCCTTCCACCCCGGTTTGAACTTGACGGTAGATATCGTTGGAGCATTAAGGTCAGTACTCGTATCTGGTTCCTTGCTATCATTTTCTTCTTTAACCTTGATGAGATCATAGTTTCCACGTTCAGGTTCAGACTTTACCGTGAAATAATCCGAATGAACTGGATCCATTATTTTACTGGACTTCGAAGCACTCTCGAAAATATTCCCAAAATATTTTCGCCCTTAGCAACACAACTGCATTATTTAATCGCGGTAACAAACACACTTTAGCGAATGTTCAAGAATTTAGAAAAATCAAACGTAGTACTGCATTTCTAAACGCTCGAATAAAAGTCATATGTGCTGGGGTACGTTCAAAAACATATTAGTGCAATGACATTCACACAGCGATAAAAAAAATCTTTACCGGGGTGGCTAGTATTAGAATAATAACAGAATGGAAGCATTTGTAAATTTCCGCGATAATTTATTAATAGTTGCCTGGGGTGCATCTTCATTCTCCAGCCTATGGAACCTTCGAAAACTTAACAAACTGAATAGATGTTGATATACACAGACGTTGTAATCGTTGCGAAATAAATGCCATAATGGCGATGGTTAATGAGGCGACAGGGAGATTAATAAACGCAGCTGCCGATTGGCGCCTGCCCCTGGTCCAAGTCACGAGCTCTGGCTCTTGCAACATCACTTATGACAAGTGGTTTCCTCTTTCGCGTTTGATCTAACATAAGCTGGATTCCGCGTTCCTCGGAAACAATGGCGGCGGCCAGATGCTATCCTGGGACAAGCGACCTCCCGGTAAGCGCAGAACAGCCAAGGAGAACACAAGCAAGAGAGCTTCGTGAACCCGCGTGCCAGTTTCAATCTGATGACGTGCAGGGATAATATACCTTTCGTTCAGCTGAGAATGCCCGTTTTAAGTGCGAGGATAGGGGGGTTAGCGTTTCCCGATGCCCAGTTACGCGCAATATATTATTTCATTTTTTAATTAAATATAGGATCTAAATAGTAAGTACAGATAAAATTATTAAATATATGGAAAAAATAATCCACATTAAAAAAAGGAGGAAATAAAAATTGCCTAAACTTTATAAAGTGCAAATATTTATCAAACCCCACCACAATTTATTTATTTATAAATAAAAATATTATTTAATGAATATAAATATTACTTAATGGTCTCAAAGCAGTCCGTCCGATGTACCAGTCATAAACAAACATTTAAGAATTCCTCAGTATTTCGGTCATGCTATATTCCTTACATCAGCATACTCGGTATCCAAGTTTTGGATCCTATGCAATAGATAATTAAACAAGGCAACCGTCCCAGCATTGTTACACTAATAAGTTAAAATGATTCTAGTATTTTTGGCTGAGACACGAAGTTTGATTAGTCGAAATAAATCAGGGTTATCAATTTAATGACGCAAAGTTATAAATAGACATACTAGATGAAAATTATTATTCTTTCGCTCAGTATTAATAAATGTGGTAAATCTTGGTGTTTTATCCTCTGTTTTGTGTATCGTGTAATTTGGTAAGGATGTATAGCAGTCAAACGTGGTCAGCTGTACAAAAATTCTCTGTTTATTACAATAATAATTGGTACACAGATTATTACAATAGATACAATGAAAGCAATAATTTACTAGTTAGAGGCGTAGATAAGAGAGCGCGTCCAAGGGTGCGGCGCCTTATAACGTCTCTCTACATACTCATACCCATCGCGCCGCTCTTATAGCAGACACACAATAAGTTTACTGAATATAAGAGAAACTCATAATTTAATAACTCTCGTGGTATTCAGTTTACAATTATCAAAAATCTGAATTGTATTATGTACTCTCTTAAAGATGTGAAAATGTTTAATACAGTAGAAACTAATTTCTGACTAATCATATATATAGAGGTGATAATATGTTGATGTTCTTAAAATCTTTTGCCACTCTCAATACATATCATAATATTTTTGGAGCATTCTTAGAAATTTTATCAAAAAGATAAACAATTTAGTTTAGTGTCTAAAATTACGCCTAAATCGTATATCACGGAAACCGATATTAGACTCAAATAATTCAATGAGAAATTAAAGTAATCTAATTTCTGATGACATTGGGTTCTCCAATTTGTGAGTTGACATATGGTGTTTTAATATTGAGTTGCTAGTGCACTCGTAATCACACACGGTACACGATTTTTTTTTTTTTGCGTAATGAGTACGCACGTGCACATTGAGCGAAGCTTTCGATGTGCACCTATAATCGCATACGGTACACGGAATCGGTTTCACAACGGTGTGAGTTGACATATGAATTTTCAGAATTACATTGCTGATGCACTTGTAATCGCACAAGGCACATGATATTGGTTTTTCTCCGGTGTGAGTTAACATGTGCATATTTAAAATAGATTTTGAAATGCACTTATAATCGCACATTGTGCACGAAATATGTATTTTATCATCGTGCTTAAGCATGTGTTTAATCAACATAGATTTAGAAAGGCACTTATAATCACACACGGAGCATGATATTGGTTTCTCCCTATTATGAATAAACATGTGCCTATTCAACATCGATTTGGAAATGCACTTATAATCACATACAGAACATGATATAAGTTTCTCTCCGGTGTGAGAAAACATATGCCTATTTAACTTTGATTTGAAATGGCACTTATAATTACACAATGTACATGATATTGGTTTATCTCCGGTATGAGTAAACATGTGCTGATTCAACATAGACTTTGATTTGCATCTATAATCGCAAATGGCACATGCTTTTGGCTTCTCTCCGGTGTGAGTAAACATGTGCTGATTTAACATAAATTTTGCTTTACACCTGTAATCGCACAAAGTACACTGTAGTGGTTTTTCTTTGGTGTGAGTGAACATGTGCTGATTTAATTTAGATTTTGAATTACACTTATAATCACAACTTGCACATAGAACTGTTTTCTCACCAGTGTGCGTAAACATATGCTCATTCAGCTTTGATTTTGAACTGCACTTATAATCACATATGGAACAATCAATTGGTTTCTCTCCCGTATGAGTAAACATGTGCTTATTTAACACGGATTTGAAAATGCACTTATAATCACACAAGCTACATGATATTGGTTTCTCTCCGGTGTGAGTAAACATATGTTCATTCAACTTTGATTTTGAAATACATTTATAATCACACGTGGTACATGATATTGGCTTCTCTCCGGTATGTGTAAACATGTGCTTACTCAGAGTAGATTTTAACTTGCACTTATAATCACACATAGGACACGTTATGGGTTTCTCACCAGTGTGAATAAACATGTGCCGATTTAACATAGATCTGCATTCGCACTTATAGTCGCACATAGAACATGATATTGGTTTCTCGCCGGTGTGAGTAAACATATGCTTACTCAAAGTAGATTTTAACTTGCACTTATAATCGCATATAGTACATGATATAGGTTTTTCTTCAGTGTGAGTAAACATGTGACGATTCAACTTAGCTTTTGATTTGCATCTATAATCACACATGGCACAAGATATTGGTTTATCTTCGGTGTGAGTAAGCATGTGCTCATTCAACCTAGATTTTGATTTGCACCTATAATCGCACTCGCAACATGATATTGGTTTCTCTCCACTGTGATAAAGCATGTGCGTCTTCAAATACGTCATACTATTAGTCGAATAGCTGCACTCGGGACAGGATAGAGGTCGCCTTGTAGATTGATCTTTGATGAGACCTTGGTTCGGTTTTGGAAGGTGGGCGTGCTCACCGCTTTCCTGACAGAACGAAGTGGGAAGACCAGCACTCGCTTGAGGAACTGAAAAAAAAGAGTGTATTAATTTGGGAAATTCAATTGCATTTCCAGTATTAGTTAATTAAGATTAATAATATTTCATACTCCTTTAGGAAGACTATATGAGTTAATTTATTTACAAAATTTTGTATATGTTAAATAAGACCTGTTGTCTGTTTACTTCCTTACAATACTTTTAGCGATCACACAGTGCCTCCAAGAAATAGACCACCCGATCACGGCATTCATCCATAAACTATTGGTTAATGTTTTGAAATAGTCATTTCTACATTCTGTCATAAATGTTTTGTCTATGTTTGCAGTACCTATACCAAAATTAGTATTTTGTTAATTATTAATGAGTAACATTATGTACAAATTTATTTAAAACACATTTTATTTATTCAATTCATTAGTTGCTTTGTGTTCATTTCTTCCATTCATTGTTCACCTAACTAAATAGTCAATACATAATAAATAAAAATCTAAATTTGTCTTATAAGCGTTTTTTTTTGACTTGAAACGTTAATAGTTCTGAAATTGCATGATGCAAGTGGACGTTAAAGATATTGATACGAGGGTATCAAGAGGGCTCAGTGAAAGACAGTGGAAAATGGCTGAAAAATGTATTGTTAGAAAAGTCTTCAGTAAAAATAATCCAATATACAGCGCGGTAGAGTAATATACAAGTGTTAAATAATATATTACAAGCGCCTCTGGGCGTACTACAGATGAGGATTAATTTTTCTCCTTTCCTAGGTTCAGCAGCAATGTATACATGTGGTGAGGGAGGTAATAAAAAATATATATATAAATTTAAGTACCTAAAATGTGAAAATTTTGTCGCTGGATGAACAACCATAATTTAGCCGATTAATGTGTTTTAGTTGTAAATTATATGTGACAACAACATAAATATAACTACATTACGTATATCTTATAAAAATAAGCCTTGTAGGAATACGAATTAGGAGAAAACTCTTTTATCATACAAATAAACAAAACCGCTAAGATAGCAAGAATACTCAGCTATAAAACAATTATATACTGACTTACCACTGGAAATCTTGGCACATTCTTCTTTGACATCAGCATATGTTATCTCTATATCAGTATAGAGCTCGTCGCCTTCCGCTGCCCGCCCCGGGTCGGCCTTGACGGCAGATGGCCCTCGCTTAGGTCTCTCTGTCGATTAATAATGAATGTATTAAGAAATATCCATTAACAAAATTTCATTTATTAAAATTGTGGGGGCTGCGATTCAAATCCACCGTCAACATGACCACTTCTGGCTGACCGACGACGTAGGCGATATCTGTACACGAGTCTATACAGTCCTTACACCCAGCTGCAATGTTATACACCACAAACTTATCTACCACGTGCTTCGAAGCCACCTACCTCTGCAAACTATGGACATCTCGCTCTCTATCAGTGGTCGCCTGTTTTGCAATGAAAAGGTGAAGCAATATTGTGTTCGACGAAACTAATAATCGTGAGATCCGTCAGCGGGTTTGTAAATATATATGTGCGGCCGCAAGAGAGCGGCGCGATATCTGACAGACGTGTGTGTTTGTGTGTGTGGGAGCAGAGCCGTTATACGGTGTCGCGCCCTTGGAAGCGCACTCTAATCTACGTGTCTTCAACTAGTAAATACTTGCTTTTAGTGTAACTTTTGTATTAATCTGTGTATTAATTATTAATGTAACAAATTGCTGTATAGCAGACCGAGTTTAACTGCTCAAAATCCTGACCAAGATAGACAAGACACTTTAGAGATTTATCACAATAATGATAAATTGACGTTGTCTGGATGGATTCTTCTGTGAAATAAACAATTATAAATCGACTTACCACTGGAAATATTGGCATATTCTTCTTTAACATCAGAATATGTTATCTCTATATCTGTACACAGCTCGTCATCTTCCGCTGCCCTCCGTGGGTCGGCTTTAGATGATCCTGGCTTATGAAGATCAGCATCAGGTTCCTCCGTATCATTTTCTTCTTTAACCCTGATGAGTTCATAGCACCTGCTGCCAGGTTCAGACTTCACAGTGAAACCGTCGGTATGAACAGGATCCATGATTCTACTGGTCCACGTGGCAAGCAATAAATTATTATTTATAATGCTATAATTCTATAAATGTAAAAATCGCGGTAGCACGACGGCAGACATCTTGGGAGGCACGGTTATAACCACAACACTTCTCCGGCATGCCCAATTTATACTTTTTATATTATAAATATGCCTTCAGCAGAATATTGCATCGAGAGATCACACTTAAGTAGCTATTATAAAAAATATGTGCGGCCGGTCGAGCTATTAAAGTCACGTCAAAAGATAATTACAATTAGAAAAAAACATAGACAATATTTTGGGGTACGTTCAACGTTGCACCGAGCGATGACAGATTAACTAGGCAGTAGCGCCATTGTGATTTTGATTGTGTACTTAAAAATTGTTATGTTTTTGATATATGGATGATGTATAGCGTTGCTTTAGACAAGTTCAGTTAGAAATTGTATTTTTATTTATTTCGTATTGTTGTGGACCACGCAATCGTATTATCCTAAGCTGGGCTTTAGAGTCGTGACGGGAATAACAAGCGAATGTCAATTATACATTTGTGCTCGATAGGTAATATACAAGTTATCTTAATACAAAAAGAGCGCGGTTGGACAAGCGTCTCATAGCGCTACACACTTGATTGCTCCGTCCGCGCCTGCGCATGTCATCTTTCCACAGACATTACACATTTGGTTATTTAATATATTATTGAATGCCAAATAATATATATAACGTTGTGGCATTCATAATTCAGAACTGCCCAAAACTGATATACAGCTTATTGCAGGGATGGTCTCAAGTCTTTGTTGTTGAAGCCACAAATGATGCAAATAAATCTATTTATAAATTTAAAGAAGAGTGTCTATGGATGAGTGTTTGTTTTTTATACAAATTTACAGTTTTATTCCGCGCTTGATGAAATTTTGCAGACCTGACTTTCAAAATAAGAGAAAGGTCACTTTCTACATTAGATTTCGAGAAACTACACGTATCCCCCTTTCCCAACCCTTAAAGCAGAATTTTGATAATTCTTGATGAAATTTTGCTCACTTGAAAACACAAAATAAAAGGAAAATTACTATATACATCTGATTTATATCGAAAAATAATATATCCCCATTCCCCTAGATGAAGCTTCTATTTCAGATAGTTAGATATATGAATTACAATTATGTGTTTATACATAGGTTGTTACATTTGCATAATGAAACATGATAAACGTTTTCGTGATTTCATTACTTAAAAATATAACTAGTGGGAACATATATTATTAAGGAATAATTGATAGCATTCATTTTTAATATTAATTTTAAAAAATATAGTTCTTACTCGATGGCCTCCTGGAACGAGGCTCGAACCCCCGACCACTAGATCACTAGGCCAGTATCGTAACTACTAGACCATAAGCACAAACATGACACACTATAATAAAATCACCTCAGATACATTATTGAAGAGACGGTGCAGAACCGCTGGCTATCAACAATGAAAGTGAGCTCGAAATGAAATTTATGAGATGCGAAGAGTGGGAGAATGTTATGAAAGATTTGGTTAAAGGAGCACGTATTTGTGCCGCTGCCAGAGGCGCCCACTTGGCCGATGTCATGTTTCATACATAATTGTAATAAGCCAAATAATCTAAAATAACAACTATATTAATAAATTATGGTTAATATATTTTTGAATTAATATACATAACAAAAATGAGGATATTTATTCTTTATTTATGACATACAAACAGTACAAGTAGAATATAACTTATGACATGATACACAATATAAAAATAAGATCGGTGAAGTTTCTTCTTAGGTGGAAAAATAAAATGAAACAAACTAGTCAAGTAAAAAATAGTACATATTAATAAAAAGATAAATAAAAAAGTGTTTTTAAAATGTTTAAAGAGGACAGGATGGGGAGAGGTTGGGAATTTGATGGGGAGGACATGAAAGAGGCATGTAATAAAAATATATAATTTACTTGATGTCTGAAACTGTATATAGCTATTTATTCCTACATATGGCGATACTCGTATATACATATACACATGTTTATATCATTTATGTCAATAGTTAGTAGCTATTAAAAGAATTCACAATTATTAATATTGACGCACGCGTCTTTTGTGAATCGCAGCACGCTTCACACAGGAGCGGTAAAGGGAAGTTACGCACTCGAAGGATGAAAGATTCGTCCCTACGTTAATAACAAAACAGGGTAAGCGATGAATTAGATTTGTAATTGAAAAGTCACTATTCAACTAATGTTGGGCGGAATAAAATATTACAACTTCACCGTCACAGCCTCATCGCCGTTGTTCCCTTCCTGCTGCATCTCCTGTATTTGGTGACGAGCGTCGTGCAGCCCTCGTTCAGGTCAGGTCGCGGGCGCGCACTTTGCTGCATAGCTCCCAGCTACGGTACTCACGACGGCATCGGCAGCTACGTGGAATCTCATCACTCGTCTGTTTCAGTTCTTGTGAAATCAGGAAGCGCATCTAACCAGGCGTGGTCAGCTGAATATTCTGAACTCTCTGGATCTGAGACGTGAAGGAAATCCAGCTCCTGCCGGCTTCCTCAGTTCTCGTGGTGAATGCGGCATCAGATCGAACCGAAGATATATACATATAGAGTCTACGCCGGGAAACGTGGACTCGTGGGTGATGTCTCGGTGGGGTGAGAGAACTGGTAGCCTCTCATCAGGTTGGCTGGAACTTTGATACATTAAATGTATTTATTTTCACGAGGTATGATGCCTCGGAACTTGTGATGGAGTAATGCGGCCTTTTGTCGAAAGGTTGTCGATCGGGATCGATAAAAAAGCTTATCCAAAATCGCACTCTGACTCCTGTACGAGTTGGGGGCGAGAGGGGTTGTTCCCTGCTTGCATCGTGCTGGGTCCGTATACAATCTATAACATGTGATAATACGAAGGGGTGTGCACTGAATACAAGCAAATGAGCTGGTCATTATTAAAAATTCTGGGAAAAAAATAAAAATTTATTAAATTATTATAATATTAAGAAAAGACCCAATAAAATTCTATCCGTTATTACCCGGATTAGCGTAACATTATCTATGACGATTATATTAGAAAAATTGCGAACCATTTATAGCAACTTCATGTGTATGTTGGTCCGCATGTTGCTAGCACCTAACTAACTAACTTTTTCAATCCTTATAATAATTGTACTGAACTAAATATTTTCTTATTGAATCTATGCTGACATCTTTACGTCCTTACTGAACATTGACATTAATCCTTACTGAAAACAGCGTGGAATGACATTTCTACGTATTTGTTTTACTTGACAGACTAAACGTTTTATATTCATAGTGTATTCCAACCCATGATTACAATGTCATTTCGTATTTCAGTATTACGCAGATATAATTTATAGGTTAATATTGATTATATTTCAAGTGAACGAATTTGCATTTTTCGGTATATGTATAAGTGAGACAGATTATTACTAATATATAATTATTTATGTTATAAGTTGTTGTAAAGCTAGTTATTAAATAAATGTTTTGAATACTGTTAATGAAAATCTGTTGTCCGAAGGAGAAATCGTAGAAAATATATTAAGCGAAATCGAAAGCAGAGTACAGTATCGAGCAATAAAAAAAAATTACTAAAATTCTAAATTTAAATTAATAGAATTCTTTGATAGCTGTTGTATACTTGATTATCTTCATCAGTAGCAGCATTAACTAAGTTTGTGTCTACTAGACGCTACTGATGATAAGATACCATAATTGTAACATGTGTACATATTAAGAATTAAGGTATCGGTTGTGAATATCTTCATTACAATAATACAAGATCGATATAATAAATATAATACTATGTAGATATAGACTCTAAACATAGGTTCTAGCATATTTTTCGTTGGTAGTATCACTTAATAACCAATTAGAATAAAAATACTCACTTACTCAAAGAAATATGAACGAGACTGCATTTAGCGCGATTCTGATGCAACCTGATACGCGACAGGAACGTTACGCATACGACGCTTCATTCAATGTTTAAAATAAGGAGAAAATAACACAAGGCATCGTTAATCTACATTTAACCACACACCGATAACTGCATACATTACATTGGAAGGGTTTCTCGTGGGTACGTTCAACATCTTTCCTGATATCAGTCTTATATGCAGTAGAAAAACTACACTCGATACAGGAATATAAATTCTCAACAGTACGTAAAGGCTTGTATATTTTTAATTGTTTTCTTCTAAATCGCATGATATCGAATTCTCACTTGCGTGAGTTAATACACGCTTATTTATATAAGTCTTGGGTTTACACTTATAATCGAACATAACAGATGATATCGCTTCCTCCACAAGGTGCGTTGACATATGGATTGTCAGTTTGGCATTGCTAATGCATTTGTAGTCACACACGGTACAAGATATTGGATTGTGTCCGGCGTGAGTAAGCATGTGCCTATTCAATGCATACTTGAAAGTGCACTTATAATCACACATGGTACAAGATATTGGTTTATTTCCGGTGTGAGTAAACATGTGCTGATTCAAGTTAGGTTTCGATTTACATCTATAGTCACACATTGTACATGATATTGGTTTATCTCCGGTATGAGAAAGCATGTGCGACTTCAACCGATATTTTGATTTGCACCTATAAGCACACACGGAACATGATATCGGTTTCTCAACGGTGTGAATAAGCATGTGCCTACTCAACTTAGATTTTAAATGGCACTTGTAATCACATGTGGTACATGATATTGGTTTGTCTCTGTTGTGAATAAACATGTGCTGATTCAACTTAGCTTTAGATATACACCTATAATCACACATTGCACATGATATTGGTTTATCTCCTGTATGAATAAGCATGTGCTCATTTAACCTAGATTTTATTTTGCATCTATAACCGCACACGGTACATGATATTGGTTTCACTCCACTGTGAACAAGCATGTGTTTCTTCAAGTAAGCTCTACCAATAGTCGAATAGCTGCACTCGGGACAGAACAGAGGTTGCTTTGTAGAATGATGCCTGATACGACTTTGTTTCTGTTTTGGAATGTTGGCGGTGTCGCCGCTTTCTTGTTCTTGTGGGACAGTACTCGCATAAGAGTCTGGAAAAAAAAATCTAATTTATTATCTTAACTTTGCAATTGTTGTTTAATTATATTTACATGCGACTTTAATTTAATAGAATTATTTATACACATAAAAAAAATATGTATAATAATAATACAAAGTGAGTTAACAGATAAGAGTTACGAATGAAGAAATCGTGGTGCGGTATTCAATAGTAATAAAAATCCTAAAACTTGAATACGACTGCAATTGTTTCTCTGATCGTGATTTGACAGCGATCCTTCAGCCGAATTACCACTACATAAATTAATCATACTAACAACAAGAATATACAGGGGTCTAATCGAAGAAATAAGAAAGCGGGTAAACAGATATTTTTAAAAATAAAGATTTCGTGGCTCAGTATTATAACAATAAAAATCCGAAAACTTAAATACGATCAGAGAAGTGTCAGATATTACATTTCATTATGTGTAGAAAGTTTACTGAATCCTGAATGATGGAGGGCATCACAGGTAAATAACCTGAGGCGATGGTCTGACCAGTCTGCCGCAAAACTTTTCAAGGCCGTACGCAACAAAGTGAACAAGTCTCGTAAGATTGAAATTAATGTTGCCTTATTTGTTTGTTGGAAAAATTATCCATCTATACACAGACTATATGAAGCGCAGAACAATAATTCATCTAGCAGACAAATGAAAAATAATAATATTTGATTGAGCCGTAGACGTCACAATAAAAAAAATAGACTTACCACTGGAAATCTTCCCACATTCTACTTTGACATCAACACATGTTATATCTATATCAGTATAGGGCTCGTCACCTTCCGCTGCCCGCCCCGGCTCGGCCTTGATGGTAGATATTCCTGGCTTGTCAAGATCAGAACTCGTATACGGTTCCTCGGGATCATTTTCTTCTTTAACCTTGATGAGTTCATAGCCACCGCTACTAGGTTCAGACTTACAAGTGAAACAATCGAGATGAATAGGATCCATGAGTCTACTGGACTATATGGTATTCCTGAAAGTTTTATATTTTAGGTTTTAACTCGATATATATATATAACAATCATACCCCTGTGGCTGCAGATATCTTAGTAGGCAAGGGTATTACCACAGCGCTTCTATGGTAGTCTCACTATTATTATTACCGGTGCAGTTAAACATTTATAATCATAACTGCATCGTACAAATACATTTTAGCGTCCTTTCAAATTATTAGATACAGTGGATCGAGGTATTACCGTCTAATAATTAATTTGATAGAGAAGTCATAGACGAAATTCTAAAATACGTTCAACGTAGCAACGTGCGATGACGTTATAAGTAGACCGTAGGAGTTATTCTGGATTTGACAGTAAATGTAGATAGGGCGAGGTAGAAGATAATAAATGAATAGAAACATGCTAAATTATTTTATTAGAGCGGCCCTACACATTCCGCAATTATTTTCAAGTATCACATTTTTATTTGTACTATAGTTATCGCTGAAGACATGTGAATATTTAAAACACAGATAACACACGGATCGCTTGTTTATTTTATTCGACATACATATATCTACAATGGGCAGGCAGAATTCCTTATAATTAACATGATCTAATGATGACTACCTCATATTAATGACGAGTCCGATTCTCGACCGGGCGGAGAGGGCGGTGTCGTCGTCCGCATCCCTTCGTCTTTCTCGCCATCCTGGTGTCTGGCTGAACGCCTGCATTGCTCTGCCACCCTGGTATGTTGTTGGCTGGGCATTTGCGCTACCATCGAGGTCGCGGTCCACCCCCTATCTCCCATGTCGTGGTGTTGGCTTCCCCTGCTCGCCAGCTATCTGCGTCTCCGTTTGGTCATTATCTGTTGATTCGTTCGATTCGGCTTTGCGCGTTCCTGCACTTTCTTCTCTTTACTGACTACACGTGCGATTAATTGCACTCAACTTCACTCGGTTCTTCGCGTCTTCTACGTACGGTTGGAGACTGATTTCCGAGGCTAATTGATGGATCCTCCTGAGCCGTCCATGTCGCGGTTGTCTCCAGCAAACTCTCTTATTCTTGTACCGTGCTGTTTTCGGTGGACTATCCTCGAGGGACCTTGTCAGACTGTGTGTAAAATTTATTTCACGAACTTCCTGAAAAATGGCGTTTCACTCGTTTATATTGTTTTCGGTAAGGGTGTGTCTCCACCTGTCGGCTTGTTCCGCCCTCCCAGAACTGGCGCCATTCTATAGCTCTATCATTGACAGCGGTGCTACGCCCTCATCTTAGGTATATTTTCGGACTCCGCCTTCGTCGTATAATCAAGGACATCACAATTATTAAGAGAACATATTGTTATTGTGAAGTTGTAACTATTCAGAACAAAGGTCTGTAATATTTTAAATACTAATGTATTCATTAGAAAAATATTCATATAAAATCAATTTCATCGAAAAATAGTGTTGCTGCGCTACAAAAAACAAAGTAGATGGTTTTAAAAATAATGGAACGATAGATGTATTTATTTGAAAAAGTGTAACATGTAGGTTCGAAAATTTGTCGTCAAAAATAATGTCGCTTTAGCATAATTCAATAATGCACCTTCCCCGGTTTGATAAGAGATCCAGGTTCGAATCCCGGTAGCACGCCAACAATATTTTTCGATAAAATTGATTTTATATGTACATATTTATAATTAAAACATTTAATGATTATTCACGTTATTTACGAGAGTCCACCCAAAATCAATCGCAGTTTTATTTGTGCATCTAATCTATAAGTATAAACAAACAGCATTAGATAGGCATATATATTTGTAGGTCCACGGTACCAAGAGCCTATTTTAATATAAACACTTTATTTCGATTTAGTTTGTTTATAACGCACACGGATAACTGCATACATTACATTGAAAAGGTTTCTCTAGGGAATGTTCAACAACATCTTTCCTAATGTTAGTCTTAGATGCAGTAAAAAACTACAAAGGTACCGACAATATTAATTCTCAACAGCACGTTAAAACATGTGTATTTTTAATTGTTTTCTTTTAAATCGCATTATACCGGATTTTCGCTAGTCTGATTCAATACACGCTTATTTTTATAAGTCTTGGGTTTACACTTATAATCGAACATGCTTGATGACATTGCTTCCTCTACATGGTGCGTTGAAATATGGATTTTCAGTTTGGCATTGCTAGTGCACTTGTAATCACACACGGTACATGATATTGGTTTGTCTCCGGCGTGAATAAGCATGTGCCTATCCAACGCATATTTGATAGTGCACTTATAATCACACACGCTACATGCAATTGGTATACCTCCTGGGTGAGTAAACATGTGCTGATTCATGTTAGGTTTTGATTTGCACTTATAGTCACACATTGTACATGATATTGGTTTATCTCCGGTATGAGTACGCATGTGCCGAATCAAGTATGCGTTTGATTTGCACCTATAATCACACATTGCACATGACATAAGTTTCTCTGTAGTGTGAGTAAGCATGTGCCTATTTAACTGAGATTTTGAATGGCACTTGAAGTTACATGTGGTGCACGATATTGGCTTGTCTGTGGTGTGACTAAACATGTGCCAAATTAAATTAGCTTTTGATTTGCACCTGTAATCACACATTGCACATGATATTGGTTTATCTTCGGTATGAATAAGCATGTGTTCATTTAACCTAGATTTTATTTTGTATCTATAACCGCAGACGGTACATGATATTGGTTTCACTCCACTGTGAACAAGCATGTGCTTCTTCAAGTAAGCATTACGATTAGTCGAATAGCTGCACTCGGAACAGGACAGAGGTTGCTTTGTAGAGTGATGTCTGACGTGACTATTCTTCAGTTTTGGAATATTGGCGGTGACACCGCTTTCCTGATTATGTGGGACAGTACTCGCATAAGAGTCTGGAAAAAAAAGTTTATAATTTGAGGTATTTTTATTTATAATAATATCTCAATATGAAATTGTGTTATTTATCTCGTTTTTAGAATTGTTATTCAATTATATTTATATGCGTAAGATATTTCACTAGATCTCTAACTATAAAACAACAACTTAAAATCAGTAGAATTCTTTATATATATTAAATAACATAATTTAATATAAATACAATCTCAGCTTTGAACGTCTATCCTCCACACTCAGCAACACCGCCGAAGGCCTCTAAACGCACCCTTCATATACCTGGGTGTAAAATAAGGTCTTCATCAGCCGCAAAAACTCGCCGATACCCACTAAAGAACAAACGACAATAATATGCACTGTTAGCTGCCTCCGAAACCGGCCCCTACGCGCCACTTCTCTCAACTCACAGCTCACTAATCAATTAAACAGAACTATCCTAAACGAATGACGTATAATCTAAAAACACATTCACTTCTTACGGGCTACAGCCAACAAACTATAATCAAAGCTAATACATACCTACTCATCACCCCATACTGGAGACCTGCGACATAAATTAAACAATTCCCTAAACATAGACGGTCTGCGACGTGTTTAAAACGTGAGATACATATGTCAAAAATAAATGGTGCATTGAGCAAGCTCGTGATAAAGATGTTCTGCAGTCATGATCTCAACTTTAGATTACGAATGCCTGTGTCGGGTGCCATGCGTTCTACGCACTATTGCATTGGAATGGAAGCATGGACACTAACCGAAGAAATGATAAGGGGACATGAAGCATTTAAGATGTGGACCTACAGAATAATGCTGAAAATAATCTGGATGGGTAGTGTTCTAGTGTTATTCCCGGGTTTTCTATTGCCAATGCAGGTAGAAAAGCTAACCCATAACCTGATATTAAGGATGCTTGTTTCTCTGCTCGTCGTGGGTTGTATTGTTCATCTTTTGCGCTCCCATTTTGGATCTGGATGCGCTGAGTCGATCTCCACGTATTGTATCGACCGGCCGAAACTATAAAATACCGTGACCGATTAATAGGTCTTCATCTGGCGGGAAATTGTTTCTCCGACCGTGGTTTGACAGCGATCCTTCGGTCGCCACTTCACACTACACGAATCAGTCATACCGACAACAAGAAAATCCAGAGGTTCCAGTCAAAGGAATAAGAAAGTGAGTCATTAGATAGAGTTACAAATGAAGATATCGCGCTATGGTAATAAAAAAAAAAATTGAATAGCTACGACCAGAGAAGTGTCAGATATTGCACTTCATTATGCAGAGCGAGTTTACTGACCCTGTCTGCCACGGAACTTTTCTATGATCGCTACATATATATATAGCGTTCACCACTTCTCACCCGTTAATCTCCACATTTATGAAATTTTTGAAAGTTGTATATATGTTAGTATGTGGACTTGCTTCGAGTACCACTACACCATCGCCATCTATAGACCAAATTTGATCATTCAATATTTTCTTTTTTTAAAACAGCATGTATGTCAGCATGTATGAGAATCTGATTGTTTCAAAATTATTTTAAAGCAATTTCTATATCTGTAAAATGTTTTTTTAACATATTACCTAGAATACGCTTTAAAAATCAATATTAATATCATAGATGGCGATGGTGTAGTGGTACTCGAAGTGTGTCCACATACTAATACATATACAACTTTCAAAAATTTGATAAATGCGTAGATTGAGGGGTGAGAATTGGTGAACATTATACATGTATATATAAAGTGATCACTTAAGCCAGCCGAAGACAGGACGTAAGCCCTGTAATTACATCGTACTGCCATATATTTTCCATTAAATATAATAAAAAATAGCTTTGTCTCTATGAGATATCTGGTATTTGTTTGATAACAGTGCCATTGTATGTAAAAATCCAGTAATCGTGTGTTCTCGGACATTTTCAAATATTGCTAATATATTAATAGACTTACTACTGGAAATCTTTCCACATTCTTGTTTGACATCGACACATGTTATATCTATATCAGTATAGAGCTCGTCACCATCCTCTTCCCGCCCTGGCTCGTCCTTGACGGTAGGCATTCCTGGCATGTCAAGATCAGAACTCGTATACGGTTCCTCGGGATCATTTTCTTCTTTAACCTTAATAAGTTCATAACCACCGCTACTAGGTTCAGACTTAATAGTGAAACAATCGAGACGAATAGGATCCATGAGTCTACTGGACTATTTGGTGATCCTGAAAATATTCTATATCAGGTTTTAATTCGATAAATATAACAATCGCTTTCCAATGGCTGCAGATATCTTAGAAGGCAAGGCTACTACCACAACGCTTCTACGGTAGTATTACCGGTGCAGATACACATTTATAACAAGAACTGCATCGTAAAACACATTTAAGTGATTTTTTATTTAATTTGATACAGTCGATCGAGGTATCACTGAACATAAATGTCAAATAATTAATTTGAAAAAAGTCATAGACGAATTTCTAAGGTACGTTCAACATAGCAACGTGCGATGACGTTATAACTATCTCGAAGAAATGTTAATGTTCTGAATTTAACAGAAAAAGAACATAAAAAATTAGAATATTTATTATTATTTACTACACAAAAAATACTAAAATAACTTTTTTAGATATTTATTTACATATTTATCAATTATGTCAGGGGCAATATTCATAAAATATAAAAAATTTAATGTTACATGGTAACTTATGTAGATATAAAAGATAAAATAAAATTCAATCATAACAGTCTGTCATGTAATTTTTAAAAATTATTAATCAATATATTTGAAATTAATTGTTGTTCCACGATCAAATGTTATTTATTTAATTTATAATATTTTTATTATTGTCTTTGTTTTATTAACCATTAAATTGAGTTTAAATACATCTACCGGTTTCGAAAAATACCATTTTCTTTTTCAGGATGTCATGTTTTTTAAAATAGATTCTGACAAAGAAACAATAATATATGTTTTAGTTAGTTATGACATCCTGAAGAAGAAAATGGTATTTTTCGAAACCGGTAGATGTATTTAAACTCAATTTAGTGGTTAATAAAACAAAGATAATATATAAAAATATGAATTTTAACCACAATGATAATATTGCTAATTTTAAAAGTATTATTTATAATACACTGCATAATAATTATAAATAAAAATTTAACTAATGTGTTTCAATTACATTTTATAAACATTATCATTTAATGTCTTTTATATAACTTAGAAGCCGGAGGATCTAGGACGTTGGCAACTATATATATATAGTGTAAAATATTATTACCAGATTAACCTTCCAAAATGGACTCAGTCTAGAACGACTTTTTATGATGATGTTACCAATACGCTTTTCTGATGTATAATGTGTTTCTACCAATGTAAATGACAAAATACAACGAAATAGAGCAAATATAATCGGACTGCTCTGATAGAGGCGTCATTAAACGAACGAAGATAGATGAGTATATACTTTTAATAAGTTTTGTAATACTGTTTAACTAATAAAATAATAAAAATGTTAAAAAACACATTGAACCAAGAATTAAATACATAAAAATCAAAGAAAGTGGAGGTAACACCTAGAAAGCCAGCATAAACATATTTGTCCATCATGTTCGGTAGGCAATAATTGAAGTACTCCGCTGGAGCTCACGTACGTCATAAAACTGTAGGTCGCCAACTGTCCTTTCGCGTCCTGTCATGTTACTTACATCCGCCAAGTACAACCTGTGCATAGTTGACGAGGAAAGCCCGGGACGCCGAGTGAAAATAATCAGAATTATCAACCGAGTAAAAAAATTCTCTACAATACCATAAACTATGCGGGGAAACCACAAACAAGAGATGTACATATTTAGCACATCGTCGCTATTTAAAAAAAGGGTCCTATAACGTATTTTCAAACTGTTATTCACATCAATGTATCCCACGTCAATAACTGCATTAATCACATATGAAATTATCTAATACATGATTAATCAAATGTTTTTGATGTCACTCTTAGCTGGACTAGAATTAAAGCACTCATTACAGACATGTGGATTCTCACCTTCACATTCAGATATGTGAATTAACTTTTTCTGTAGTGTGAGTTAACATGTGACGACTCAAATTACACTTCAAATCGCACTTATAATCACACATGGTACAAGATATTGATTTCTCTCCGGTATGAATAAACATGTGCCGAATCAATTTAGATTTAAAATTACATTTAAAATCGCACATAGTGCAGGATATTGGTTTCTCTCCGGTGTGTATAAACATATGTTTATTCAACCCAGATTTGAAAGCACACTTATAATCACACATTGTGCATGATATTGGTTTCTTTCCGGTGTGAGTAAACATGTGCTTATTTAACATATATTTGGAATGGCATCTGTAATCACATAAGGTACATGACAATGGTTTCTCTCCAGTGTGAGTAAACATATGTCTATTCAACTTAGATATTAAGTGACACTTATAGTCACATATCGTACATGATATTGGTTTCTCTCTGGTGTGAGTAAACATATGCTGATTCAATTGAGATTTTGAATTGCACTTATAATCACACTTAGCACATGATATTGGTTTCTCTCCGGTGTGAGTATACATGTGCTGATTTAACAAAAAATTTGATTTACACCTATAATCACACATGGTACACGATATTGGTTTCTCTCCGGTGTGAGTAAACATGTGCTTATTTAACATAGATTTTGATTTGCACCTGTAATCACACGTAGTACATGAAATTGGTTTTTCTCCGCTGTGATTAAACATATGCATCTTCAAAGAAACCCTACGGTTAGTCAAATAATTGCACTCATCACAGGACATAGGTTCCTTTGCAGAATGACCTCTGATGATGTTGTATGATGAAGGTCTCTCTCCGGTATGAATAAACATATGCTTATTCAACACAGATTTCATAGTGCACTTATAATCACATATATTACATGATATTGGTTTCTCTCCGGTGTGAGTAAACATATGGACATTTAATCTGGATTTTGAATTGCACTTATAATCACATACAGCACATGATATGAGTTTCTCTCCGGTGTGAATAAACATGTGACTTTTCAATGCAGATTTAAAAAGACACTTATAATCACACACTGTACATGATATTGGTTTATCACCAATGTGAGTAAACATGTGCTTATTCAATTGAGATTTTGAATTGCACTTATAATCACACTTAGCACAAGATATAGGTTTCTCTCCAGTGTGAATAAACATATGCCTTTTCAGCTTAGATTTTGAATGGCATTTATAATCACATATTGAACATGATATTGGTTTTTCTCTGGAGTGAGTAACCACATGTTTATTTAATATAGATTTTGATTTGCACCGATAATCACACATGTTACATGATATTGGCTTTTCTCCACTGTGATTAAGCATGTGCATCTTCAAAGAAGTCATTCGATTAGTAGAATAGCTGCACTCGGGACAGGATAAATGTTGCTTAGTGGAATCATCTCTCATGAGGCAGTTTATCAACTTTGGAAGCTGACCAGAGTCAGCGCTTTCTTGATAAACCGGAGCGTGTGGAATTGCATTCGTTTGAAAGTCTGTAAAAAAAAACATTTTTTTTTGCAGTTTGAAATTTGAAGTATTCTACGCACATTTCATTTTCCGTCAAGAAGACCTTAACAGTTAACTAATTTACTGCAGACATCGACTAAATATCCTGCTCCTTCTTTTATCAACAAAGTACGTTATTTACACGTGAATTTTGGATATACAGTCGATTCCGCTTAATTGGGTAGCCGCTTTTAGGGTAGCCGCTTATTTGAGCCAAATATCAAGGAACGGAAACTACCCAAGGAGCTAATAGTAATTAACATCACTTTTATTGTGACAGTAAATTTGAGATTCCAATACATAACTTTCAAATTTATTGATAAGTTCCACAACTGCAATGAGAATTGCAAAAAATTTCCTTGTGCAAACAATACAGTTGTTGCTGACAGTTGGCGAGCTATAAAAACAAACAATTAAAAATTTTAAACATTTCCTAAATTTTGAGCAATAAGGGGAATAAGGATATGTTACAAAATCTATTGTTAATTAACAAGAATTTTCGACAATAATAACAATTTACTATGTTACGATGAAAATGAATGAGAATGCAATTGTTGAAGCATTTAATTAAAACATCAAAAATTAGATGAAGAAGACGACGATGATCAAGATCCAACTGTGCATTATTTAATTTTAAGCACACTTCGGTTAATTGGGCCAAACTTCCTTGTCCCGATGTGTCCCAATTAAGCGGAATCGACAGCATCTCTTTTCTGTTATTCTGGTGCCTCTTAATTATCATATAATCTTGTAGAATTTAATGATAATAAAGGTAGTAGCAGTAGGATGTACAGTAATAAGAGGTTAACCCATAAGACGAAGTAAAGAGGGATCAGCACTCATCACTCCTCGTTTTGGCAATCGAAGCAGCTCTAGACTTGAGACATTACATTCCAAATAAAAAGTAAGTCAGAATTATTGACCAAAAATAATTTGTACATTGACTTACCACTGGATATCTTAGAGCATTCTTCTTTGACATCATTAAATTTTATATCAATATCAGTATAGAGCTCGTCACTTTCGGCTCCCAGCCCTGCCTCACGTTTGATGGCAGATGTTCCCGGTTCGGACTTGACGGTACCTGATCCTGGCTGATCAAGTTCAGTATTCGTGTCAGGTTCCTCGGTGTCATTTTCTTCTTTAACCTTGACGAGTTCATAGCCCCCACTGCCAGGTTCAGACTTTACCGTGAAATAATTCAGACGAATAGGATCCATGATGTTGCCAATTATTATCTTTAGGGTTTAATCCGATACTTGAAATAATCGTAAATCGTAAATAATAATGTCAGTAGATACGATTGGCTGTATAGTTTATTATTTCAATATTACCGATGCATTTACACCTTGAGCAGAACAATTGCATGGTAAAAAACACACGACGTGAAAATCAAGCGACTATTACCACGGAGAAAAGATATAGACAAAGTTCTGGGGTACGCTCAGCATTGCAACGAACGATGACGTTATAATTATACGATAGCCCCATTGTGACTTAATATTTAATATGAATGAAATATTTAAAAGAGTGCTAATCTCAATTTTTCTTAACTCTCCAACCCTAACATTATAAAAATACACGTTAACCTTCCCCTGTGTACCTAAGTATCGACTTAAATAGGCTTTTATTTGGCTCTCACAGCACGATGTTTTGTCTCAAAGAATTTTTAGATCAATTAGGACGTTAAAAGGTAAATATGGCTGCCTTGGCCGCAATAACTAAATAACTTTTAATGGAATCATAGTTTATAAAAAATAATTTAATAATAAAAAAAATACAATATCCCATTTAGATGGATTATATTACGTGCAGAACAATGGCGGCATTTCCGTATTACTGTCATCTTTTCAGGTGGTGGTTTTATAAATCTTCAAATGATTTTAATTCTCAGATAATGATTTTAGAGAGATTCGTCAAGGTACTGTATTTAAATTTCAGGATTTACTCTGATAATAAAACTGGGTAGGCTATTACACTCCAAAGAATTGTTCCTAAAATATTCACCGTCTTCTTATATGGCATACGTGATATTTATTTATGTGGCGGACGTGCCATAAATAAGTCGTTATACCATTTGTAAGTACACGCGTTGGTAGGTACAGTATAGCGTGGTAATTCTGTCATCTTCACGTTGTTGTACAGGTGTTCTTTTTAGCTGTTAAATGCGGCACATGGGATAGATTGTACATGGTGCACGACGTATGAATTTGTTTGTAGGTGGATGTACCGCGTACATTAAGTTCGTAATATATTGTTAAGAACATAATTAGAGAAAAATGTATATTAATACATGTTATTTAGCGCAGTTTTATTTGCTGAAAAGAACAAATAAAAATTTTACATTCTGTAGATTGTTTTGCTTTTACTGTTTTTCTTGCTTGGACAGAATTTGTATTCGTCAAGAGATCAAGTGAGGAACGATATCAACCTAAAGGATCTGGGATGAACCTGGTGCTGCTGCAAATATAAAAATCTCAGCTAAGTTGGCTTGGACACATTATCCGTATGCGAAACGAAATACTGCATAAACAGATTTTCTCATCAGTGCCAGAAGAGCTGAAGGACAACCGAGAAGAACGTGAAAAGGGTTGATGTGAAGATTCTGCGAAGAGAGATGGAACTATCAGTGGCCCCGAGTAATCGGCACGGGGCAAGA
The DNA here is from genome assembly GCA_031772225.1 of Eubasilissa splendida. Lineage (NCBI taxonomy): Eukaryota > Metazoa > Arthropoda > Insecta > Trichoptera > Phryganeidae > Eubasilissa > Eubasilissa splendida. The sequence goes on along the minus strand of CM062872.1, from coordinate 2,428,378 downwards.
TAAAGAACGGATAAATAATAATAAATAGCGACCCGATTAGAAAAAATGGGAATGAAGAAGAAAAATTATCATTACAAAAAAAAAATTATGTCTACGTTCGCCGGTTAATTCAACTAAACTATGCAATGATTATTGTGTCCGGGTACTTGTAAAAGTAATTACTCGTAATTATGAACAATAATTATTTATTATATACAACATATAATTATCAGTACAGAATTGGAACTACGACTGTGGTTGCTGAAGGAAAATAAAAAAGGGCGCCTCCCATTTATAACCTCGAGCACTCCCCACCACTCCTACATGCGATCAGTATCTTATTTACAAATACATATATTAATTACACGTACACCACACATATAAACAAACAATTTTTTTAATTATTAAGATCGTCACCAATATATATCTTAAAAACGTAGTTAATTATATTTAATTTACTGAAAAGCATGTAAGGAAATACAATATATTGTATAAATATTAAACAATACTAAAATGCGAAAAATTTCAATGCGGTAAATGATTTCTTTTCAGTGTGAGTAAACATGTGCATATTCAACATTGATTTAAAACTGCACATAATCACATATTTTATATGACAATTGATTCTCTCCGATGTGAGTAGACATGTATCTAATTAAGAAAGATTTTCAACGACACTTATGGTACATGCTATTTGTTTCGGTCAATTGTGAGTAAGCATGTGCTGATTCAGTTTAGAATTTGAAAGGCACTTAAAATCGCATGTGGAACATGATATTGGTTTCTCTCCGATGTGAGTAAACATGTGCCTTTTCAAAGCAAACTTAAAAACACACTTATAATCACACATAGAACATGATAATGGTTTCTCTCCGGTGTGAGTAAACATGTGCTTGTTCAACATAGATTTTGAGGGGCACTTGTAATCACATATGGAACATGATATTGGTTTCTCTCCGGTGTGAGTAAAAATGTGTAATTTCAATTTGGACTTTGAATAGCACTTTAAATCGCAAATGGTACATGATATGGTTTTGTCATCGGTGTGAGTCAACATGTGCTGATTCAATTTATATTTTGATTGGTAATTAGAACCACAAATGGAACATGATATTGGTATCTCTTCGGTGTGAGTAAGCATGTGCCTATTTAACGCAGACTTGAAAATGCACTTATAATCACACTTGGTACATGATATTGGTTTCTCTCCGGAGTGAGTAAACATGTGGTGGTTCAGCTCCGATTTTGTCTGACACTTATAATCACATGCGGTACATGATATTGGTTTCTCTCCGGTGTGAGTAAGCAAGTGCAGATTCAATTTAGATTTTGAAAGGCACTTATAATCACACGTGGAACATGAAATTGGTTTCTCTCCGGTGTGAGTATACATGTGCCTTTTCAAAGCAGATTTGAAAATACACTTATAATCACACATGGTACAAGATATTGGTTTTTCTCCAGTGTGAGTAAATGTGTGTCTATTCAACATAGATTTTGATGGGCACTTATAATCACATATGGTACATGAGAATGGTTTTTCTCCGGTGTGAGTGAACATATGGGCATTCAACTTAGATTTTGAATGGCACTTAAAATCACAAGTCGTACATGATATCGGTTTATCTCCGGTGTGAGTAAACATGTGTTGATTCAGTTTATATTTTGAATGGCACTTATAACCACATACGGTGCATAATATTGGTATCTCTTCGGTGTGAGTTAACAAGTGTCTATTCAAAGCAGATTTAAAAATACATTTATAATCGCACATAGTACATGATATTGGTTTCTCTCCAGTGTGAGTAAACATGTGCGCATTCAAGTTAGATTTTGATGTGCATTTATAATCACACATAGAACACGATATTGGTTTCACTCCAAAGTGTGTAAGCATGTGTTTATTCAATTTAGATTTAGTAATGCACTTGTAATCACATTTAGTGCATGATATTGGTTTCTCTCCCGTATGAATGTACATATGCTTATTCAACACAGATTTTAAAACGCATTTATAATCACACAAAGCACATGACAGTGGCGGTGGCTCTCGGCTGTGAGTAAACATGTGCTTACGCAAAGTTGATTTTAGCTTGCATTTAAAATCGCAGATGGTACATGTTGTTCGTTTCTCGCCAGTGTGAGTAAGCATGTGCCTATTTAACGCAGATTTTGAATGACACTTATAATCACATTTGGCACATGATACCGATTTCTCTCCGCTGTGTGTATACATGTGCTGATTCAATTTAGTTTTTGAAAGGCATTTATAATCACACGTCGTGCATGATATTGGTTTCTCTCCGGTGTGCACAAACATATGCGTATTCAATGCAGATTTGAATATACACTTATAATCACACATGGTACAAGATATTGGTTTCTCTGATGCGTGAGTAAACATGTGCTTACTTAAAGTAGACTTTGACTTGCACTTATAATCACACATGGAACATGATATTGGTTTCTCTCCACTGTGATTCAGCATGTGCCTCTTCAAAGAATCCCTACGATTCGTCGAATAACTGCATTCGGGACAGTAAATAGGTTGCTTTGTTGTTTGACTTCTGGTGAGACTTTGCATCAGCTTCGGAGTGTGTGGGCCAGCTGTGGTCTGAACATCTGGAAGAGAAATATAAAAGTTGATTGCTTGAGGGTATTTCTTTACTTTTTCATATCAATATTCGATGTATTCTATGCATAGATTAATAACAGATCATTTCATGTGCTTATTTTCTTAAGTATTTATAGCTGTTTAATGCTAAGTGATATACGTTGTAATTTATTTTTTTCTTATGTTTTATAAAGTGTTGTATATTAGATGTAAGAATAAAAATATACATAATTCGTACTCCTTCAAAAATAGACTAACAGATAATTTATTAACAATATGAACTAAATGTTCTAAAGTGCGTTATATATTACTCAAATCTGTTTATGCACCTCGTTGGTACATTGGAAATAATATCAATATTAAAAAGAATGATAAAAAATAATATTTGTTTATAAGACTGGCACCTCGAGTGTTTAATATATCATGATATGGCCTGACATGAAACACACGAATGAATAGTAGTGTCATTGTACAAAGCGAAATAAAAGGAGGTACACTGCGTTCATCGGAAATTAATTCTCTCGCCACAGTGCGCCTAGAGTGAACATATTTCTACGTTTCATTTTATTTTATTATCTTCTAATCTCATCATCATCATCATCATCGCCAGTTGAGAGGAGCGGAGATCAGCGAACCAATCCTGTTTCTTGCAAAAGTCTTACGGCTATATACTCAAAATTTGGTACAAAAATTAAGAACTAGTTTATCTATAAATTAACTTCAAGGTCTGGAATATTGTCAAAAAAATATTTAAAAATTGTCTCACCACCGGAAATATTCGCGCATTCTTCTTTGACGTCAACATATGTTATATCTACTTCCGCTGCCCACCCTGGCTCGGACTTGGGGGTAGATGTTCCAGGCTCATGTTTATCTGTCGGTAAACAGTTAAATAAACAGGCTTGTTCAAAATAAGCATGGTTATTAGCCGGTCCGCAATCATTATAAATTATAAATACCGACTAAACTACGCGTCGAAAATGTCACATTGGTATGTACAAATTCTATGCCGTTATCGAAAATATAATTGTACGAGATCTTTACATTGTCACAATAAGCGATAAGTCGAAATAAGTATTGTATAAATTAGCGAAATTATTATTCTACATCTTTGCATCGGTCCCAAATTTATCTAACAAGGAACATACTGTTTTGTATTTGGAATCACTAAAATATCTTAATTTATAGAAATAATCGCAAAACTACAATATTTTTTAAATTATCACATTTCTGATGGTTGAGCTTACCATAATTATGAAGTTCTAAACAGGGTTAACCTTTTGTTAACGTACAGTCAGAAGTTTTGAATTGGTGGAAATTTTGTCTGCAATAACTAAATCATCTTGAATGGGATTGTTTTTAAATAATGTTTTAACGGCCGGGACAAAATGCCACACTGGGATAATTTTGGTCAAACCAAGACGTATGGCAAGCCTATGTAGATGCAACTTGAACATTTTCGACTCATACTTTTAACTTAACTTGTATATATCTCTATAATATGTACAAGGAGTGTTAGTATTTCTCACTAGGTAGCCAGTTATAAGAAAAATACTAAGAAGATTGACACTATGATGTGTTTGAAGGAATAAATAACAATGATAGTGTGAGAACTGTCACTTTGGACATGTGTGTGTGTGTGTGTGTTAGATGAGTGGTGGGGAACAAGAGTTATTAGAGTCCGTTACTGGGGGAACGGGGCTCTTTTCCATCGCCACTTCGCAACAGTTAGTAGTCTATATCTGAATTATATCATTGTCCATACGTTATTGTAATCATTAAATATTTATTATATTTATTCGTGCACTCGGTAGATACCGAGTTTCACTCTAAAGTAACTCGAGAGTACCGAGAGAAGATAGAACCCACGAGAGTCTGGCGGTACTTCCACAAGATACCACGGATAGTGTAAATTGTTCTGTCATATAAAGATTTATAAATTGACTCACCACAGGAAATCTTCGCATACTCTTTTTTGACATCAGCATATGTTATATCTGTAACAGTATTGAGCGCGTCACTTTCCACTCCCCGTCCTGTCTCGGACTTGACGGCAAATATTCCTGTCTCATCAAGATTAGTACTCGTATCGGGTTCCGCGATATCATTTTCTATTTTAACCTTGACGAGTTCATAGACCCCGCTGCCAGGTTCAGACTTCACCGTGAAACAATTCACACCAACAGGATCCATGATGCTGCTTCTTTATTAGGTTTTAATCCGATAAATTAAACAATCGGGGTTCTATGGCAGCAGACACGGGCGGCGCCATCACTTTTATATTACCGAAGTATTTACACCCTTAGCAGAATAATTGCATCGTTATTTTGTGGTTAAAACACACATAATATTACTTTTTAATAATTTAGAATTAACATAGGTTTTAGCTGTCATTTTAAGAACGTCAAATAATACTTACCAAGGAGAAAAATTGTAAAGTTTTGGGGTACGTTCAGTGCAGCATCGTGCGATGACGTTATAACTAGGCGACAACGCTTTTTTGATTTTGTTATGGGATGTGCCACCGGGCGATTTATGAAATTAATATAAATGCTGACACTCTGGTCGTTGCGCAATCAACATTAGTGGTAGTCACGAGGAGGTGGCGGGAGGGTTTATTAAATTAACAAGCTTTCTATACATTTTACACATTTGTTTACAACACAAAAAAAATATAAATTCTTATCGCTACTTATATCTAACCATAATTAAGCTCGAACACACTGATTGTTATTATTGTTCTTCCTATGCACTTTTTTGTTCAACCGCGTTTGGAAACTGCGTTTGGAGCCCGCCCCATGTCTTGTTCACGGGTGCGGGCGCGCCTTCGCTACGTGATCTTAACAGCCGCGTCCAGTAGTCTCACGATGGAACGACTTCCTGTCCTTTCGTGTGAGCGGCAGGAATATCCGCAGCTTGCTTCGTGTCCAAGGCGGGGGATTCAGATACCTTCCAGGAGCTACGTCGCAGCTTCCTGGCGGCTTCGTCTCGGGGCAAAATGGGGTTGGTAAGGAGATGCCCGGAGGCCGGCTGCAAACTGGCGGCACCCCGGGAGCAGACCCGAGCGTAGAACGATCGGGAAGCGAGAGAGCGTACTCAGTCCGGGCAGTAACCCATCTCGGCCAACGCGCGGGGGAGGGGACAGCGACCCTTTGTTCGGTCGCTAACACTAGTTTAGGAGCGGTTGAGGAGGAGTTAGCGTCCCCAGGCGCGTGGCCGACGCACAAGCAATATTCAAATATTTTAAAGTTTCGCGACAAAAATAATAATAAATGCAATACGTGTACGTCACATACGAGATGCGGCCGTAACAAAATGTCATATAGAAGAGGATAACTAAATAAAAAGCCGTGAACAAGTCAATTATCTCGTAGTCGATATCGTCACCTGAGCAGCAACATCACATATCATATAAGAATTGTGTACTTTATTGGAGAGAGACAACTAGTTTTAAATGATTTTTGTACTATTACTCAACTTTACCTTTCTAGAGTTTTAAACATTGTAAAAATAAGCAGATTCGTACTAAACTGAAACTAAACTTAGGTACGTTTCCCTTGACTTGTGCGCAGTTGACAGGGAGGTTACAGATGATATGTGGAGATGACATTTATTTGATTTGCACGCCCCTACACTCTGTCCATTGGCTGTTATGTTTAGTTCATGATTTGGTTTTGCAGTTCTTAGGCTAGTTTTATATACTTAAAGTGCTTCAGATCGTTTTCTAGCATTGTAAGTGTTGTTACGAAGTTTAAGGATTAGAAGATACTATCCCTGAACTCTACCCAAGGCAGGATGTTCTCGTATTAGATAAACAAAAATAGTCTTCAAATTAAGAACTCCAGTAAACTCATTTTTTATAGATTTTTTATTGAATATTTCTAAACTGTAACTCTGCTCAATAAACGTCTGTCCACTTTAAGTAGTTTATCTTCTTCAACAAACACAATACATCTCTGCGATCATTATCGAACGAATATTTAAATGATGGGTGATTATTGAGGGGCTCATTATTAACACCACAGTAAACCCTTCTGATTCAGTTGCCATATGCCCTCATCAACTTTAAACATCAATCTGCACAAAGCACATACCTCATAATCTTTAATACAACATAATTGGTGACATCGCCGATTTCGGTCTGTCTTTTATAACGTCACCATAACCCCCCGAGACTTCTTTAAATTAAACAATCCATAATAATAAAACACAATCTGGACCGGAATATGTGTGAATTTTAAACCAAAAACTGACATGTAAGCTAAGAAAGCTAATAACATGAATTTTTAAGTGATTTTAATTACATACATTACAAATATTAAACTTGTTCATGAAGATAAAAATATACGCTATGAACTTATTGCGACGTCTTGGCTGACTCACACCAGCAATCTTTAGCAGACGCGTGTCCCGAGCGGAAACAAAGATTATAATAGTTTTAAAATAAACAAAGACATCTGTCCGTTAAATACCATTTTATTTAATAATCAAAAAGCAAAACTAATTATAACATCAAACGCTAACTTAAATGAAAAGTTTGAAAACTCGTGAAAATCATTAATACTAGTTGCCCACGAATATTGCGTTTCAGAGGGGCGGTCTGCATCCCTTAAAGTTATTTATTATATTTATAATCGATTAAATATGACATTTCAAAATTTATAATCCACGCTTGTTTTGGTTTCAAAACATAGTTTTTATTAACTTTTTACATACTGTTATATTTAAAAAAATAATAATACACAAGCATAAATATAGTGTATCCTCACAGGAAATCGAACCCGGAGCCGCCAGTAATACAAGCCAGTGTCATACTGGACTATGTTAAAACAGTAAAGACTAACTAACAAACTAACTACCGTCACACCGTTTCGCCGCGGAGGTAGGCAGATAAGATAGAGCGCCACACTCTTCAGTCCTGACACAATTATCGCCTCATCCACATTTTCGTCGATTATCGAATCTAACAGGGCCATCTTCCGATACCCGGTTTACCTGGTCGTGCCAAGTCTTCTGCGGACGTTGCGTCATATATCTTTCTTACTATTCTCTCATTCATTCGTTCCATATGACAAAACCTCCCAAGCAATCCTTTTTTAATCTTATTCAGTACGCTAATATGAGCTATTCATTATCTCCTAATTTCTTCCTTCTTTACTCCGTCATAAATGGATCTGCCACATATGCGCCTAAGTGATATCATTTCCACTGCATTCAGTCTAATTTTCCGCTAGTCTCGCCTCGGTTGACAATTTCCCATTAGATATAATTCTAGGAGAACACATTCTTATTGTGAAGTTGTAATTATTCAGAACAGACGGTCTGTGATATTTTAAATATGAATTAAATATATTAATTATAAAGATATATATATAAAATCAATTTTATCGAAAAATATTGTTGTTGCGCCACCGGGATTCGAACCTGGATCTCTTTCCTAACCGGGGGAGGTGCTTTATTCAATTAAGCTACAGCGACATTATTTTTAGCGACAATGTTCTGAATAATTACAACTTCACAATAAGAATGTGTTCTCCTAAAATAATAAAGTGTTATCAATGTGTCCAAAATTTAATAAAAATGAATTGATAATTCTGGCGTCTGCTATCAGTTTACTCAAAGGTATTTGAGATTCTGTAAAAATAAGGTAGATGGCTCTGTCGAATGATGGAACGATTAAATGTATTAATATCAAAAAGGTAACATATAGGGTCGAAAATTGTCGCTAAAAATAATGTCGCTGTAGCTTAGTTGGATAAAGCACCTTCCCCGGTTAGGAAAGAGATCCAGGTTCGAATCCCGGTGGCGCAACAACAATATTTTTCGATAAAATTGATTTTATATGTATATCTTTATAATTAATATATTTAATTCATATTTAAGATATAATTCCATTCAATGAACCGTTCACTCTGTTCCCTGCGGTTAGGCTCCTTTCAATATCTTTCTCCGCCATCCCGTTTCTATCAAACATAATTCCCAAATACACTAGAAGCTTGAGGCTTCTAACTGGACCATCATCTAGTGTCTGATTTACCTGTCCGCGTCAAGTCTTCCGCGAACTGTAAATCATGTGCGTCAATACAATACATTCAATAAACACAATACAAAAACGTGAATTTTTAATTGTTATTTTATAAGTCGTTGAAGAAGATCCTTCTACCGAGAACCGCATTACAATCGGTTATTCTCTGTTGTGGGTAGACATGTGCCTGTTTAGGTTAGATTTCGAATGACACTTATAATCACATATGAAACACGATACTGGTTTCTCACCGGTGTGCGTAAACATGTGCCTCTTCAAAGCAGATTTGAAAATGCATTTATAATCACACATAGTACATGATACTGGTTTCTCTCCGGTGTGAGTAAACGTGTGCCTATTCAACATAGATTTTGATGGGCACTTGTAATCACATACGGTACATGAGAACGGTTTCTCTCCCGTGTGAGTGAACATATGAGCAGTCAACTTAGATTTTGAATGACACTTGAAATCACAATTCGCACACGATATTGGTTTGTCTCCGGTGTGAGTAAACATGTGCTGCTTCAAATTATATTTTGAATGACACTTATGACCACATACGGTGCATAGTATTGGTGTCTCCTCGGTGTGAGTAAGCATGTGCCTATTCAACGCAGATTTATAAACGAACTTATAATCACACATGGTACACGATATGGTTTTGTCATCGTTGTGACTAAACATGTGCTGATTCAACTTATATTTTGAATGGCACTTGTAACCACATATGGTGCATGATATTGGCGTCTCTTCGGGGTGAGTAAGCATGTGCCTATTCAACATGCATTTATAAAAGCACTTATAATCACACTTGGTGCATGATATTGGTTTCTCTCCGGTGTGAGTAAGAGTGTGGTGGTTTAATTCAGTTTTTGTCTGACATTTATACTCACATGCGGTACATGACAATGGTTTCTCTCCAGTATGAGTAAGCATGTGCCTATTGAACGCAGATTTTGAATGACACTTATAATCACATGCGGTACATGATATTGGTTTCTTTCCGGTGTGAATTAACATGTGCGCACTCAATTCATAATTGAAAATGCACTTATAATCACACATAGTACATGATATTGGCTTTTCTCCTGCATGAGTATACATGTGCTTTCGTAAAGTAAACTTTAACTTGCACTTATAATCACACATGGTACACGATATTGGTTTCTCTCCGGTATGAGTAAGCATGTGCCTATTCAAGGCTGATTTTGAATGACACATATAATCACATTTGGTGCACGGTACTGGTTTCTTTCCGGTGTGAATAAACATGTGCTTACTCAATTCAAATTTGAAAATGCACTTATAATCACACATGGTACATGATATTGGCTTCTCTGCTGTATGACTAAACATGTGCTTTCTCAAAATAGACTTCAACTTGCACTTATAATCACACAAGGAACATGATATTGGTTTCTTGCCGGTGTGAATGAACATGTGCTTATTCAATTCAGATTTGATAATGCACTTATAATCACACATGGTACACGATATTGGCTTCTCTGCTTCGTGGGTAAACATGTGCTTTCTTAAAATAGATTTTAACTTGCACTTATAATCACACTTGGTACACGATATTGGTTTCTCTCCAGTATGAGATAGTGTGTGCCTATACAACGCAGTTTTTGTATTACACTTATAATCACATTCGGAACATGATATTGGTTTCTTTCCGGTGTGATTAGACATGTGCTTACTTAATTCAGATTTAAAAATGCACTTATAATCACACACGGTACATGAAATTGGTTTCTCTACTGCGTGAGTAAACATGTGAACTCTTAAAATAGACTTATACTTGCACTTATAATCACAAATGGTACATGATACTGGTTTCTCTCCGCTGTGATTCTGCATATGCGTCTTCAAGGAATTCCTTCGATTAGTCGAATAGCTGCACTTAGGACACGACAGAGGTTGACTTCTGATGTGTCTTTGCTTCAGCTTGGGAAGGTGGCTGGTGTGACCGCCGTCGACGTGGGCCGGGCTGTGGGAGCCGGCGCTCGGCTTAGCGTCTGGAAGAAAAATATAAAAGTTTATTGTTTGAAAGCATATTTTTACTTTCCTATATCAATATTTGATCGTCTCATTAATTTAGTAACTATATCAAATAAATATTTAAGTGCGTTATTGTTTGCCTAAATACATGGATTGAAAGATATTGTTTTTTTTTTAAATTTGTTTAATAATTATTCAATTTTGCTAGGACCTAATAAGAATCCGCGAATGTTACGAACATACACAGGTGTACCGCAGGGCTCACACGTAGTACCAATTTTATTTTTGTTATTTATTAAAGATGTGGTAATCATTTATGAAGTCTACTATTAATTGCAGATAATATTAATATATCCAGAACAATTTGTCTCAAAAAATGATCTATTAACGTTTCGCAAATCAAAAATCTTTGCAGATTAATCGATGAAAAATTTTCATTCATTCTACATATTTATAAAATTAGAAATAAACCTATACAACGTCTTGGTTATGTATTAAGATATAAATTCACTTAAATCTCTCAAAATCTTACACACGACTTGAAGTTCGTAGCAACTTGGAATATAACTCGGCAATTTGGTTTCCATTATTACATGAATTAAAATTAAAAAGGGTTCAACATAATTTTTTAAGGGTGAATGAATTAATTTAAATAACTTGTCGTGTAAAAGAACTTTGAGTGATTTATTATTTTAATTTTAAATAGTAAATAGCATTCTGCACGCCCTTCAATGAACTGAATTAATTTTGTATCATGTCGCTGGCGTTGTTTCGTGCAAATGCTTCATATACAATGATGATCTTGTCGATATATTCCGATTTTCAATTATTGAATATAATATAAGTTTTTATGCTGTATGGAGACAGAGGTATTAGAGATTAAGGTATTTAAGCCATTCTGTGTTTAATCTAAACTTTTATATTTGGCTTAATTTTTTTATGTATTATTTTGTACGAGCTGCACATGTTATATCAATAATTTGTAAAAGCCCCTAAAAGCGTACATATATATAAAATAAACTAAATGAGAGTCAGAAACTTAATGCGTGTGAATATTGTATAATCTTTTATTCAACTGTATTGTGTGATAATTTGATAATCTCTTTTGTTCCGAATTTGTAAATATACTTTTGGCACATCTTTTCGAATCAGCCGCGACTAATATTTTTGACATATTCCGCGTCCAAATTCCCATCCACACATTTCTTCATGCTCGTCTTTCAGTGTAATATGTGACCTTGACGCCAGCAGACGTCAACTTGAGCGATATTATGTTTGATCTCGACATCGCAATAGCATTCGCGGTGTGGATCCTTTCAGCTTCAGTGCACCAGCACTGTATTGTTCGTGATTTGTGTGCACAGTGATATTGTTTGTTTATGCTGTGGGTGAACTTGTGATATCGCTGTCTTCATTTGGGAGCGGAGATCACCTCACCAGATCACGACAGCAGGGAATACGAAGGCGTCATATACAAAGTAAGGCGAGCAGTCCTTCCGTATCCCGGTTTCTGAAATTACTGCTCCTTCTAATCCTCTATCCCCTTACCGACCTAATCCTGTACCGCGTTTCCCTACTTTCCCCCTTGCGGTGGTTCCGATTTACGACCGGAATTGTCGAATTTTATTCCGCACGACATATAACCCGAAAATTGTTCAATTCATCTTGATTTATTGTACTAACTTGTAACTGTCTTCTGTGTTCATTATTTCCACGTCTTGTCACTTGCATCATCATTAAAACGATTTTTTTTTCTGTTTCACATTTTATTTTTGTAATACTTTGTAACCGATTTTACAGCTAGAGCGGAGATTTTAAAATTGTTACGCTTTTGATAAATGCTTTTAAAACATATATCGATTGTAAAACTGCTACTGTTACTCCTAGTTGCAGTTTTGTTTCTGATACCATCTCGGGCGTCCGTGACAGATCACATCCGGAGACATCCAGAGATGTGTCAGATCGCTTAATGCAGGGAATTTCTTGGAAATAACGGTCTGGCGTGGAACTCGTCAGGACCGAATTCAATACAGTAACGACAGCCAACGCCCAAACAACGGATGAGGCAAGATAATCGATAACTCAGAAGATTGAAATCAAAGCCGCCTTATTTGTTTGTGCTATTAGCTAAGTTAGTGCAAAATACATAAAAACGTAGCCACATAGACGCAACTGAGTATGAAAATAGATCTTTAAAATAAATAGTTTTATTCGTAGCAACTATTTTTAAACAAATATCAACAATTGATTATCGAAAAGACAAACAAAAAAATACTCGGCGACCGCGCCATCACTTAATGTATGTCTCAACACTCTTTTGACAAAGATGACATACAGTAATAAACACTCCCAAATCGGTACTTCTCATTCGCGCGCAAGGTTGAAACATTTTTCGCCGCCATGCTACAGGGGGCAACGAGGCAGCGTTACGCGGCTACCATACAAGATGACCTCCTCACTGTCCTCCGGATAGAAATTTATTTAATAAATAGCAGGAAAAAAAATGATTTACCACTGGAAATTTTAGCACATTCATCTTTCACATCTGTGTCTGTTGTATCTATATCAGAGTAGAGCTCGTCACTTCGCGCCGCTCGCCCTGGCTCGACCTTGACGTTGGAAGATCCAGGCGCAGGTTTATCTGTTGATCAGAAATGATAAGGAGTTAGAAAATACATTTCAATACACAGTGCACAATATTTTAGGTGTGAATGCACATTAGAAATATAAGTCGAAAATGTACAAGCTGCATGGGCCTATACTTAACATTTAAAATTATCGAAGTTATGCGATTATTTCAACTAAATACAAATTAAATGTATTAATTAAAAAGCTATACTTATAAGATCAATTACATCGAAAAAAATTGTTGTTCCTACCGGGATTCGAACCTGGATCTCAACCAATACAAGGAACATGCATTATCCGACTACGCTATACCAACACAGCAGATTGACGACAAATTTTCGAACCTATATGATACACTTTTCAAAATAACACATCTATCGTTCCATTATTTGAAAGCCATCTACTTTGCTTACACGGAATCTCAAATACCTTTGATAAAACCGATAGGAGACGCCAGAAGTAACAATCGTTTTTATCAAATTTTGGACACATTGATACAACGTATATATAATTAAGGAGAACACATTCCGTAAAACATAAAAAAGATGGCTTTCAAATAATGGAACGTTAGATGTATTAATTTGAAAAGTGTAACATACAGGTTGGAAAATTTGTCGTTAATACACTATGTTGGTATAGTATAATCGGATAATGAACGTTCATTGGATTGGAAGAGATCCAGATTCGAATCCCGGTAGCAGCAACAATATTTTTGTATAAAATTGTTTTTATATGTATATCTTTCTAATTTTGTAAAAATCTCGTAAAATAATATTTTCAGTAACGATGCATACTCGTTGAACATTTTCATGGTATGAGAAGGCATCCGGCCAGTGAATATTGTGTACCAGGTCCACTATACAATGCCCGGTATATATTTATCACTAGACAAACAGTCAAGCAAGTAAAATACTAAAGAAATTAACACGACAAGTAACAAATGATTAGTGCACAACTGTGAATTCTTCCACCTGGATGAGGTGTTGATTTTCCTGTCATAATAAACATGTATCAATGGACTCACGAGCGAAAATTTTAGCACATTCTTCATTGACGTCAGTAGAGAGCTCGTCACCTTCCACTCCCCGCCCTGGCTCGGACTTGACGGCAAATGTTCCCGGTTCGAACTTAACGCTTAATACTCCTGTCTCATCAAGATCAGTACTCGTATCGGGTTCGTCGCTAACATTTTCTTCTTTAACCTTGATGAGTTCATAGCTCCCGCTCCCAGGTTCAGACTTCACCGTTATACAATCCGGATGAGCAGGATCCATGATTCTACTAGACTAAATTGCACGCAGCACCCCTCAAAGTAGTATCTATTAGATTTTAACTCGATAAATGAAAGAATTTCAATCTCATGACTGACATTTTAGTTACAATATAGTAAAGTCATAGATAAAGTTCTGGAGTACGTTCTATGTATGTTGTCGTGCGATGACGTTACACCCGGCTAGCTCTATTGCGACTTTTCACCCTGGTGCGTCTCAGTGTAAAAGGTCGACGTGCAAAATATCACTTAAGGTACGTTAGCTAGTAGCAATGGTTTTTATGAACAATTTGTCAGAACATCATGTCAAGTTGAATATCGTTTCAAGATTAAAACTAATTAATTTGACATTCTGGGTGGATGCTAAAAGAATTATTGGAATCTCTCAGCATGTCTTTTTATGTTTCTCCAATCCCCCGTCATGACACACTAAGAATTTTGATCAACAAAAATAACTAGTAGTAGAGTAAAAGTCGAAAATATGTTGAAAAATAATGCGAGTCATATCATATCGCTCTAAAACGATCGTGAAACACATATTTTCACACCGGCAGTTCAGCGCAAATAAAAAAGACTAATCCTTACTTTGTATAATTGGGATGATTACGACCTAATGCTATGTTTCTTAATATTTTTTAAAATGTATAAATTTAATTTTTTTGTCGGATTTGGGAATATATTTGATATTGACATGATATTATGGTTAAATAAATTTTAAAAATTGCATAAATCTAATAATGTACTTATACCAAGTAGATATTAATATTAAAGTTTTGAAATAGGTATACATTATTTTTTCGTTATATACAATTCCATTTATTAATTATTGTTCATTTCAAGTAATATTTGTTGAAACAATTAGCCCCACATAGCACATATATTTGTCGAGTTTTGGGGGATGTCTGATTGTAACTAAAAGAGAAACCTGACGTAAAAAAGTACAATTTGATACTATGATTATGATGGAGATACGTATCGTGAATCGTTAATATTATTGGTCGTCAGTCATATTTCGATTCTGATATAGGTAGTGAACGTTAACAGTACAAATCGCAGAGTATCATTTATATGCCTCAATTAAAATTGACTAGTGTTATTTTTGATTAGTTTTTTTTACTTTGAGTTGACTTATCCCTGGAGAATGGTATAGCAAATCGTATCCAAATTCAGTGTAGCATACGTTAATGTTAGTGGCAGGGGCGTGGAAATGCATACAAACAAGAAAAGCAGTACATTACTAAAATTTCAGATAAATAAAAATAATTTAAATAATTACCCAGTTTGGCGTAACCTTGTCTATGACTTAACACACGACTTTTGTGGGTTGTAAAGATTTTTTTTTGATAACTTGTATACCTACCTACTGTAATCATCTGTAACACCACAACATAAGTTAGTGACTACTGCACGCCACTGCCTAGTGGTTGGTTTCGATTTGTATTTATAACATTACATTGATTGAAGGGTTTGGACCTACCAAAAGTTGAAGTGGAATCTCGGATTTTTCGAAGAAAAATGCCGACAAAATATACACAGTGATGAGAGGTGAGTTAGAAGATGAATTTAGAGATGTTATTTATTATTTTATTAGAGCGGCTCTGTACTCAGATAATACTTCGCCCCGCGATAATTTCCAGGAATCACGTCTTTATTTTATTTTTTTCTTTCAATCAACGCCCTTGTGGGCTTTTACATAAGGATATTTTTTAAGTATAATTTACGTAAAAATATTTCTTCAGTTCAGGTATGCTCCTGTAACGAAAAATGTCAACGAAATTCAACTTATTACCAAACCGATGCGTCCGCGATGTTAGCAAGTTAATAGCATAATTATTTATATGTATACCTATAAAGAACACTTCACGTTGACGCGTTAAAGTTGGTACTTTATACGAAACGATTTCAGGGCAGTCTAACATGCTATTGATCATTTCATATGGATATACTATATCGCTCACATCTGTATTTTATTTGTACTATGGTATGGAAAGAGACAGGTGAATATTAAAAACATATATATCGATTGTTTATTTCCTACGACATACATATCTACAGTGGCAGGCAGAATTTCTTATAATTAACTAAATCTAATTTTGACTGTCTTATATTTATGACGCGTTGCGTTGCTGGTGCCGGCCCCACGTCCGGCTCTCGACCGGACGAAGGGCGGTATCGTAGTCAGCATCTCGTTGTCTTCCTCTGCCGTCCTGGTGTCTGTCGGTCTCTTCCAAGTTCTCAAGCGAACTGTCTTCGAGGCTAACTTTTTCCAATTCGGGGACAGGCTCACAACTGTCTTGAAAACTGGTTTTCTGCGCCATTTTAAGATGTTTGTGTGAGAAGTGTGCTATGTTGCCATTCGGTCCCGCCTTCAGAATCAATGAGCGTTCAATTGGTTGCTCTTATGATGAGAAGCCACGCCCCCTCTAGACAATCCATTCTGTCTTATAATCAATCACTTGTGTTATCCATTTTATTATATAATAACTGAACATGTCGGTACGCGAGAAAACGTACATTATTAGTAATATTTGTAAGGACACATCATGCCATTTCATTAAATCACATATGAAATTAAATAGCTATAAAAACCTCCTAAAAGCGGTTGACAAACCGAAAACTTGAACTGTTAGGCAGTAAGGGTTAACATAGCAACGTATCAATAAATATGTCATCTTGCGTGGCCATTCCAAATAGTGCAAAGTAACACAATGCGTGAGTAAATGTATTTTTAAACTTGATATTCGAATGAACGAACCATTGCACTGTGAAAAAAAAATTAATTTCACCCCAGTATACATAAGCACATACGTCTCTTTAGATGTGATTTAAAATTGTACGAGTATTCGTTGTACAACATGAAAATAGATTCTCTCTAGTATGCGTGAGTGCATGTGTGTACAAGCTTGATTTTCGAATGCATGTATAATTACACTGTGAACAAGAAAATAGTATTTCTCCAGTGTGTGGCCTCGTGGATAGTTAAATAGGATTTTTTATCACATGAATTGATAATAGTTTCTATCTAGTATGCGTGAGTGCATGTGTTTTTAAGCTTGACTTTTGCTTGCATGAATAATTGCACTGTGAACACAAAAAAGGTTTCTCTACAGTATGCGTAAGCACATGTTTCTTCAGACGTGATTCAACATAACATGAATAATTGCACTGTATACATGAAAATCGTTTCTCAACAGTATGCGTAAGGACATGACATTTTAGACTCGATTTATGATTACACGAATAATTGCACATTGAACATGAAAATTGTTTATTTTGAGTGTGCGTGAGTGCGTGTGTTTTTAAACTTGATTTTCGATTGCAAGAATAATTGCACAGTGAACATGAAAACAGTTTTTCACCAGTGTGTGAAAGCAAATGGATTGTTAAGTGTGATTTTTGATTGCACGAATAATTGCATTGTGAACATGAAAATAGTTTCATTTCGGTATGCGTAAGAACATGACTTTTTAAGTTTGATTTTCGATTACATGAAAAATTGCACTGTGAACATGAAAATAGTTTTTCTCCAGTATGCGTGAGTGTATGTGTTTTTAAGTTAGTTTTCTGATAGCACGAATAATTGCACTGTGAACAAGAAAATAGTTTCTCTCCGGAATGAGTAAGCACGTGTCTCTTTAGTTGTGATTTCAGATTACACGAATACTTGCACTGCGAACATGAAAATAGTTTCTCTCCAGTGTGTGAAAGCATATGGTTCGTTAATTGTGATTTAACATTACACGAATAATTACATTGTGAACATGAAAATAGTTTTTTTCCAGTATGCGTGAGCACGTGATTTGTTAAGCTTGATTTATGATTGCACGAATAATTGCACTGCGAACATGAAAATACTTTCACTCCAGTATGCTTGAGTGCATGTCTTTTTAAGTTTGATTTTCGATTGCACGTATAACTGCACTGTATACACGAAAATAGTTTTTCTCCAGTATGTGAAAGTACATGGACCGTTAATTGTGATTTTCGATTACACGAATAATTACACTGGATACACGAAAATAGTTTTACTCCAGTATGTGATAGCACATGCTTTGTTAATTGTGATTTTTGATAACACGAATAATTACATTGTGAACATGAAAATAGTTTATGTTCAGTATGAGTGAATGCATGTGTGTGTAAGCTTGATTTTCGATTGCACGAATAATTGCACTGTGCACATGAAAACGGTTTCTCTCCAGTATGCGTGAGTGTGTGCGTTTTTAAACTTGACATATTATTGCACGAATAATTGCATTGTGGACATAAAAATGGTGTCTTTCCAGTATGCGTATAGGAATGTATTTTTAAGTCAGATTTTAGATAGCACGAATAATTGCACTGTGAACACACAAACATTTTCTCCACAGTGGTAGTGAGCTTGCGCCTATTTAAAGAATTATAGGTAGTGAAAGCCGTTTCCAATTCTTTTTCTTTTCCAGGCGCAGTAGGATTGGCAAAAATCAACTCTTGTATTTCCAAATCTGCAATATAAATAAATTATTTGTATTAATAACATTTTTTTAATAAGTTCGATGAGAAGTGTAAAAGAAGTTTAGATCGTTGGCAGTCACTGTGAGAAAGGGGATTGCATCACGCTGAGACATTCCCGCTCCCGATAGTATCTTTCGGGTTATCACGCCAATCATTTTACACTACGTTCATGAGAGAGGGCCAGGTTGACCACGGAAATACAGATGACATATTCATCGATTTATATAATTTCTACAACGTGTATTTAATGGGCAGGCGCAGATTCTTATAATTAACTTAATCAGATAAGCGACTACCTTAACATTATGCCACATAGCGTCGTTCATATCGACTTAGTATATGGTCCGCTTTGACCGATAGCGGTACCCTGAACCATAGTAGTAAATTATCTAACTTATGACACAAATTTATTTTCTTTTAATAACATAAAGAACTCCCGGAAGCAGTCTGGTCAATGCGAGCTAATGGACGTAATATATTAACCTCCACCCTGTACAATCATATTTCACCCCTTAGTCGAAATTAGAACAACGCTTCTAGTATTGCAAAAATACTACCCGTATCGCTTTGAATTCCTGTATCTCGATACTTTAAAATAATGACATCTGCTACATGGCAGTGACGGTGGTCCATGTGGACCATCGTAATATACGATTGGTGAGAGTATTAATTAAATAATATGGGGGCGTTCGCGTCATATTTTATCTCAGGGCACAACCAGATTATTAAGGCAGATCGTTTGTCGTACTCAATTTCGGAAATGTAAATATTAAAATATTACGATATAAATTCCAAACATGCGAACTGTCGCTCTGTAACGTTACTTTAAATCAATAAAGAATTGTTTAATTACAGCATTCGAAGCCACAATTAGTGTATAGACATTTTCTATTCGCATACGTCACACTAAGGTCGCCAGTCTACTTACCAGTGCGCTGGTCGGGATTCCTGGAGTATTCCGAGCACTCGTGCTTGATGTCAGGGTACCATATGTCTATATCAGAGTGGGACGCTCCTCCGCCGCTCGTAGGTGGACACCCTTCGCCTGGCTGCATATCGTCTCTCTCGGCAGTCCGAGGTGCACTTCTCCAGTCGATATTGCTGGTACCTATTTCGGAAAACAGTATAAATAATTCTATATAACAAAGCTGAAGTTATTTGCCCGAATGTAACTACAATTGGAAAAAACATAAAAAAAATTAGCGTGATAATATATATATATATATATGTATAATACCCTCTCTTGTATGTTATTTGTTCAATTATTCAGGATTCTGCGTAAAACAAAATACACCATCTTCTATCCCTCTAGCTAATGAGTATTACATTATATTGAATTCCACTCCTTACAAATTATCATATATTATTAAGGAGAACACATTCCGTAAAACATAAAGTAGATGGCTTTCAAATAATGGAAAGATAGATGTATATTAAATTTGAAAAGTGTAACATACAGGTTGGAAAATTTGTCGTCAATACACTATGTTGGTATAGTATAATCGGATAATGAACGTTCCCTGGATTGGGAGAGATCCAGATTCGAATCCCGGTAGCAGCAACAATAATTTTGTATAAAATTGATTTTATATTTATATCTTTCTAATTTTGTATAGCATTGTATAGCACATAGACTCTCCCCACCTGGCCGCTGACCCTGACCCCTTCCCCGCCTGATATAAATGTGTATTATATTGAATACTATCCAATTTAATTCAGTTGCATTCTAGGATCTTGATCACCTTCTCCTGCCTGGACCAACTTTCGCAATCTGGTCACCTTAGTTCAGACCGTTTCCTTCGCTTTCCATCCATATTGAACGGTCACACCATGTTTCATACCTTTCATCACAATCTAGACTGAATATATTCACACCAGCGCAGGGCGCTCCTCGTACACTGTCTAAAATATTGCAAAAAAAAAACATTAAAAAATTGACTTACCACTGGAAATCTTCGCACATTCTTCTTTGACATCGGTGTCTGTTGTATCTATATCAGCATAGAGCTCGAATCCTCTCGCTGCCAGCCCTGGTTCGGCCTTGACGGCGGAGGACCCAGGCTCAAGTTTATCTATTGATCAGAAATGATAACAAGCTAAAAAATACGTATTTTATGAAAATGTGAGTAATATAAAACGCCCAGAGCACTATATTTTAGGGGTAGATATTATAAATATGAGTCCAAAATGTTCAAACTCACTCCCTAGCACATCCTCGAGGTCGTGGGTCAGATTTGACCCGGGGGTTTTTAAAAATATGAATTACGCTACGCGTATTCATTTAATACTGTTTTCCTTCTAGCTAATTTTTTATTAAACATTTCCAAATAATTTGAGACACAAATTAATATTATTGGACCTAATTAGTTATTGACAAAAATGTGAAAAAACGCACAAAAAGTGATCTAAGGCGGTCGCCTTTATGGGATTGCCTCCCACCGCTCACGCCAAAATCATATATTGTCAACCTTTAGACCATATTTTTGAATGCCTTTATTACTCTCCTTCCTAACGTTCCGTGAAGAGGGTACACAAAGGATTCCAGATATTTGACTGTGTATTTGTTTTGATTTTTTATCATCTGGCGGTAATATACGTATTTGAGGCGTGTTGTTTGGGTCCCTCAGAAAGGGTCACCAATGAAGTATTATGACGCTACCTGGTGACGATAGAGTCGGCTTTCCAGTATTGTTGCTGTTTTTGAATTATAATCATTAATGTTGTTTAAAAATACATTATGGTTCAAAAATAAAATAAAATAAATTATTTCAGAGAATGTAAAATGTTTTTAATCACTGTCACAAACCGGCAGCCGACGGTAGCTGGAGGTAGCCGACGACGTACCGACGGTTCAGTGGATGTTTATCTTGGTCCGTGTCGGACGTTCATTGATGCGAAAATACACGTACCTACATTATTCGTAATATTTTTTATAAAAACTTAATTTTTTTAAGTAAAAGTTTACGGCACATTAAGCTATTTTATTAAATCATTTAAATAATGATATATCTATAAAAAATCTCCTAAAAAACGGTTCAAAAACCGTAAACTTGAGGTGGGTCTAAAAAGACCCACCACCGCCGGACGTGTTTTGTTTTGACCCACCGGGCAGTACGTGCCAGTCGTAGTGTGCGATTATTTCGACTAATTGAAATATTGTATTTTATCGACCCCAAATTATATATTGAATAAAAACTAAAAAGTCATCTAGGGGCTAAAAATTAACATCATTATCGGTCATAGAATAACGATTTATTAATTTCGCAAATATATGTAGACTTAAAGATTAACATATTTTTTTAAATCTCACACAATAATATTTACAGTAACGATGCATATTCCTTGAAAATTTTCGCAGTTTAGCCAGGCATCCTGCCAGGAAGTATTGTGGATTAAGTCCGTTATGCCCGGGGCATATTTCCCAAAAGATAGGCAGTCTTGCAAGAGAAATACTAAAGAAATGCACTTATTTATTTTCATCCTTGTTACAAGTGAAGCGGTGTATGTAACAAACAAATATATAATCTTACACATAGGCTAACCATAATCATGAAGCTCTAAACCAACCGCGACAATTATCGCTTGCCACACTGGCCAGGACAAGATACCACACCGGCCAGGGCACGATGCCACACAGGCCGGGACAAGATACCACACCGGCCAGGGCACGATGCCACACAGGCCAGGACAAGATACCACACCGGCCAGGGCACGATGCCACACTGGCCGGGACGCCGGGACCAATGGCAAGCCTACTTTATACATACTCTATAATCCAGTTTATCGGAAAACGATGCTCAACTAGGCGACGAGTGCATCAGAGCAGCCAAATTATATTTGCTTTAGATTTAATAAAATACTTTGTACAAAACCACGAATTTTATTACAAGCCAACCGGTTTGACTTAGGTCACACTTCGTCAGTGATTGTATTTTATTTAATCTAATACCTCAAAAAAAAATTTGCTTTATTTCATTGTATGTATACGTATACGTCATTAACATTGATGAAAACACGTAAGACATAAGACAAAGCGTATTGGTGTGTAGGTAGTCAACATTAAATGGAACACTAATTTTAGAGTGAGTCCATTTCGGAAGGTTAATTTTGCAAATTGACACGACATTCTGTTAGATGTAACAAACACTGAGAACTGCACAATGGTGAATTATTCCAAGTAGAGTGTTGATTTTTCTGTCATATAAACATGCATCATTTGACTCACCATCGGATATATTAGCACATTTTTCTTTGACGTCAGTAGAGAGCTCGTCATCTTCCGCTTCCCGCCCTGGCTCGGACTTGACTGCAGATGTTCCCAGTTCAAACTTAACGCTTAATATTCCTGTCTCATCAAGATCAGTACTCGTATCGGGTTCGTCGCTATCATTTTCTTCTTTAACCTTGATGAGTTCATAGCCACCGCTCCCAGGTTCAGACTTTACCGTGAAACAATCAGTATGAACAGGATCCATGATTGTACTGGACTAAATTGTATGCAGCACTACTCGAAGTAGTATATATTAGATTTTAATCCCATTAATGAAACAATCGCGTTGCTACGACTGGCAAATTAGTTACAGTGTATCTTTTATCTAAGGTTACCGTGTAAAAAGTCATAGATAAAGTTCTGGAGTACGTTCTACATATATTGTCGTGCGATGACGTTCACTCGGTTAGCTCTAATGTGACTCTTCACCCTGAAATGTAAAGGTCGATGTGAGAAATATTTAGAAAGGTACGCAATTAGCAATGGTTTATATCGACGCCGCCGATTTCTTGGAATACCTGGCTCAGGTGAATATCGGTTCGTAATCGAAACTGACTCATTCGACATTCAGGGTGAGTGCTAGGATAATTTTTTGAATCTCTCTGTACACGCCTCTTCCGGCCCATCCCTTAACGTTAAGAATTATGATCAACAAAAATAACTAGTAGTAGAGTACAAGTACAATACAATAAAGAAAATTTAATTTTGCCCATCTCACGCAAACTGCCGTCAACAAAGACATGCCGGACATGAGGAATGGCCTAGGCAGCATTAAAAAAGCTGGCCTTCGTCTTATGTCGTAAAGGATTCATTGTTTCAATTCAAATCACAATCGAGAGGCAGAAATAATGACCAAAAGAGAAGCTCGTTTTACAATTACAATACATTCCTAGAATTCTCTTGTCTTAGAAAACACATTAAAGTAACCACCAACCCTGACGATACATCAAATAAGAAGGGACGAGATAAATGCCGATGGAGATCTCTGGCAAGGACATGCGACATTGGGTAATTGTTTTTCATACAATGGCGGCTGCATTATCATTTGTCAGGTTGAACACATGTTTTGACTTTAATTTGAAGAAAACGGTTCTAGGTAACTTCGCCTTCATAGGTACATACAATACGTGTATAAAAAAACAATCAAAATTGAAATAAAGTTTAGATTAAAACAGGCTCGTAATTATAATCTGTTATAGACGCGGCCTTGACTACGCACAACCTGGAAATGGTTGTTTCCTTCAATGGCGTGGGAAAATATCATGGCATGGCATCGCTGATGGTGTGACGCTTCCTGCATCTGTTTTGGCAGCAAACTTCCTTCATAGCGACTGCAGGCCTGAAGGAAGGATGCTGGCCACGTCTCTTACGCGATCACACGTCTGGTGTCGTCCTTCGGATCAGCGGTAAAGAAGACTTCGTCACTAGTTTGAGGTGGAAAAAAGCGAGCTTATTTTGCGCATGAGCGGATCACGTCCATCAACACACACTTATCATGAGCGGATCACGTCCATCACCATGCAGTCATGTGAATAAAAAAAAAAAAAAAATTGTCCGAAAGGGCACCCAGGACGACTGAATGAAATCATTGTTTTTGATTTGATTTAATTCCATTTTGTATATTATTCAAATCAGGGTTTTTTTTTGTGTAATATTTATTCTATTGTAGTTTCTGGATCAGGTCGGTGTCGGTATGTAGAAATAATATTCCGGAGTCGTACTAGTTAACAATTTATTTATTGCTG
Organism: Eubasilissa splendida; assembly: GCA_031772225.1. NCBI lineage: Eukaryota > Metazoa > Arthropoda > Insecta > Trichoptera > Phryganeidae > Eubasilissa > Eubasilissa splendida. The sequence continues at coordinate 2,403,349 of CM062872.1, read as the reverse complement.
TACAACTATACAATCATATTATTGATAAAAACGTCGTTAACTTTGTAGAGTTTCATAACGAATGGATAAAAATAAAACAATATTATAACTCTATTTGTGTTTATTAGCACTACTCGAGTTTCGAGAGAAACAGAAACTCTCATCGGCAAGTGAAGTATTAAACATCACCTGTCGACATTGTTTTGTCTATATCCATCCAACTAGACAACCACTTACAATGATACACAATAGGAATGAGTTATCTGGAGAACCGAGGAGTTTCAAAGTACGCGGTCATTACCAAATTAGCCGCTTCGGGCTCACTACTCCCGCCCACCTCCGCTCGGCCACGGCCAGTCTTCTCATCTATACAAACAGCCACCTGTCACCCAGCTCGCGCCACATACATGTACCCGTTTGACAGACGTCAAGTATACACACTTTGTTATCAAGACAATCCGTAAAGGATTGGTGTCTTTCGTAATGTTTGGCTAATATTAATATTTGAGTACTGCTAGTGGGGCATGAAAAAATATAAAATCCGCCGCATTTAAAAATATAAAATTCCTGGCAGGGAGATTTACCAAACATCAAGGCTCTATCAATTGTTCTCTCATGTGTCACTCAAGGACAGAAGCAAAAGGCAATAGTCTGAAGTAAGGATGCATCCTAGGCTTATATCCATATTCATTCCTGTCTAGCCGGTGGATGATCGAACTCCCCAGTTCAACACATCGCAATATACTCCCAAATCCTGTTAGTTATACATAACATAGTAGTAACCGCCCCATGATACGAATATCTTATCAAAGTCCTACACTCATCGTACATGACTGCACAACAAACAAGAACGCGGCTTCCTCACGCCAATGTGAAAAATTGTCACGAGTTGAAATCATTCGACATCTGGGAGTACTGATCGATGATCATCTTAACTGGAAAGACACACATAGTACCGAGCTGAACGCATAAGAAAACTAATTTACATTTTTAAAGGAACATGATGTATAATTAACTACTCTTCAATTAATTATGCGATTTTGGTTTGGGGAGGAGCAGCAAAAAAATCGGATATAAGGCACAAAAGACATCTCTTAGGGTAATAAACGGTTTAGGTATCCATTAGATCTTATATTTAAAGAGTACAATGCCCTAGACATAAGACAAATCTATATGTTGAAACACGTCCAATATTTCCACCCTCAAGCAATAAAACATGGACACAACACAAGACAAATAACGAACATCTACACATCAGTTCCGAGAGCAACAACGACATTTTATAAAAGATTCTACATGATCTTACCTCGAAACTGTGCAACACACTCAACACCAACTAGAAAAGGTTAAATTCCAACAAGATTACACAAATATGGACCCAATATGTGATCCAATTGGGTAGAGATCAACCAGAAGCATCGCTATCCAACATTCTAACATAATCATTATACAGTGCCGACACTAATAATTCACTAGTTCCACAACACTTCAATTACATACTTTGTTTTTATTCATGTCGAATCTTTATCTTTCCTGAATTAAATAAAACCACAGCAGTCTAGCAAAGATATGTCAGAGGTGGGGTCCATTCCATAACACACAATAAACTACCAGTACGAACTTAATTGCATAAATATATCCTATGTTTATCATGTTATATTATAATATATTCACCTCTGTTACAACAAAAAACATTTATCTCAAAAAAGTCTAATAAATTAATAAAATATACACACGCTAGTGACGTAGTAATTTATTTATTTCCATTAACGCCTTTGTGGGCATAAAAATAATAATTTAATTAATCTAAATATAACAGCACATTTTTAACCCAATTTACAGAATGCGTGTATGCATGTTTTCCGAAAGCATCAATAAGTACGCTGTGAAAATAAAAGTAATCATTTTGCAGTATGCGTAAGTACATGTCTTTTTAAGTATAATTTCCGATTGCACGAATATTTGCACTGTGTACACGAAAATAGTTTCTCTCCAGTATGTGAAAGCAAATGAATTATTATCCCTGATTTTTGATTACTCGAATAATTGCACTGTGAACATGTAAAGAGTTTCTCTGGAGAATGCATGAGTACATGTCTTTTTAAGTGTGATTTTCGATTGCACGAATACTTGCATTGCATACACGAAAAAAGTTTATCTCCAGTATGTGAAAGCAAATGGAGTGTTAACCCTGATTTTTGATTACTTGAATAACTGCACTGTAAACATGAAAAAAGTTTCTCTCCAGAATGCATGAGTGCATGTCTTTTTAAGTGTGATTTTTGATTGCAGGAATATTTGCACTGCGTACACGAAAATAGTTTAGCTCCAGTATGTGTAAGCAAATGAATTATTAACCCTGATTTTTGATTACTCGAATAATTGCACTGTGAACATGAAAATAGTTTCTCTCGAGAATGCGTGAGTGCATGTCTTTTTAAGTATGACTTCCGATTACACGAATAATTGCACTGCGAACATGAAATAAGTTTATCAGCAGTATGCGTTAGTGCATGTCTTTTTAAATACGAATTCCGATTGCACGAATAATTGCACTGTGTACACGAAAATAGTTTCTCACCAGTATGTGAAAGCAAATGGATTATTAACCCTGATTTCCTATTGCACGAATAATTACACTGTGAACATAAAAATAGTTTCTCTACAGTATGCGTGAGTGCATGTCTTTTTAAACTTGATTTATTATTACACGAAAAACTACACTCTGCACATGAAAATAGTTTATTTGTAGAATGCGTATCATAATGTGTTTTTAATTTAGATTTTTGATTGCAGGAATAATTGCACTGTGAACATGAAAATTGTTTATCAGCAATATGCGTGAGTGCATGTCTTTTTAAGTATGATTTTCGATTGCACGAATAACTACACTGTGAACATGAAAAAAGTTTTACTCCAGTATGCGTGAGTTCGTGTGCTTTTAAACTTGAGTTATTATTACACGAATAATTACACTGTGAACATAAAAATAGTTTCTCTGCAGAATGCGTGAGTGCATGTCGTTTTAAGTGAGATTTTTGATTGCACGAATAATTGCACTGCGCACACGGAAAAAGTTTCTCTCCATTATGTGAAAGCAAATGAATTACTAACCCTGATTTCTGATTACTCGAATAATTGCACTGTGAACATGAAAATCGTTTCTCTACAGTATGCCTGAGTGCATGTCTTTTTAAACTTGACTTATTATTGCATGAATAATTGCACTGTGAACATGAAAATATTTTCTCTCCAGTGGAAGTCGTCACGCGCCTTCTGGAAGAATTAATGACAGTGAAAACGATCTTCAATTCAGTTTCCTTTCCAGGGATATGCGGAGGTCCGGTAGGTTTCGCAGAAACAATATCTTGTGTTGCCAAGGGATCTGTAATAAATAAGTTCTTTGTATTAAAGCCAATTTGATTGAGCTCGATAAAAAGTGTAACGGGAGATATGATGGTAGGTGTCACTGTAGGGTTAGAGTAAGCTTCGCTATCGGTGTTGCACTATGGTTATGAGGAAGAGATAGGTTGACTACGGGAACAAGGATAACACATTCATATATTTATATAATTTCTACTGCATGTATGTAATAGGCAGACACTAATTATTATAATTAACTCAATCTTAAGTACTTTAACATAATGCCGCAGCGCGTCGTTGGTATCGACCTATTATTCAGTCAGCAGCCGGACGAAGGATGGCGTCATTTTCAAGTCTCTTCGCCCCTCCTCTGTCACTGTGACGTCACCTCTATCTTGCTGCTGGACTCACGGGGTGTCGTTCCTTCTGGAGACTATTCGAATGTCGCTGCATCCGCTTCCCTCGTCTCCCGTGTGACCATTCAGGACTTCCACTTCAGTTGTGGTGCTGACCGTCCCTGATTCTCAGACTGTCTCCGCTCTGTCCCTGGTCGAGCAATGGTCTCGGCTTCTCTCTCGGTTCTGTTCTGCTCAGTTCTGCCTTGATCGGCTCGTCGTGCATCCTGGACACCGTGCTTCCGTCCGTTGGGGATATTTGTCGACTACATACGCGCTTAACTTAACTTAACTAGTTTTTCGTCAGACATCTTGCTTATGATCCTTGGTGCATCTGCAGCCGGGCGTGACAGACGCCGAACCACATGCTCTGGCGTTGCGATATATTGATGGATACACGTCTAGATTTGATCGATGGTATGGTATGAGTGGATTGGAATTTCAACTACAATTCCGATCTACTAAGTTGTAAAAGAAACCTGGAGTAGTTCAAGACTTATGTGATAGACTAGGTGTCTAGATGGGAACTTTTAAGAAGCTCATAATATTATTATCTTTATCTATCTTTACTTTGTTGCCATGTGTTCCAAATTCGTAAAACACATGCATGTACTTGATATATTTCCCGATCCAAATTCCTATCCATACCTTTCCTCATGCTCGTTTTATCAGTATGAATTGTAACCTTGACGTCAGCAGACGTTAACTTGACCTATATTTGTTCGATCTCGACATATCGATAGCATTCGCGTTGCGGATTTGTCAGCTCCAGTGCACCAGCACTGTAATATGTAATATTATGTTTGATCACGCATTATTTGTATGCTGCGGGTGAACTTGTGACATCGCCGAATTCAAATGGGATCGTCGGAGATGGGCTCATCCGCATGTCATTGTGTGATCTCGGCGGCGACTGGAGGGATAAAGGAGGCGTCATATACAAGATAAGGCGAGCGGTCCTTCCGAATCCCAGTTCCCGAGATCACTGGTCTTTCGACTAGAACCCTTATCCCCTCACCGATCTCATCCTGTATTCAGGTTCCCCTTCTTTCCTTCAATACCCTGCGGTGATTCCGATTTACGACCGGAATCGTCGTATTAAATTTCGCGGGAGGCGCGACTCCGAAATCTTGCAATTCGTTCATTAGATCCCATCGATCAGGATTTACAGTTCGAAAATTCACCATGTAATATTATTATTTTCATTTGTCGTTATTCTGTCACCTGTTGTATTAGTGATTATTTTCAGTAACAAATACATTTGAATTGCTTCTGGCCTCTTTGGTTTGTCTCTGGACTATTATCTGCCGGCAGTGGTGCTCGGATGACTGGTCAGTTCGTTTTAGTTGTTGTTGTGTTTCTTCCCTATCTTCATGGGCGTGTTCCTTCTTCTCCTCGGCTCCCGAGTCAAGTAGCACACAAGCTTATATTGATTTTGATTTTATACTATGTTTTAATATACAATGTAACAACTTTTAGATTTATTTTTGCCTTATTTCTTTGACTGAACTAATTATTTACATTTCAATGCTAAATTTTCCTTACACTGGTATACGTTCCTTGTAACTGTTTGTTGAATCATGAATCAAGAAGAGTTCGGGGAAGTTGCACAGCTGCCTAATAGCATTACAAAATTGCCAACCAGGCGGCGAATGAGTAAGACTACATAGGAGCGTTTGCTTATAAACGAACCGGGATAAGCGGCTGGTCTACCCTTACAATTCTTCGTTGGTACGATACAACTTTACTTTAAATAAATAAGGAATTGTTTATTAATAGCATTCGAAGTAATAACTTGTGTGCAGACCTTTTCTATCCGTAAGCCGTAATCTACTTACCAGTACGCTGGTCGGGATCCTTGGAGTACTCCGAGCACTCCTGCTTGCTGTCAGGGTGCCATATGTCTAAATCAGGGCAGAGCGCTCCACTGCCACTGTCGGCTGGAAACCCCTCCCCTGGCTGCACTCTCCATCCCTCGGCTGAAAGAGGTTTACAAACATTTACACAGTATACAGATAACGCCCACCTTTGTCTATTCTCTGTTCAATTGAACGATCTAGAACCCATTGAACGATAGTTAAAGTTTTGGATCCTATGAAAAACAAAATACGATTTATAATCTCCTCTCCTTCTAGCTAACCCACCTCCTTAAAATGGTATGAATGAGTATTACATTACATTGAATTCCATTCCTTTCAATTTTTGCATATATTTTCAAAAAAATAGGCAGCCCCCTCCTGGCCGACAGAAATGTGTATTATATTGAACAACATTAAATTTTATTCAGTTGCATTCTAGGATCCTGAGCAAAATATAGTCATCCCGCCCCACTCACCGGAAACCTCAACTTCTCCTCGGAGTAGACCTTCGTTTTCCATCCACCTGGAACGGTCACACAAGCGCGCGCCATCACATCATTCATTGTATACAGTAATATATGAACTCCTCACCAGCGCGCTGGTCGGCCCTCCTGGAGTACTCCATGCACTCCTGCTTAATGTCGGGGTGCGATATATCTACATCAGTGTAGGGCGCTCCACCGCCTGCTCCTTCATCGTCGCTCTGGGCCGCAGACCCTGGCTCAGACTTCACGGCAGGAGAATCTGGGTTAGAACGGTCCATGGTTCTAGGATCTTACAGCGAGCAAGAAATGCCGATATACGCGACGTAATTAACCTAAAATGAAGGCCGACACACTTATTACAACCGATGCACTTAATTTATTTGAAATTCTTGGCGCTCCGTTCAGAAACACAACTGAAAACAATGTAAAAACACGAAAAGCAACTTCTTCACATTTTATAAAAACGAGACTCAGTATCTGAATAAAAGCACATTTCATAGATTAACATTAACCCTTCCTAAACCATGCTGTAACACAGGTCTACCATCATAATTAAACCTGTAATATTTCGGTAAATATGTACAACATAAAATTCATATTTTAGATAATCCTAAAGAAAATATTAGCGCTTAGGAATGACTAATGAAAAACCAATTATGAAAAGGAAATCGTACAAAAACAATTATTTTTCCATTCAATCCGTTGTAAAGTTAATACGTTGGTAAAAATACAATTTGTGTTATGAATGACAGAGATCACGCATTATTTTCACAGTAAAAAGAACAACAAACATACAAATATAATTGTCTCTTTCTCACTAATTAATTGAAGAGAGATAAGAAGGGAGGTCAAATTGTATACGACTTAATGAATGCTCTAGATTATGTTATTTATCATTTTTTCAACATTGAATGCTCAATATTTAGAGTAAATTTGTGCCATAAAAGCCATTTGAGCTAATAAAAACATTTTTTTCTATTTTTTTATTTACGGTAACACGAGTTGACAGCATGGCTGTGTTCGGGTATTTTATGTCATGGTATGGTAAAGGTTAAAAAGCTTTAGGCGCAGCAGTCATCTGTTTTACTGACACTCACGAAATGGTAGCTGGCGAACGGCCCTTCAGGGGGCCGAAACGACATTCGCAATGAAAATATCAAATTTAATTAGCAAAAGCAACGACTGTGATTCGTCAAATATCCGAAGAAGTGCGTCCTGGCGTGGACGGTGACGCACAGCAGTGAACACGAGGCACATGACGCAAGTAGCCATAGATAAAGAAGTGTACTTAGAACGCCAATCCGTTCCAACTTGTTCCGGCCGCATAGCGCCATCTGGTGGCCGAGCATTAGAACTTACAACTTAAATGATTTTATTTTGGATTTGAAATCACGGCGTTTCTACCGATGCAGTAAGGAGGTGAAGAGCATCCTGTTTAAATCCTTCTTCACCACCATGTATACCCGCGAGCTCTGGTAGAAATACAAGCAAGTGACGTGTAACCGTCTCCGAATTCAGTACAACTCACATAGAATACTGTTCGGATTGGCACGTTATTGCAGCGCATCTACAATGTTTACCGAAGGCCGTATACATGGATTCGTTCAGCTTCTGTGACATCGAGTTGCTGACGCAAAACTGCGGCTGGAGCTCAGCACCAACTATCTGGTGCAAGCGGCGCTCTCATGAAAAGCTGAAGAATGGCAGCGCCTACAAAATAGCTACATATACAATAATATTATATTTATATTTCTTGTGTATATATGTGTGAACTTTTTACTTTTTATTTTTTTATTTATTAATATTTTCCTTAGTTTTCTTTTTCATAGCATTATATTTATTTCATAACCTTAATGTAAAACTAAATACGTATTATCTGTATGGCGAATCGGGTTAAAAAAAACCTGATCACGCTGGAAAAAAAACACATTATTATTATTATTAGAAATATTAATTGTTTTACATAAAAACAGTCTATCGCGGATAATATTAAACGCTATGTTTAAAACTTAATATATCAATTCCTCCAATTCTAGAACAGCAATCAAAGAAAGTTGGTATATAAAGCTGATAAAAATGTGTAATTATTTTTTACGGAACGCATGTGTTTGAACATGATCTTGAAAAATTACTCACTATCTGTATTTACCTGAAACGGATGCACTTTGTACAAATCGTGGACTCTGGTCATATTTCGAATCGCGATTATTTCCAGGTAATCACATCTCTACTTGTACTACGCTTATAGAAGGAGACAGGTGAATATTTAAAACACAGATAACACACAGAAAGATTGTTTATTTTTTTACGACATATACGAACTCAGTAAAAATAATACAGAGAACAATTATTAAAGCGATATTAAAAAAAAAAAAATCATCTTTTTCAACACAAACACTTTTTGCAAAATTCCCAGTTCCCAAAATAGAAAATATTTACAAAAAAAATCTAAATTAATAAATTAATTAATGAAAATAACACTGTAAAATTTGAAACAAGCACATCATTAAGGTTTAAAAATAACTTTAAAATCCCTAAATGTAACACCAAACATTATCAGCAAAATTCTATACATTTAGGGATAAAAAATTTCAATAGCCTCCCTACACAAATTAAAGAAATAAAGGATATAAAAGAGTTTAAAAAGAAACACATAATTGTTAAATAAACAATATGACAGAACACTTCAGAAGAACACAAATGGACAATGAATAGAATATGTAAGGTATTATATACAATTATTGTAGTGTAACTCCCTCTCCAAGCACAACAGCTGGTCTCTTGTGCTTGGAGAGGTGAGCGAAAGAAAAACCATGTATGTATGTAACCATATATTTAAAAATCGAATTGAATTTTCGCTAAATAAAATAAATAAATATATATCTTCAAATGGGCAGGTAGAATTCTTATAATTGACTTAATCTAATTATGACAATCTTATTTAAATGACTTGTCGTGTTGCCGGAGATGGCCTTACTATACTAAACTAAGTAGAATTATTAATTAATTACTATAATATATTTGTTACCTCAGGAACCAAATCGGAGCAATTGGTCACATTATATAGTTATTCTACAATTCTATCTTTATGTTTGGTTAGGTTAGGACTTGAAACTAATTCTAAATATTAGAGTTTTAGCCGATGAATGCCCCCCGGTGGTAAGGTCAGTTCTGATAATTATTCGATGTTCTCTTTCTGGGTAATCTTTTGATATATATTTCCAAGCAATTTAAGTTATACGTAAATATTTTCATAAGAGATTCGATCGTGTTATATCTGTAAAAATTTGCTCGTAAAATCACACATCTACTCCATAACACTTTAGAAGATTATTCCTTATAAAAATACGAGTCGAAAATGTTCAAGCCACCATGTCCTATTCACAACCGTTTCAGAGATAATCGAAATTCAATTTTCAATTTTTGTATTACAGTTTTCGACTTGTATTGAATCAAATATCGTGTACAATCTAATACTTGTACAATTCCATCAAAAAAATATTTAATTTTCTAACAAATAAAGCGAAAATTTTGCAATAAATTAGTTAGTTTATTTATATATATATAGCAATATTTGAATATGTCCAAGAACACACAATTACTGGATTTTCACCTACAAAGGCACTGACATTAAACAAATAATAGATATCTCATAGAGACGAACCTATTTTTTATTACATTTAATGAAAAATATATGGAACAATGGGTAATTACAGGGCATCTGACCTGTCTTTGACTGGCTTAAGTGATCACTTTATATAAATATATCGTTCACCATTCTCACCCATCAATCTCCATTACAATCAAATTTTAGAAAATTGAATATATGTTGATATGTGGACTTGCTGAGAATGGTGAACGTTATATTTATATAAAGTGATCACTTATGCCAGCCGAAGACAGGTCGTGCGGTAGTTTGACGTGAGGATTCACTCATAGTCACCCCTGTCTAGCCGGTGGATGATCGAACCCCCTATTTCAACACATCGCAATATATATACCGGGTGTCTCATAGCTAGTAGCAAAAACTTCTGGGGACGCTTCTTCATTCAATTTTGAACAGAAAATGTTATTTACACTTTGGTAAAATGTTTACAGTTAATGACTTATGCGATTTTAAAGATAGCATTTTTTTTTCCAATATTTCTTACTTATCTTTTGTAAAACGTTGGACTACCATTAAAGTAATTCATATCAAATTTTATAAATTTATTAGCTGATTAATTAATAGATAAAACACTCAAAATACAATACTATAGAAATTACTCCACTAAAATGTTAGATCAGCTGATTTACCTTACCTAAGTATGCCCTCATGAATACATGTGCACATATATAGGTACTTACAGATCTTACCGAGCTCTCAACTTCCGCTGACTTAAAACTGTGGTTCGCTCACTCGTCCACCGAGCAAACATTATTTAAATATTGCATTTATCAAAATAAAGTTCATCAGAATTTTTAAATAAACGTAAGCACTGTAAATGACCAAAAATAATAAAAAAAAATAAGGGAATCAAAATATTCAATGGAACGCAAAACAAAAAAAATGTAAATAGCTTACCTAGTAATCGAAAATATAGATCGGTATGTATGTTTGTACTTCTGATCTTGTAATGTTCAGCAATCGAAGGATCAGAAATGTCGCACGGAATATAATTCTAATGCACATCAATGCGCATTAAAATGATGTATACACAAAAATCCCAGGTAAATATTTTTTCACACAAAGTTACGCACAATCTATGCGTGCAAATAATTATAAAACCATAATTTATTTAAATAAAACCGTAAATAAAAATATAATTTTATGTGGAATTAATAACTCTATATTTTAAGTTAATTATATTAAAATGCAAATAAGATTCAAATTAAAAACTGAACTAAAATGTTAAAACAATAAATAAAAAATGGTTTATCACAATTCGTAAAAGTAATAATATTTAACATAAATACGATTTATTGTAAATATGAAAACACTGTATGCTGTTTATTAAAATGTACTTCTTGTACCTGGAAGATTCTTTCAGATACAAATTCATGTTAGCTTGCGCTGTGCGGTAATGCGGTACTGACTTAACTCCCGTTTGTTTACAATAAAAAAGTGATTATTGTGTTTAAAATATATTTGTGTTTTTTTAATAAAAGTGTATTGTATAATATGCCGTACGCGTATAGTAATTCGGAGTACGTGATATGATTATGATTTTGGGGGAATGCCGAAGAAATGCTAGTGCAGCAATTCGGGAATACATAATGTGTTTTCCACTTTGATCTCACCCGATAGCCAGGACAATTACGGGAGTTGTGCAGCGAGCACGAGATCGAGTGACGTGGCAGGTACCGTCGGTGGACAGTGGTGTCTCGGTGCACAATCCTGGATATGAGGATCAAGTTCTTGACTTCTTTGTGTGCAATCCAGAAGCCAGCACGCGTGAGGCAGCCCGGTACTTCGGTCTCAGCCGTTCGACAATCTGGAGATTATTTAAGAGTGATGCGCAGCATCCACCACTTTACAAAAGCGCAACATTTATTAGAGACTGATTATACATTGCGTGTAAATTATTGCCAATGGCTTCTGTCAATGCAAGCCGTAAATAATCAGTTCGTAAGACAAGTTTTGTGGACTGATGAATGCACTTTTTCGCGATTTGGCCTCTTCAACCCGCGAAATAGTCATTATTGGTCCCAGACAAATGTTCGTGCTGTGCGCCCCTCTTCTTTTCAATATAAATGGTCGGTGAATGAATGGGCTGGCATCTTAGATGATAAAATAATTGGCCCATTTTTCCTTCCGCCCAGAATGACCAGTGCTTATGCATTAGTGCATTCTTACAGTACGATTTACCGTTTATGTTGGAAGATACTCAGCGTGATGGAGTATCATGTCATTCAACGGTGGAAGTGCGTCGGGCCTTAGCAGCCGAGCACGGCACGAATTGGATCGAAAGATACGGCAGGCCTGGCCCTGGCCTCCTAGGTCGCCCGACCTTACACAGCTAGACTTTTTTCTTTAGAAGCACGTAAAAGATAGCATAATTGAAGCGTTCAATAAGGTAGCCAATGAGAGTGCTTATAATATTACCGGGCGTCCATCAATCCAGCATTAGACGAGCCGAATTATGTCTTCGAGTTTGTTATAGTATGTGTGTAGTGAGAATTATATAAGTTTTGATGTCCAATTGAAAAGCGAATAGTTTATAAAGTTGATAATGAAATTATTAGTGTTAAATCATCTTTCATATTATTAAGAATATATTTAAGATTGATTGAAATTATTAGTGTTAAATCATGTTTCATATTATTAAGAATATATTTAAAATTGATTGAAATTATTAGTGTTAAATCATGTTTCATATTAAGAATATATTTAAGATTGATTGAAATTATTAGTGTTAAATCATGTTTCATATTATTAAGAATATATTTAAAATTGATTGAAATTATTAGTGTTAAATCATGTTTCATATAATTAAGAATATATTTAAAATTGATTGAAATTATTAGTGTTAAATCATGTTTCATATAATTAAGAATATATTTAAGATTGATTGAAATTATTAGTGTTAAATCATGTTTCATATTATTAAGAATATATTTAAGATTGACGTGTCATTATCATGATTTTACCAACAGTATGTTTTTTTTATCAACGTATATTTTAATTAGGTACTTATTTAAAACGCGCTTTGAATAATTGAAAACATGGCTCCCGATTTGACAAAAACAAATTAAACAACCGTTGGCAAATAAGCATAATACTTTCACAAATTTCAGATGATCCTTTTCACAATCAAAGCTTGATGCAGAAAAATTTACGTCTATTTTGTTTCTTTTCACGATTTTACATATACAAATCGATGAGCGCAAGGTAATTGTTGAAAGAAAAAATAAAATATCTCTTATTACATGTTACAATTTTAAAAAATGTTGTCAATCCAAATTCTACGTCAGTGGGTCAGTATGTGTTGAGGTCATCGAACTTTAAAATATGGAATGTATTATATAATACTTAAGATGTTAAATGCGAATTATGAAAAAAAAAAATAGAAAGTTGATACATCGAAAGGCTGGGGAAAAATCGACAAATTATTAAGAATATTTTTCGATCTAAATTACTTGATTTATCTATTTCTGAAGTTTGGACAACTAGCTACGAGACACCCTGTATATGTCTGAATAAATAAAAATATTTAAGCTTTATTTATGATTTATGGTAATCTCACATATTTATGAATTGCGCTAGCTAGCGGAGAGTGAGGATGTGCGAACAGATCAAATGCTAGTACGGACGTTTTAAAACGAAGATTGATTAGTTCAAACACAACATTTATTCATCAACTTTGCAAAATACTTACGGGAGATTCTTAGAATTATGAAAGGAGCTAAACGATTCTTAAAACTAAAATTACAAGACTATAATATTTCAAAACAATCGTACAAGGATTTACAATGAGTCAACACTTGAGGAGATTTCTCGAAAGATAAGTATCAAGGTTCTGTAATCTAAAGTTCACTCACTCTAGTTAATCTTGTTACAATAGAGAACATAAATACCTTGTCGTTTCTATATAATAAAACCTGCACATAGGTCAGGAGCCAGGAAGAGGGTGCTCATCCGATAGCCAGTAGGATATCGTGGATTTCCAGGTGGCATCAGCAGAGAGACAAGTACATTATTTCCCCCATTAAAAGATACGAGATAAACAGGACCCTCGGATGGCGCGAATGGTAGAATGTGCCGAACGCAATTTGATAACTGTGACCGAGATATACCCGGATTATTGTATAAATAGTGTAATCCAACTTTGGAGATCACATGTCGGCACAGTACGCATAAACAGAAAATAAGATGCGTAAGAATGTTGTAGAATGATTCACAGCGAGGCCCTTCGAGAATGCTCTTTATAAGCGTCCGTTGAGAACGTCGATAAATATAAATTAAAATATCTCCAGAATGCGTACGTGTATGTCTTTATAAGAATGATATCCGATTACGCAAACAATTACACAATGAACATGAAAATAATTACTCTACAGTATGTGTGAGTGCGTGCCTTTTTAATAATAATTTCCGATTACACGAATAATTGCACTGTATACATGAAAATAGTTTTTCTCCAGTATGTGAGAGCAAATGGATTATTAACCCTGATTTTTGATTACTCGAATAAATGCACTGCGAGCATGAAAATAATTTATCTTCAGAATGCATGAGAGCGTGTCTTTTTAAGTGTGATTTGCGATTGCAGGAATAACTGCACTGCGCACACGAAAATAGTTTAGCTCCAGTGTGTGAAAGTAAATGAATTATTAAACCTGATTTTTGATTGCTCGAATAACTGCACTGTGAACAAGAAAATAGTTTCTCTCCAGAATGCGTGAGTGCATGTCTTTTTAAGTATGACTTCCGATTGCACGAATAACTGCACTGTGAACATGAAACAGGTTTATCTGCAGTATGCTGGAGTGCATGCCTTTTTAAGTATGATTTACGATTGCACGAATAATTGCATTGTAAACATGAAAATAGTTTCTCTCCAGTATGTGAAAGCAAATGGATTTCTAATTCTGATTTTCGATTACACGAATAATTGCATTGTGAACATGAAAATAGTTTCTCTCCAGAATGCGTGAGTGCATGTCTTTTCAAATGAGATTTTCGATTGCACGAATATGTGCACTGCGTACACGAAAATAATTTTCCTCCAGTATGTGAAAGCACATGGATTAGTAACCCTGATTTTTGATTACTCGAATAATTGCACTGTGAACATGAAAATAGTTTCTCTACAGTATGCGTTAGTGCATGTCTTTTTAAGTATGATTTCCGATTGCACGAATAATTACACTGTGAACATGTAAATAGTTTCTCAACAGTATGCGTGAGTGTGTGTCTTTTTAGGTATGACTTCCGATTGCATGAATAATTGCACTGTGAACAAGAAAATAGTTTCTCTCCAGAATGCGTGAGTGCATGTCTTTTTAGGTATGATTTCCGATTGCACAAATAGGTGCACTGTGAACATGAAAATAGTTTTTCTCCAGTGTGTGTGAGTTCGTGTGTTTTTAAACTTGATTTATTATTGCACAAATAATTACACTGTGAACATGTAAATACTTTCTCTCTAGTATGCGTGAATACATGTCTTTTTAAATGAGATTTTTGATTGCACGAATAATTGCATTGCGTACATGAAAACAGTTTCTCTCCAGTATGTGAAAGCAAATGGATTGTTAACCCTGATTTTTGATTACTCGAATAATTGCACTGTGAACATGAAAATAGTCTCTCCACAGTATGCGTGAGTGCATGTCTTTTTAAACTTGGCTTATAATTGGACGAATAATTGCACTGTGAGCATGAAAACACTTTCTCCCCAGTTGAGCTGAGCATGCGCCTACTTGAGGAATTAATGGCGGTGATAACAGTCTCCAATTTAGTTTTTTTTCCATGGATATGCGGAGGTCCAGTAGGTTTCGCAGAAACAAGATCTTGTATTTCCAAGATATCTGCAATAAATAAGTTCTTTATATTGATACCTGATTTGATTGAGCTCTATTAAAAGTGTAGAGGGAGGCCTGATCGTTAGGTATCATTGTGATAAGAAGAGTTAGAGTAGGCCAAGAAATCTATTATACTGAGATCTTATACGTCTTCAATATAACATTACTTTAAACAAATATACAAATTTAAAGTGAACACATTATTATTTGTAAGGTTGTATATTTTTCAGAACATAGTGATATTTGAATATGCCATCAGCATTTGAACTAGGAATGGATAAATGAAATGTAAGGTATATTAATTTGAAATTGCTGGAACATATATGTTCGAAAATCAGTCAACTTACCAGTGTACTGGTCGGTATTTCTGGAGTACTCCGAGCACTCCCGCTTGATGTCAGGGTACCATATGTCTATATCAGTGTAGGGCGCTTCACCGCCTGCTCCCTCGCGGCTCTTAACCGGAGATCCTTCCCCTGGCTGCACACCTCCCCCGACAGTCCCAGGCGCACTTTTCCAGCCGTAATTGCTGGTACTTATTTCTGAAAAATTTACACAGTATACATATGATGCCCTTCTTTGTCCATTCTCTGTTCACTTGAACTCATTGATATGTGTATTATATTGAACACCATCAAATTTTATTCTGTTGCATTCTAGGATCTTAAGCAAAATATAGTTGTCTCGCCCCACTCCCCTGGAGACACCTCACCTTCTCCTTGATTTAGACTTTTTTCCTTCGCTTTACATCCACCTGGAATGGTCACACCAGCGCGCGCCATTCACATCATTCATAGCATACAGTAATATACAAACTCCTCACCGGCGCGCTGGTCGGCCCTCCTGGAGTACTCCTGCTTAATGTCGGGGAGCGATATATCCACATCAGTGTAGGGCGCTGCACCGCCTGCTCCTTCATCGCCGCTCTGGGCTCCAGACCCTGGCTCAGGCTTCACGGCAAAAGCATCTGGGTCAGCACGGTCCATGGTTCTAAGATCTTACAGCTAGCAATGAATGCCGATATACGCAACGTAATTATCCTGAAATGACGGCTGACACACTTATTATAACCAATGCACTTAATTTATTTGAAATTCTTGGCGCTCCGTTCAGAAACACAACTGAAAACAGAGTAAATGCGAATAAGGCAACTTCATCACATTTTATAAAAACAATACTATATTTCTGAATAGAAGCATATTCCATAGATAAAACATTAAGACGCTTTACGCGCGGCTGTCATCTGTTATACTGACACTCGCGAAACGGTGTCCGGTTGCTTTAGGGTTCCTACACGACCTTCGCAACAAAAAAACAAAATTTAATCAGCAAAAGCAACGACTATGGCTGTAGATACATCGAGTATCCGATAAGGTGGTCTTGGCGTGATTGCGTAGATAATTTTCACAATTCCATAGCTTCCCAACGTCGACGATGATGCACAACAGCGAGCATGGCACAAACGTCGCAAATAACCAAAGATAAAGGAATGCACCTAGAAAGGCAATTCCTATCAACGTGTTCCTGCCGCATAGCCCCATCTGGTGGCCAAGCACTAGAACTGCCGATGTTTGTAATTTATTTTATTCTGGATTTCTAAACATATTTTTTTATCATAAGTAATTTATAGCCATCATTTATGTTTACTGATAGTAAAAATAATAATGCTGATAAAAGTGTAATAAAATAGAATAAAAATGTATAGCCATTTTTAACAGAATGCATATATTAAGAACGCGTTTGAACATGATCCTTAGAATTTACTAACTATCCACTTCTACCTGCAACGGATGCACTAAATACAATGCGTGTATACCTTTTTAAAGTGAATTTTTGATTGAAAACTTTTTCATATATGTTAAAAGAATAATTAAAAATAATTTTTGCAGGTGATTAATGGATAGATTTAACACCACGTGTCTACATTTTTATTATTTGAGGTTTGTGACCATGAATGTCTATTTTTTTATGTCATTATTTTAAGTTATTAGACAAATTTTACTACGGGTTGTTCGAATGTCAAATTTATTGTTATCAAAGCTTAAATGGAGATGTCTATAGGCGCGACAAATAATTACGAAATATGTTATATTTTATGCTTTATCTATGAATTTTTCACCTCTGCGTTCGAAATCTGTCACTGTCGTTGTGGATTTTTTTTCGTATTGAGTGCTAATGTATACTAAAGAACGTGATAGCGGGATAATTAATGATTTATTGTTGTATACTGCAACTTTCAAAAGTATCAAAGTAAATATTTTTTACCAAAGATCAAATAACCCATTTTCGCAAAAATTTTAATAATAAAGTTAAAAGTTACTACTGATCACACACCGGCCCTTAATAATCTAGTTATTGTAACTGTTGTATTCACCCTACTTTTCTAATTTTTATTTACCAGATTCGATAGTGTATAGGTATGTCTATATCCATATAGCTTGAGCACTATAACCAACATATTGCAAACGATACGAATGAACGAATGTTATGACATAGAAAAGACTCCATTTCGATACAGACTAATAAATAAATAAATCGCCGACCTTACAGATTTAAAAAAGTAAACGCGGCAAGAGACAAGAGATCTTAGCACTGCGGAGAAACGGCGTGATGGGAAGTTAGTCGAATACCAAGATAATTTGAATTTAATATGTACTTCCATCTTAAATGCTTTAGATATGTCAAGCCCTGCAATTACTTCAGAACAAATATTTCATTAAAGGCTGTACACTGACCGGGACGAGCGTCTAATGCATTCGCATAATTTCTTTATGGTTTCGTCGTAATTTATCTATGATTTTGTTTCATGTGACATTTCGATTGGAAGTTATTTTACAAGATTCCTGAATTCAAGGAATGGTGCTGTTTTAAGACTACAGTCGAGTACGTAGCTTGTCTTGATATCGAATTGACATGATTTCAATGTTATTAGGCTTGATTTTAATATATTTGTAGACGCTTATATGGCCTCTGACTACGAATTATGGAACAACAACGGACCAACCGGGGAGAAATGTATTTAATTATTCAATAATTATTTCAGAGCGACAGGGTTGTAGAACTACACCATTTGTTAGCTTAAGATTAAGCTGCTTTGACTGCTACCGATATAGATCGTGCGACAATAACCCTTTTGAGTTGTGGGTTACATGTAGGCTTACCATAATTATGAAGCTCTAAACCGGGACAATTATCGCTTCGCATTTGGTTCTCGTATCACAAAATTTTGGTTCAAAAAATTTTGCGATTAATTTGGACGGACAATCAGAAGTTTGAGGTAAATGTGGCCTCTTTGGCCGCAATAACTAAATCATCTTAAATGGAAACATCGTTTTAAAATATGTTTTAACAGATGAACAGCTTGCGACAGCCGCTACACCTATTACCTACTGTGTTTTATTGCTTGTTGGTCAAGTGGTTACAATACTCGCTTAATACTAAATAAATATTAAATAAGTTCTTCACCGAGGGACAGTGAAGTGTGTATTTCGTCTGGTAGCGGTCTTTTTTTAAAAATAAGGACAGCTGGAAGATGGCGGGGGGGGCACCCTTTCCTGGGACTGTTTTAGAAACTAGTACTTCCTTGTCGGTCCCACGTATTAAAGCTAATAAAAATACGCGACTTTAATTCAATAACATATTCAAATTTATGCAAAACGAAAAAAGAGAAGAAATTCAATGTGGTTATTAGTAATTATTGCAAAGATTTTAATGTTTAGACTCTCCAGCGTCCCTTAAGTGCTGTCTTTAATCATAAAAAATCATATAACATAAATCCATAGAACATAGTTTTACATATAGATGGAAAATTAAGGTGCAGTAATAGATTAAGGCAGATACTCGGGAATCCATTAATCAAAAAACACTCCTACAAGAGGGACAGTGGACGAGACACAAAATTGATTGAATCACACTTGCACGAACAGACTAACGGAGCTGCAAAACACAAGTCTAGTAGCGGTCTGTTACCTATGCATGTAGAGTGTCGGCGGGGCACGATTGTCATTTAGCATTTTAAAAATGACAAACTGGCGGTGAATGCGTGCGACCGATATGGGAGCTACAGCTCATAACTCACAAAACTGCATGATTTAAGTATAAAATATGACTATTACGATTTTCAGGAAGTATATCCAAGCTGGAAGTCGGCTACACCATGGACCTAGCTGCTAGCTCTGCTGGCGCCGCCGTCAAGCGTGAACCCGAGACAGACACCGCTGATGAGGGAGATGGAGACGGAGGTGCCACTGTCTTTCCTGAAGTTAATTTAATATATCCAGATATTAAAAACGAAGAATATTCTGAAAATTCCGACGTTGACGATGAACACAAAACAAGTGAGTGCCTCTTTTATTATTTGAGACTGTGGTCTTTCGCCCCGAAAATTTGCACGCACCCTGCATTTACCTGGGTTCAAAACTAGGCTCTCATTAGCCTCTAAAGCGCGCCTGGTACCGACTGCAACAGACGACAATAATATGCGCCGGCAGCCGTCTTTTTTTTTTGACAACAATGTAGAAGGTACCTACTACTAGGCTCACCACAATGACAAAGTTCTAAGCCGGAACAATTACCGCTTCGCGGTTTGGTTCTCGCATTTTGAGATCAATTTGGACGTACAGTCGGAAACTTTGGTCGCAATAACTAAATCATCTTGAATGGAATCATTGTTTTAAAAAAAAATGTTTTAACAGATAAATAACTTGCGACGGCCGTTACACGATCTTCAATGTTGCCACTTCACTTTGCTGTCCTCACCACAGCGCTATTTTATAAATGGGTAGTCTTTTTGCAGTTTATTCGTAAATTTGCAATTTCTTTTCAGCATTTTAAACACAATTAAACCTGAACTAAATTAAGAAGATCAATTACGCGCTGCTGCGTCATCTTAGTAAAACATAATTACACTGCGAGTGATCAGCATAAACTGTCGCATATCTTTTATCTATGGAAAACATAGAGAGTCGCGCACCGCACCCGCAAAGGCCGGGACGCCGGGACCAATTTGTGAAACCGGGATAATCCCGGACAAACCGCGACGAATGGTAATTCTAACAACATACAAAATTCCACCAGCCATAAAGACAAAGGGTACTGGTCGCGCGGAACAATATACACTCGTCACTCTACCTATCGACGTCTCCCGAGCGGCAGCTCCAGGCGTCGCTTCTGATCTTAGTTTGTACCCCTATTGTTAGCCTTAATCTTTGTATATATAATTAAGCTTCAATAAATTATCTGTAACCTTAATTAGTTTATGTTAATACAGGTACGCCGTTAGAATTCGGACACAATTATATTTGAAGTTACCGCTATATTTAAAGTTAGCTAAATATGTCAGTAAGACTTTTATAACCTAAAAATAGCCGAACCTGTCAACCCAAGCACGGAGTACGATAGAAGAAGGGAGATTATAGAAAGTCTGGCAAAGTTGGCTTTCTGACAACGATGACATGTTTTGGTCGAAGGACGTTTGACCTCCTAACAGTCCGGACCTAAACCCTCTGGACTACTAAGTGCGGGACAGACAAACCAACAAGTCTAGGCACCCTAACGTCAACTCCTTCAGGCAGAGTTTACGGCCATGAACCGCGATCAGTTGAAAATAGCGTGCTCGCGTTATAGGGCGAGGATCGAGTAGGTAATAGAGGCGCAAGATGGCTATTTAGAATGGAAGTTCCCAGCGAAGATCTATTAAATGAGATATAAACACCATTTTTTGGTATCTTTGTATATTGGCTTAAATAAACAACTTTTTGCAATGACGTTTTTTTGTCCCGATTCCCATATTCATATCCGTATACATTCCCATATAAAATGTAATTGTTGCTATCTGTGAGTACGATAAATACATATTAATGATAACTAAATCACGTTTAAAATTGCAGGAATGACCACCGACACTCGTGAGGCCGGCCCCCCCGCCGGCGGTGCAATGAAAGGGGACGGTTTTAAAATTAATTCCGATTCAGAAAAATTATATCCCGTTGCCAAAGCAAAATGTCAAATCAGTAAGTATTCCTTTACTTGAAAATATATTCAATGCCTTCGATACGTCAATTCCTTGTACATTAAAGTATTGAAAATATAAATAAATTAATTTTATTTGCTCTGGTAATACAGTGTGTCCCAAAAGTCTTTTTCATTTTGCTTCATTCGCTGCACCAATGCAACGAGCGAGAGATAGTCGGTCGTCGTAGGGAATTCAGTCGCTATGGAGCGTGTTCTTACCGGTTGTTCGTGAAATTTTCCCTGGAAAATGGATATCCTGATGAGGTACCCCCTATTTGACACCAATGGACGTTTTCCTATGGGGCTACCTTAAATCAAAGGTATACAGTAACAATCCTCTCTCTCAGCGATCACGGAGAATATGTGCCGAGCAGTTCTCAAAAATGTTGCCTCCCGTTTAGAAGAGTGCCTGCGAAATAACGGATCACATTTAGGACATATAATTTTTAAGAAATAAATTCCCAGAGACTACTTAAATGCAAAATAATTTTTTTTTTTTATACCGTAAAATATGAAAAAGATTTTTGAGATATTTCCTTTGTGTGGACTGATGTTTAAAGTTAGCGGGGGCGTATGTCAGCCGAATCAGAAGGATTCTCTGTGGTGTGAATGATGAGAGTCCCAATAAACACGCATCATTCACATATTCATTTGATACTGATCGTGGAGATGTGTTGTGTATGTGTGTCTAGAGCGTATTGAAGATGAGAACTACATACGGTACATAAGTTTATTGAGGACAGATATACAGAATTGCAGAGAAATGATATGGTACATTAAAGATACGCGTAACTATTTAACAGAACTTGTGGGTCGGAAAGACGACGGCGAATGGAGTGGCGCGCCTTCCGGACGGCTGCTGACGCATGTTATTGACGTACCGGGCGTATTTTTGAGGCTGTCGGGAGCTCTGTTTTACCACCAGGCGTTTGCGGAGTGCGTCAAGGGTCGTCGGCGATGTTGATTATTGTGGAGGCGATTGACCTCCGCACTAATATATTTTATTTTAAAAAATACTGCCATTTAATAATGAATCATATAGGTACTTGCAAATGCGTAAAACTGGAGCAACTAAAAATAACCTTTTTTAGATATCATTTAGTCGATGTGTGCTTCCAAAATCGCGACCTATACAAACATACTTACGAGGATAATTTAGATAATTACATTTTATGTCATAGATGAAAGCCTTTTAATAATAATATTTACCAACTCCAGACATTCAAGAAGTCTACAAGTTCTTGCATCAATATAGTTTTTTTTTAAATAATTAATACACTAGTAAGTAAAGTACCTGTTCTGAGATAGGTTAACGCACCCGTGAATTCCTTCGATAGCTGTTGTTCCCGGGTTTCCCACTGATAATATGGATGTATTGTTCTTCTTATCTCTGGGTATTATTCCGACTGACGAAGTTCCGATTATTGAGAGATCTTTACCGGACGATGTACTGACCGCAATTGTGCTCCGATCGTGGTTTGACAGCGATCGTTCAGTCTCTGAAAGCGGCAACATTCACACAACATAAATGACTCGTACCAATCGACACGAAAGCCCAAGGATGCCAATCGAAGGAACTAAAGTTGCGTTATAGACAGA
Source organism: Eubasilissa splendida (assembly GCA_031772225.1). Lineage (NCBI taxonomy): Eukaryota > Metazoa > Arthropoda > Insecta > Trichoptera > Phryganeidae > Eubasilissa > Eubasilissa splendida. The sequence goes on along the minus strand of CM062872.1, from coordinate 2,380,150 downwards.
TAGTATGTTAAAGAAACCATACGATTTAACGGTGTTCGTTTCTTGGAAATACAGTAGATAACATTCTGTATTGTTAAATTACATTAAAATGTATGTTTTGTTGCAGATCGGTTGCCAATTAATTCAATAAGTACGACAGAAGAAGTTCGCAGGAAAAATGAAAAAGAGTTTAAGTGTACCGAGTGCGGTAAATGTTTCTCTAGGGGCAACACTTTGAAATCACACATGTTCATTCACAGCGGAGAGAAACCGATCTCTTGCACCGTGTGCGATTATAAGTGCATTCGTAAAGATCAGTTAGGGCAGCACATGCTCACTCACAGTGAAGTGAGGCCGATATCCTGTGCCGTGTGTGATTATAAGTGTAAAAGTAAAGCACGGTTACGGCAGCACATGCATACGCATAATGAAGAGAAACAAGTATCTTGTAATGTATGCGATTACAAGTGTAAAAGTAAAGCACGCTTACGACAGCATATGCTCACTCATAGCGAAGATAAACCAATATGTTGTACTGTCTGCGTTTATAAGTGCGCTAGTAAAACACTCTTACGAGATCATATGCTTACTCACAGTGAAGAGAAACCAATATCTTGTACCGTCTGCATTTATAAGTGTAAAAGTAAAGCACGGTTAAGGAGGCATATGCTGACTCACAGTGAAGAGAAACCGATATCATGTACCGTATGTGTTTATAAGTGCACTAATAATGCACTCTTGCAGGAACACATGTTTACACACAGTGGAGAAAAACCAATATCTTGTACCGTCTGCCTTTATAAGTGTACAAATAAAACACGGCTACGCCAGCATATGCTTACTCACAGTGAAGAAAAACCATTATCTTGCCCATTTTGCGACTACAAGTGCATTATAAAAGCATACTTGAAACAGCACATGACTTCTCACGGCGTTGGGACAATACCGTGTACCGTGTGCGACTACAAGTGCATCAATAAAAGTCAGTTGAACCAGCACATGTTCACTCACACCGGTGAAAAACCATTATCATGTTCACTCTGCGCTTTCAAGTGCTTTTTCAAATCGCAGCTGAGTAAGCACATGTTCCATCACGGGTCCGGAGAGTCGATATCGTGCACGTTGTGCGATTACAAATGTGCGTATAAAAGTAAATTAAAAAAGCATATGTTCATACACGCTGCGGTGAAACCAATAGAGTGTTCTGTGTGCGATTATAGGTGCATAAGACGAACTCAATTGAAAAGTCACATGTTTAAACACAACGGCGAGAAACCGTACCATTGTGCCTACTGCAGTTATTCTAGTGCTATTAAGAGTAATGTCAGAATTCATACGCTCATCCACACGGGCGAGAAACCCTTCTCTTGTTCACAATGCAGTTATTCGTGTACCCAGTCGAGTACTCTAAAAGTTCACATGCTGACGCACACCAATGAGTATCCATATTCGTGTTCCGAATGCAGCTACCTTTGCCGACAGTCGAGTGCGCTAAAAACACACATGCGGACCCACTTTAGAAACGATCTTATCCCGACCATGTACGAGTGTAGCGACTGCACATTTACGACTAGCCATAAAAGTTCTTTAAAAGTCCACGTGCGCAATCATGCCGGAGACAAACCCTTCGCGTGTGATAAATGCGGTTATAAATGCAACTATAAAAGTAATTTACGAACCCACATGAGTAAACACTTTCATTTATAATACACTAACGTTTTGTTGCAATACGTAGGACCTAAATTGTTTTGTTTATAATACAACAATGAAGTTATTTTAATCACAGTCTGTGCTTTGTTATAATACGTCTGCAGCAGTGCTTGATCAATCCCTTCTACTTCTTGACATATTGTGATCTCAATGAGACACGGCACGTAACGCACCTCCGCAGTTCTCGATCCTTGATACTGAAATCGCGACTGACTCCAGTCAAATGCAACGCTTCCATCCACTTGTTAGGGATTATCACAGTGGACTGTGTGAAGGAAAATATGAACGGTAGAAACAGGTTAACACAATACTTCAAAACTTTAATGGAAAATTAAGGTAATAAAAGAGGGACAATAGACGAGACACAAAATGCCTTGAACAACTGCACCTTAATGTTCCATCTGTATGTAATACTGTGTTTTTATGGATTTATGTAATATGATTTTTAATGAATAAAAACAGCACTTAAGGGACGCTGGAGGGTCTAAAACGTTTAAATATTAATTGCCAATGTTTGTAATGTTGTTGTAGAAGGTACCGTCGGCCACTTTGCAAAGTATCTCGCGATGTAGGTAAATGACCGGCGCCAATTCGAAAAAGGTACAGAGTGTAATGTTTACTGTGCGGCGACCATATTAATACTGATTCTTGCATTGATGGACAAGTAGATAGATCTTTGGGGGTTAGGACGGTGGTTAAATGAAATGCATGTGATTGGCGCGTGTTGAGGTTTATTATTGTGACAAATGATAAAAACAATGAAGACAGCTAGAAATGAATACAGTGAATGAAGATGTAGGAAATTATGAAATGAAATGAATTGGCGGTCTTGCTCGGCAAAGGCGAGCCGGCAAGACCGCCATTGTGAAACGCTGAAAATGGAGAGACTGTCTGGCGGTGAATTGGGCCAGACTTGTGGCAGCAGCCGGCAGCGCTGTCGCTAGCGTCGATGCCGACTGAGATGGCGGTAGATTCGAATTACGATCGCTACAGATCCAAGTATGCGTCTAAAGGTTGGAAGGTATTAGGAACACAATTTCTCTAACACCGCTGTTATGTCAGTCTTTCAGGTCTTCGTTTAAAAGTTGTATTTTTCTGGCCGTCATACTTTCATTACCTAATGTGTTCGAAAAAATGGAAGAATCTTTTGTTTGTCAACTTGATTTTCCTTCGCCGCCGCTTGATAAATTAACAGTAGTATATACAAATCTATTTTTGTCTCTTTTCTTTTGCTTTAGTACAGATGTAGAAACTATAAATTAGTTTGATGGCTCAGCGATAACTGAAAATAATGCCCAAGACAATGTTTTTTGTTCCAATTAATTCGCAAGAGAAATAGGGGGTGGGCAGTCATTTTATTCCGTCGGGTGTGACCATTATTTCCTGTGTTACATTTGGAGGTACACTTTGTTGACGCTAGTCGAGTACTACCCGTGCATTCCGTCTATCTACTAACGAGAGTTGAGAGGTTTTTTTTGTGTCGCCGTGTGTAAAAATCCGAACCACGAAGAAGCGGTGTTCCACACCATCCGGAAGTGCAGTGATATCTCCGTTCTTCACTACAAAAGTGCGAGTCGAGTGGAGGTGAAAATTGTCGTCCAACGCAGGATTTAGATCAAGGTAGGCCAGATCCATCCGCCATTATCTCGTATAGGCTTTTACAAAATTAATCCCTAAAAAAAATGTCAGCTACACAAGTAGCAGCATAGAATATATACAAAAAAAAACCAATAAATATTTAGGTTTAACATAAAATGGCCGAGTATCAAAATCAATTACACCTTTGACTCGGAACAATATCAACTCTTATATATAAACATTGAACATCTGGATATATCTACAAGACCAAAATAAATCCCAAGCCTGTGAAGTCTTTGTGTGGGGGGGGCATTCCCATAAAAATTAGTATATGATGCATTTACACGGAACAGTACCGATGACCTGGTAACATGGTGTATTATCAATTCAGTTAATTTAAGGTCGTCCAGCATGCCATCTAATGCCAAGAGCATAAATGGAAAGTATTAGAAACACTATTCTGGCATGACCCAATTGTGCTCGACTGCCGGGCTCCAGGCCTGTTATTATTAAATGTTTAATCTGCGTGTTTAGAAAAGTATCGGCAATATGTGTCGAGAGGTGTTAAGAATTGGAATTATGTATTCATGTTTGTGTGGGTGTGTTGTATGTGGTCAAAAAGGTTTGGAAGGTTGAATGATTAATCAAACTGCTCCAAGTGTGAGGGCTGAATGCACTAAATTTAATTAATTACTCGCGTGTCTGATTAACAATTGCGGAATGTATTGAGTGTGTGTTGGTTAGAAAATGAAAAACTACTTACGGTTGACATTACAAGTATTGAGTAATCAGGCTGTACAATAAAATTATTACACGCAAAAAGTTAACTGGGGCGTTTCTCGTCGCTGTTATCGGGAAGGCGGCGTCGAGAAGAGTAAGTTGCGAGCCGCATTAATATTGTTACCTGCTGTCGGTACTGGGAGGCTTGGAGACTGCTGGTAATTTGATTTCACGCACCGGTATATGCAGGGTGCGTTCAATAGTGCATGCTAAAACATTGTTTCTATACGTCCTCATTATTATGAAAGTGGTCCAAGTCATGTTTTTTTCGTTTCGAGATATTTAAAGGTTTGCGTTTGAATTGATTAAAAAATATTTCTACATTACACAACACAATGTTTCATAATTTATTTAGTCTACTAGATTTTTGATTTATTTTGAAATAATTTTCATCTAGCTTATAAGGAAATGAAAAATTTAGGATTGAAATGATTTACTCTATTATCAAAATAAATATGAGCGGAATAAGGTTGAACGCCGTAACAATACACTGAATGTAACACTTCAAATTTTTTACAATTGTTACAATTTACATCATATTATAGATCCATTCCAGAAGAGTTAGTTATTGCAACCAAAGAGGCCACATTTACCTTTCACCCAGCGATGCATGATATGAGCCTCAAAACTTCTGATTGAACGGCCAAATTGATCTCAGAATTTTTTGAACCAAAATTTGGTGTCGCGAGAACAAAATGCGAAGGGATAGTTGCCCCGGTTTAGATAATAATGTCCAGGTTTAGAATTTCATAATTATGGTAAACCTATCAATAAAGAAATTAACGTTGTAAGTATTAATATTATTTGAATTCAATTCACTTCCGATACAAAGGGCCCCTTAATTATTACCGTAGATTTTTGTCTTCATTTTATTCTCTCGTCATGTAAGTCCAGTACATAAAGGATGTACACAAACTAAGACAGGCGGATGAAGCATCTGCATAATTTGTCTATGGTTCTTGTCAATATTTTTCTATGATTTTGTGCCGTTTGACGTTTCAATTGTACGTTGTTTTATTAGATTCCCGACAAATAATTCACGGAATGGCGCTGTTTTGAGAATATAACTGAGTTAGTAGCTTATCTTGTTACCATATCGATATGATTAAAGTATTATTAAGCTTGATTGTAATACATTATAGACAAATTAATTAATAGTCACAGACGTCTCTACAAACCAGGATATTTTGTGTCTTTTGGAACAATAACCTACCAACCGGGATTAAATTACAACTGAAATGTATTTAATTGTACAGCTAATCATTTTAAAACAGTCAGAGTAGTGTAACAAATTTTTTAAAGTTTTTTTACAAGCTTTGACAGCTGCGAGCAAGGTCACGCGACAATGACCCTTACGGCGGATGAAAAATTGTATTAATGTCGAAAAAATTCAGAATTACTGTCCTTTTTTTTTGCTAGTTTATTGTTCATTTGTTGCTTGCTTGGAACAAAAATGTTTTTAAATACTATTTAATGTATTAATAAGAAAGATATAAAAATATTATTATTGCGCTACCGGGATTCGATCCTGGATCTCTTTCCAAACCGGGGAAGGTGCATTATCCAACTATGCTACAGCGACATTATTGTTAACGACAAATTTTCGAACCTATATGTTACACTTTTTTTCAAATTAATACATTTATCATTTCATTATTTGAAAGCCATCTGCATCGCAACAGACCTATGCTCTGAATAATTACAACTTCACAATAAGAATGTGTTCTCCTAATAAAAATGTTTTTTAATTTGCCTCACATGTACCGATGAAAATCATTATGTTGATGCATAATTATGCTCCATTTTTAAAAATTATGTTGTACCATTATGTACAATTATCATTCAAGGGAGTGGTCACCATCAACGTCAATGACTGCTTCCAACATGCTTGAAGAAGCACTGGTTTTGTGAGGCGATCCACGATTTGACATTCTCAATTAACCCCTCCAAATCGTCATACAATTTGCCAACCTGTCAATTTTTCAGATAGCGAGGAGAGTAGAGCGAATGGGGGAGTAAATGCATCGAATCCATCTCTTGCTAGCAATGGATTCGATCACACGGCGTTCGACATGAGGGCGAGCATTGCCGTTGAGTGCCGATTTCGTTCTTTTTGCGCGGTCTTTTCAGCTGAATGTCATTATAAAGGCGATCAAACTGGGCCAGGTGCACGTCGCTGTTGATGTTGTACTACCTTTGGCCATTTCTGTCCGGAGTTCGCCCCTCCTGACGCTCAACAAATCATCGCATAATTATGCATCATCAACCTAATATATGTATTAAGTTCCTTACTGGCTTGTTACAAAGTTCACTTGTCATTTTTTTAAATAAAATTAAATATTAGTATTGAAATTCCGATAAACTACTCCCATCCTCCTTTCCCGCCCTTTTGAGCACAATTTTGGTACTTCGTGATGAAATTTTGCATACTGACCTACAAAACAAGAGGAAGGTCACTGCCTACATGAGATTCCGAAAAACCACCCCTATCCCCCTTTCCCACCCCTTATAGCAGAATTTTGGTACTTCGTAATGAAATTGTTCACACTTGACATCCAAAATTAGTCTCAACTTTAGATTACGGTAAAAAAACTACCCCCAATCCCATAAGTGAAGACTGTTCCCTCTGCATAAAGGCCGGACAATGCCGGGTATTTCACCTAGTTATCTATATAAATAAATGTTTTACAATTTTCAGGGCAAATTGCGTCTCAAATTTGAAGTATTATCATTATAGTATGGTTAGTCATGGATACGGCTAGCTCTGCCGCGACTACCGTCAAAAGTGAACCCAGGGCGGACGCCCAGAGCGATGATGAGGGAGTCAAAGGTCACGCGGACTTCCCTGAAGTTAATTTATTATATCCAGATATTAAAAAGGAAGAATTCTCTGAACATTCTGATATAGACGACGATCATAAAATAAGTGAGTAACTTATCCATTATCGCTTATCGTATTCATTAACATTCCTTCCCTTCTCGTTCTTTACGTCATCTATTGCTCATTGAATGACGTAGGACCTTCCACTTATGCTACAGTTCGCCATATCTTAAATACCACATCTGTGAAATTATTACATTCTTGCTAATTTACAATTTATACATGAAATATTTTTATTTTGCAGCACCAGGTATTCAAAGAGTGTTTATAGTCGAAGAGTCGTACCGCGCATCGAATAAAAGTGAAGACTTGTCCGACACGCCAAGACACGTGACAGAGGACAGCGTGACCCGTGATGACGCATGCGACGCGACGAACAGCGCATCGGAAGATGTTCCGAGCGATTCTCCAAGTGCACAGTTTTCCTGTTCAGAGTGCAGTTATACTTGTAAACGACCTTATTTGCTGAGAGTTCACAAGTTTAAGCATTCTCTGAAGAAGCCTTATGTGTGTCGCGAATGCGGTTTCTCAACCAATCGCAGAGAGTCTTTAAAATCTCACATGTTTACTCACACCGGAGAGAAACCGCTGGCGTGCACACTGTGCGACTACAAATGCTCGCTAAAACATTATCTGAAAAGCCACATGCTGACACATACGAATGTTAAACCATTTTCGTGTTCTGAATGTAGTTATACTTGTAAACTACGAACAATTTTAAAAGCTCACATGTTGAAACATTCTACTGAAAAACCGTTTTTGTGTCCGATGTGCAGTCACACGTGCAATAGGAAGGAATCTATGAAAATTCACATGCTTACTCATACTGAAGAGAAACCTCATTCCTGTCCCGAATGCAGTTATTCGTGTAAACGAAAATCCTCACTGAGAACGCATATGAATACCCACAATAAGGAGAAACCGTTTTCTTGTACAGTCTGCGAATATAAATGCTCTTTAAAACAATATTTAAAAGAACACATGCTGACGCATTTTGGAGAGAAGACATTTAGCTGTCCCGAGTGTAGTTATACGACCAAACGGAAAGAAACGTTGAGAAGACACAGTTTCACTCATTCTCAAGTGAAACCGATTTCTTGCACACAGTGTGATTACATGTGTTCGACTAAGGCGCATTTAAAACATCATATATCAGTTCATGAAAAGAAACCATTTTCATGTGGTAAATGCAACTATTATTGTAAAAAATCATCGATGTTATTTGCGCATATGCTGAGTCACGCCGGTCAGAATCCGTACGCTTGTTCTGAATGCGGTTATTCCAGTAAACAAGAGGGCAATCTCAAGATTCACATGCGTACACACACCGGCGAGAAGCCCTTTTCTTGTACACAGTGCAGTTATAAAAGCACATTGAAACACAATTTGAAATTACACATGCGTACCCATTCCGGTGAGAAACCCTACCTGTGTCACGAGTGCAGTTTCAAGTGCAGCCAAAAGAGCTCTTTAAAATCACACATGCTCAAACACACGGGAGAAAAACCATTCTCTTGTATTGAATGCAGTTTTAAGTGTAACCAAAAAAGTTATTTAAAAGTTCACATGCGTGTCCACACCGGCGAGAAACCTTTCGTATGTCAAGAATGTACTTTTAGGAGTAGTTACAAAGAATCTTTTAAAAAGCATTTACTAGTTCATAAAAAATAAACAGGTAGGTGTAGGTTTTCTTTAATTTCTTATCTTATACACTACTGGTTACAAATAATATAATGTAAATTATTGTATATAAACAATGCACCTTATTTAAGATGGTGTGGCTCTGTGATAGTATAGGGAGGCTATTTCTGGAGACTATTGAAGGGATTTTACCCCAAGATTTTCTAGAAGTTTCTTCGGTTCGGCCCCAAAGGTTAGTTGAAATTAATTAAATGCACAAGTTGCCATATGATTCGTGTTGATTGCCGTAGGAAAATAATATGCGGACTCCGTGAAGTTAGCAATTACAAGAAGGGTGTCGGTGTGTCTAGAGATCGATTACCGAATGACGCTTGGCTGGTTCGGCGCTTTGCCACCCTTGAGGTTATCTCTAACGCCGCCAGGGCATATGGTTACGATAGTTTAATATCTTTCTCGTCAGCCGCACATACTATTCTCCCATCTTTACCGTGTTTTCTACATTGGATAGCTGACGCTGGAGAAGTACCTGTCGCTTTTTCCACACAATACGTCTAATGGGTGGGGGATCTAGATCTTCCTCTCCGTCGTTTGACGTGGCTTTAGGAAATCTTTTTTACTCATAGATACAAAAATGTCCAGGCTGGTTCCTGCAGAATGGAGACATTTGCTGTCCGCGGTATACGTGCTCAGCAAGCGCCTCCAACGCCACATCTCAAAGGCATCGACCCACCTCCCTTGTCTTTAGTGTGATATCCAAAATATTTCAATTTGCAATATTTGTAGCTCGTAATTTGCCTGTCAGAAACAACAGAATCCATAATAATATTACGCTTCCTCGTCTATATCTATGACTATCTGGATATGCGGCTTCGGTAATGTCATTATGGCTCTGTAGTGCTAGATTAAATGGGCATTTCTGTGAGACACGAGCATGGCAAAAACGAATAATAAAATAATATCTAATGTGATTGTTTTAACTAAAAAGCCTTTAAATAACCTATTAAAATGTTCACATTCAAGTACCAATATGGGTGCTTACTATTTAATACTAATATTGTCAGACTAATATGCAATTTAAAATAACAAACCAATTATTTATTTATTTATAAATTTATATATAATATGTTAATCAGTTTTGACCTCGACATGAATCTGCTGGCAGCCTACCCTGGTAACGAATGTGAAGTGTTTGTTTGATCACTTTTTCAACACATTTTTTCACATATGCAATTACAAACAATCAAGATCTGATATTCTATCACGCCAACGTGTGCGGCTATCGCGTCAAATTATGTAAATTATTTTGTTAATAATTATTTGTTGATTTTTTAACCGTCATTTTTGACGGGCTGTTTGTAGTATAATTAATATAATTCAAAAGCAGAATATAAAGTTATGCAATCTGATTAGAATTTATTTTTTTGTTAATATTTTACAAGTAATAAATATAAAATAATTATATTATATCATATATTTAATATTGTTAAATGTATATTCAGTAAAATAAACGGGGATTTGTTTTGTTGTCGGTTATTTATTTCGCTTGAATGGCTTCAGTGCATCTTGTTTTCTTCGAGTGTTGGTAAACCGTTTTTGTGTTCTGATTGCTGTTCTTGTGAGCGTGATAACTCGTATGAGAGTATTTGTAATGATATGTAGCGACCATAATTCAAATCTGCCTCCATCTCAGTCGGCATCGACGCTAGCGATAGCGCTGCCGGCTGCTGCCACAAGTCTGGCTCAATTCACCGCCAGACAGTCTCTCCAGTTTCAGCGTTTCACGATGGTGGTCTTGCCGGCTCGCCTTTGCCGAGCAAGACTGCCAATTCATTTCATTACATCTTCATTCACTGTATTCATTTCTATCTGTCTTCATTGTTTATCATGTATTCACATGTATTTCATTTAACCACCGTCCTAACCCCCAGAGATACAATTGAGGTATCGAAAAGGCTCAGTGAAAAATACTGGATTCATTGTCCAGGATCGACTCTCGCTCCGTCTGGCAGCCGCAGGTGAAAGACAGCAACGCCGGACACTGCTCGGTCGGATGGAGGTGGCGGAGCGATTTAAGGCAGCGCGCTTGCACGGGATTGAAAATATTTACTGTTGGCGCTGCATTTAACGAAGCAAACTTATTAAAAGTGTGTGAACGTTATTTTTACAAAATTTTGTTTATTCGGATGCTACACACCTTAGAGTACATCTCAACATAATTGCCACCATTATTGTCATAACGGAGCACCAATTTTTGTATACCTTCGTCACAGAACGACGGCGCCTGGGATGAAAACCATGTTTACGCTCCGTATTTGAGCTTATCATCATCATAAGAGCGCTTGCCACCGAGGAACAGCTTCAGATGAAGGAAAATATTGATAAATAATGATATTTGAAATCACTTGGCGGATTTTAATGTTTTGTGCATTGAAGAAACGTGTCTCACAGTCGGCGGGCTGATCTATTGCATTGAACATTTCAACCACTCACTGCAAAATAGCCACACTATCTCTAGCGCTGCATGTGGTGAGTCAACAGGTGAAGGAAACCATTGGGCATTATCGCAATCGCAGCCCTACACAGGAAATATCCGGCAACGTTAAAAACGCGCCTAGTATGTATCTGAAGTGTCGCTGTTGCGGCGGACGCTAGTGTGTGAAGTGAAGAGGGCTTGGCCGCACGCAGGCTGTATCTTGAAACTTTATGGCGGCCACGTCCAGCTTCGTTCTCTGTATGGCTGACAGAAGTGGAGGCAAAACCCATCCACACTCGAGAATTTGTTTTTAAATTTAATATAGACAGTGCCGGAAGAACTCCCACCGAAATTATTAAATTCTTCAGGTACCCAAGATCGGTCCCTGTGGTGGGCAAGACCAAGTTTCCGGCCAATATCTACGTCGTGAGCGTCGTCTCAAGTGAGGGTGATGTCATGCCGCCGCCCTTCCAGAAGAACGAAACGGTCACGTAGGTTTATTTAAAGATCGTGGATGGAGACTGGCCTCTGGGAGATCGTATATCTAGCAACAAAATAGAGCACCGTTTAGTGCAAAATTGGCTCTCTGACAACCTCGACATGTTTTGGTCGAAGGACTTTTGGCCTCCTAACAGTCCCGACCTAAACACTCTGGACTAAGTGCGGGGCGTAGTCAAGATACAAACCATCAAGTCTAGGCACCCTAACGTCAACTCTCCGGGCCGCTATCGAGGCAGAGTTTACGGCCATGAACCGCGATCAGTTGAAAGTAGCGTGCTCGCGCTTTAGGGCGAGGATCGAGGAGGCGATAGAGGCGCAGGATATATCGAATGAAAGTTCCCAGCGAGGATCTTTTAAATGAGATGTAACACCATTTTTGGTATCTTTGTATATTGCCTTAAAGAAACAATATTTAGCAATAACGTTTCTTTGTCCGGATTCTAACGGCGCACCTGTACATCATCTGAGATTTGGCCATCTTCCTGAACGGCAGTCTCAGTCTATCTTTTCCTCTTGTAAGATGTTCGTGCTCATGTAGATTTGCATACATTGTTCTTATATATTCTGCCGATAATTTCTTAGTGAGGATTTTAAAAATACATACCATAACATTGAAGTAACATATATAAAGAGGGTATTTACCAGACCGATCGCGACATCTCCATACATAAATAGTTGAAACAATGCAGGTCGATGTTACAGATTTATTGAAACACACACATATATAGCTCCACCCTAATACACTAAACAAGCCAAAAACAACATAAACAAGATGACGGCCAGGTCGTCTCGCGCTCGCCGCTGTCCGCCCGCCGGGGGCTTGACCTCGACCCTGACCCTGACCTCGCGGTGCAGCGACCCCTGACCCACGGTGACCTGGAACACGGCCTCGGCGACCCCCGCAGACGACCTCACCAGAAGGGAGTACTCCCCCGCGTCAGACACGACAGACTCCTCTATCGTCAGCCGAGCTATGTAGCAGTCCTCAGATGTGGAATTCTGAAAACAGAACGCTTCGTTAAATGTATAGCACAGAGGGCGGGTGTGGGTGACTCGTTGGAGATCCTTAGGTAGGTAGTTAGGCCGGCTTGCGTGGGTGGGACTCCACCAACGCGCCTACCTCTCACTCTCCATACCTCGTGTTTTGCAACCCCGTCAGTGTAAGTGTGACTCAATCCATTTTGTGTCTAGTCCACTGTCCCTCTTTTGGGAGTGTTTTTCATGAATGGATCCCTGAGTGTCTGCCTTGAACTACCGTACCTTAATTTTCCATCTGTATGTAAAACTACATCTTATGGATGAATTTTACATGATTTTTTATGAATAAAGATAGCACATAAGGGACTAAATGTTAAATCTTAATCGCTAATAACCACATTGAATTTCTTATCCTTTTTCGTTTTGCTAATACTTAAATATGTTATTGAATTAATTTCGCGTATTTTTATTAACTATGATGAATGGGACGGACAAGGAAGCCCTAGCTTCTAAACCGGTCCCGGGAAAGAGTAGTTCTCCCCCCCTTCCGGTTATAAGCTTAAGGCTCCTGTCTCGGTCCTACAGCCGCCAAAACAAAAAGTTTCTTCTCTCGCACGATTAACGTAACAAATAACATCATCTAGTATTTAGGTGATAGAAATTTAACTATTAGCCCCATCTTGAAAGAGTATGTAGCCCTAATACCCTTATCACGCGCAGCTTGATTTGTAATTCGCTCTGCCAACTTTCTGACCTCCCGTCGAATACGGCTTGCGACAATACTAACGGTGTAGTTGTCGGTGACGATCCTGCCGTGGCTGGCGGCCAGGGGCAGCGCCAGGCCGGCCGCCAGCCACACCACCCTGGTGGGCGAGGGGTTGGCGCAGTACTCGCTCTCCAGGATGACGGGATCCTTCTCGAACACGGCCACCGTCGCGTTCTGCGGATACACGGTCGGCCCACCTGGAACAGCGCAAGGCAGTAGATCAATTGAACATGACGGCGAAGGGTATATTTTATCTAACAGTCGTGTTGCTCAGCATTCAGGACACGGTTACCGTTCAGTATTAAAATATGATAATAGATACACCTTAAACATCGGAAGTAATATATTTACTATACATAAAAATATATGCTTTGCTGAGTGGAACTGATATGAGAGCACCGGCTAATGAAACAGTTTCAAGGAAGCGGTGGGACCTGAGCACATTACCCGACCATGGAACATCGAGGGTATCATCTGACATTTTGGTCAAAATTTACTTTTTTATTTGTAAATTCGACAATAATTTGATTTCAATATGTTATACAGGGTGCGGCAGAATCGATTAAGCAGTTTTGAGGAGTTATAAAAGAGTAACGGAGGTGTATATAGAAAAAAAAAAGTTTTTAAACCATTTATAATCATTCAGTTTTGAATTAAGAAGTACTTTTCAAGTTGTATGTACCTATCGTAGAAGATTATGGTGGAAACTCTCATGTGACAATTATAATCTTTATTACACGAATAATACAATTATTAATACAAACTATACGACTATTCTCGAAGCCATACGGTAGCGAAGAAGCCCGTGCCCCGCGCGCGTCATCCTTCATGCCTGCCACACACACACACACACACACACATACATCTGGCGCGCTGACACGCACACATACACACGATCTCTAAGACATGACAATAATGTCCTCAAGATGGCGGCTGTTAGCAGCAACACACTGTTGGAGACGATCTCTGAACATATCGCGGGGTATGGCGTTAACTTCTTCAATGATCCGCTCCCTTAGCTCTGGTAGGTGTGAGGGATACCAACCTTCACGCATTCGTCCCATCACACGCGGTGAAGTATGTAAGCCAACGAATGGCTCACTTCAGAAAGTGACGGATGATCAGTTGGAATGCCTCTCGCTCTGGTGCGCTCACCTGTGGTGAAGGTCTGCTGCAGGGTCTGCAGGTGGCGGCCCTCGCTGGCCGCGCGGCCCTGGCAGCGGTACTCCCCCCGGGCCAGGTAGAGCAGCCCGGCCGGCACCGCGGGGGTGCTGGTCACCATGTTGGGCGACCAGCAGCCCGCGCTCCCTGCAACGTGTGAGGAGTGACGTCAACGTGAAACGTAAATCAACTATCTTGGACTGATAATAATAGTTAATTAATAATAAAATATCTTAGAATATAAAAAGGTTAATATTACTTCGAGGTTACGAACGTAGATAACCGAGAATTCACGTACGTGCATCTACCTACATAAAGGCCCATGTATGACGTTTCCTGTGTGCCGCATTTAACAGCTAAAAAGGACACCTGAAAGCCATACATGTGACTAATTTTCACGTTATTTCGTACGTAAAAAGCGTTAAGAGCGGATTCGTAAAACACATTTTGGTGCGTGTTGCAAATCGGTCGCGACCCATGTTATTGGCATCTTTCCGCGTCCAAATTCACACCCATAACCTTTCCTCATGCTCGTCTTGTCAGTGTGAAATGTGACCTTGACGTCAGCAGACGTCAACGTGACCGATATTTGTTCGATCGCGATATCGCGATAGCATTCGCGGTGTGGATTTGTCAGCTCCAGTGCACTATTTATGACCTTGTGTTTGCTAATCACGTAGTGTTTGTTGCTTGTGTGCCGCGGGTGAAGTTGTGATATCGCCGTCTTCAATTCGAAGCGAAGATCTGGCCATCCGCGTGCCGTTTGTGTGATCTAGGCGGCGACTGCAGGGGTGACGGAGACGTCACATACAAGGTAAGGCGAGCAGTCCTACCGAACCCCGGTTCCCGAGATCACTGGTTGGAATCCCTACTCCTCATCGACATTTATCCCTCATATCCAGGTTCCCTTCTTTCCTACCTTTCCCTACTCTGCGGTGATTCCGATTTTCGGCCGGAATTCATTCAGCGGGACGCGCGACCCGGAGATCGTGCAATTCAAATTCACCAAAGACGACGATCACTCTCAGCAGAGGTCATACGTTCAATACGCTGATGAATAGGCGTAATATAACTATGGATCGGTAGCTACCTGGTGGACATTGAAGTTGCACGGCTCCGCCCAGGGCCATTTCCACGCGGTGCCCAGTTACAGTTTGATGGTATGATGTCTGCTGCGTGGGCTCCACCTCGTCTGGAACATCGAAAATACAGAGTTATCCAAAATGATGGACTAAATTTCATACTGCTATATGCTGCTGTTGCATGTGAATGAACTACATAGCAATTGATAGAGGAGGTCCAATCACTAGATCGCTCGTAGTTGCGCAAACGACCGCTATTACAATTTGTGCACCACCTCTGCCGACAACTCTGGCCGACCTGCGGAACCGTATCACAGCTGCGGTGAACTCAATAACACAAGACATCAGTTCAGCTAACGATTAGATGTTTGCCGTGCAGCCAAATGGGGTCACATTCAACATTTATAAACTGTATTTGTAAACTTTATTGCGAGTATTATCCAATGTAATTTACTTCATATTTGTCAGTCGCTTACAGTTTGAAATATGGAGTCAACCCTATAATTTTTATATACCAGTTTTGGAGTGTTTGATATTTGAGATGTTTGAGCTTCATCAGAAGGATTATACCCTGCGAGGTAGCTTCATACTCGTGATTGTGTAGATCTAGGCGCAGGCAGACAGTAGGACAATAATGGTGATTTAACAGAAACTCATACTTACATGTTTCACTCAATGTATTAGAGCAAGGTTACGCAAGTTATTTATAACATGCGTTGAAATGGCGCGGTGGAATCTGGATTCGGGCGACGGAAAGTGAGTAGAGTGAGTGCCGGCGTGCGCTGACTTCTCCCAGTTGTAGTTGCTCACTGCTATGGACTTTCAGGTACCGCGAGATAGTAAGATAACTAAAACTTACATCTGACATTGAGGAAGTATCCGATGGAGGAGAAGTTCCCGAGGGAATGCGTGGCGCTGCATTTGTACCATCCCGAATGTTCCCTCCTCACGCTGCTGAAGTTCAGGTAGCCGTCTGCGCTCTGCGCCACCTATGCAGTTCAAAATGAAAATCGTCAAATCCCGTTAATTGTATATCTTAAAAAAATGCATTTTTAAACGTTATATTGAGCTGCATCAATTCGGAAAGACCTTCGGTTTGCCTTGCGAAGATAAAATTTGAAAGTGACGAACTTGATCCGACGAAATGGACTGACCAAGCATCTGGATCATCAGTAGTAAATTGTTTACCACGCCAACTGTTGCGTACAAGCATAGATGTCGGAAAAATACTGGACAGGAAAGAGTTTGGCACTCCCCATAATCCGTATTCTGCAGACATCTCCAAAATGTGGACTGTATATTTTATTCACTATTTCCGACACAGTATAGATATGCGAAGTCTCGAATTAGTATAATATTGTGATCCTTTCCGTGTACGTATAGCCGCACTGGTTCAAAGTCGCCAATCGACTGGTTCGGCGGCTGAGGCCGGGAAGGGAAGGTTTGGGGAAAGCACAGTGCATTATTTTCGTTCAATAGATAATATACATTTACACCAAATACATATATGTCCCAAACAGTAACGTTTTACCATCGACTGTGATAAAAAATGTTCGCGGGTTGTTGGGTACATCATATTTACTTTTGTCAAAGTGTTAGTGCCGTTCAAGTAAATTAAATTATATTAAATTTTTTGCGTTTGACTTGTTGCCTCACTCATACATACCTTCAGTTCGCTATTTACCTAAATTTTATCCTGCGTATCTCCGTTCCTTTCTTTCTTAACAAATCCTTAAGCACAATGAAGAAATAAGATATTGCAGTAATTTAACAGTCTCCAACTCAATATTCATACGGACTAACTACCTAACGCTTACAATCAATCTTCACTATAATTCCGCCTATATAAAAAAAAATCCGTGTTTACACATTTCGCTCAAACGCTTGTTCTTGTGGTGGAGAAGAAATCAACAACTGAACAGACAAAACAGTAAATGCCTTCCTTTTCTTCCTAATATTTCCACCACAAAGCATACATAAGAAATCTCGCCTCAGGGTGGCAAGACAAACAATCATGAAATATGCTTTATTCGCCCTGACGTTCGAAATCTGTCACGTATAATGCACTGTGTAATGTATATTAAACAACGAGATCATCATCGGACGAACTGTCATCACTAAAATAGCGGGATATTGAATGATTCATTGTCTCGTGTACTGCCACTTTCATTGTATCAATGTGACAGATGACTTTTGAAACAGCTGTGAAAAGTCCGCCACAGTCACTGTCAACATAAAGCGAGCCTTGCTCACCGGCGGATCCCGTTCGTCCTTCCTCCAGCGAGGGTGCGCGGGCGGGTTGCTGTCCACCTCGCAGCGCAGCGACAGCGCCGAGCCTTCCTGCAGCGGAAACCCGAAGCCGGGGACGCGGCTGATACCGAACCTGGGAGCGTCTGAAAAGTGATGGCACATCTTTAGCCAAGAATCATAATATCATTTGTACTGCCACATGACATGACAGTGTGCCAAAGGATGTGTAAACTCAATTGAAAGCGAATTTCGTCTAACTTTGTGAATAAACACGTATGATTCATGTAAGTACTTCATTATTTCATGTATTGTCCGTACCTACCCTTCGAGAAGCGATTATAGACCTTATTTTAGTTACATTTATATAATGATATTACTTTGTTACCTATTGTTAAAAAATGGTAAAATTAAAGAAAAGAGTTTTCAAGTTGTTCGAGGCATGATTTCATCAGACCAACGCGCAGTATATTCGAGAACTCGACAATTGAAGATAATAATATTAATAATAATAAATAATGATAATATTAAAACAGTGGCAATGGTCAATATTCTCGACTTGTCTCCCATACACACAGTATATCGCCTCAATAATCATCAACACCGCCGACGACTCCTGAACGCACCCTGGAGATACTTGAGCGTAAACAGAGCTCCCGGACAGACTCAAAAACACGCCCGGTACGGACAACACGTGCCAATAAAAAGCGCCGGCAGCCTTCCGGGAGGCCGACTCTACTCGTCGCCGACTTTCCGATCACAAGCTTCGTTAATTACTTGCGCGCAACTTTGTATTGTACAGTCTAATTTATCCACATTTCTATGCTCAATAAACTTCTAGACGTCACTTTTAGACCAACGGATGGGTCATTGAAAGATCTGGTTCTAAGAATGAGACAGTTAACGCTTGGAAAGTGGTAAGAGAGGTGGGATACGGTAACACAGGGAAGATGGACTCATTCCTCTCTTCCTAACGTCGCCGTCAAGTTAAAAGGCCATCAAGTTGAACACTCCAGACCTAAAACATGGACAATTCCGGAGTAAACTGTTTGAGTTTAGACTTGTGGATGACCCGTGGTGTACATGTGGAACAGATGCCTGACCATATTCTGTGGACTTGTGAGAACTTAGAGATGCACGTGAACGTGTGATTGGTGACTTGCTGGACTTGTCCGCAAGGAATGCAGACCTCATTAGTAATGGGACGAATCTTGTTTTATATAAGGTATTTATTCGGGTAAGGGTGACTCGTTGGAGTTCCTTAGGTGGGTAATTAGGCCGGCATGCGTGGGTGAGACTCCACCAACACGCCTACATCTCACTCTCCATACCTCGTGTTTTGAAACTCCGTCAGTCTGTCCGTGTAAGTGTGACTCAATCCATTTTGTGTCTCGTCCACTGTCCCTCTTTTGGGAGTATTTTTTGATGAATGGATCCCTGAGTGTCTGCCTTGAACTACTGCACCATAATTTTCCATCTGTATGTAAATGGATTTATGTAGTATGATTTTAATGAATAAAGGACAGCACTTAAGGGACGCTGGAGGGTCTAAATTTTAATTTTTTTTGCAAAAATGCTTCTCTTTTTTCGTTTCATATACTGCATAAATTTGAATATGTTATTAAATTAAATTCACGTATTTTGATTAGCTTTGATGAGTGCGACCAACAAGGGAGCCCTCCCTAGCTTCTAAACCGGTCCGGGGAAAGGATGAGTCCCTTTTAACAGTATTTCTCGTCTCCAGCCTACCTGCTCTCGTCTGGCCGCACACACTAGGCTGCGGCTGCTCCTACAGTGAGAGCGATTTCATTATTGAATCATACTGGTATTGTGTTGATGATATATTCTGTACTCACACTGCACGTGCAGCAGCGTGGAGGCCACCATTGGAGTAGTCAGAGACGGGTGCGTGGCGATGCATGCGATGGTGGTGTTGTGGTGGGACCTTCTCACCACGAAGCTGGCCAGAGAGGAAGACATGTCCAAGCCTGGTGGAGAAATAAAATCAGTCAATTAATCAAGTTTTTTCTTCGTAGATCAGAACAGCTCGCGGTGGGCACCGTGTACGCACCGCGCCAATGAGTGGGGGATCGCAACGACGGAACAGCGCGCAGCGGTCGACGCCATTATCTGTATCTTCTCAAGCCTGTCAATGTCGTTCTCTACAACTACGAGGGCGAGTCAAAAATTATCTACACTTTCGCACACACCTTCAGGATTAACATACTGTCTTCGTACGTGCTTACAGTTGGTACGACTGCGGTCACGTGTTTGAAATTTGATTCCGATCGCGTCATTTACCTTCCGGCTATTACAGTGTAAACATGTTCACTCCGCTAGCAGTTCGCACCAAGGAGGAACAACGAGCGGTAATATGAGGTAGCGTCTTCTTTGGACATCAGGCATGGTTCTGCCCATCAAACTATCCACGACGAGCTCGATTTCCGTAAAGTATGTGCGCTTAAATTGTATAACGAAAAATATAGATAATATTTGACTTACCCTCGTATACATTTTCTTTCCACCTCACAACTGTTATTCAATAAATTCCGTGTTTCTATGTTTACCTCAACACTGTCCAAACACATATTCCTAACTGTCAAATCATGATGAATATTAAAGTAACACGAACACGAATGATATCCGTCAATTACATTAAAATTCCTCTGAAAAAGGGGGTGAGGAAATACGGGATGTAAGATGAGTGGAAGGAATTTGGGAGAGGGACAGAAATAGGTAAGAGGGGGACTGAAGGACCAGAACCAGGAAATACAACCCACCTGTGAAATGCTCCATTAGGTATCTGAATTTTCTTCTTTTACCGGATCCCCAAATCTTCCAGCTCCAGCAAACGTACTCTGTTGTTCCGCACCAAGTACTCTTGAACATATACTTCGGTGATAGTGAAGTGTCATGCAAAAAGCATCATGCACAATAGCACGATGTATAGATTTGGCATGCACGGTAGCGAGAAACCGAATACACAAACAATACACTATCAGCCCCCACACAACAGGACGATAATTAACACCGTTTACACAGTCTACCGTACCGCCGGTAAACGAAAGTTGTCAGTTCAAAGTTTCAACTTCAGCTGATCCAAAACCACAGAAAAAAGAAGATAGTAGTAATATATAGGTAATAGACAAGAACCAATACATATTCGTATGCGATGTCCACATGCGCGCACACGGCGACCAGCGATTCATGTATAATTTATAAAGAGTTTCCAAAAGTCAAATAAGTACAACTACAAGAACACGACAGTTTTGCTTGTTTTTGAAGAATTTAGTTAGATGTGGACTCACCATTTTTAGTCTGCTCCCCCTCCAGAATGGCCTGCGGCTCCCAGCGCAGCCTGGCGCCCGGGCGGCCCCGCTCGGCGCGGCAGGCCAGCCGCAGCTCGCTGCCCTCGTGCGCCGGCAGGAACACGTTCCCCGGGTCCAGGCGGCGGCCGAACACCTCTAGGTACGGGGCCGACGGCGGCTCTGGAAGCACACGCGCTGAGTGTACTGCCAGTGCTTCGAACACATTCGGGAGTTTGTGGGTGTGTGGGTGTCATGTTGGGAGATTTTAAGGCGTACAAATGCTGCAAATGTTAATTCAACTGCCGGTCCTGGTTTCCTAGCCGGAAATAAATGTTTTTAAGTTTGTCCAAATCTTTGATGGAACCAATTACTAGGATTTATTCACCTAAGGATTGTCATCGAGATAAAGATGTCTCACAGAGACGAAGCTATTATTTTTACATGAGAAGTATGGAAGTCTTGGGCATTACAGGGCATACGACCCGTCATCGGCTGGCTCAAGTGATCACTTTACACAATGTAACGTTCACCTATTTACCCATGCAACCACATATATCAAATTTTTGTAAATTGTATACATGTTATAATGTTGGTCATGAATAATTGAAATGTTCCAATATGATAACATATATACAATATACAAAAATTTGATAGATGTGGTAGCATTGGTAAATAGGTGAACGTTAAATTGTGTAAAGTGCTCACTTAAGCCAGCCGATGATAAATTGTAAGCCCTGTAATGCCAAAGACTTCCATATTTCCCATGTAAAAAGGAATTTATTTTTGCGCTTAGTCCACAATTTTCTTTACCCAAGCATAGATGCTAGAAAAAACCAGGACAAGAAGGAAAAAAGGGATTCACCACCAGCTCCAGATTCTGCCAGGACCTCCAAAGTGGACTGTATGTTTGTTGGTAAGACCGTCCTTCGTGCAAAGGTCACGAAACACCATATAGAAGTCTCTAGATTAATACCACGTTTTAACAGTACTGTTTCAAGGTCGCCGGCCGACTGGAGCGGAAGTGGGGATCATTTCGTTCAAAGTTAATTAATAAATGCTATTACAAATATACGTCCCAAATAAGGGACATATATTTGTATTTTTTCAACATTATTGTTCTTTTTTTGTACACTGTAACATATGTTCCTTTTTTATATATGAGTAAAAAAAAAATGTTATTAAATACTCTTGGGTAAGAGCGCTGAATTGGATACTGAATAGGGTTGATTTGGTGTCTGTGCCACGCCACCGTAAAGCGATCTTGAGTATGTTGTGGGTTCGCTCTCACTGTTCAGTATCGGATGCTTCTGAGGATTAAATCTGCCGGCAGTGGTGCGTGGAGTGGGTCCCTTATTTTATTTATTATTATTATTTAGCGAGTGCTGCCTAATGTCTTTCCTGCTTCCCGGCCTTGTAGTGAGTGTGTTATGTCTTGTTAATATACTATGTATGATACTAACATGTAACCTGTATTTTCTCTTCTTTATTCAATCTATTACTATTCTATTGTATTTAAACTCATTTTAGTGGTTAATAAAACAAAGATAATAAATAAAAATATGAATCTTAACCACAAAGATAACATTGCTGATTTTAAAAGTATATTACTATTCTGTTATTTGATCATGTTTTGTTTATACTTGTATATTTTATTTTCTCTAATAAAGTGGCAGTAAAAAAGAGGTCGGATACAGTGAGAGCAAACTTTGTCATAGGCGGCTGCGCGATATCGGCCTGTCACTGTGTGCGGGGCGCTACCCAACCAGGCGGCGTAAGAGTAGGACCGAATTTATTTAATTGTCTCGGTAATGTGGCGGGTCCGCTCTCAGTCCGGGATACCTGTTGCATTCGAGGAGACTCACCCATGACGACCAGCACCACGGTCCTGCTGGCGGGCGAGCCCTCCGGCCCGGCCCCCCGGCACTGCCAGGTGCCCGAGTGCTCCCGCCCCACGCTGCCGATCACCAGGTGCCGGGAGTCCAGCATCTGGTAGTGCCTGTCGTCAGCCAGCGACACCGGCTTCGGGGGAAATTAAACAATAAAATATTATCATTCAGAAATGGTGAAACAAACAACGAATTATTGATAAACAACAGATTACGTGGATGCAATATTGCTGATCTGATGTTTCTGTACAAGACTGTTAATAATCTAAAAAATAAAATAAAATAACACTTTATTCAAACCACTATTTATTGATAAATTAATATGTTTCAAGACAATGAACCCCTTATGATATAATTTAAACTAAATTAAAAATAAAAGCATAGACAAAAACAAAACTATAAATATAAGTGATGGGTAACTAATTAGGAACTAGTATGAAAACAAAATTATTCTAATGAACGAATTGCGCGATCTGGATTACTACAATTCCGGTTGTAAATCGAAATTACCCAGGTGTGGGGGGGGAAATAGGGAAACCTCGGTACAGGATGAGGTCGGTTATAGGGAATAGGGGATGTTCCAGTCGAAGGGCCAGTGATCTCGGGAACCGGGATTCGGAAGGACTGCACGCCTTACCTTGTATGTGACGCCTCTTTTATCCTTCCAGTCGCCGCCGAGATCACACAACGGCACGCGGATGAGCAGATCTCCATTTCCAATTGAAGACGGTGATATTACGATTTCACCCACGGCACAAACAATACGTGATGAAACACAATATCACAAATTATAGTGCTGGTGCACTGGAGCTGACAAATCCACACCGCGAATGCTATCGCGATGTCGAGATCGAACAAATATCGGTTAAGTTGACGTCTGCTGACGTCAAGGTCACAATTCACACTCAGACAAGACGAGCATGAGGAAAGGTATTGATGGAAATTTAGATGCGGAAATGTGTCAATAACATGGGTCACGGCTGATTCGAAAGACGCGCCGAATTCGGAACAGTTAGCAAAAAAAATTTGGTTATTTATAATTATTTAATTCTTATTTCTAAAATTTATGATTAATCTAATTGTTAACCCATGGTATTTGTATGTAAAATTTCTAAACATTTATTAATGTCAAAATAATGGTTTGTTTCCAAAAGTTGATTGGAAAATTCAGAATAGTTATTGCTAGTTAGACATCTAAATTTTTGCAAGTTTTACCAATATCAAAATAATTACAATCATTGCAAATTATATTGTAGACACCCGACTTTTTAAAAATATAATTATTATCTAATATATAATTCTTTAATTTATTTTATTTAATTATTAGTGTAGAATCCCGAAGATGGGACCATTGGCCTTGAAACGTGTTGATTTATCAATAAATAGTGGTTTAAACACAGTGTTTTTTCTTATTATTTATATGTTGCCACAAAGCAAGTAAGGCTTTACGCAAGCACCAGATCATTAAGGAAGCATGATACATTCAGACTAGATACCTACTAGAATTATTTTTAAGTTTCTGTATGTAATTATATTTTGCATTTTATTTTGTTTAGATATATTCGATAACATTCATTTTTATATAAATTGTATTTCATTCTCAATGCACGGTTCATAAGAGGTTTAATAAGAATTTTAAATTATAATTTAAACCATATTTTATATTGTTACGTATTTGCAAAACATACTTTAGCGCGTTCGTAATATCAGGCGCGAAAATTACCAATCCTAATGCTTGCCCGCCAGTGTGAAACGTGACCTTGACGCCAGCAGACGTCAACTTGAGCGATATTGTGTTCAATCTCGACATTGAGATACCATTCGCGGTGTGGGCTCTTTCAACTCCAGTGTACCAGCACTGTGTTTTGCGTGTGCCGTGGATGCACATTGGCATCGCCGTCTTCAGTCGGGAGCGGAGATCGTCATTATCCTTGAGCAAATTTGCGGAGGCGTCATACTCAAGGTAAGGAAGTCAAGTCCTTCCGAATCCCGGTTCCCGAGAACACCGATACTTCGACTGGATTCCCTTCCCCTCGCCGACCTCTCCCTGTGCCATGTTGCGGTGATTCCGATTTACGACCGGAATTGTCGTATTCCACTATGCGGGACGCGCGACCCGGAGATTGCGCAAACGTGTATATTATAAAATAAATATATAGCAAAACTAATATTGCGATATTACTTGACCATCTGAAAGTTGGCTTGTCGGTAGTTTGGTCTGTCAGTTAGCCATCGGGAATTTATCAAAGCCATTAACGAAGCAGCTATGAAACTGAATGGTAATCTTCCACGTGGTATTAATCTTATGGCCAATCTGATCCCCGCCGTTTATAGAGATCGTCTATGGATCGATTTCTGTACGGAATAACTATTAGGTTAATTGACATTTGTCATAATATAATTCTTCAACAGTGTTAGGAAATTAGAATGCGCATCGAAAACCATCTACATGATGCTGAATGGGGAGAAAGGGTTCGCCACCGAGTCATTTCGCCATCTCAAACATATTTTCGGCGAAGGAACGATTAGCGAAAGGGCATGGTGAGAGTGGTTTGAACGTTTGGAAGCTGGAAACTTAGACAAGTCAGTAAGTCAACCGCTCACTGAAAAATTGGCATGCTGGCAAAGTCTGTGATGATGTAGAGGAGTTGATGGCGGGGTGTGGATTGGCTCAAAAAAGCAGTGCTTCTTCGCCCGCGGAATCGACCCCGTCTTCCGAGCAAATGGGAAGTGGAAATTTATAATTGTACATAATATTTTTTGAGTTACAATATAATGTACAATGTTCAACACAAATAATCCAAAAAATTGACTCACCTCTCCGTCTTTGAACCAAACAATCGAGGTGACGTCTACCGGCAGCCGGCACGCCACTACTCTCTTGGTCTCCAGCGCCGCCAGTAACTCTTCAGTATCGTTCGCGTGCGTTTCCGACTCATTGTCGTTTCCTTCCTCATAATTTGTATTCCATTGAAAAAAGTCTTCTTGGTAACCGTCCAATTCAGAACCACTCCCGGACGAGTTGCTGAAAGCCAGGACACTGTCTTCGTGCTGCCTCTTGTTCGAGACCGCTTGAGAGTTGCTGCTTTCGTCTATTCCTGCATTTGAACTCTCTCTCTTAGTCCTGGCATCGTCAGCTTCGTCCGGTTCGTTTCCGAACGGCTCAACGTCCCGAATGAAGGCGCTGGGGTGTATCATAATGTCGTCTATATAAGACTTGGGCTTCTCTTTGTGAAAGTTGTACAGCCCGTCCATCAGACTGTCCTTCAGATCAGTTTCCGACTTGATGACGTCACTCATCCCGCTCCGTATGTGCAGGACCGTGTCGCCCGTGATGTCCCGGTCCGGCGGCGACCCTTCAGACTGGCCGCCGGCCAGGTTTGGCGAATCTCTCTTGCGACGCTTGTCGCGCGACTCCTGCGCGATCCTGTCGAAGAACGTGTCCCTGTAATACTTTCTGTAATCCTCATCGGGAGTGTCGTTCTCGGACACCTCGTCCTCTGAAACATCTTCGTACTCGTCGTACTCTTCATCGTCGAAAAAGTCGCTGGCTTGGACACTCCTCTTGATTAGTGTTTTGACGCTATTTGTTGAATGTTCTTTTTGCACATCGCCACCAGGAACGTCAGATCTTTCACTTTTCTCATCGATCGTATCGTTTTCAACATGTTTTTCATCATCTCTTAAACCAACATCTGGACTTTTATCTTTTCCGTCATTACTTTCGAGACCTTTCACGAAATAGTCGCTCACTTGATCGAATTCAATATCGACACTGCTGTAATAGTCTTCGATATTTTGCTCCAGGGACTTGGTAGTTTTTCGATCGTCGAATATCCAAGACGCCTCCGGCGCGTCGGCGTTTATTACCTTCCGAGTGTTCGGCGTCACAAGTTCGTAGTTTTCTATGAAATTTTCTGGAGCATCGCGAACAGGCGAATTATCCCTTTCGACGACTCTCTGCGAATGTTTTGATTCACCTGAAAATAATTTAAGCGAATGACTCATTTTATCTAAGAGCGAGAATTGCGACAGCTAACTTAAAAACCCTAATTTAATATATAATATATTAATATTAAAGTTGGTGCCTGTTGCCGTCAACCACAACTCTTTTAACGAACCTTTTGTAACTTTGATTCAATAAATTCACTGTAAACTGTAAGTGCGCGTCACTGTACACACTTCTCTCATATTTCGCGACCTACGCGAACACAGAATTGTAAAGCGATTCATTCTGATACCATCGAACTAATTAAACATAAAAGGTTATATGACACAACACACTGCTTTCAGTACTGTGATATTTTATCATCTCAAGGTACTGGCCGTAGAGACTAAAACCGTACCGCAGGACCTAGTAATAATAATTGATAAAATATGATTGCTTTTGGTTGAAAAGAAATATATATTTATATAAAGTATAACTCACTTATGGCTTCGACCACGAAAAATGTCAAAATCATCAAAGTTATCATCTTCAAACATCCAAGTCCACTAGCTATGGTCGAACCGCACATGACTCAAATGACAAATCACGAATGAAACACAAAGACCACAAATTACAATAATTATTATTTCATTTACAAAAAATTTGTACACATTTTTTATTTTGAACGAATTGTAAAATTAATGAATTCTGCAAAAATTTGTTCAATTTTGACAGGGGGTCGTGTCGGAGTGACTGAGACGGTTGCCGGCGGGAGGGTGTGGGAAGATGAGCCGAAGGGGGTGTGCGACGGGGGTAGAAAGGTGTGACAGGCGGGAGGGGGGGAAAGAATCGCAAAGGAGCGATGGAAGAAATCACATGGTGTATATTTAAAGTGTCACATTTTTTTCAGGCGCCGTTACTAATTTTTATTTGTCCCCTTTTGATGCGGCTGCAGTCGGATTTGGCCGCTTTTGATTTCTTTGTCATTTTTTGAGTATTTTCAAACACTTATTACGACCTGCGCGTATTTTAAAATTATATTTTGGCACAACACTGATTTTATGAACGGCTCTAAACCAGACGTCTGTTTAAACGCGTTGCGGTCAGTCACATCAAACTTCGGCTTCAGCGTTTGATCTGAAAATAAAAATAATGCAATATTAATATATATATATTGAACGTATTACAATTAATTAATCAATTTTAAACGTGAAGCATGGAGCTGGCAAAATAAAGAATGCAGTATGGCATAAACAGCTAAACTTAGTATAAATAATAGGATTAAAAAGGGTTAAAGTTTGGTTATTTTAACATTTTACAAGCTTTACATATAATTTTTATTTTAATATTATAAAATATAATACAATTTCGAATTATCAGTAGGATATATATTTCTTCTCTATGAGAGTAAGACTCGTGTATAGAGAAGGAGTATATACGAGTATATTAATGTTTCAGTTAGTCTGTGTACATATTTTTTTTACTTCAGATACAAATTGATAGTAGTCTGAAATTGTTCTAATTGTGATTGTTAAAAAATTAGCTGCCTTGACAAATATAGTGATTTTGGGTTGCGGTATATTTTAGTTTTGGAATATCAATTTGGTCTCTAAATCTTGTAGATCTAGATTCCCTTCTAAAGTTTAATTGATTTTTAATATTGAAAATTAAGATTATTGAATTTTTTTTGTGTATGTCTATTATTTTTGGTACTTTTGAAATCTGTGAAAAGTTGTATACTTGGATAGTCTTTTTTTTTTTTAGAATAATTTTTATTATCACTTTTTGAGTGATTTGTAATTGTGACATTGAAAAGTTTTATGTGCTCCTCCCCATCCAATAATACCGTATTACAAATGTGACTGTACAAACGCGTAATATATTATTTTCTGATATCTATTATGATTCCTAGGTACTTAATACAGTATTTTTCTTCAATTGATGAACATTGATCATATAAAGGAAGATATGTTTCTGTTAGAAGTAGGAAATGGGAATTTGGAACCACATCAGTGATTCCAAATTAGAATGGGCATTTCACTCGTAGTATTACACCGGTCCCAAGTTTGTAACAATAATATTTTTAGTGCGACTTATTAACGATTGACGAAGTGCATCCATTTGGCTTCCGTATGATTTTGTCTAGTGGGCTTCTTGTAACAATTTGAACACTCGGGAATATGTTGTTTAGTGGGCATCTTGTAACAATTTGGACACTCAGGAATATTTTGTTTAGTGGGCATCTTGTAACAATTTGAACACTCGGGAATATGTTGTTTAGTGGGCATCTTGTAACAATTTGGACACTCGGGAATATGTTGTTTAGTGGGCATCTTGTAACAATTTGGACACTCAGGAATATTTTGTCTAGTGGGCTTCTTGTAACAATTTGGACACTCAATAATATTTTGTCTAGTGGGCTTCTTGTAACAATTTGGACACTCAGGAATATTTTGTCTAGTGGACATCTTGTAACAATTTGGATACTCAGGAATATTTTGTCTAGTGGACATCTTGTAACAATTTGGATACTCAGGAATATTTTGTCTAGTGGACATCTTGTAACAATTTGCATACTCAGGAATATTTTGTCTAGTGGGCTTCTTGTGTCCATTTGGACACCGATTGTCACACCTTATACTTTGAAAATATTCCCGTTCCCTCCAATGATGAACTATCTGAGACCTTCCACTTGAGGTGTTAAAGTGTTACAACACTTGGAACAAAACGCCCATTCTCTATCGTCCAGCGAAAGCCTCAAAGGTGTTATTTATATTCATTAATTTTATCTTCCTTGTAAAATAGAAAATTACGCGATGCGAGATTGTAAAACAATAGGTTGGATTCGACCTTCGCGACCCTGAATCAGTCCGGCTCCAAATTTTCGTACAAATCAGTGGCGTGCGGAGCTCACGTCTGATAGGTCCACGCGGTTACAAAACATTTGTGATATTGATTTAAAAAAACTAACAAACTTTGTTTAAAACCACTTTGAATAATTTAACGTTTCCATACCGCTGCATCTTGGTCGGCATGGACGCACACTAACTGATCCATAAAATATAAAATTTTATCTACCCCTTCCCCCCCACTCCGCTCTCCTGCCTGGAATAAATTATGCTTCACATTAAAAAAAGCTTTTTATCACAGACCAAATATATAGACATGAACTAAGGAAAATTTCTTGTCCAAATATTTTCAATTTGGTGTCACCCACGTGATCACTTCGGTTCCACATACGCAATCAAATAGCCCCGTGACTTTTTTTTTAAATGTGACTAGATTGGAACGAAAATTAAAACGCTGATAATGCATTAATGTAAAAACTACGTCTTTTTTACACAAATACTTTAACTGTTGCATAAACTATCGGATTTATGTTTCCACCAAGAATGTGTGTAGAATGTCCCTCGTCCCGCTACTAATGTTCCGAAACCCCCTCCTATATGTACACTTTATTTCATGTCTATTCATTTACTGGTATGCTTGTTTTTATTTAATAATATAAATATAATATTTATTTTAAATTGCAACTAAATTTGAATCCCGAATTAATAGATGATTACTTATTGATTAAATAACGAGAAGAAAATGTTTAAAAGAGTGTGTACATATTTCGTAGACAGAGAGGATAGAGCGCCACACAATTATCGCCTCATTCACATTCATGCAAGGTCACCGATTGCTGAAGCTTCTGATAGAACCATCCTCCAGTATCTGGTTTACCTGGTCGTGCCAAGTCTTCCGCGGACGTACTCTATTTCTGGCGCCATCGACACTTGCGTCGTATATCTTTCTTACCATTCTCCCCTTATTCATCCGTTCCATATGACCAAACCACCAAAGTGTTCCTTTCTTAATCTTAATACAATTTAAATTAATCAATTAGAATGATATATAGAAAATATATACCGAGTACTGTATTAAAAATACCACAGAACTGTGTTCTGAAATTGCAACAAAAATATATTTTCACTGAAAATATTATTGTATGAGATTTTTACAAAATCATGTTAAGCTTTAAGTCTACGTATTTTGAAATAAATATTAGCGAAATCGGGCCCTATATAAGAAATATATACCGAATACCGACAGAATTCAGACGACAATACATCGCGACGCAACCGGTCCCAGAAGCCAATTGAAGCGATCGCTCTTTTTCCCCGGCCACCTTCTCGGAACCACCTCCGGTGAGCTTCGCTAGTTACGAACTTTAACTTGACAATTTAACCATCAAAACCTTTTCTAAGTTCCGTTTCATTTTATCAACGTGCTCTAGCCGCAACACCCAACACCTGTACTCACTACATACATGTTTTCATATACATAACCTACAAACATAAATACATTTAATATATTTATATTGTATGTATTTGCTTGTATCAAAGTAAGTCATTATTGTAAGCGTTGCCTGTCTCGACGCAGAGTTATCTAGCAAGCGATGCATAGTTCAACTAAAACCTAATTAAATGTAAAAAATGTATAGCATTGAAATAAATAAATAAAATATTTCAATTAATCGGAATAATCGCAGAACTATGACTTAATATCTCTGACATGGTTGTTGTAATTTGAACATTTTCAACTCATATTTTTAATATGTTATCATACCCAGGGTGCTTTTTGTTTTAATAGATACACCGCTGATGGAAATGATTGCTATTGTCTGCGACGCCTCGCATAAAACCACCCCCTTCCCCTTTATGGGTGGGCACGCGACGGCGCGCTAGAGCGGGACGGCGACAGAGGCGGCGGATCGATAGCGCGAGGATTGCTGCCGAGTTTCCGGTCACGTTTGGCGCTCCACCGAAATCAACCCCCGGGCTGCCGCGACACGGAGATGTACACCGCCGATATAACATCCCCAATAAATGTCATTTTGTGTGTCACTCGCGGAGATATGATACATCACATCGAGAAATATCGTAAACAAGATTGTTTCATTTAATAAATGTTATTAATTAATTAGAAAAATGTCATTGTGTAAACAAGATTGTTGCATTTAATAAATGTCGCACAATGAATTTTAGAAATATCACTGTGTAAACAAGACTGTTGCATTCAATAAATGTTATAAATGAATTTTATTAATGTCATTGTATAAACAAGATTGTTGCATTCAATAAATTTTATTAATGTCACTGTGTAAACAAGATTGTTACATTTAATGAATGTCATTGCAAAAACATGATTGTTTCATTTAATAAATGTCATTAACAAATTTTAGAAATGTCACTGTATAAACAAGACTGTTGCATTCAATACATGTTTATTAATGAATTTGATTAATGTCACCGTGTACACACAAGACTGTTGCATTTGATAAATGTTATCAATGAATTGTAGAAACGTCATTAGGTAAATAAAAATGTCATGCTTGTCGCGTGTCATAATATAATAGAGCCATCATCCAATATCTGTCCTAACTGATCGTGCCAGGTCTTTCGTATTAGTGCCTTGTACTGTCGATTGATAATTAATAATTGAACGAAGGTCACGTCATACGAAGGGTTGCTGACTAATCCTAAATTGAGACTATTTCAGATACGATCCGTGGCGGCGAATGGGTTAAATGGATAACGAACAGCAGTATACAGGGTGTTTAAAATAGTAAGCAATAAGATTGAATTATCAACAAATACCAAACACGTTGATTACTTCAACGTCGACCGATTTCGAAACCACTGCATCTTCATCGTGACGAGTATGTTCGTTAATTTTTTTTTAAATGACATTAAAATAGTGAAATGACGTGCTCAAGCACAAGCGCTTAGCCTAATTTGAAAATAGTAGCGGTATTAGCAGTAGCGACACGTGTTGCGTATACCCATCTTTGTTTAAAAATATGTTACTGTTTGTCGTGATAATCGCACCCTTTCACGTGACAGAATTGACAATAAATCTCGGTTATTTTATATGACCATTCAAGACGGAAACATGTTAATGTGTGACGTAGAGACATGTGAAAATTATTTTTAAAGGATCTTTTTTTATAGGTTTGTTCTTCGAATTGGCAACACTTTTTTGTGCTCAGTTTTGTTTGCCATTTCATCGTGAATAGACTTACGCCAGAATTGGCTTTATTGGAATGACAATTTGATGCCATTAGTATTTAAATATGATTTCGCGCATATGGGCGCCGCGGCTGGCTCGAACAAAGCGCAATTTGAAAGTCCAATTTTTGACCACTTTTGGGTGCAGTTGGGGCCAGTATGTCGGCAATAACGCGACGAATGTTGGCTTCCAAGTCGTCTACCGTCTCTGGTTTATCAGCGTAGACTAGCCACTTTACATATCCCCACAGAAAATAATCCAAAAGTGTTAAAACACACGATCGTGGAGGCCAATTCACAGGTCCATTAGGCAAAGTTATGCGCTCATCGAATGTTTCCTTCAATGATGGTCAAGCAGCTTCAATTCTTGCACGAGCTGAATCTTGTAAGCTCGTAATCCGAGATCTTTCCGCAAAACACTTCGTGTATTAACTACAACTTCACTATCGCAAATACATTCAACTATCGCAAAAATTAGATAGATATGGAGGCTGATTAACGGATGAAATGGTGAACGTTACATTATGTAAAGTGATCACTCAAGCCAGCCGAAGGCAGGTGGTAAAACCTGTAATTAATATTTAGCAAAATGACTTTGTGGCCTCATTTTATATTAATAATTCACTATTTTTTTATTATTCAACATGTATCCGATACCTATAAGTGTTAATAGCAAACTAAATATTATAAATAACCAAATCATCTTTGCAAATAGTCACCATTTAAATTTGTTTTCATATCAGTTCTTACTCATTCACCACTTTATAGTTTTGTCTTTATCTATGCTTGTATTTTTAATTTCAGTATATACTGTTTCCTGAAGAAGATACCATAGGTGTCGAAACATGTTGAATAATCAATAAATAGTGAATACTAATTTAATGTATTAATTATAAATATATACATATAAAATCAATTTTTTCGAAAAATATTGTTTTCGCGCTACCGGGATTCGAACCTGGGTCTCTATTTATAATCCGGGGAAGTACACTACCAATTGTGTTATAGCGCCAGTATTTTTCATGACAAATTTTCGAACCCATATGTTACAATTACATTTTCAAATGAATACATCTGTCGTTCCATTATTTGAAAACCATCTACGTTGTTTTTAAGGAATCTAAAATATCTTTGGGTAAACCGACTGCAGACGCCAGAATTATCAATTGTTTTTTATTAAATTTGATACAACTTATATTATTAATGAGAACACATTCTTATTGTGAAGTTGTAATTATTCAGATTGATTCAGACAGATGTATTAATTTGAAAATGTGTAACATACAGGTTCGAAAATTTGTCATTAAAATTACTGGCGCTATAACACAATTGGTAGTGTACTTCCCCGGATTGGAAATAGAGATCCAGGTTCGAATCCCGGTAGCGCAAAAACAATATTTTTCGAAAAAATTAATTTTATATGTATATATTTATAATTAATACATTAAATTAGTATTTAAAATATCACAGAGCGTCTGTTCTAAATAATTACAACTTCACAATAAGAATGTGTTCTCCTTAACAATGAATAGTGGTATAAACAAAGTATTTTGTCTAATTATTTATAATATAAATAGCTTCGTCTCTATGAGATATCTATAATTTGTTTAATAACAATGCCTTTGGAGGTAAAATCCAGTAATTGTGTGTGGTGTGTTGAAACAAAGAGAAAGAACCACAGGTGAAGCCATACCAAAGAATAGAAAATGTTGAACAAAACATAATACTAATTATTAATTATAAACCGGGGAAGGTGCATTATCCAACTATGCTACAGCGGCATTATTTTTGATAGTGGAACGATAGATGTATTAATTTGAAAAAGTGTAACACATAGGTTGGCAAATTTATCGTCAATAAAAATGTCGCTGTAGCATAGTTGCAGTCCACGTTCGAATCCCGGTAGCGCAACAACAATATTTTTCGATAAAATTGATTTTGTATGTATATCTTTCTAATGAATACATTTAATTAGTATTGAAAATATCACAGAGCGTCTGTTCTAAATAATTACAACTTCACAATAAGAATGTGTTTTCCTTAATAATATATAATACTTTTAAAATATCTGCCAGCGTAGTAATCTCGGTATTTAGACAAGCTCAGCGCCGGGATTAAGATGCCTAGAAAAGTCTGCAATTCCCGGGATCCCGAGAAACGGGACAATTGAAAACCCTAGTCACAATCAATCTTCACTACATAATGTAATAAATAGTATTGGCGGCGGCGTCTTAAGAAATATTCAAACACACGACGCTGCAGTCGAAACGGGCGTACATAACGAATACAACCTAAAAAATGTTTTCCGTCGGTTCCGCGCGTCGATGCAAGACAGAATAACCCAGAAAAGGTGTGATTTCTGCCGACTCTCACACACGCGGCAGTGACTGTAGAGCTGGAAGCAGTGTGCTGGGCGCCGCCAGAAAATACAGAATGCCAGAGGGCGGGCCACGTTCCAAGGCAGACAAAGAATATTCTAGAATGGTAAAGTAGCGGCGAGCCAGTTCTATATCCAGACTTGACACAATATGGAAAGACCGCGGTATTTCTAAGACAACTGCTTGTGCAGTCTCTGGTAGTAATGAGATCAAAATCGCGAACCGCGAGTCAGTCACTGATATCTTTGAATCACACTCAGTGAATGAAGTAAACCGTGATTCGGTACATGTGCATATGAAACAAAAATACTTAGAATGACGTTATAATTCGTGATAAACACCATCTGGTGGATTCTGCCAAGACGCATTTGAACCGAAAAACAAACTCACATTTTTTTTAAAGGTTTTCATTATCTTTGTGATGATATTAAATTAGATATATATATTAATTATATATGCTAGAATACGTTTTTTACGCAAATGAAGTTTAAATAATATAAAACTTTTGCACGAAGATTTCATTTGTTTCTAGCACCAAAAATATACAACAGTCTAAATGCAAAAGTGAAAAATTGCAACCACGGTCTTGCATATTTTTCACGAAAAGTGCAATTCTGGCTTCACGAAATGGGGAGAAATTACATCCAAAAACTTTTAAAGGTTGAGATTAAAACTGCTACAACAGTATATTGTATTATTTAATTACATCGTGTTTTACTCTCTGTATATATGTTTTTTTTTTATACATTGAACATTTATTTTAAGTTTTACAATTTATTTATCTAATCTAATGACATCTTGTTTAACTCTTTACATATACATATTTTTGTACATTGAACATTGCACATTGTTTACTACTATACCGGAAAAGCACTGTCTGCTATAATACAGCATGCTACTAGAGTAGCAGGCAGGGCACCCCAATATATGTCTTACTTTGCTCAAATGTAACACTATGAATCAAATAAATTATTATTATTATTATTATTGTGATATCGTATTAGTAATGAAACTGTGATCACAGTCACAGTTTTCAATCACTGATGTAATCGAATACCAATCACAATCACTGATATCATCGAATATCAATCACAATCACTGATATTATCGAATACCAATCACAATCTCACCAGTGAGTCATGAGTAGCATTTTTTCTCGTCGCTAGTCTCCGGTGCATTCTACATCTTTATATGATGCGGAATCATGTACCACGAAGGCAAGGGAGAGATGCCTTTGATATGTGGTGCTGGAGACGCGTGTTGCGTTTGAAATGAAAAAAGATTTTGGAAGCGCCGAGTGTTGATCCCGCTACTAGCGCTCTACCATGTTAGTCACGCACAACATAACGCCGGCATGAGAAGATGCATGACCGTGGATGATCGAGGGTAGTTTGTTATTTATTTATTTTATTTTTCTTGTACAGGGTATCAACAAGTAATCAACAGATGTAATAATTTATATATAAAGTGTAACAGACAACAGACCTGGTCCACAATATTGTATGGGCGGATACCTGACTAAATTACGAGTCGAAAATGTTCAAAGAATATGTGCCTAATCTCAAACCATGCATTAAAAAAAAAACGTAATAATGCGATTATTTCGATTGTATATTGGATACAATTTTTTTTTTGTCACACGATTCAGGACCTAAAGCAAATATATACATTAATAATGGAAAAATTTCGTAAATATTTACTTAAGATTTTTTTTTCCGTAACGCTGCAGAATTTGCGCATATTCCTGGAATATTTTCAACCCGTAATTTAGTAAAATAGTATAATGTGATACATGCGTATGAAACATGTAAAATATATCTGTATTATCGATGATATCAAATTTTTAACATATTTTTATGGCTCGCCGTAGCAAAATATTGTTTAGTACATACTCAACATTTAATAATAATTATCGAAATTGGTAACCCTGACATTACGGCAAGCGCTCGTGGGATCAACTGTTGTATATATTATGTTTTGACAGTCGACGTATTTGGCGTCCAGCCTACGGGAACAGATGAGTGAAAGCCGCGGTAAATACCTTGAGAACTGCTTCACGGCCACCGACGGACACTTCACGACAGCTTCATCGCTTCAAAACGACACGTTTAAGTCATATTTCCGCACATATTTGGCCGCACGCCATCGACATTATTGAATGTATACACCCTTCGCGAAACTGATTCTCCTGCCGGTGCGCGGCCGCCGGGAGGAATCTTCATTACCGACGCGCAAAATGGCCGCCGCGCAGGGCGAGGGAAATCAGAGAAAAATTCTCGATACAATAATATTAATACATTGTAGATTTTATTTAGTATACACCATTAATAATTACAAATAACCGGCGATTCTTGTAATATAGTATGAATTAAATATATTAATTATAAAGATACACATATAAAATCAATTTTATCGAAAAATATTGTTGTTGCGCTACCGGGTTTCGAACCTGGATCTCTTCCCTAACCGGGGGAGGTGCTTTATCCAACTAAGCTACAGCGGCACTATTTTTAGCGACAATTTCTGGCGTCTACTATCAGTTACCTTAGGTATTTTGAAATCGTAACACATAGGTAGATCGTGCCATCATGTGACAGAGGCAACGACTTAATGTATTAGAATTCAAAAACCTTAAGTAAATCTGATAGGGTCGAAAAATTGTCGCTAAAAATAGTGCCGCTGTAGCTTAGTTGGATAAAGCACCTCCCCCGGTTAGTGAAGAGATCCAGGTTCGAATCCCGGTAATGCAACAACAATATTTTCGATAAAATTGATTTTATATGTGTATCTTCTAATTATATATTTAATCATTTAAAATACAGACCCTGTTGAATAATACATCCAATAGAATGTTTCCTAAAAATATAGTATGACTTACTTAGTTTCATTTTGAATGAATGTAGGTTCATATCTTCTCCTCCTGTCTTATCTCATCTGGCATTCCCGATTGGCAGTCTCATTAAATCTCTTCCTCTGGCATGGTCCTGATGCTAATGTTGACTTGTCTCCATTTTTCTCATAAATTCTGCCGATATATGAGGCAATTTCTTTAATGATGTTGAAGGGACCGCTCATTTAAATCCGACGATCAACCCTTGCCATTGAAGCGAACAGACTACTCTCGACATGCCCTTTCGCTAATCGTTCCTTCGCCGAAAATATGGTTGAGATCGCGAAATGAGTGGTACAGCATCGTGTGTAGGATTGCCAGGCATCCCGATTAATCGGGATTGTCACCGGTTTTAAGCCTCATGTCCCAGTGTCCCGAACGAATCTTTCGGGACGCCCAAAAGTCCCGATTTTGTAAATTTTTGGATCAATACGGTAATAGTGTACTCCTTTGACATTTCGGGGCTACTGCCTTGCGTAGTATCATCGAATCCGAGAGCGAAACCAGACTACAAAAGTCGTAAACAAATAATATATTTTCAAATATGAATTAAATATATTAATTATAAAGATATACATATAAAATCAATTTTATCGAAAAATATTGTTGTTGCGCCACCGGGATACGAACCTGGATCTCTTCCCTAACCGGGGGAGGTGCTTTATCCAACTAAGCTACAGCGACATTATTTTTAGCGACAATTTTTCGACCTTATATGTTACCTATTTGATATCAATACATTTAATCGTTCCATCATTTGACAGAGCCATCTACCTTATTTTTACAGAATCTCAAAGACCTTTGAGTGAATCCCGGTGGCGCAACAACAATATTTTTCGATAAAATTGATTTAATATGTATATCTTTCTAATTATTATATTTAATTCATATTTAAAATATCACAGACCGTCTGTTCTGAATAATTACAACTTCACAATAAGAATGTGTTCTCCTAAAAAAAAAAATATATATATTTTCCTTTATTTTTTACTGTTCTTGTTCCAATTAATAAACAACGTATGACTTGCACGCTCCGCATTAATTTTGTACCATCCGTTGCGGGAGTCTCGAAAGCAAAGTTGCACCCTTGCGGTTGAACCCTTAAGGCGCACAAAGTGACATAATAAAAATATATTCGTAGCAAAACGAGCAAGATCCGCAGCAACACAGTTCAAATCTCTCTAAAAGACGCTGCTATAATGGACACAATGGACTTATAAGCACATTGTAACCAAAACACAATGGTTGAACAAACAAATCTCTAAGAAGCTATCTAAGACGGCTACGATGGCAAAAGGGCCGAAGCACACGAAGGTACGCAAGACACACAAGACGAAAAATAAGACTTAACCATAATCTTCTGAGGTCTCTTTGTTTGCAAACATTCATGTCGAGCGAAGTAATGCCAGATAAATATTTATGTCCAACGAAGTAATCAGGCCTATTCTCAAAATTGCAATATTGAAATGAAGGTGATTGTTACACCAACCCTCTAAAATAGACAGATAGTTTTGACAGATTATGGTACGTTTATCTCCCTCACTCTCTCATTCAAATATAACACTATTTTTGAGGGTTGGTGTAACAATCACCTTCATTTCAATATTGCAATTTTGAGAATAGGCCTGAATATCTGTGTACGAATTTTTTTCTAATTTTATAGGGAAGCTATCAGGGGCGTGCAGTCCATGCGTGCAAAATAAATGTTAATTAAATTTTTATCGTATAATGACAAATAATGTCAAAATTTGTTGATTTTATTTTCTTATCAAATTTAAATTAAAAATTAACATTGTTGATTTTTTCGGAGTGGGAGGGGGGTGGGGGGGGGGGGGTCGAAATTTAACTCGCGCGAAATCTGGCAACCCTAATCATGCGGCGTACACGTGTATGGTTTTCGACGGGCGTTCTTATTTCCAAACTCAATTAAAAAATTATATCACGACAGATGTTAATTAACCGTTTACTGAGATCGTCTATCGATCTGTATACGATCTCAGTAAGCGGCGGGGATCAGGTCAGCTATCAGAATATCCGCAGTTGTAATTTGGCGCGATAAGATTATTTCGAGTAGACCGAGGGCACGTTCACCGGCGGGGAGACTAAATTGTAAAGATGGCCCTAAACCAACTCCTTGTCAGTCTCTCGAGCAAGATTTGTATGATCGACTGTATCAAATGCGGCACGTGCAGCATCCAAAAGAGCTTACGAGAATGTGGAAAGACAGATATATTGGATGACAAACCAAAATGATGTTGGTCGACCCTCTTGTCTTTCCGATCTGCATGTGCGCAGCTGAGACTTGTGCAGTCCGCAATAGCAACAAGCGGAGAAGGATGTTACAAATCGGACCACGGCAAGCTGTACATATTTGTGCTTGAGCGAGAATGATGTACTGTGCCTTCCACCTCCCCCCCCCCGCCCTTCCTCACCTGCCGCGGGCCCAGTCGATCGGCGGCCCTGAACCGGTACGGTTACAGAAGATTTCACAGTGTAAAATAGAGTGAGAAGTGTGCCTACGTGACCATCTATTGCAGTCTGAATCAGTCAAGATCCTGAACGGAGATAGTGTCAAAACTCTAAGTTACAGTCCACATTGGAGGTGCCAGGAGAACGGATTGTGGTGAGTGGAACTTCCTTCCGAATCCTGTTTCTTCCGGCATCTATGCCGTCACGCAACAGGTTCCCTTCATTAAATTCACTACACCTACTGCACCTTAATTTTCCATCTGTATGTAAAACTATGTTCTATGGATATGAATAAAGATCTTGTTTTATATAAGGTATTTATTCGGGTATAGGTAACTCGTTGGAGCTCCTTAAATAGGTAGTAAGGCCGGCCTGCGTGAGTGGGACTCCTCCAACGCGTCTACCTCTCACTCTCCATATCTCGTGTTTTGCAACTCCGTTAGTCTGTCCGTGTTAGTGTAACTCAATCCATTTTGTGTCTCGTCCACTGTCCCTCTTTTGGGAGTGTTTTTTGATGAATGTATCCCTGAGTGTCTGCCTTGAACTACTGCACCTTAATTTTCCATCTGTATGTAAATAGATTTATGTTGTATGATTTTAATGGATAAAGACAGCACTTAAGGGACGCTGGAGGGTCCATATTTTAAAAATCTTCGCGATAATTACTAATAACAACATTGAAATGTATTATTTTTTCGTTTTGCATAAACTTGAATATGTTATGGATTTAAAGTCGCGTATTTTATTAGATTTAATGAGTGGGACCGACAAGGAAGCCCTCCCCAGCTTCTAAACCGGTCCCGGGAAAGAGAGGATCCCTCACCCCCCATCCAAAATTACCAAAATTTTTCAGCCAACTTTTGCAATGTAAACAAAACTGAATTCATGAACAATGGAAATAAAAGAATACCAATCACACCGACAATTATCATAAATGGTGAAAGTCTGAAGGAAGTGACTGAAAAATAATATCTGGGAGTCATAATAGATTCTAAATTGAATTTATCGCAAACTACAAGATACGTGACTAAAAAGATTGCTAAGAAAATGGCACTTCTGGGAAGGATCAGAAGATTGATTAGTATTTGGGGGTTAGGACGGTGGTTAAATGAAATACATGTGATTGGCGCGTGTTGAGGTTTATTGTGACAAATGATAAACAATGAAGACAGATAGAAATGAATACAGTGAATGAAGATGTAAGAAATTATGAAATGAAATGAATTGCTGGTCTTGCTCGGCTAAGGCGAGCCGGCAAGACCGCCATTGTGAAACGCTGAAACTGGAGAGACTGTCTGGCGGTGAATTGAGCCAGACTTGTAGCAGCAGCCGGCAGCGCTGTCGCTAGCGTCGATGCCGACTGAGATGGCGGTAGATTTGAATTATGGTCGCTACAAGTACCGAGTCTTGTCAAATAGTCTACAAGTCTGTTATTATTCCTCACATCGACTGCCGCAGCAGCATTTTGGATTTGACTAACGAAGAAGAAATGCAACAATTGTCAGTGTTGCAAAATAAAGCTCTGAGAGTAATACTAACCAGCGCAATGCTGGAAGATCTCAATATGATGACCTTTGAGCAGAAAATATAGTTTAATATAATGGTATTTATTTACAAAATCCTCACTAAGAAAATATCAGCGGAATTTACACGAAAATTGAAGGGGAAGGAATAGACTGAGACTGCCCTTCAGGAAGGAGGCCAAATCTCAGAAATCTTTAATAAAATACCAGAAAACATAAGTAAGGAGGAGAAATTGAATAGATTTAAAATGAAACTAACTAAATATGTGAAAGAAAAGACTTCAATCTTGTTTATATTAGAGCTTATTGTTAGGTAATTTTTTCTTTCTTCCTCGGCTTCATGTTCAGGGAGGAGGCATCTAGCCTGACTGGTTCTTTTTTTTAAGTATTGACAAGTCAAATGGTTATGAAATGAAAGAATATGTTTTTATAAGAAAATTTATAATCTATATCTTAAGATACTTGCACGTGTTAAAAGTGGAAAATGAGCAATTTACTTTAATACTAATAAATAAGGCTATTCAAAAATAATTACAATAAAATTAACATTCAATATTTGTGTTCATCATGCCAGCATTAATTTCTCTGCCAAATTGTCTATGTTGACGCTTGTCTGATGTAGATTATTCAGGTCCCTCACGTAAGGGATTACCTCTTAGGATGGTCCTGGATCCTGGACGTGAAGTGTGGTCAGCTCTTTGTGGTGCCAGCGTGGGGTGACGGAATTCAGGCTTGTAGTTGATGACAATACGATGCCCAATTATCCAGACAAACCGGGACTCTGGACGCGATATTCTTATGCAATAGCGACAGTCTGTTCGCGCTACACCAATTATATTTATCAACTTTTTATAGATCCAGCGGGACCCTTTTTGATACTTTCACATAAACGATTAAACGCAGAGTACATCACAGTCTAAGCTTAAACTCGAGGCGCACAGTTTAAATTTACCCCGGAGGTTCTGTCCAGACTGCTCGACAATGGTGATGCATCCCTTAAGGTGCATTTGCATATTGCTGTACCCTCGCTGCGTCGGCACACCTGCGTCTAACAATACCGAGTTTTTATTACCGCCCGTCCCTTACTTCGACTATGTGCCTTTGTATCCTTGAACAAAATATTGTTTTGGGTAATATCGCATTCTAACAATATATAGGAGTGTTTATGCGTGCACTATGTTAAGAATTAAATAAATAATGTGTAAATGCCGACATGAAGAAAGAAAGAAAAATATGTTCTACTGGTATTTGTTATCAGATACAAAAGGTATTATGGCACAGGACGTAACACACGTATTCTCAACAATCTTACGTGAGTCAGATCGTAGAGATGGCGCAGCGCCCCTTCTCCGAGTGGTGTATCATCAGCATCGCCTGGCGTATATGCGGATGCATTTCGAATTTCCTAACGCTAATAAACAATTACATTATGACAAATATTAATTAAACGTCAAATTAAAAAAAGAAATGCATCAGCCTGACACATTTCACCCGAATGACAAATGGGCCCAGATCGT
Organism: Eubasilissa splendida; assembly: GCA_031772225.1. Classification (NCBI taxonomy): domain Eukaryota; kingdom Metazoa; phylum Arthropoda; class Insecta; order Trichoptera; family Phryganeidae; genus Eubasilissa; species Eubasilissa splendida. Next base: position 2,336,421 of record CM062872.1, on the reverse strand, counting down.
CCCTGATTCCGTAAAAAATACGTCAAATTTTAATATCTTTTTTAAAATATTTAATAGTTATCTGTGTGTACAGAAATTACGCGATAAGCCGACGGATACCTTACGGCAGCTGAAGACTGGCAGTGTTGTGAAAGCAGGGTCCGGTGAAATTCAAGATATCGATATTATTTGTAACTTCTGACGACACATTAGTGAGTGAATACTGACTTTGTTGCTATACCATATGTTATAATAGGTTGCGTATGAGAAGGGAGATTCCTGCTGGTGAGGGGGTATTAGCCGAGGGTAACCCGTCTGACAACCCCCCCTATACTGCACCAGGGTGGGTTCCTGTCGGCTTACTGGTGTCCGGACTAAACCGTCTATGTGCTGTTTGAGTTCAATTGTCCGTTTGTTTTGTTTATATATTTAAATAAATTGTGAATATTATGTTCCAGGCCGATTTTGCGTGGCCGCTATTTTGATTTGACAGACATTTGGCAGTTCGCATTTGGTAGTCGTAGAGAGTAGTCGATTACAATTTATTGTGCAGAGTCTAACTCTTCAACAAGTCATTAAAACAAACACAAACCCGACTTTTGGAAAAAAATCATCATGAGCGACGAAGCTCTTTTGTTAATAAACAAAACAGCCGTTATTGGGGCACTGAAAATACTCAATTGATACACCAATGATCGTAAAGCCACGCATAGTTACTGTATGCCATGCGGTAAAAAATTATCAGACTCTATTTCTTTCAGGATGCAAGAGGTAATGTTGTAAAAACCTCTCGGTAGCCGAATTGGGTCGATTGGGTCTGCAATACGTGTGGTTTCAATAGTACGGTGCCACCTCACACACAGCCTGAGCTACGCTTGAATTTTTAATGAATGAAACGACATCGGCCTATAACATAATATTCACATGAATATGTTAGATTTAAGGTTTCCGCAAACACTAGTAGAACACGTGTTTTGATGATGATTAAACCTAGGCCGACGTTTCGACACGATGATACGTGCCATTTTCAAGGCGTCACATTAAAAAAATACTGTACAATCGTACTTTTTCTAAGGATATATAAAGCTCCCACAGTCGCCCCGCACGTTGGACCGATCAAGTGGAAAAGGGAACGAGCACTTCGCAGGAGCATAGTCAAAAGGGCAGGAGTTCATGGACATCGCGATCCTCAGTCATGAGGACCCATTAGATTTGCGAATGGGAATGTGATGATGCATCACCACGATGTGGAAGTGTTAAGTGATGTTTATTTCGGTTCCAGAAGCAGTCGCAGACAACATGGCCACAGCTATCGAGGAACTGGCCATCGAGACGGCCGCCAAGACGAGCGAAGCTGCAAAAGTGCCAAATGGTAAAAGACAGCAAAAACATCAATTCCAATCATGCTTAATATAAATACTATTTTAAATTGTTAACTTTGTTTTATTAACCACTTAATGAATTAAACACATCAACCGGTTTCGAAAAATATCATTTTCTTCTTCGGGATGTCATTAACTAAAATTTTATATTGTTTCTTTAACAGAATCTAACAATTAAATTTAAAGATTGTATCAATGTGTCCAAAATTTAATAAAAATGAATTGATAATTCTGGCGTCTACTATCAGATTCACTCAAAGGTATTTGAGATTCTGTAAAAATAAGGTAGATGGCTCTGTCAAATGATGGAACGATTAAATGTATTAATATCAAAAAGGTAACATATAGGGTCGAAAATTGTCGCTAAAAATAATGTCGCTGTAGCTCAGTCGGATAAAGCACCTTTCCCGGTTAGGAAAGAGATCCAGGTTCGAATCCCAGTGGCGCAACAACAATATTTTTCGATAGAATTGATTTTATATGTATATCTTTATAATTAATATATTTAATTCATATTTAAAATATCACAGAGCTATGTTCTGAATAATTACAACTTCACAATAAGAATGTGTTCTCCTAAAAAAAAAAAAAAAAAGTTAATAGACACCAGAATTGTTAAATTTATCTATTTATTTATTTGTATAAAATGCCGGCATATGTTTTCGATTCATTAATAACATCCTGAAGAAGAAAATGATAATTTTTCTAAACCGATAGATGTATTTAATTCATTAGGTAAGATCAATAATTTTTATATTCATTTTTTGAGTGATTTCTTATTGTGACATTGAAGTTTTACATGCACCTCCCCATCCAATAATACCGTATTGCAAATGTGACGCGTAATATATTATTTTCAGATATGTAGGTGATAAGATGTTTCCGAGCGTAAAAAATATGTAGGCAGTTTTCGTTATTTTGTTTGTGAGATTAGTGATATGTTCTTTCCATTTGAGATTGTTATCTATTATGATTCCAAGGTACTTGATACAGTCTTTTTCTTCAATTGATGAACATTGGTCACAAGAGTTTTCTCGAGTACAGAGGCTTTGGTGTGAATTTTAATATGAATTTCGGTGTTTTGTTTCTGTTGAATAGACTACTGTTTTTCAGAGTGCCCGATGCCGCCTGATTTTGTCCCCGGCCGCTGCTCCGCCCGAACCGTGTGCCCCGTGTGTCGCCGGAAGGTGACCACCGTCACCAAGTCCAAGCCGGGACTGTTCACGTATGTGATGATCGGAGGACTGGCTGTGCTCGGGTAGGTTAGGTTAGGTTAGGTTTTCCGTTTTATGTTTTTCCTTTTATTTTGTCTTGTCCCCTGTAAAGGAGTCCTTTCTTTTGTGCCTGGTCCTCTGCCGGATCGTGCCTGCCTCGGTCCCATCGCGTGAGATCAGGAACACCATTTATATATATTAGTCATATATACAAGGTGTCTCCTAAAAGACTGATGAATGGGTTTAATAAAATAAATATATTTTTGCATTTAAGTACAGTCCCGGGGAGTTTATTTCTTAAAACGCTCTTCTAAACGGGAGGCAAAATTTCTAGGAACTGCTCGGCACGTATCCCATGTCTTTTCTTAATTGGTTCAGAGAGGGAGGATTGTTGCTGTACTTTGATTTAAGGTAGCCATTGGTGTCAAGTCGGGGCTACGTGGAGGCCAGTTTATGTCATCTTATCCGGATTCAATTTTTCAGGGAAAATTTCACGAAGAACTGGAAAAGACACGCTCCATAGCGACTGAATTCTCAAGAACGCGGCTAGAAATCGGCATACCTTACGCCTCTGCGAATGCAGCTAATGAACCAAAATTTTTCATTTTTTTCATTCCAATCGAGTCATATATTTAAAAAAAAGTCGCGAAGCTATTTGATCACGTGAGTGACACCAAATTGAAAATATTAAAACAAAGAATTTGCGTTAGTTCATGTATATATATTTGTTAGTCTGTGCCTACATATATATATATATATATATAATATATTTCTTCATTTTTCCTCTTTCATGTTTATAGCAATGTTTACAATTTAGCGTCATAGCACACAAATAAAAATATAGCACGCGCACAATTTTTGAGAAGACTTCTTTTTGTGTCGACTTATTTTGAAGATTTAAAAAAATACATATTACATATTAATGTTTAATATTCGCCAAACTGCCCCCTTAGTAATTTAGTCGCAATGGATCGCTTCACGCTTAGTCAACTTAAAGAAATTAAATAATATTTACAGGTTATAAAAGAAAAAACTTAAAATCTCAAGTGAATGTGATATTTTGTGTAAAATCATTTTGAACTGTAATTATTCACAGCAGTTTTAACAAATATTAGACATGAGTGACATCTATTGCACAATGCTAATCTGTACTGCCATCTAGAGGATCTTGTAAGACTACGTTGGCATTTTTAAACACTACTTTAAAGGATACTTACAATAGCGATAGCGACGATGTGCAATGTTCTACGTAATGAACTACTATATATTATACATACGAGTATATCAATCGTTCAAACAGACAGACTTTTTGTTTAAGATCACGGCACCGAATGCAGCTAATGAAGCAAAATGAAAAAGACTTTTACGACACACTGATCTGTGTAAATTGTTGCCGTTTTGTGTACACTTTTATATCGAATGAATAATAAAGCGATCTTTTGCCGAAGAGCAGTGAGGGGTTCTGTCTGGCAGCCGTGTGTCGCCGCCCCGTCGGCCCACGCAGCATGGCGGCGGGACACGGCTGTGTGACACACTAGTGTCTGACTTTACCGACGTTGGATCACCACAATGTTGCAGATGCGGGCTGGGCTGCTGCCTGCTCCCGCTGAGCGTGAAGTGCTGCAAGGACGTGCACCACAAGTGCCCCGTCTGCAAGAAGTTCCTCGGGAAGTACGCCAAGCTGAGGTTTTAGAAGATACCGTCGGGAACAGTGAAACTATACTAAAGTACTTCTCTAAAATGCATGAACCCTTGTAATATAATACAAATGGACAGAAATTGAGCGGCGTGCTCAGGTTTCTACAAATTCTTTTCATTATCTCTGGCTCTAAGATGTCTTAAAGAGCGTGACGCTGAGTTCTTATTTCCTCCTTCATGTCAGTATTTGCATATAGTGGCCTTAATCAAATGAGACTCGGCTCGTAATGCACCTCCACAAGTTCCGCTCCCAGGTCGCCCTCACTCCGGGGTCTCTCCAGTCATCTATCTACCGCCGTGGCATTCTTCCAGGTCTTCCAAGTTGTGCCCAGCTAAGAGCTGTCACTTTAATGCGCAATGTGATCGAATAATTGGAACAACCTTTTATTAACTGCTGTAGACGGGGGTTGCTGCGGCTGGATTTGTTGCAGGGTTGAAACATTTTAATGATTTTTGCAATATTTTGGTCCTGTCGAAATATTAAATACCTTTGATACTAAATTGAGACACATATATAATTGATTAAGGTAATTTTTTTTTTTCATTTCTCTTATTAGTGTTTAAATGTTATATATAATATGTACTTCTCATGTATTGTATTAAAAATCAATTTGTTATATTTTATCACATTTTAATAGCCCATCTTCTTCTTCTTCTTATGCCTCATACGTTGGCTATCGTAATTTTGTTCACTGCTACAGTAGACTGGTCAAACCATTGTCTCAGATTCTTCAGCCATGATGTTCTCCTTCTTCCAGGGCCCCGATATTCAGCAATCGATCAATGTAAATATTAATAAATATATTTAAAAAATATTTTTAATACTTTAAGACACCGTGTATACGAGTTTGTGTTAGATATTGAGTTAAACATTATTTATTTATTTCCATCAACGCCCTTAACAATACATTTTTAATTAACATTTAAAATATAACATAAAATAAAAACTATGTATAATTTACACACACACATTTCTACAGTTTAAGTATGCTCCCGCAACAAAAAATGTCAACTAAATTGAACTTGTTACCGAGCCGATGCATCCGCGATATTGGCGAGTTAACAGCATAATCATTACTATGTGTACCTACAAAGAATACTTCACGTTGTCTCGTTTGAGTTGGTACTCTATACGAAACCATTTGTATCAACTCAGAGCAGTCCAACATGCTATTGAACATTTTATATAGATATACTATATCGCTCACATCTCTTCTCCAGGTTGATTTTTTCTCTTTTTTAATCTTGCACTCTTTTGAATTTTATAATATCTGAGCCACAGTAGGGAGACCATAAAGTGGAGTTGAATTCCAGCGCACTTCTTACAATAGATGGATATACAGTTGTTAGAGAGCGGAGCGGGTTAAAGTTTCTGGCTGTCCTTAACACAAATCTTTAGTCCTTAACTTGAAAAAATAGGAGTAAAGGGCACACCGTACAAGTGTTTTAAGGACTACTTAATAAATAGACATCAAATTGTCCGAAATAATAAAAAATACAGCAATCCATCTGTTGACGCAAGTCGAATACTCATTCCCTGTCCTCTTTCGTCCATCCAATAATCTATATATGTCGCGCTCTGGCCGATTACTTGCATTTCGCCGCCGGGATCACTCTCTGATTGTGCTTCGATCGCGAAGCATTAAGTACGTGTGCTTCCTTCTGCCGGCCTACACTCACGCCGTGCGTAACGCTTGGACCGCGCAGAGGAAGTGGATTTCATATTTCGGAAGTGCAGTGATAGCTATCTCGGTTCGGCCTAATATACGTGCTCGTCAACCAGAGGTGCAGTCGACGCCCAGCCCAAGACTTCAAAGCAATGTAGGCCAGATCCATTTGCTCTTATGTTCCTGCAGACTTCCATTTCGGGTTGCGTCAAATACTTAAAGCTATTCTAGATACAGTCCACGGGACTTTATCCCACCACCATCAACATACGGTGTTCCATAGGGAAGCATTTTAGGCCCTATATCATTTCTGGTGTATATTAACGACTTTTGTAATGCGACTTTAAATATTGGAAAATTAATTAGTTACGAGGATGATACCGTGTTGTGCCTTGAAGATAAGCCTTGGGAAGAGGTCAGTACTCGTGCACAGGATGATTTGGACAAGGCGAAAAAATAGTTTGATACGAACCTCCTATCACTCAACACAAAAAAATCAAAATATGTGGAATTTTGTGGAATATCGGGAGATAAAGAAAGGATGGCACTTACTTGTATATCTGCCTATCTCTAGAAGCTGGTTCTGGTTGTCTCCCTGGGTCCATCGATTCACTCGCGACGCAGAATTGTGTAACAAAACACTTGTTGACACTCGCGTTAAAGGAATTCTTTGTTTCTATTAGCGGGATTTAATTATAATTATTTTCTTAATTAATATAAGCGGTAGTAAGCGGAATTTACAGCGACCGGCAGAGGCCGTGATCGTTTCCAAAAAGACAGTGAAGTCGTTTCGGGCGTATAAAACGCAGGGATATCTTCTTTCTCCACTCGTGCCTAGAGAATAGGTTGGAAAGAGAAAAGGAAAGGATATCTTTTGATAATTTAACACGGTGTGCGTGAGTACATTAACGCGCATAATTGTATTTTGTGTTTTAAACGAAAGAACATCGCCACATCAAGGTCCTGCACTCACCGTACATGACTGCGAGACAAACAAGAACGCGGCTTCCTCACGCCGATGTGAAAAATTGTCACGAGTTAAAATCATTCGACATCTGGGAGTACTGATCGATGATCATCCTAACTGGAAAGACACACATAGTACCGAGCTGAACGCATAAGAAAACTAATTTACTTTTTTACAGGAATACGATTATATTGACTACCAACTCTTTGATTCGGTGTATTTTGCACACTGCTACTCCTCAATTAAGTAGTTGATTTAGTTTGGGGAGACAGCAGCTCAAAAGCAATTTACAGTCGGATAAATGAACACAAAAACATTTCTAATATATGGACACAACAAAAGACATGTTCTAGCCCCGAAACTGTAACAACACACTCTGCAACCGTGCACTTCCAATAAAACTACACAAATATGGACCCAATATATGATCCAACTGGGTAGAGAGCAATCAGAAGCATCCCTATCCAACATTCTAACATAATCATTATACAGTGCCTACACTAATAATTCACTAGTTCTACAACACTCTTTTTCTTTATTTTTCTTTTTATTCCTGTCGGATCTGTATCGTTCTTGAATTAAATGCACTAAAAAAACTGTCTACTTTAACACAGACGGCAGTCTAGCAAAGTAGCCAGGACAATGCCGCATATATCAGAGGTGGAGTCTCCTCCATCCCGCACAAAAAACTACGAGATAATACTTTTATACAATTTAATTGTATCTTAAGTTTATCATGTAATTATTATATATTCAACTCTGTACACAAAAGTTACGTATGTTATGTATTGAGGAAAACATATTTTTGTTGTGGGGACATTTTCAGTACATGGTTCTTTGGTATTTTAATACAAATTAAAATAATCGACTAAAAAAAATCTATCTATCGAAAAAAACATTTGTCGCTACCAGAAAGGTCTGAAAATGCAGCTTAACGACAAAAATGTATTCTCCTTAGTGATGGAACATCTTTACACTGGAGCATTGGAGGCAGCATGTTCCATCCCCTCCGCCCCTCCCCCGAGGGACAGAGGCGGGGAGCGCCCCCACCCGATGCCCGATGCCTGACAGGCGACAGGTAGACTGTCGACTATTGACAGGCGATGATAAGTGAGTAGATAAGGCGGGGGACGCGGGGCGAACGGGAACAAGATAAAATAAAATTTAAATTTTTAAATAATATGCACACTATCTGTTGATAGCTTGGAAGCGGCTAAATTTCGCAACGTGAAAAACTTGGAACGTCGAAGAGCATGTCGTGAACGAATAATCATCTTTGATAAGGACCTGCTCTTCACGCGAATGCAGCAGAAGATCGAGAAGAATGAAGAAAGATTGTCGAGGCAGGCATGGGACTGGAATTAAATCTAGAAGCACTACGCTGAGCGATGGGCAAGAGTGATACAGATATAGAGAGAGAAAGATAGAGAGGGAGACGGATATAACAAAATAATTGACTGGATCGTCATTAGGATTGTTAAGACATGCGTGGAAGTGAGATTACATACAAAGAAATAAAGAGAAAGAGAGAGAGAGAGGGGCGAATCAAAGAAAATAAATTACTGTGAAAAAAGGAGAAAGATTGTTAAGACAGGCAATAAAGTGAGCTAAAAGGGGGGGGGACCCACCCTTTCCCGGAACCGTTGTAGAAGTTTCAACTTATTTTATCGGTTCCACACACAGTGCTACAGAAACGCGAAATCTACAATTAAAAAACACAAAAGAAAGAAAAAAAAAACAAAACCTAACGAGATTGCAAAAATAAACAGATATTATTTTAAATCTTCCTGACAAACAAACAGATAATCAAGTGTTATGTACGGAGGTAAAGAGACCAGTGGGTACAAGACAGCTATTAAAGGGCTAACTATCGAGTACACTCTCCCATGAAGGGACTCGGACGAAACACAATGATGTATGAGTCACGCTATACACGGTACAGGCCAATGGAGTTACGCACTGCAAAAACCACTTTAATTTTGCTGTCTTTCTGGTCCGATATTGCTGTTCTCTTCTTTAGATTTTTGGTTTATTTGTGCCGTTGGACTGGTCGAAACACGGGATATAATAAGAATTATGCCTGTCGGTTACCGTCTCCTTAGCTTCCGAAAAAAAGTGGCAACACTCACACACACAAAAACACGTGTACATTATTATAAACCAAGAAACCCAGGCGCGTAAATAGACTGTAACGTATTATACAGCAGAGGACTGGGAAGAATTACAACTACGGGAGTGGAATGATATTCAGTAATATGGGAAATAGAATGATAGAGAGGCGAGGAAGAGATGGTTGAAAGATATTACATTTTACCAGCAACACCGCTCTGCCCCGAACGTCTGGCGTTATCTCTAAAATACACCATATTTAATATTGCTACACCCACTTGGCGCCATGCCATGTTATCATTGCCAGTCCGCCGCCACCCTCCACACTAATTGCTCCCCGGTCAGGCAGTGCAGCGCGCGCGAGGAATCAATCATCGATCAGGCGGTGAGTAGCGCAACACTCGCGCAACTCGGTTCTTGCTAACTTTGCTAAAAATGTCCGGAATATTGTTCGCGGCCACAATTCTCGGCCTGGAAAATTGTTCGCCGAAAATATATTTTTTTGATTAATGTGACTGTTTTAATTTATAATGGCTTTTATAGTTTACAAAGGTCCTAGGAAAGAATGCTAGACAGGTTAGGTTAGGTTGATTCAATTGATATTTTATGATATTTTAAATACTAATTAAATGTATTCATTAGAAAGATATATATATTAAATCAATTTATTCGAAAAATATTGTTGTTGCGCTACCGGGATTCAAACCTGGATCTCTTCCAATCCGATTTTTAATTAAAAATTAATTCATTAAATTGATTTTATATGTATATCTTTCTAATGAATACATTTAATTAGTGTATAAAATATCACCGACCTATGAATAATTACATAAGTTGTATCAATGTGACCAAAATTTAGTAAAAATGAATTGTTAATTCTGTCGTCTCCTATCGGTTTACTCAAAGGTATTTGAGATTCCGTAAAAATATGGAAGATGGCTTACAAATAATGGAACGATAGATGTATTAATTTGAAAAGTGTAACACATAGGTTCGAAAATTTGTCGTCAATCCACTGTGTTGGTGTAGCACAATCGGATAATGTGCGTTCCCCGGATTGGACGAGACGTTGACAATTAATTGTATATGTACATCTTTCTAATTAATACATTTAATTTGTATTTTCGTATTATTTTTGTATTATTCCGACTATAAGTCGAGGTGTTTTATTTAATAAGGCGACACGTAAATAGGGGGGTCGCCTTATATTCGAGTCGCAAACATAGTGGGTAACAATAAATTCACTACTCGCAATTAGCGAAACTATTAATGGCGTTCAAAAGGCGGCATCGTTTACACATAGGACAGTACTGAAGATAATATCACTGAAGATGAGACTGATGCTGAGAATGCTACAGCCATACGTGAATCTGACTGATCTGATTAGCTTAACATGCACTTTTCTATTATCTGAGTATTTTGTTTTAATAAATATATATATAACAAAACACAACACAAACACAAAGATTTCATTTGTCTCAAGCACCAAAAATATGCAACAGTCTTAATTCCAACCATAGTCTTACATATTTTTCAAGAGAAGTGCAGTTCTGGCTCCACGAAATGGGGAGAAATTACGCCCAGCAACTGTGAGGTTAGGCAGTTATGAATATTTGAATTAAGAGATGAAAAAGTACAAATAGACATATATTAATCGGATGAGATAAATGTTGCATTTTATGTAATGAAAAAAATATTATTATTGAATTAATTTTCCACAATATATGATCAAACATTTTTTGTGAGCGTTTTAACATTTCCAATAACATGAAAACGCATACCTATGCAAAATTAAACATTATTACCCTAAGAAGAATGAGACACTATAAGTCTGTCGATATCTATGCTATGGGGGTTCTGGTCAAAGGGTAGAAATAGATGGTCGCGTCCTCTTAGGTTTTTTTTTTTTATATAACATGAATTAAGTATTTTACATTTTTAAAATTACATGGTTTTTCTTTCGCTTACCTCTCCAAGCACAAGAGACCAGCTGTTGTGCTTGGAGAGGGAGTTACACTACAATAATTGTATATAATACCTTACATATTCTATTCATTGTCCATTTGTGTTCTTCTGAAGTGTTCTGTCATATTGTTTATTTAACAATTATGTGTTTTTGAAGTGTTTATTTAGTTTCTTTTTAAACTTTTTTATATATTTTATTTCTTCAATTTGTGTAGGGAGGCTATTGATTATTATATTATATTATAATATCCCTAAATATATAGAATTTTGCTGATAGTGTTTGGTGTTACATTTAGGGATTTTAAAGTTATTTTTAAACCTTAATGATGTGCTTGTTACAAATTTTATAATGTTATTTTCTTTAATTATTTGAGATTTTTTTGTAAATGTTTTCTATTTTGGGAACTGGGAATTTTGAAAAAAGTTATTCAATATATTCCTAAAATAGTTTAAAAAATACGTCCAGAGTAATGAAATTCAGTGTGATTAACGTGTATTTGTTAATGTATTCGTATTATACTGATGATATATAACACCGCAACTAGATTTGTTGTATTTTATTGTGGTTATGTTGACAGTCTTAACTCATTGCATTGTTCCGTAAGCGAATCCAAAAATCGCGACGTCGATACTATAAATACTCATCACATTCTTATCCCTTTTGATGACGGCCTTTCGAAAACCCCAATAACTACTAAAAGTGCTACAACAGTACCGATGTATTGAATATTGCATTTTCTACTTTTCTCTGTTGTTGTGTTAGTATTTTATTTAACTGTACTTTTATCATATTTTTATTTGTTATCTTTGTTATGTTAACCACTTATTGAGTTTAAATAAATCTACCGGTTTCCAAAAATACCATTTTCTCCTTCAGGATGTCAATACTAACAAAAAACATATATTATTGTTTTTTTACCAGAATCTATTTTTTTTAAAAATAAATTTATAATACAAATTTTAGAATGGGACTCGTAGTTCAATTCAGTTGGTTGTTTATAATATTTTGATTAGTTTTCCACGCTTTATTTATCTCCGACGATTCCAGATTATTTCATTTATGAAATAAAATTAAGTCGCTAATAAAACAATGAATTTTAACCACAAAATTAATATTGCTAATTTTAAAAGAACTTTTATCAATATTTTTTTAAATATTGAACATTACAATTTTACATAAGTTCACCCTTTTTTATTTTTAATACATTGAACATTGCATTTAGGTATTTTCGGGTTTACGTTGTATTTGTGTTATCTAATTACATCTGGTTTTACTCATTATGTATATATATATATTTGGGGGTTAGGTTAAATGAAATACATGTGATTGGCTGTGTGTCGAGGTGTTTATCGTCGGTATGATAAAAACAATGAAGACAGATAGAAATGAATACAGTGAATGAATGAGTGAAGAAGGTGCGTGTGTGCGTGAAATGAAATGAATTGGCGGTCTTGCTCGGCGAGCGCGAGCCGGCAAGACCGCCGTTGTGAAACGCTGAAACTGGAGAGACTGCTTGGCGGTGAATTGAGCCAGACTTGTGGCAGTCGCCAGCGTCGATGCCGACTGAGATGACGGTAGATTTGAATTATGGTCGCTACATATATATATTCAATGATTTTCACTCTAGGACCCTTAGAAAAATATAGTGGTAAGACACTCGCACAGTGATCTATGAAGGCCGAGGGTTCGATCGTCGTCCCGAGAGACGAGCACGTTTGCCCCACTCGGTACTCTCATCGTTTTGCGTACAATTCACAGAGAAGCAAGAAAGGAAATTATTGGTTCGATTGAATTTTGCAATGGATACTATGTAGGTGGTAAATTAAGTTCTTGGATAATATTTATACAATGACATATTTTTATTTTAAGCCATGTGACTTTGTCAAAAGATCAATTAATTTACAAATAATATTTGAAGTATGTAAACGACAATACAGCGCTACGCCGAACTGCGGAAAGTGCGCAGATAAACATTGTATGAAATCACACCGAGATAAGATTATCACCATTTTTGTTAACATCGGTAGATAGAATCCAAAACGCTGTAAAACATTATTATTTTAGACTTTGATCACTCGGGTGTCGGCCGATTTCGATACCGCCGTATCTTCGTCGGGACAAACGTACGCTAATTTTAAAATACAACAATATTTTTCGATAAAATTGATTTTATATGTATATCTTTGTAATGAATGTATTTAATTCATATGTAAAATATCACAGATCAATGTTCTGAATAATGTGTTCTCCTAATAATAAAGTTGCTATCAGATTACTCAAAGATATTTGAGATTCTGTAAAAATGAGGTAGATGGCTCTTTCAAACAATGGAACGATTGAATGTATTAATATCAAAAAGGTAACATATAGGTTCGAAAATCTGTCACTAAAAATATTGTCGCCGTAGCATAGTTGAATAATGCACCTTCCTCGGTTAGGAAAGAGATCCAGGTTCGAATCCCGGTGGCGCAACAACAATATTTTTCGATAAAATAGATTTTCTAATTAATGTATTTAATTTATATTTATTTATAAATAAATACACTGAAATGAGGAAAATACAAGTAAAATACGCCTTCGGCTTCGGCTAAAGTCTGCCGAAGGTTTGGCCGAAGCCGAAGTTTAGTATTTAGCCGCCGTATAAAATTATGATACCATAACGCAGATAACAAAGTAACAGGGTAGAGTTTGCATTGCTGTGTATACTTTTCAGTCGGCGCGGTGTTCTAAGATTTCTAAGAGCGATTGACCTAAATAAAAGCTTATCATTATCGCTCAAAATCAATTTAAAATAGCTATTTTACGTAAGAAAAATTTGACATATTCTGTGTTGGAACGGTCTTTTCTTTTTGGTTGGTATGACATTTACATGCAATATATCAACATCCATTCTTTCTTATTTTTAATATATAGTAACGCTCGCAAAGTGAGTAAGTATCGCTGAAAATCAATTAAAAAAAAAATTTGGCGTTAGTTTTGATGTTCGCGAATGGAGACTTTTTTTTGTCATAATTTAATTGAAGTTAAATTATTTTGATTCCAGATATACTTGAAGAAAATATGGCTCAAGGTGGCTACGTCCAGGCGGGTAAGGATCATTATTTATCATACTAAACATAGGACACACTTCCATCCGTCCATTTTAGTCCCTCATGTCCTCAAATTTGGAACTGGTATTCGCCCGCGGGGATAGGCAGAGAGACACAATTCTTGACTCATCCACATTCATACAAGCTCGCCGGTTATTATGGCTTCTAACAGGACCAAGTCTTCCGCGGACGTCCTCTGTTTCTGGTGCCATCAACACTTGCATCATACATCTGTCTTACTACTCTCATCTCATTTACCCGTTCCATATGACCAAACCACCAAAGTGATCATTTCTTAATCTCACTCACTATACTAAGATCAGCTTTACATTCTTTCCTTATTTCTTCATTCTTTACTCTGTCATAAATGGATTTTCAGGTCTCACTTCCATGCATCTGTATCGGTACCAGGACTCTATTGTGAACCGCTAGCCTTGCCTCGGTTGAGAAGTTCCCATTAGCTATAATTCTATTCAAAGCACCGTTCACTTTATTCCCTGCAGTCACCCTCCTTGCGATCAGATGAGACAGAGCTGTGGTTGAACCTAGGATAACCTCCTTTTCTAGGCTATATTTATCGTAAAATGTGGCCGGAGAATTGATACTGCCTTCTGTTCATTGCTGTAGACAGGGTTCCCTACTGTTGGATTTTTTGATTGAGACATCCTTCAGTACATGTAGAGACAGTATACTTTCCGCTAGTCACCATTGAGGGCTGTCCTAGTTGCTAGCATGACGTCACTGTCTTTCCATAGTCTCAACAGTTGGTTCACAGGACTCTTGAAATTTCTTGCCAGCCCAAATAATCTTCTAGCGCTTCTCCCTAAATATCTATTTTAAATAATAATTATGACGATTATGATGCTGATGATGATGATGATGATGATGATGATGATGATGATGATTATGATGATGATGATGATGATGATGATTATGATGATGATGATGATGATGATGATGATGATGATGATGATGATGATGATGATGATGATGATGATGATGATGATGATGATGATGATGATGATGACGATGATGATGATGATGATGATGATGATGATGATGATGATGATGATGATGATGATGATGATGATGATGATGATGATGATGATGATGATGATGATGATGATGACGATGATGATGATGATGATGACGATGATGATGATGATGATGATGACGATGATGATGATGATGATGATGATGATGATGATGATGATGATGATGATGATGATGATGATGATGATGATGATGATGATGATGATGACGATGATGATGACGATGACGATGACGATGACGATGACGATGACGATGACGATGACGATGACGATGACGATGACGATGACGATGACGATGACGATAACTAGATCTGAACCCCGGGTAACGCCGGGTAAGACCGCTCGGTATTTTCATGGATATAAATATGATTTTCTCTTATGTTCAATTAAAATTTTACATCATAAAATTGTATATATATATATATTTTAAATATTTTCAAGTTTACTTGTTAAGTATTCGATTCGATTGTATTTTGCCTTCAATGAGTCATTTGGTTTTGTAAAATGTATTTGTCACATGTACATTTTAAAATGTGTGTAAAATATATGTAGGTAACAAACTGTCTTTTTTGGCAGCTGCACAAATGTTAGATATGCCTAAATAAAAATAAAATAGCCCCGATTTATTGCGCCTTAGCAACTTCCACGTAGCTGCCAGAAATACTAGAATCATTTTACCTCGTTACTGTAACAATACTAGTACGGTTGCTCTGTTTAATTCTCTATTACACAGAATTCAATGCTATGCGGATGGGGATGAATTTGTTTTAAAAGTAAATAAATAGATTTTTAAAAGTTTATTTCGTACATTTTCTTTTTACTGTGTATTATTTTGCCATGTATTTAATGATTTCATTTATATCATGTATTAATTTTATTCTATATTTTTGGTTTTTATCTTACTTTAAGTATTGATGTAATACATCATGTCCAGTGTTAGAGGTTCGGATTATAAATGGGGGTTTTTTGCAGTACCCATCGTGGTGGCGGGCTTCGTCCCCGGGCCCATGCCGGCCACCGTCACCTGTCCCAGCTGCCAGCAGCTGATCACCACGGTGACCGAGCCCAGATCCGGCCTGCTCACCTACCTGCTGGTGGGAGGGCTGGCGCTCTTCGGGTGAGTCCGGTCTTTGAACGTGAACCCGCTCCCATAAAAGTGTTTGTCGACAATTGATCTCTCCTCTACGACGACAATGTACCTTGATTTTACATGCAGTACGAAAAAACTAAATATTAGTCACATGTACACCTAGAACTATCTTAAATTAATATAATTATCGTTAGAATGTTAGTAAAACCATAAATACGAAGGATATAGTGAACTTGAAAGAAATGAAATAATTTAAAGAGGTAAAAATAATTAACGTCAATTTCAAGAAAACCATTTTAAACTACAATGCAAAAATAATCGAGTAATTATATTTAAAAATTATTCACAGCAGTTTTAACTAATATTAGACATGAGTGACATCTATTGCACAATTCGGAAAGATTGTAAATGAACATTAATTATTTTCTAATCTACACTGCCATCTGGCGGATTTATAAAGTTTTTTTTTTAAGATTTGCAAAATCAACTTTGTGGTTAACATTGTTTTATCAACCACTTATGTCATTAACTAATCAAAAACATATGTTATATTGTCTCTTTAACAAAATCTATTATTAAAAAATAATAATTATTTAAAAAATAAATTTAGTACCTAACTTAAATTGTTACTTAAAAATTTTGTGTCAAATTTAGTTTACGCGCTTTATTTATTTCCAATTATTCCAAATTATTTCATTTGAGACCGACACCGTTTACATGTAAAATAGGCAATCGGAAATATTTATCAAAAGAATTATCATTTTCTAGTAAACGATTAGAAAATGTACGTCTCGACTACATTTCTGATGATCACGTCGCGCCAGCTTCCGCGCGCACGGGCCGTGCTGGACCACAGCAATGCCGGTCGACTCAATACACAAAGGATGCGGAAACAAGACAAGCAGATAATTGAATTAATGTACTTTTACGCTAAAATTAGACTAATCAAAATGTGCCAAAAATGCGGTGCACGAGTGCGACGCCAGATAGCGATGATAATCGCGGAGAACAGGAAGATGACGTCACTAGTGTCAGAACACTGCGTGTTATCGCTATTGGCGATGGTGCCGGTTCTCTGAATGACACTCTTATCCGAGTTATTTATACTGCTCCGTACAGATAACTGTAGAAAAGGGGTGGGTCGCCGGTTCACTCCGGTAGCTCGGATTGACGACGCGATCTGGGCGGGACTGTGTCCTCAAGTCCACTCTCCGCTTGGATGACCTCGTCCATCAGCTTCTCCTGGCCGCTTCCTCGGCCCTAGGGCCCTAGACGTCGCTCATTGCTCTTCCGCCGCTTCTTCGATTCCACGCCGTATTTCCGCTTCCACGCTTCCGATTTCCATTGCGAAAATTTAACTGATAGTTCTTCAGTGTGGGAATGCACCTCTCCCTGCGAGATTTTTCTAACTGATCTCGTTTTCAACTCTCTTCTTTGACTCGCATGTTTCATCCTGATGCTGGCCAGTCTCGGCCGCTGATGGCCAACAGTCCGATGGCTGACGGTGGCTCCTCGCTCCGAACTTCCACTCCACTCCACTCAACTTCCGATTTTTACTCCAACGAGATTTTTCTGTCACTGACTGTCTTCAACTGTCTTTTTCTAACTGCATCTTTATCGCCGTGTTCGGCCTTTTAAACCTCTCTGGGTGTGTCCTCAACACGTCCCTTTGACGGTGATTGGTCGGCTTCTTCTTCTCTTCAGGCTGATGGCACCCTACAACCCCAATACCGGCCTCTCGGCACGGCGGGTTAGAATAGCTGGTTAGATTAAATACAAACCGTTTTAACTGAGATACAAATTAAATTCACCCAACTGCCAAACGAAACATCAATGTAGTGACATTTGAATTTTGATTTACAATAAGCGTGAAGTGTGGCGCGTGATGGCAAATCAATTTACATCACTTTTATTATGGAGAACTTTTGAATAATGTTGATGTCGTCACAGGTGCGTGCTGGGCTGCTGCCTCATCCCGCTGTGCGTGGACTCCTGCAAGGACGTGGAGCACACGTGCCCCAACTGCAAGAACTTCCTCGGGAAGTACACCAAGCTGAAGCTTTAGGATCGTCGTCACCACCACCAAGAGCCGAACTGTTTGTTTATTGAAATTTGACAATCAAAATATCGTCGATATTGAGATTGGACAATCAAATTACTGTCGATATTGAGATTGGACAATCAAAATACTGTCGATATTGAGAATGGACAATAAAATTACTGTCGATATTGAGATTGGACAATAAAAATAATAATACGAATAAAATAAATCATTTAGAATACAGAAAAAATCTATACATCGAAAATATATTGTAAGCATCGAGACTCGAACCCGGAACATTATGTTGCCGGTAGGCTGCTTTACCAATTATGCAATGAATGCAATCAGTGGTAACTATATATTTTAGATAGATACATTTTTTCTGCGTGTGTTACTAAGTGATTCATCTCATTTATTTTAAGTTCTGAAAAAATACAATTTTATAAATAAAATGTAATTTCATTTAAAAAAATAATAAAAACATTGTTTATATTTAGATCGAACAATCAGAATAGACCCTTTCAAGTAATATAATATTTCTGTTAGTATTGGGAATAAAGTAAACATTCTAGATTATCTGACATATCGTATAAATAAATAAATAAATAATTTTCAATCATCAAACGTAACGTGCTTGTGGTCCAGTGGCGAGAGACACATCCCAGTGAACGAACGGTCGGGGGTTTGGTCCCGGTCTCTGTCGATCCAATTACAAAAATCGTATAAATAACATTGAAGAAGGTTTACTTAAATTTTACAATTTATTTATATTTTTTAATGTTAGTATATAAGTTCAAATGATATATTGAACAAATTTATCGAAAAATAAAAATCTTTTAATATTTTCAAATTTTTTTTACAACCAAGCCATCATTATCAGCTGTTTTCTATCTCATGTTAGATGAAAGCCTCACCAAGTTTTTCCCACTTTTCTCTATTCTGAAACAAAATGTAAATATTTCGTCAGTCGAATTTAGCCGAATTAAAACTGCGATGATTTCTTTACAGCTATCATATAGACAGTGCAATTTACTTATTATGAATCACCGGTGGATGAAGGCCTCCCCGAGTGTATCAAAAAAAAATTCTATCCTGGCCATGTATTTCCGCGGAATTTTATTACGTCAGTCCAGCGGGTTTTAGGGCGGCCTGGATTACGATTAGGATTACGAATGTGGATGGTCAGATGTTGTGTTCTCGATATTATATTATGGAATGAAAGCGTGGACACTCACCGAAGAAATGATAAGGCGACTTGAAGCATTTGAGATGTGGAACTACAGATGAATGCTTAAAAGAAGCTGGGTGGATAGAGTTACGAATGAAAATGGTTCGGATGAATAAAATAAATATATGTATTTAAAATAATTACAGAATGTAGTGAGTAGAATGTACGATGTACGCAAGGAAATATGAAACAGCCTATAAGATATGCTATATTTAATTAGTATATAAAATATCACCGACCTGTGTTCTGAATAATTACAACTCTCCTTAATAATATATAAGTTATTTATATTTTTATTTATTATCTTTGTTTTATTAACCACTTAATTGTGTTTAAATTTAGCGTACAAACGGTGTTGGTCACAAATTAAATAATTTGGAATCGTCGGAGATAAATAAAGCGTGTAAAACTAATCAAAAAATTATAAACAACCAACTAAACTTAACTACGAGTCCCATTCTAAAATTTGTATTATAAATTTATTTAAAAAAAAAATAGATTCTGGTAAAAAAACAATAATATATGTTTTAGCTAGTTATGACATCCCGAAGAAGAAAATGGTATTTTTCGAAACCGGCAGATGTATTTAAACTCAATTAAGTGGTTAATAAAACAAAGATAATAAATAAAAATATGAATTTTAATCACAAAGTTAATATTGTTACTTAATTACAACTTCACAATAAGAATGTGTCCACACCTTGCAGTGATTCTTTAATTGAGATTCTTAAGATCGGCGTACTTTGCACTGTGCTACTCTTTAATTAATTATGCTACTTTGGTTTGGGTAGGAGCAGCAAAAACAATATTGGAGTCGGCTAAAAAAGCACAAAAGACAATTCTCAAGGTGATAATTGGTCGTCTCTTTAGATATCCATCAGGTCTTATATTTAAAGAGTACAGTGTCCTAGATATAAGACAAATCTATATGTTGAGACTCGTCCAATATTTCCACGCTAGAAACAAATAAAGGACACAACGCACATCTACAGCCAGGTCCGAGAGCAACAGCGACATTTCATCAAAGATTCTACATGTTCTTAGCTTCGAAACTGTACAACACACTCAGCACCAACTGGAAATCCTTTAATTATAATAAGATTACACAAATATGGACCCAATATATGGTCCAATCAGGTAGAGATGAATCAGAAGCATGGCTAACATTGATACAATACCTACACTAATAATTCACCAGTCCTACAACACTCCCACTACATATTTTTATTTTTTTACACATATTTTTTATTTCTCTGTTTTATTCCTGTCGACGATTTAAATAACACCACAATAGCACGAAAAAAAAAACTGGCTACTTTAACACAGACTTCAGTCTGGCAAAGAAGTAGCCAGGACAAGGCTGCATATATCAGAGGTGAAGTCTACTCCATCCCACACGATAAACTGCGAGTATAATTATGTCTTATGTTTATTATGTATAATATATACAGCTCTGTTAGAACAACAATATGTATTTGGGGGTTAGGACGGTGGTTAAATGAAATACAAATGTGATTGGCGCGTGTGTTGAGGTTTATTGCGACAAATGATAAAAACAATGAAGACAGATAGAAATGAATACAGTGAATGAAGATGTAGGAAATTATGAAATGAAATGAATTGGCGGTCTTGCTCGGCAAAGGCGAGCCGGCAAGACCGCCATTGTGAAACGCTGAAACTGGAGAGACTGTCTGGCGGTGAATTGAGCCAGACTTGTGGCAGCAGCCGGCAGCGCTGTCGCTAGCGTCGATGCCGACTGAGATGGCGGTAGATTTGAATTATGGTCGCTACATGTATGTTATTTAATAAATAAAAATAATTGTGTACCGATTCAAAAAAAGAACGCATTTCTTGCATGTGCGGTATGATACACGCGTCTGAGATATCATTGAAATTGAGCGTTCAAAATAAGGTCAAATTCAATGAAGATGGACAAGACGATGATGATATAGAACGGCAGAGGAGACAGCTGAGCGTTCCTGCTAATATGCTGTCACGGCATTTCTACCGATGCAGTAAGGAGGTGAAGAGCATCCTGCTTAAATCCTTCTTCACCAGCATGTACACCCGCGAGCTCTGGTCGAAATACAAGCAAGTGACGTGTAACCGTCTCCGAATTCAGTACAACAACTCATACAGAATACTGTTCGGATTGGCGCGTTATTGCAGCGCATCTACAATGTTTACCGAACGCCGTATACATGGATTCGTTCCGCTTTTGAGACATCGAGTTGCGGGCGTAAAGCTGCGGCTGGAGCTCAGCACCAACTCTCTGGTGCAAGCGGCGCTCTCATAGAAAGCTGGTACCCTGACCAGAGAATGGCAGCGCCTACAAAATACCTACGTATACAACAATGGCCGTGACAGAAGTAGTTATATATGTAATATTTATATTGTGTTATTAACTTTTTAAATTTTTCAATTTATTTATTTATATTTTCCTTGGTTTTCTTTTTCATAGCATTATATTTATTTCATAACCTTAATGTATAACATAATATGTATTATCTGTATGGCGGATCGGGCTAAAAAAAAAAAAAAAAACTGATCTCGCCGGAATAAACACATTATTATTATTATTATTAGGAGAACACATTCTTATTGTGAAGTTGTAATTATTCAGAACAGACGGTCTGTGATATTTTAAATATGAATTAAATATATTAATTATAAAGATAAACATATAAAATCAATTTTATCGAAAAATATTGTTGTTGCGCTACCGGGATAATAAAGTTGTATCAATGTGTCCAAAATTTAATAAAAATGAATTGATAATTCTGGCGTCTGCTATCAGATTTACTTAAAGGTATTTGAGATTCTGTAAAAATAAGGTAGATGGCTCTGTCAAATGATGGAACGATTAAATGTATCGATTTCAAAAAGGTAACATATAGGGTCGAAAAATTGTCGCTAAAAATAGTGCCGCTGTAGCTTAGTTGGATAAAGCACCTCCCCCGGTTAGGGAAGAGATCCCGGTGGCGCAACAACAATATTTTTCGATAAAATTGATTTTATATGTATATCTTTATAATTAATATATTTAATTCATATTTACATTATTATTATTATTATTATTGCCAACTGTACTATTGTTTCTGTATACCGTTAATTACTGCCTTGCGTGCATCCATCATCCAATACTGCTGTAATCGATAGAGTCGTGCGGATTATTTTACGGCGCAGTATATATTGGAAAATGTACAATAAACTAGTACAATAATTGTATAAGGAAATACTCCATGTTCAGGAGTAACAGAAAATTGTTTAATTTTGTAATTAAACTGGATTACTAAAAATTCAAAACACTATTTGGTAGACTGTTTATGCAGAAATAGGGTGGCCGACAAATTATATTGATATTTTGATGTACCTCGTACATATGAGGCATATTTGGTGATGCACCGTATTCGTGGAGCACATTTTTGACGCATCTTGAGAATCTGGACCGATTACAATTTCACAACGGCAAGTCGAGCCGCTAGAACAATCTGTACTGAAATGGATTAAGGGGTAGGAACAAATTCAGAAAACTGGTGACAATATACTACATTTGACAATAAAAATTAAAATATTACTTACTTACCATCACGCGGCAAATAGGACAGAGCGCCACACTCTTCTGTCCCGACACACAATTCTCGCCTCATCCACATTCATACATCTTCTCATACAAGCTCGTCATTAACTATCCTCCATTACCTGGTCGTGCCAAGTCTTCCGCGGACGTCCTCTATTTCTGGCGCCATCAACACTTGCGTCATATATCTTTCTTACCATTCTCTCCTCATTCATCCGTTCCATATGACCAAACCACCAAAGTGTTCCTTTCTTAATCTTAATACAACTTAAATAAATCAATTAGAATGATATATAGAAAATATATACCGAGTATTGTATTAAAAATACCACAGAACTGTGTTCTGAAATTGCAACATTAGTGATCCTTTCTTAGTCATACTTAATATTAATTAAATTAATCATGGATACGGAACTGATGATAAAAAAGAAGAAGAAGAAGCACTGACAACTCAGCCAATCGTGACACGTTCGGTTTTTCTGTTTAATCTTATCACCTAATTAGTCGCAGAAATATCAATAATTATCTTACCAGTGAGTACCTGCCGCGACCAGGGTCGACCCAAGCTTGTCGAGACTTATCTCTTAACCAGAACCAAATGGACCCAGCAGCAAAATACCTTCTAATTTCTTAATAACTGTTAATAATAAAATAAGCTAATGTTATAAGGTAAATCATAATGCATAAATAACTTTATCCTTCAGGTCTAATATTTTAATAACAATTTTAAGTCCTATAATAATTTAAGTACCTATCTAAAAAAATGAAAAAAAAAACGAAGTATTTTCCTATTTGACTGGTTTTCACGTATCTTCCCCTAAATAAAAATATTAACTTATTTGAAGATCTAAACTAAATTTTAAAAAAAACTAATAAACGTCACTCTATGTATGGCACTTAGTACATAACACATTTTTTCTCAAATGTTGTATAATTTCACATTTTTGCGACTATCTATTATCTTAGGAGAACACATTCCTGTGATATTTTAAATATGAATTAAATATATTAATTAGAAAGATACACATATAAAATCAATTTTATCGAAAAATATTGTTGTCGCGCCGCCGGGATTCGAACCTGGATCTCTTTCCTAACCGGGGAAGGTACATTATCCAACTATGCTATAGCGGCAATATTTATAAGGTAGATGGCTCTTTCACATAATGAAAAAATTAAATGTATTAATATCAAAACTTGTCTCTAAAAATCCGGTTAGGAAAGAAATCAGAAATAAAAAAAAATCTAAAGTATAAATTGCATCTACTTTGATATGCCACTTCAACTTTAAAGCACTTTAATTAAATATATCAATATAAACAAAACAAAGAAACTTACGTAACTGGGGTCGTGGGTCCATTTGGACCCGACAGCATCGCGTACCTCCGCTTCTATTAAACCGTGAGATTAACCAGACGTGAACTGAGAACTCATCTACGATCTCTCACGTTATAGATAAACACGGTATACAATACATTCACAATTGCTGCTGGGCCCCGCAGGCGGCTCCTCGTAAACTTCGCGCGCGCCGACAGCCCTGCTCCGCGCTATCGGCGAGCAGTGCACAACTCACGACGGATTAGATTGTCACAAGCACACTGTGCTATTGCGAACACCAACGATTGTGCTTCGTCCACTGCCGGATGTCCAGGAGTCGTCACTCATCTGTCTCTCTAACGTGAGTGCATTATTATATTTACGTTCTAAAAGCGCGCGTGTCGCGAGACGGTAGATTACGTTAAAATAGGTATACTAATTTCGGTCGTGCGGTTGTTCTAACGTCAAATGTACTATTGTCAAAGCATAGACGGAGATGTCTATAGGCGCGACAAATGATCTTGAAATATGCTTTATTTTATGCAGTATCTATGGTTTTTTGGTGTTCGAAATCTGTCACTTTGGTGGTGAAATTGTTTAATTAAACATCGAGATCATCATCGGACGAAAAGTAGATATCAATGTGTAATATATTATATTGATGTTATACCATATTGAGAGTGAAATGAGTTCACTACAGGGTGTACATCAACAACGATCAAACAAACCGTTTTCGCAAAATAATTACTTAACACTTAACACCGGCCTGTAGTATTTTAAAATGACTTTTTTTTGTTCATACTCATGACGTCATTAGATGTGTAACGAATAGAAAAAAATTATACATTTTATTAATAAGTAAATAGACATGAAATAAATTGTACATATAGGAGAAGGCTTTGGAACATCAGTAGCGTGACAAGAGCCATTCTACACACATTCATTGTAGAAACATAAATCCGATAGTTTACGACAACAAATGAAATCTTTGTGTGAACGAGACGTATTTTTGTGCATATTATATTTTATATTTTTGTTCCGATCGAGTCGTATATTCAAAAAAAAATCGCGGAGCTATTTGATCGCGTGAGCGTTAATTTGCGTTGGTTCATGTCTATTTATTTGGTGGTACAAATCGATTCGGTTAAAGAAACAATAACATATGTTTTTATTAGGAGAACACATTCTTATTGTGAAGTTGTAATTATTCAGAACAGACGGTCTGTCATATTTTAAATATGAATTAAATATATTAATTAGAAAGATATTGTTGTTGAGCCACCGGGATTCGAACCTGGATCTCTTTCCTAACCGGGGAAGGTGCATTATCCAACTATGCTACATCGATACAAATCACATTTTCGACACTGAAAAATAAATTTCATAGATTATTTAATCCAAAAAAAGAATTTCGTATTATACACACATATACACGCAAATCTGAGTATTGCAGATATTAATTTTATCTCAAAGTCTCCATACTCCTTATCGCCGCGGCCATAAAACAGACGAGCGAGTTCGCATTATTGATCCGCTGTCAAGTGCGTTATTTTGCGTGAAAAAAGTCAATATACAGTTGAACGCGGAGCGAACTGTCGTTTGGCGTCTGTTGTATCTGTAGCTAGAGCACAATGAGCGATGGATGCCGGACCGAATATCATATTAAAATATGTTCATGTTCAACTGGCTCATTTATCATCATCATCTTCTTCTTACCCTGTCTTTCGCTATTTACCCCAATTGAGGCGATCCGGAAGACACATCCCCCCGGTGAGGCGTCCTCAAACAACATAAATTAGTAGGGGCTTAGTATTTGTAAAATTGATATAAATCCAATGAGTCAATTAGAAAGACAAACAGAAAAAATCTATCGATAGAAATAATATTACGGCTGCTGAAAAATAATTTTTATTATCCGAGGGAAAAGCGTTACCATTTCACCATATCAAAGTTTTGGACAAATTTTAGTATGCGTATTCTGTAATGTCGTCCATAACACATCGTGTCAGTAAGAAAAAAACGACATAATCGCCAAATTAAAGTGTTCTTAAAATCACTACCTTAATGAAGTGTACATTGCCTATATTACGAGTAAGAAAACACATACATTAGCGAAATCGTACGAATTTATACGACTGGCGTGTGTCATCTTCATCGCGTCGCACTTTCTTTTATTATCTATGGTCGCACTGTCGAATGCGACGCGTTCGTAATGTTTACGTTTGTTCAATAATCAGTTATGTAAACGTTTTATATTGACACATACAGGGTGGCCCAAAAAAGTGAGAACATTTCGTAAAATGTGATATAATTACATCAAAATTAGTTTAACTTAAATAGTTTACTAATTTACTTACTTACCTATTTACCTATATTACGTTTTATTTCGACAATTTCATCTTTGATTATTAATTTTCCCGTTGTTTATATTTGGTTTTTTCAAATTGTTGCCCAGAATGACAAAAATCACTGCAAAAGACCGATTCTGTCCAAAAAATTGCGAAATGAAAAACGTCGTGTTGCTCGGAAAATGATCAAATATTTTCAAAACAGAGCCAGGAGTATAGTTAGACATTACAGCAGGACGGAGCTCCATCTCACACAGCCAGAAATACAATCAACTTTCTTCGTCGTGAAAATGTTAATTTCACTGAGCCAGGCATGTGGCCACCGAATAGCCCAGATTTAAACCTAGTAAGATGATGCAATATGGGGGGTGTTTTGATGATTTCTAATTAGCTAAATATTGTGCAAAAAACAATTACATTAAGAATTAAAATTAATTATATTACGTTTTGAAACAACTCGTGTGTTACGAGATGTTCTCACTTTTTTGGGCCACCCTGTATAACTCAACAAAAAAGTGTTTTCATTACTAGTATATTTTTTAGTTCTAATTTCAGAAATCATGGATAGAGGTCCGTCTTCCTACCCGCCTGCGTACAGTAACGAGCAAGGG
Source organism: Eubasilissa splendida (assembly GCA_031772225.1). Lineage (NCBI taxonomy): Eukaryota > Metazoa > Arthropoda > Insecta > Trichoptera > Phryganeidae > Eubasilissa > Eubasilissa splendida. Next base: position 2,309,083 of record CM062872.1, on the reverse strand, counting down.
ATCCCTAACCCCGGCTACGGGGGGCCGGAAAACGCTCCGTACGCCGGCAACCAGCCCCAGAACCAGGGTTACCCAATGCAGAACCCGGGCTACGCGTCTGGGCCAGGTCCGGTGTACACGACAACGGCGCCACCCGCGCACACACACTACCATGCCGGCGGGGGTGAGTGGTTTGGTTTACATATTGAAATTTTTAAATGCACTATTTCTTCTTCTGCTTACCGTGCCGCGGTTTTACCCTATGTAAGATGAATAAGAAATTATTTCTACCTACGCCTCTGTCTTGTATCTTCTCTTAGTTTGATATGAACACATATACAACTTCTTAACCTATTGAACGCTACTCCCAGCCCTGGCATTCCAATACTCAAATATGCATTACATCATTAAAATAGACGACTTATAACTATATACTTATGTAAAAACCCGTAGCATGTTTATAATTGAATAAACACAAACTCCATGCGTAACGGTACAGCAGTGCGGCCGCTGCTCGAAATACGTGACAGATTATCGATGTTTTTAACGAAGTACGATAGTATTTTGCAGAAATATCTGAAGATGTCAGCACCGTCAAAGTATTAGGAATCTTTTAGTGTATGTTAAAATATTGTATGAAATAGGCACGCTATGTGTCGCCGTATCAACTGTTGATACGGCTGCGAACAAAAATCAATTTATACCGTATTAACAGCTGATACGGTAGCATTCAATAGGTTAATCTATGGCTATATATGTATATGAACTGCCAAATCAATTAAATAAAATTGATGGTATTGGAGAAGGAGGAAAGCAAGACTCCGTGCTAAATACTTGTAGGTATTGAATGTTTGAAACGAGTAGATGAGTTTGTGTATTTGAGAAGTATGTTTGATAGAAACGGAAAGGCTGAGAAAGATATCGAAAGAAGGGTGACTGCAGAAAACAAAGTTGACGACGCTTTGAATGGAATAATAGCTAACTTGTCAACTTAAGTAAGACTAGCGGTACACAATATAGTCCTGGTACCGAAACTGATATATGGAAGTAAGACCTGGAGCTGGCAGAAGAGCAACGAAAGTAGACTGAATGCAGTGGAAATGAGATCGCTTAGACGCATATGCGGCAGATCTATTTAAGCATCTTAGCAAACAAACGAAGAAATAAGGAAAGAATGTAAAGTTGATCTTAGTATAGTGAGTAAGATTAAAAAAGAAGAGATTGGTTACGAAGATATATGACGCAAGTATTGATGGCACCAAAAATAGACCAACCTCCTCCAAGTAAACCAGATACAACGGTAGCCAATCAATAAATTTCGGATTGTGTGTTATTAAGTCAGATTAAAATTAGTTTCACTGAAATTTATATATTTTTAATTTGACATCCTGACGAAGGAAATAGTATTTTTCGAAACCGCTTTGTGTATTAAAAATAACTCATTAAGTGGTTAAAAACAAAATCGAATATTCTATACAAAAATGAACATAATAAGCTACAAAGTTCAATTTGAAAATATAAAAAAAAAAGTAATTTAATTAAGTAACACCACATTTTATATGCATAATGTTACAATGTCAACGCATGTGAAGAATGTTGGTTTTACAATTTATTAGATTTAGCGATACTGATTGAGTGGACGAGATTTTTTACGAAAAGGTGTTTTTATTATTCATTTATATCAGAAGTAATACATTAGATTTGTTTTTTTTTTTTAAACTATTGCTTAGATAGGACCCTTACACTAATGTGAAACTAATAAACTGAATGTTGTTTGCCATAATTAAGAAAATACAAGCTTTATAAGAAAGATAGCGACTGTTAAATTTATTTTCCGCGTGCCACAAAATTGTATTAATATAGAAAATTTTTGCATATACGAAATGTATTTTATTATCATCTTGAAGCCAATCTGCCAATTGAACCAAATTAGCAAAATATTAAAAATTAATCGAGTTATAAACCGTTCAATATACAGTACATATGATCAATTTTTAACGTTTTTAAAACACGTTGTGTTAGTGAATACAAATTATTTAATATAATATAGCGTTGATGATTAGTATTTCACAGGCGCATTGCTTATTGTTTGAATTAAAGAGATATCCCGTGGACACATTATAACTTACTTAGTCAGTTTTAGTTCAATATTTATGTTTTTAAAATTTCGGGAGACTGACAAAAGTGTAAATTTTTGCCTTTCTCTCTTCTTCTTCTTTTTATTTTCCTATAAAAACACTTTTTATGGTTTAATCTGGAAATTGATAGCAGAATTGCATCGGGTAATCTAGTAATATATTGTATTTACTAACGTGCTTTGAGGCTTCAGCAATTTAAAAATTAAAATTAAGTTTTGTATCAAAAACGCAATAACTTCTTACAAAATAATATTTATATCGACGCTATTAATGTGCGATTTGAAATAAAAAAACCCAAAAAAAAACACACATTATTAGGATTATTTTTGAAAGAGAAGCCTTAACAGATGTCGAGTGTAGTGGATGCCCCAAAAATTATCGACATACTCTCGTGTTCGTTTGATGTCGCGGATTGTATTGTGGCGCGTATTAGTAGGAATGTGTAAGATACAAAGATGTTACTGCACGAATTGTTAACGAAAGTAATTTTTAAGAAGAGTGGTGATAGTGAGTCGGCCCGACCGAATGCTGTTGGCTACATTGATATTGTTAAATGCCGTCGGTACTCAGCGTCTTTATGGCTGTTGGGAGATGCGTTTCACACACCACTTTGCTGGGTACGTTCAGCATTGCTGGGCGGTGATGATGAGAGTAGCTCATTTCGTCTAGCCTATGTTGTGTCATTGAACTGGTAATGCTGTGTATAGAAGCTTGGGCTGTATTGTCGGTCCCACTGATCAAAAGTAATCAAAATAAGCAACTTTAATTCAGAAACATATTCAAGTGTATGCAGTATATAAAACGAAAATTTTGAATCGTAAAATTTGATATTTTACGATTTATATTTATTCTTTATTCTTATAAAACATGTAACATAAATCCATAGAATACATTGTTTTACATATAGATGGATAATTGATGGTAAATTAAGGTGCAGCAGTTCAAGGCAAGCACCTAGGAATCCAGTCATCAAAAACACTCGCAAAAGTTTGAGTCACACTTCCACGGACGACTAACGGAGTAGCAAAACACGAGGTGTGGAGAAGGAGAGAGAGATAGGCGCGTAGGTGGAGATACTTCTACCTAGCTACCTACTTAAGGAGCTCCATACACCCATGTGTCACCCATACCCGAATAAATTCTGAACTGTCGTGCTATATATAATATAAAATAAATAGTTGCCCAAGATTACCCTAGATGTCATTGTTATGTTGCAGTGCCCATCATGGTGGCCCAGACCGTGCTGCTGGGCCCGCAGTCCAGCACCGTGATGTGCCCCCGGTGCAAGGTCGCCGTGACCAGCTGCGTGCGCAGGGAGCCTGGCATGCTGGCCTGGATGTCGTGCGGGTTCCTTGCCATTATCGGGTGAGACCAACAAAACAATTGTTGTCTTCGAACCGAGTCTCCCCAGCCTAGAGTTCGAAGCCTCCCTAGCCGCATCAAAAAAGTGACGACGCAAATTTATTATACGAATGAAGGAAGATTATTTTCAGTATTGATGGGATGATGTTAATATGATTTTATTAATTTAGGGGTTTTTGACATAACATAATAAATATATAACATATAGCAGAAGATAAAAAAAGAAAAAAGGTGGTAGAAATGGAGAGAAGGTTGAAACTATTGTTGTGGTAAAGTGACAGCAAGATGTGTTAGTAGGTAGAATGATCGGTTAACATTGAGATTGTGGTGTTTCATAAAAATAACTCTCTAAACGTACATAGTAAGGCTAATTTTGAAAGTCAATTTCTTATTATGGTATTTACATGAACGGTGAATGAATGAGTTTTATGTGTAAGATGTTCTACTTCTAAGAGTATGGAAGTGTACGGATTGCCGGGTCGATCCTAATGGAATGTGGAAGGATATTAGTTTTAATTGACTGGGACAGTCAATATGGCCGTGCAGTTGTTTAAAGAGAAGTATTTGGTCAGCACGTGTTCTTCGATATTCTAGGTTTTCATATTGTGGAAGTTTGCTGAATCTAAATAGGAGTTGAATGATAGATTAGATCTAACATTCAGATATCGAATAAACTAATCTGCCATGGTTTCTAGATTTGAGATGTGTAATTTTAATAGAGTTAAATTGATATTTATAATATCATTATTAAATACTAACTAAATGTATTAATTAGAAAGATATACATATAAAAACAATTTTATCGAAAAATAATATTGTTGCGCTGCCGGGATTCGAACCTGGATCTCTTTTCCAATCCGAGGAAGAGTATTACCAATTATGCTACAGCGACATTACTTTTGACGACAAATTTTCAAGATCCAGGTTCGAATCCCGGTAGCGCAACAACAATATTTATCGATAAAATTGATTTTGTATGTATATCTTTCTAATGAATAAATTTAATTAATATTTAAAATATCCCAGAGCGTCTGTTCTGAATAATTACAACTTTGCAATAAGAATGTGGTCTCCTTAATATAATTATTTGTGTGTTTTATAATCTACATATATTAAATAATATACGTATAAGGGATTATTTAGTAGGGGAATCCGCGTCAAATAGTCCCGAAGAAGGAATCATTACTCATTTGATATGCATTTCCCATGACCAGCATAGATGTCACTAATGAGAATCTTATTTTTTATAAAATATGGTGGAATTATCCTCAACAAGTCCGCGTGTTCACCGGAGAATTTTGTTGTCACATTTCAGGTGCGTGTTCGGCTGCTGCCTGATTCCCTTCTGCATCGACGAGTGCCAAGACGTCCACCACACCTGCCCGCAGTGCCAGACCTACCTGGGAAAGTACTCGAGGATCAGATGAGCGTCTCCAGCGCGAGCCGACCCTAACCGGACCCCCCTAATCTAACGACCCCACCATCCGTGCGTCGCTGTTCCATAAAATGTAATTATCATAAATGAAGTGCACTTGATCGCAATTGATTTATTAAATACAACAAAAATATGAACGAGAATTTCTTTATCACATTTTGAAAATTTCACAAAATTGGCAATGATCAGTGGTTTGCTATAAAAGTTACTAAAGTAAAAAAAAACTGCGAGAATGGGTTGTTTGACTGTAAAAATCGAAAATCGTTGGTTAAATATGGCGGACTCTACACAGCTGTTTCAAAAGTCATCTGTCACGTTGACACATTAAAAGTTGCAGAACACGATAATGAATCATTCAATATTCCGCTATTTTAGGGTGACAGTTCGTTATTTAATACATAATTCATGATTATTATTTGTCTTGCCACACTGTGAAGCGAGATTTATTATCTATGCTTTGACAATAGTAAATTTGACGTATCAACAATTGGCAAATGCTTTTTTACCACGAGCGATGGTAAAAAGTGACTAAATTAAAAAATTACCACGGTAAAAATTGTGACCTTGCATGCGCTTCACACACATGGCCGTGTAGGGACTCACTTAACAACCATATAGGGCCGAAACCCAACCAACCAATCAGCATACATCATTCATCGTGACGGACGCTGCCCTAGAAGCCAGCGACTACCCTTCCGCAGACCGCCCTTTCACCTACAACATCGAGTGAGCCACTCCAGTATTCAACCACACACGCGCATTTGACTATATACCTACTCATCGAAGACGCTTTGGTGTAATTCATCCACCAATAAACGCTTACCTTTGTGAGTGCTCATTTATTTTAATTCCTTGCTCTAGACGAAGCATAAATATTTTTTTAAGATTAGTGGAATTTTGTGGAATATCGGGAGATAAAGAAAGGATGGCACTTACTTGTATATCTGCCTATTTCTAGAAGCTGGTTCTGGTTGTATCCCTGGGTCCACCAATTCACTCGCGACGCAGAATTGTGTAACAAAACACTTGTTGACACTCGCGTTAAAGGAATTGCTTGTTTCTATTAGCGGGATTTAATTATTGTTATTTTCTTAATTAATATAAGCGGTAGTAAAGCAGATTTACAGCGACGGCAGAGTGCCGTGATCGGTTCCAAAAAGAGCAGTGAAGTCGTTCGGGCGTATTAAACTGCAGGGATATCTTCTTTCTCACTCGTGCCTAGAGAATAGGTTGGGAAAGAGAAGAGGAAAGGATATCTTTTGATAATTTAACACGGTGTGCGTGAGTACATTAAACGGCGCTAACAATTAGCAAAATCAACTTAGTGGTTAAAATCTATTATTTTAGATTGTTAACTTTGTTATATCCGTATACATTGAAACCCCATTTTTACGCGCCCAGAATTCACGTTTTCCCGCTATTTGCGTTCAATTTTTACAATCGCATTTTATTTTAGTACATTTTGTACCCGCTTTTACGTTTTTATTTCCCGCATTTAACATTTGAAATATTTAAAGTTCAAATTAATTCATAAACATATTTAATTAAATGCGCGACTATTTAAAATATTTGTAATTAATATTAGGAAGCAGAAATATGTAGTTTCTATTTATAGACACGTGTGCGCCTGCAGCGCTCGCGGTCTAGGTTACACGAGTCGTATCAGAGGCAGCCAGACGGTATATTGGGTCAACCTGTGCTTGTGTTTTAAAAGTGTAGGTCGTGTACATACAATTTCAATTGTCGTGTCTCAATTTACATTTTTCAAAGAAAAACATTATCGATTCAAGAGAAAAGGAACATTCTCGAAAAACTGAATACACACATCGGTTCACGTGTTTCGCTCGCGCGTGATTTGAGGATACCCATTACAAGCTTGGTTACGGTAATAACGATTGAAAAAAGTGCGATGCTATGTGGTCCCATGGCGAAAAAACGCATCTACATACGATCTTGGAAGAAATCCTTACGCCAGCAGTCCACTCTCGCCGAGGCATGGCGAGAGTAGCCGAGCACGAGAATGTTCTGCAGCTCTCGACTTACATCTCGTGTCGACACCGGTCATTTCGTGCCATCTCGCTTGGCCACGCACGCCTCGCGGGGCGAAGTGAGGCGAGGAGCCTCGGCGGGAGTGAACTGCTGGCATTAAAGAATGGTTTGTCAGCTCGCGTTCCAGCAATATGCCGGTCGACAGTCAAATGGCTAGAAAGATCGTTTCAAGAAGAGGCATTCTGTCGATTTGGAGATCGATCCATCCAATTACAACGAAAGAAGATGCTATGAGGCGTATTGATGGCCTTAAAAGGTACTTTACTAGCATTGAAAACATTTATATTTATAAGATCGAAAGATTAGCACAAAAATATGTACCAAATTCATATGCGTGATAATCTAGATAAAAAATCATTTTCGCTTTATAATTATTTTCTTCTAACCCCCAATCTAAGTTTTCCCTCTAATTAATTAAAACGGGGTTGCACTGTATATCAAAAATAAACATATTCACGTAAAATAAATAATCCCGGTCCCAAGATTATTCAAAAGATAAATATTATCTGATGTCTAAAAATACCTTCATTTATAGAGCAAGTGTAAGATAAAATATCAAAGTATGTACTGACCGGTGATCGCGTTCATGTTTCTTTATTACCGCTACGGCCATCAAGAGTTTTGTAAAAAGGTGCAAACTTATCGTACAAAACAAGTAATCGTTCAAAAGACAAGTGCGTTATTTTCAATAAATTCTCTGATTATCACAACAGCACTCTTTCGCCTTTAATTTCGAATTATAACAGATTAAAAAGTACCTAACACGAAAATTATATACTACTCGTAAAATTTGATGCATTTGTCTATGTCTATGTCATTTGACGTTTGACTTATCTGTGATTGTGGCGTCCACGCTACGGATTATGTGTCATATTCCTTCTAGAAATATAATATAACGCAAGGTAAGTTGATCTTTAACATTCTTATATAGTATAACCCCTCTCACTCTCTCCAAGCGTGAACCTGATTTTAAATTGATACGCACTTTTTTAACGCAGTCACATGACACAAACCTCCGAAAAATCATATTATGTATTTCTTTACATTCTTTGAGTGCCGTCTTCTATCAAAGGTTAACGTCTAAGTTGCAGTATGCTGATTTATTCCGCGCGAAACGTATAAGACAGTGATGAGCTCTAAATCACAAACCGTGACTCAATCGCTGATGTCTTTTAGTCACACTCACTATCAGTGATTGAATATCTGGGAATATCGTGATTCGTGAAGCAAATTTTTTTTGTTAAATATTCTAATGATTTTGTGATGCCGCCATTTAAATCGATTATCATTCGAATCAGCGCCATCATTGGATTTTCCGTCATTTGATTAGAGCCATCTATTGGAATCTGTTTTTTTGGTAATATTTATGTCAAATTGTTTGTTCGTTTTTTTTACATTTTGTAGGTATGTGTATGTATGTATTGTGTAATAATTTTGTACTAATTAAGTTTTAATAATACATATAAATAAATACGCTCTAAATTATGTTATCTTTATTTGTTTGGTGTATTGTGATATTAGAAACTGTGATCACAGTCACAGTTTTCAATCACTGATATTATCGAATACCAATCACAATCACACCAGCGAGTCAAGAGTAGCATTTTTCTCATTACTAGTATAAGATTGCCGTCATTAAGCCACTCTGAGGTTACGCAGCCAAAACAACCTCACTCTTCTAACGCCTCTATTTCCTTCTTATCTCATGGAGAATGTGTCCCAAGTATGCAGCTTTCCTTCGTTTATTGGTTGTTGTTAATTCTATGTAGGTTTACCATAATTATGAAGTTCTAAACCGACACAATTATCGCTTGACATTTGGTTCTCGGAGTACCACATTTTGGTTCAAAGCACTTTGAGATCAATTTGAACGTACTCTATTCACTGTATTAGTGTCTGTTGCGGGTCAGTATCAGGTGTTCTTTTGAGAACAGTTGATGAGAGCCCAGTTTTGCACCCAGGTATATGCAGGGTACGTGCGAATTTCGAAGGCGACAGATTCACAGTTCTCTTCGCTTCTTAATATATTTTCATTGGCAATGTGGTTCTGTATTCTAAGTTTAAATATATTTATTATGATTTCTAGGTGCAACACTGGTAACAAGAAACCACTTCATCGGTAGGAACATGGATTGTTTAAACCAACCTATTTCTGTGGTAAAAACTGAACCGGGGCTCCGAGATGAGGCAGACTACGCTGAAGAGTACAGCGAAGTAAATACTAGTCCGAATATTAATGCTGTCAAATCTGAACCAGCTCCCTTCGCTTGGAGTGGTAATGAAAAATATAGCGGTGAAGATTTCTATTCTGATATAGACATATCACATTCCGATATAAAGACAGAGTGTTTGAGATACTCCAGCAATTCTCCTCAGTATTCTAGTAAGTTTATTTGATGTATTCCTTGCTAGTAAATGGGGTTCTACACCAATCACAATTTTAAAATAATTATCTTTGTCAGTTTATATTCTCGTCACCCTAGCGGCAATTATTTTCATTACTGAGAAATCTATATTAAAATGCGAAAATCCCTTATTATATTGCTTTATCAATACGTCATGTAGTATATGTTAAAATATAAATTTCTCACATTAGCTTTTGTTTTTCTTCTTTTTTCTGTTTTTGTGGTTATTAATTGTAGATTTCGCAATTCTGTAGCATTGTGTGTGGAACCAATTAAAAAAGTTGCAAACATCTACAAGGGTGGGTCCGCCTCTTCTAGCACCCCTTTATTTAGTACATTTTGTCTTTATTTCCAGTAAGAAAAAACAAAATATTAGTTAAATGATACATGGTGATTATCTTAAATTAATACGATTATTATCAACATGTTATTAAAAGCATACACATGAAGGATAGAGTTAAATAGTTAATTTGAAGTAATGATAGTGAAAAATGAAAAATTGGGAAGATTAAGATTTTGACCTGTTTCTTTTTATTTTCCTGGTTACACTCCGGTCTTGACAGATCCTTTTAAATTATCAATCTGGACGTCCTCAATTTGACTAAACTGAAGTCGTACCGTGTGCTTATTCGAAGCACTCAATGGTTAGAGTTGTTTAAAGTCACCAATCTACACGGACACGTGTTCAAGACAACGAACTCAGTTTTCTAGATGTATTACTTATTTATTTACCTGCTTAAATATAAGTGTAATATTACAATAACGTAAAATATTTGTTCTGATTTATTTATTTTAAAATATATATATATGTAAAAGTCCACATGGGCGATAAACAATTAATGTATTGAATCAATTATGTACACATGTCGATTGTCGCAGCTGCTTCGTAGCTTCTGCCAGGTTGCCATATCGTCTAGTCCACTACAAGCTCTTCATTTTGCATCTCCTCATTCCAGCCATCATCTATCTTTTGAACTCTGAAACTTTGGATGCATTATCTAATTATGTTCGATCAATTTGTTTTTTTTTCAGAAATGAACTACGCAAGAAAGCCATCAAACAATTTACATCAAACTCAAGCCGTTTCTTCTGAGAATGCAGAACGTGAAACAAACGCGGGGACTTTGTTCACTGAATGCAGTGAAATATTTTCAAAAAAGGTTCCTTTTAAAGAAGAACTATTGTCGTGTTCCGATCATTGCAATTATAAATCGCACACTGAACTTCACATAAAAAGGAACGCTGAACCAAAATCATTCTCTTGCCCCAACTGTATCTACAAATGTGCCACGAAAGGAGGCTTGAAGAAGCATTCTCTCACTCATATCGGAGAGAAACTGCTCTCTTGTTACAGCTGCAGTTACAAATCATCGCGAAAACAAGATTTAATAAAACATTTGATGATACACACTGGAGAGAAACCGTATTCCTGTTCTTTATGTAGTTATAGATGTATTAGAAAAGAAACATTGAGTAAACATGTTATCATTCACACTGGAGAGAGACCATTTGCTTGTTTCCGCTGCAATTATAAATGTAATACGAATGGTAGCTTGAAGAGACACGTGGTTTCGTTCCACGGAGACTTTTCTCTCTCTTCTCCTTACGAGAAGAAGGAATTAAATCCCTTAATAAATCAGGTGTATCCGTCGGCTGTTGGTAAACTGCTTTTGTGTTCAGACTGCAATTACAAGTGTTCCTGCGAACATGATCTGAAGTATCACGTCATGCTCACGCACACAGAAGATAAGTCGTTTTCACATTTCGGACGAACGTACGCTCGGTCGCGAAAATCTGAAATGCTCACCGACTGCGAGCGAAGATCGTTTACGCACTTTGGTCGCACGTATTCTCAACTGCGTAGAAAAGGTCTAGTAACCGCGGCTCTTGAGAGTTCCAATACAGCGTCGCCGAAGATGCGAGATGCGCGAGACACCAAATTAGAGGGTGACTCAATTTTGGAGACAAATACTGATATATTCCATTGAGTTGCATTAAAAGTGTAGGGGCGGCGATTTAAATGCACTGCTATACGACGAACGACTCGAGCGTCACTTGGATTGAGGACGCAGGCTGCAGCCGCTTTAATCAATCTCGATCGCTCGCCGACGTGGCTGACGAAGACGTGTTCTTCTGTTCCACCAAACGCCGCCGACTAGCCACTCCACTCATCCTCTTCACGCTCCGTTATCTCCTGTATTATTCCTATTCTGACACAGTAAATGACTATACCAACTACGCATTTCATTCTAACCATCCTCCACAGAAGAAAGAACAAGGATTGTTTATTATAAGTTTATCTGCGTCAACAATGAACAACAAATATTGCATACATTTTTATATAAGGTACCAAGATCAACTTCCCGTCGAATTTTGAAACTGGACTTTAAACTACACCCAACTGGTGCAAGATTTAAAACCCGATGATTGGATATCACTAAAAAGATTCGTTCAGACAATGTTGAGCTCACTGTCTTTCACTGAGCCCACTTGATACCCTCGTATAAATGGGAATAGTTAAATTTGATGTGGAATGTTGGACGTATTAGGAAATTAGAAATTAACCAGTGTCAAACGAACGTGAGGTACTCCCGACTTACCCGATAGCCTAATGCTAACGTTCATTGTGTCAGCATTCAATCAGACCATCGAACTCACTACGAGAAGTGTTGTGAGCTTTCTATCCGTACACGAATCAGGTTAAATTAGCAGGACGTGTCAAGTACAAAATATGTCAAGTTTATTTTATATACGAGTTTGCCAAAAACGCGCGCGATGAGTTCAAAAAAAATCACATACAAAGTTTTGCATAGGGTGCTAAAATATTCACAAATCTATCTCAAGGATTAGTTATTGTGTGTTGGCACAAAATAAACTCGACAAATGAGACCACCACTGCAACAACACTGCATATCGGTTTTGGACAGATCTGAGTTATTTATCTTCTTGGGCATCGAATGATTTATTAAACAAGCATATAAAATAAATAAAAATAATATTACACAAAATAAGTGATCTTTACTGCAAAACTGTATATTGTCCAAGATGACCGACGCTCTGTCTATCTATTAACATTTGTCAAGAACGATATACAGTGTTGATGCAGGGGGGGAATCTGAAATATTAATGGAAATGCTTACGTACATATTATTAAATAATTTGTATTTTTTGTTTATCTTTTCTAAACAGGCAAACTAGGATATTTTGTTTTTTAAATAGATTTATATTATTGTTATTAATTTGAATGTTAATTAAGATGAAAATTGTTATTATAACATCTACTCTTGTATGCCTATACGCCTTAAATAAATAAACTAAATTAAAAAATTCTAAAGTTGGTATTAACGTATTTATAAATTCGATGACAGTTGCATTATTCGTTGGAATTGTTATTGTTAATTACGCGGCCGTTATAAAACAATGAACGTGTAATCATGTTAACAAGCTAAACTATTTGTTCTAGAGTAATCTATCGAAAGAATCAACGTATTCACGTAAAAGCCCACATGGAGCCTTGTAGACGAAGTTTCTCGACAAATTTCATCAATTTTGGTTTTAAATCAACAGAACATTTTGGCTTGGGGCTCAAATATACGGAAATAAATTCATTCTAGAAGTTTTAACTGCAGGTACACGAATTTAATTAATATATATATCAATTTATTAAGATTGCTCAAAAGATAAAAATTATCAGATTTATAGAGCAAGTGCAAGATAAAATATTAAAGTATGTACTCACCTGTGATCGCGTTCATGTTTCACTATTACCGCTACTTACACCAAAGTTTTACAAAACGATGCACGCTTATCGTTCGAAACGAGTCATCGTACAGAAAAAAGTGCGTTCCTTTCTACAAATACACTGATTATCACAATAGCACTCTTTCGTCTTCAATATCGAATTCAATATCACATATTCAAAAGTACTTAACACGAAAGTTATACACACTTGCCGTATTTATCTATGGCGTATCATTTGACGTTTAACTTATTTGTGATAGCGGCGGCTATTTCTGCCAGAAATATAATGAAACGCAAGGTAAGTTGATTCTTAGAGACATCACACTTCAATGTCTCTGTGATGAGCTCATTTTTTAGTGTTTCTGTTTACAATTTACCAATCAAAAACATTTTATAATCGGTGACAGCGAACGTCTAAAGTAACTTTTGATTTTATAGTGACTTTTTATCCCGCTAGGCTCGCATAGTCGCATGTTTCTATGGCCTACCTACTGTGAACTGTCAAGTATGTATAGACTTTGTCGTATTGTTTGTTCATTTTTTATCAAAATTTAACGTGCATTGGGTTAAATTATAATAAAAGTAGGTGGTATAGTAAAAAATATATGTAACAAGAATGTTGATGACACCAAATTGGCAAAACCAGGTAAACTAGATACTGGAAGACGGTCTTATTAGAAGCGACAGTCGCATGAGATGTACGGATGATGCGAGAGTTGTGGGTTATTATTTAGAATATTACCAATTACCCCGATTTGGTTCATTTTTTTTCCCGGCATAGTTGAGTCAAATTAAGGCGCTCGCAAATTTAAAAAAACTTATTACACTTTAAGGTTTCTCATTTTCACGGTGCATTTGACATTGAAGGCCATAGAAAATAGATGTATCATCCGATTCATTCAGAGATTACAGCACGTTTACCATAGATAAAAAATACAAGGGATTAAATTGCCGAATACGGCACGTCATCACATTTTAATTAAGGTAAGGTTCTAGGTTTGGTTATTTAATTAAAATTTCAATTCTATTTTCAGATAAGGTTAGGTTTGGTTTGGTTATTTTATTATAATTACAATTCTATTTTTAGATTAGGTTAGGTTTGGTTATTTAATTAAAATTTCGATTCTATTTTCAGATAAGGTTTTACTATTCTATTTTTAGAGGTTAGGTTTGGTTATTTTGTTAAATTACTATTCTATTTTTAGATTAGGTTAGGTTTGTCTATTTTATTACAATTACATTTCTATTTTGATTAAACACTTTTGTAAAAAAACTTGATTGTCTACTTAACTAACTAACTTACCATCACGCCGTTAAGCAGAGGATAGAGCGCCACACTCTTCTGTCCTGACACACAATTCTCGCCTCATCCAAGCTCGCTGATTATTGAGGCTTCTAATAGGGCCATCCTCCAGTACCTGGTTTACTTGGTCGTGCCAAGTCTTTCGCGGACTGTGCCATCAACACTTGCGTCATATATCTTCATTACGTTCCATAAGACCAAACCACCCTAGTGATCCTTTCTATGGTTTATGTATTAATTTATTTCTCTCTTGTCTATGATAAACGTACAAGGAATTTTTTTTTCAATTGGTGGAATTGTAAATTTATTCCGAGTTGTGTATCAGGACAGAATAGTGTGTCTCTCTATCCATTTCGCCTCTCCTTGCGTCGAAATGACACGATGGCACGTCAGTTATATATAGATAGATAGATAATTAGAAAATAAATTGGACGTGTTGGTCAGATATAGGTCATTTGTGACTGATATTTCAATACTGAATGTCATACTTCGACCAAGGCAATCGTATCTTAATAATACCTTGTTGGTGTAGTGGTAAAGACGCTGGCCTAGTGATCTAGTGGTCGGTGGTTCGCGCCTCATTCCAGGACTCCAGCAAGTTAATCCTACTTTCATAATACAATCGTTTAGCTTAGTTTGAAAATAGTAAGAATATTGATGTGTTCCGTGTACTCATGTCTATTTAAAAAAAAAAAAGATGAAAATAAAGCGTTACATGACTTCGCCACATGCATTATACCATCCCTGAAATAATGACGCCTTTCTGATTCGTAACGGTCCCACCTCATCTACAGATCATTGTATTTTGTTTTCGTGTCTTCAAACATTATTTGAATTTTATTTCGAAGTTCAAATAGTGTCTGGTGTATTAGTGTATGTTGGAGATCGGTATCAGGCGTTATTTTGAAAACGGTTTTGCACCCATGTATATGCAGGGTGCGTGCAGATTGTGGGGCGACAGATCCACAGTTCTCTTCGCTTCTTAATATCTTTTCATTGGCAATGTGGTTCTATGTTTTATGTTTAAATATATTTATTATGATTTTCAGGTGCAACATTGGTAACAAGAAACCACTTCATCGGTAGAAACATGGATTGTTTAAACCAACCTACTATTGTGGTAAAGACTGAACCGGGGCTCCAAGATGAGGCCGACTACGCTGAAGAGGACAGCAAAGTAAATGCTATTCCGAATATTAATGCTGTCAAATCTGAACCAGTTCCCTCCGCTTGGAGTAGGGATGAAAAGGAAAGCGGTGATGACTTGTATTCTGATATAGACATATCGCACTCCGACATAAAGACGGAGTGTTTGAGTTATTCCAGCAGTTCTCAGCATTCTCGTAAGAACCGTTTCTCTAATTTACTCACTGCTTAATTGGGGTTTTACACCAGTATGTCAGGAAAGAATGCGTTCCCAGAAGAGACGCCAGTTGCTAATACAGGTCGCCCAAAAAAAGTGGAAACATTTCGTAAAATCGATATAATTAAATCAAAATTAGTTTAACTATATCAACAATAGCTTAAATAGTTTACTAATTTACTTACCTATAATTTCCGGTCGCCATCTTTGATTATTAATTTTCGCATTGTTTATATTTGATTTTTTCAAATTGTTGCCCAGAATGACAAAAATCACTGTAAAAGACCGTATTCTGATCAAAAATTTGCGAATTGAAAAACGTCGGGGTGCTAAGAAAATGATCAAAGAGTTTCAAAACAAAGCCTGGAGTATAGCTAGTGTCAGTTGGGTTATCAAACAAATTGACGACCCCGGTACGACGGAACGAAGGCCCGGAAGTGGTCGACCAAGATCTGTTGGAACTCGACAGAACATTGAGCTAATCTGCTGTCAAGATGATAATCCGCACAGTCACAAAAGTCCACGGGAAATAGAAAGAGAAACTGGTGCACCACGGTCGTCGGTTCAACGTATTTTAAAGAAAGATTTACAACTTAAAACGTTACAAAGCGTGTGATCGGGCAGAAGCTCTATGAAAATGACGAGTTGAAACACTTGCAACGCAGTCGGCAGCTACTTGAAGGATTTCCTAATGAGAGAAGTGTACGGAGCATCTGGTTTACAGACGAAAAGACATTCACCCCTGCCACGCCAGTCAATTCTCAAAATGATGGTGTCTATTTCGTAGGTTAGTTCCAGAAAGGCGACTTATACGAGAACGTGACCATTTCAGCAGCGGTATTCTGGTATCAGTTGGTGAGTCTCGAATGGGTAAGAGTAGTGTTGTGTTTGTCGGACGAGGCGCCCAAGTAAACACTGAATATTATTGTGAACATGTTTTCAGACAAGGTGTGATGTCTGTAATTCAAGCGACATGTGGTTCCAATGACTGGACATTACAGCAGATGGAGTTCCATCTCACACAGCCAAAAATACAATAAACTTTCTTCGTCGTAAGAATGTTTATTTTATCGAGTCAGGCATGTGCAGCCCAGATTTAAACCCAGTAGATTATATAATATAGGGTGTTTTACAAGAAAAAGTCTGCCTTCGGCGAAAGTTTTCCACAGTTGATCAGCTCAAGTTGGCAATAATTGTGGAATGGATAAATCTGAGACAGCGCTTTATTGACAGAACCATAAACGAGTGGCGTAGGTGCTTAAAAAAAGTCGCCGAGATACAAGGAGGATACATTGAACATGATTTCTGATTAGCTAAATTTTGGGCAAAAAAAATTACATTAATAATTATAATTAATTATATTATGTCGCAGTTTTGATCCAGCTCCGCGGTTTCCCGAGGGAGACTTGAAGCAGGCTAATATGTCGTATATTTCACCACAAGCTCTTCACTCGGCATCTCCTCATTCCACCCATTATCTATCCTCTGAAACTTAGCGTGCATTATCTAATCATATTCAATCAATTTGTTTAATTATTTTTTTTCAGAAAAAAACAACGCAAGAAAGCCATCAAACAATTTACATCAAAGTTCGTCTCGTCAACCTCAAGCTGTTTCTTCTGAGAATGCAGAACGGGAAACGACCGCAGGGTCTTTGTTCATTGAATGCAGCGAATTATTTTCAAAAAAGCTTCCTCTAAACGAAGAACTGTTGTCGTGCTCCGACCATTGCAATTACAAATCGCACAGTGAAGTTCACATCAAAAGGCGCGCTGAACCAAAAGTGTTCCCCTGCCCCGACTGTAAGTACAAATCTGCCACGAAAAGTGGCTTGATGAAGCATTCTCTGGTTCACGTCGGAGAGAAACCGAAGCCTAGGTACAACTGCAGTCACAAATCGTCGCGTAAACGAGATTTATTAAAACATTTGATGATGGACACTGGTGAGAAACAGTACTCCTGTTCTGAGTGCACTTATAAATGTATTAGAAAAGAGACATTGACTGAACATGTTATCAATTATCACGGAGAGAGACTATTTGCCTGCGTTCGTTGTAGTTATAAATGTAGCACCAATAGTGGCTTGAAGAGGCACATGATTTGTTTCCACAAGGTCTTTTCTCCCTCTTCTCCTTCTTCTTCTTACAAGAAGAAGGAATTTAAACCTTCAATAGATCAGGTGTATCCTTCGGCTGTGACTAAGCTGCTTGCGTGTTTAGACTGCAGTTTCAAGTGTTCCCACGAACATGATCTGAAGTGTCACGTTATGCTCATGCACACGAAAGATAAGTCGCATTTCGGACGGACGTACGCTCGATCGCGAAAACCTGAAATGCTCACCGACTGCAAGCAAAGTTCGTTTACGCATTTTGGTCACACGTATTCCCAACCGGCGCGACAAGGTGTAGTAACCGCGGTTCTCGAGAGTTCAAATACAGCCTCGATAAAGATGGAAGATGTGGGGGACACCAAATTAGACGACGATGACACAATTTTGAAGGCAAATAATGAAATATTGGATTGAGTTACCGACTGCATCAGAAGTGTACGGGCGGTGATTTAAATCCACCGCCAGAATCGCCTCTCCTATCCGATGAACGACACTTGGGTTGAGGACGCAGACTGGACTGTTCGCTCGCTAATGACGCATCTTCTGTTCCACCGCACGCAACGACCCGATTCGCCCTTTACTGAAGCTCCTCCATCTCCTATATTCGTCCCTTAACAATAAATGACTCTATACCAATTGCGCGTTTCATTCTCATCCCCCCACAGAAGAAAGAGTAAGAATTGTTTCAGTTAATCTGTAAGGGTTCGGATCATGAGAGACTCTCGACTTATCCAATACCATGATTAAAACGTGTGTTGCACCAGCATCCAATCAGACCATCGAACTCACTACGAGAAGAGTTGTGAGCTTCCATCCGCACTCTTCCCAAAACAATGCGTACACACACGTAATGCTTGCGATTATTACCCTTGTGTTATTCATTATGATATATTGAATACTCAAAATGTCCGTAGCTAGAAAGTATCCAGTAAAAGGATCAGACACACTAATAGACTTACATTCTCTCGGACGAGTCTAAGGAAGTGGAAATGTAAATGGTAATTAAATAAACGCTTAAACGAGCATTGCCTATCCGCACATATTTATTACTAACTCCAATAAACCAGATCATTTAAACATCAGCGTGTTAAAACTTGAGTCGAGTTAGTCTATTTTTGAACTAATCTATGTTCAGATAGTTTTGTAATAGATAGCAAGGCCACATGTCGTTGTCTGCGAAAGAAGCGCGCCCTAAGTGCACCCGAACGAAACAGCACACACTGAACGCAGCCAGAGACCAGTGATCCCAGTGGTGAAAGGGACTCGAGACCTTCACTTCCTCTCAACTCCTCGCAGCCTCGGATTGTACACTGCATATTGACCTCTTTAAATTCCATACACCAGTGTTGTATCACATCCAATTCTTGCAATGTATATTGTGACATTACAAACTGATGTCACGTTCGAAATTGCCCCGTCACTTGTTTTAATGCCCAGTACCTCGTAATCACGAATAATGCACTCAGGTTGGTACCGCAGTCTGTTATAAGTGTTATAAAAACGGTCACCACATATGGTTTTTTTTGAATTCATCGCTCAGAGTTGTCAAAATAACGCAGTTCACTGCTGCGGCCAGCGATTCCAAGATGAAACTGTGAGCATCCAACGTACTACGGTTTTGGTGTCATTACTACTCCAGACTACATTACACATTATTTTCTACAATTCTGAATACAAATCCTATTGCGTCGGCCTGGATGCTGAGAACTCTCTACGATGATGGAGATAGAACGCTATGATGGAACATGCAAGGATTGATTGGATCTGTTGTAATATTTCGATCTCGTTGTCACAGGCCTCATGAAGATTGTCGAACTCGCGCCCAACCCGACTTTTTTATTTTCTGTTGGTCGCTTGGTCGGTCCAACGGGTGAGGGATCTTCCTTTTCCTCTTCGTCCTTCGACGTGGTACACCACAACAAGCATCTCCAAGCCAACTTCCCTTCTCGCAAAATGCCCAAAATAATGAAGAATTGATCTCAGACAAATCATTGTGTCCGTTCTCGACATTCGCAGAATAAAGACATTCGTACGTTTTCCCATTCAAGTCTCGCGTAACATGTGTCTCCAGCACATCTCGAAGGTATCAATCCATCTTCTTTCCCTTCTTGCAATGTAATTTATCTTCATCTCTATATACATTCAGTATACAAAACAATCATATTCTGCGAGTATCAATAAACCTTTCATTCATTGTTTCATGACTTCTTCGCCAGAAATAGGTAGGCAAAATTCGAACCCGCGTTTTACCAGTCAATCCATCAATTCAATATCCCCCATAGTTTAATTAATTACATTTCAGATTTTTTGGGCAGAATTTGAAGAAAACAATGAGGGCTAGTAAGAAATTATCAATCAGATCAGTGGCGTACTCGCAACCACTCACAGCAGAAAGATCTTTATCAAAAACCCGATCTAGTTGGTGGTTACGTGGATTGTGGATCGAAACTACTATATGTCAATACTACGCGAAGTAAGAGGAAGTGTCGGACGTCAACCGCTAAGTTTTACACTCATAAAACTTCTATTAATGACATATTTATCTAAATTATCGTTTACACGCGGGCGAGAAAATATTTCTAATAATATAATTCTTTCGCAAAACCCTCAACCGTGAAGTAATAATTTTATATTTCAAATGAAAAGTTGCAAATCATACGTGCTCGTCAATGTTCGCGTGTGTTTGTATGACGTGCCTTTTCAAATATTTCCTTTGTGTAGATGTATAACTGCACACTTCACAGGAAAATGGTTTCGTTCCCGCGTGCGTGAGCATGTGACTCTTCAAATGCGGCTTCTGCGAGCACAGATAATCGCATTGATCACAGGAGAAAGGCTTCTCCTTGGTATGGGTGAGCATATGGCTCTGCAGATGAGCTTTCTGCGAACATAGATAATCACATTCGATACAGGAAAACGGCTTCTCTCTGGTGTGTATAAACATGTGTCTCTGGAGATGCGCTTTAAGCGAACAAGTGTAATCACATTCTGTACAGGAGAACGGTTTCTCGCCAGTGTGCGTGAGCATGTGACTCTGTAAATGCACCTTTTGTGAACACTTGTACGCGCAAATATGGCACGCAAATGGTTTTCTTCCCGTGTGCACCAGTACATGCTTTCTCAGGTCGTGCTTTCGTGATGTTTTATAACTGCAGTCTTTACAGGAGTATGGTTTCTGTCCGAAAATTAATATTTGTTGATTGTATTTTAGTTGAGATTCTGGATAATTTGTTCGCAGACGCAACTCGTCGCTGGTGGGGCGGCTCACGCGGCGCGTGACGTTCGATTCTGAAAGTAATATAAATATTTGGCATTAGGGGGTATTGGTGAATGAGAGAAAAACGAAAACTATATTATTGAATTGGGTAGAGGATTTTCGGGGCAAAATGGTGAAGGAACGATAAAAGGACAAGCCTATTTAATAAAAGATAGACAATTAATTGTTATAGAAAGGGGTTTAAGTGTACAACGAACATACACGTTCCAAGTGAAACATCTTTACGTTACCAATACGTATTTAGATGTGCATTGCGTAAAATGTCCAGAATTGCATTTCTTGTTCGATTCGATTAAAAGAAAAATAACAAATATTTATCGATCAAAATTCGTTCATTACGTTTTGACCTAACAAGTTCAGTCGCTAGCGCTTTGGGATGGAGCCAACGAATAACGCTGATAAATTATGTGACTTTTTTTTGTTTTACTATTTTGATGTTTCGCTTCCCAAATGTCCTCGTGCATTCCTACTTTCTTTAATCAGGGATGTCCGCCACCCGCGGAAATTAATGAAATACTAAAATTCTTAAAAATAATACTTACCTACGAGTCTGATGAGATTGCTGGAATTGTCTAAACATCTCTCCTGGAAATCGTGATCTGACATGTCTTCATCGATGTAGGCAATTTCACTACATTCTTCTACACCGCCTTCTCCTTCATCAGCGTCTTCTTCACCGCCGTTCTCGCCAGGAAGCCCTGATTCACACTTGACGGCATCAATAGCCGAGTCAGTGCGATTCATATTTCCAGAAAGTTTCTTGATGGACACCTGTTGCAATGGTTTTAATGCAAACTTGAAAAAATCTCTAATTGCTATTATCTGGAATAAAGATTTATTATTAACCTTAAAACTATAATTCTGAAGATTCTGAAGAACTCTTCGCCTCCGTGGAAAGAGCCTCAAAAAACATTGACTATGTAATAATCAGAGATAAATATGCACTTATCTAAGACTGTTATATCGATCCTACTTATTCGCCGCCATGTTGGCATTTTTACTCCACAAGGCAACCATGCCATGCTGCAGTGCAACACAGTATGGCTACCATAAAAAAGTCATTCACTGACCGGACAGAGCAGAAAGTACATAAAAAATTACAGTACAAAAGTTACAAAAAAAAGCATCCAAATGATACAAAACGATATCATTATGATTGGTATAACATCAGAAACAATTATGTACAGATACAGTAAACAGAACGGACTGGAGGACCAGCAGTCCCCTTGGATATATGGCTATTTAAAAACGAATACAGCAGCTACGCGTTTCCCTGACGTTTAATAAGATTAAGACGTCAAATTATAAGAATATCATCAAAAGAAGAAGCCCCTGGACCATAGTCCAAACAGCCTGGTGGGTAATCCACCACTGTGCTCAAAAGTCAATTACTGTCGAACTCGGTTACAATGAGGAAATACTTATTATCATTTTGATTCAGGCCTGCTTTCATACAATTCTTCACTGTTATAGTGAGCTCCCTTCACTGACATAACGTACAAAAATATTGTTAACAGGTGAATAAAATACACTGCACGGTCTAAAAACTCTAATTCTTGAGAAGTCATAAAATCGAAAGCAGCGTCTGCCGACGAGGTTCCTTATTATTTACGATTCTTTTCAGATTTGTGAATTCTTAGAAAAAACAATGTGTGACAAATTTAGCTGCTCCCTTCCTACTCGTTATAACCGAGTTTGACTGTATTTAGATTTTCTTAAACGCGCACCGCACGAAACCTTTAAGTTCGTTACGCGCTACATGTCCTTGTAGCTGGTGCGGCCCTGGAGATAATTAAATAAACAGAAGACCAAAATTATTATTATTGATTGACTGAGGCAACAACATACCACAAACTAATCTAAATCTCTAATCTAATCCAACCTAATTGTCAATCTGTCCATCTTGTTGGAGCATCACCGCTCCTTGCACATTCCGATTCTCAGTCTCTTCTAACAACATACCCAAAGCAACGCGACTTTTTTCAGAACGGAGTCCATGAAGAATGGGGACACTCTTTCGTTTCACGTCTTTGGAAAAACCCTGTAAACATTCACCATATAACTAGCGATGCTGCCGAGAGCACCCGGCTCTCCCGACCAAGCAGCAGCATCAAGGCTCATCATTGTGTATCAAAACTTATAATTTGTAACTTTCTCTGAATAAACCACGTGAATAACTGTAAGTACATTTTACTCGTGTAATGCCTTGTTTAAATCAATGCTGAGCATCTAACACCCCTTCTCAGCTTGCAAGGCACACCATTATGACATAAAATGGAAACAATATGGGTTGAACAATTGTGCAAAAGTGACGTATATTGTGCAAGATACGAGAATAGGTCTAAAAGAAATAGCGTTCATTGCTTATACAGGCTTTAATACCAAAACAAAAGCTGTTCAATAGTCACATATTATATTTTAAATACATGTTACCTGAACTTGTTGTCAGTTTGGGGAAGAATAGTAAAATGTTCACGTGTTTATTGAGTAGAAAATAATAGTTAAATAGGAACTCTTAATATTATTATTTAACTCTATCTAAACGTCAAGAAGCGTCGGGCATCAGATAACCATAGATACAACTAGATACGACAGACTAATAATTAATGTGGGTATTTTAAAGATATGTGCAACTGGGATAACAAACCTATCTTTCTTATCTATGAACAAACCTGTAATTATTGAATTTCGTTTACAGGCGTACCTCGAATAACAATAACTCACTTCAGAAGTTTTCTTTATAAAATATATAACACAATAAATATTTTATAAAGAAAGGTTGACCTGGGTGGCACTAGAATAGATATGCGTCTGAGTAAATCAGGAGTCTACTTTAGAGTTGGCTATTTTTTGTACGAAAATGACTATATTTATATACTATATAAGATAACAAATTAATGCCTCAATACAATCACAGAAAGCCCTATCTACAGCAGTGAACAAATGATTCTTCTAATTCTTCGGCCACCTAATGCGTCAGAGTAACAGCCCAGAAAATTAGATTGTCGTAGGCACAGAGTTGTAAAAATGCCTCAGCAGTGGATAAATGCGTTGCATCTAGCTGAAGAGACCCTGGAGTCAGCTATGGAGGCGGCCCAGGTCCGGGACATGAAGAAGGAAAGAAGAATTTCAAACTGGAGTTTATAACAATGACAACACAGCATTTTATTTGCTTAAAAACACTGCGGCATCATATTGACAAAAATTTCTGCCTAGCTGAATATAACCAAAGATGTCAATGACACGCCGTATTTTCCTTCATAGATCTTGATGCGTGTCGAACGCAAGTCGAATCCATTTGTAATTTGTCTATGGTTTCTCCTGTTTTCTGACATATGACGTTTCCTCCCCGGTACAGTAAATTAAATATGTTATTAAGTAAATACAGAGGACTAAAAGCAACTTTTTAGGCGAATATTTCGACCGTAGACAGAGAACTATAGGTACCCGCGTATATTTTAATTATTAACACAGTCTTGTTGCCAGGTTCGTAATATTGTAGAGCTTTGCTTAATTTGTAGTGTTTTTTGGAATATTCTGCCTTGTAACTGATTTCTCTGGCCGACATTTTGTATCATCCACTATATATATATATAGTTTAAGATTTCCGCAAGCACCAGTGTATGGAACTGCGCCTCTTCTAGGCAAGAACGCGTTTTTGTTGATGGCCGACGTTTAGCCACGGTAGCACGTGCCATTGTCAAAGCTCTGACTTAAAAAATTACCGCAACTTTTTTAGGTAATTAACTATTTGACATTTAACTCATTATAGGACTGCATAATTATAATTTTTTGTATCTCAACTCAATGGTAACGGATAAATTGCTTTACTTCACATTTTATATTTATTTTTAATTTTGATTATGTAAAAACATCCTGATATTGTAATTTTTTTCTTTATTTTATTCTAATTATTTTACAAATTATGTTAATGCCTAAATAGGGCGTGTATAATAATAATAAATAAATATTATAAACATTTCTATGGAAGCTGATAAGTACATTACATACATCTGAGGGATTCGTTTATATCTTTACTTTTTTATTCGTCGGTTTAAGGAATCAAATAAGACAATTTTTTAGATTCTTTGTGATGAATGAAAACAAGCTACTGAGTGAAGCAGCATGGACCTCACCAGCCCTGATAGTCGTGCCGTCGAGCCCGAGCCAGGGTCCCCCGCCGGTAGCGATGTAGACCTCTACACTGATATAGATATATCATATCCTGACATCAAGAAGGAGTGTTTGGATCATAACAAGAAAGCCGACTACGTCACGGAAAATATTTTACACAATAAGACAACCAAATCATCACCGATGGCTGAGTGTCACGCAAGTCTGCAGCGTGTTTTATTTTATTTTTATAATAGTTAAGCATACATTAATGTTATATATTTTAACACATGATATGTTTTTTTCTCACGCTTGCCGAGTAAAATGTGTCATTAAAACTACATTTAGAAAAAACGTTTTAAAATTTGTTATTTAACACTCCCGACCGGAACGGGATATAACATAACCCCAGAAATCTTTTTTTTAGAACTATTTATTAAATATTAATGATATTGAACTGGTATTCATTGTAATCCTTATAAATATTCCAAAGAATGCAACGCGCAAAAAAAATAAAACGTAGAGATAATAACTATTTATTCAATATTAATGATATTGAGCTAGTATTCATTCTAATCTTCATAAATATCCCAAAGAATGCATCGCTAAAAAAATAAAATAACAATGTATAGTAAGACAGTAAAAAGTAGAGAAAATGACGATTTTCCAAAGACATTCGGGACCATTTTATAAGTTAATTCGTCGTATTAGGTAACGGCAGACATGACCTACGTATTTGGATGAGTCACGTCTTAGATCTCTTCGCTGACTTAGGGCATGCACGTGCGCGGTGTATTCGCGAACGCGACACGTCCGGCTGCGTCATTCTGCTCCCGTAGTTTCCGACGGCCGGACGCTTATAAGTCATGACACTTCAAAATACTACGGTTTCTTATAAAATGACGACAAATTTAGTAGTATCTTGTTCGCATTGTATACGAAATTGAATTAAAATATGATAAAACATGCTCAAACCATAATACTTGATTAAAACGCAAATTTGAATGGGGTCACTTTGTACCCTGCTCAACCCACGACCCACGAACTTACTCATGTTGTAGTGAAGCTTTTCCCACGCCCTGAATATCATTATATTCATTAATATAAATCAATTTGAAATTAGTAGTAAAATTGGAAAACACCAGAATGGGCCATAATGAATATGAGATCATACAAAGAAACATCAACAATAAAAGTGGAAGGAGAAGAAGTCTCTCTTGGACTACTGCAGGTTAATTGAGTTTTTCCGCTGCACATTCAACACAGAAATGATCGCTGGAATAATAAATCAATTCAATGTTCTTTTCAATCGTTGTTGGCATTCTTGGCGATCGTCACATCAGATTCTATGGCATGAAATAAATCAATGAAATTGGACCCGAAGCAGGCAGGAATCTATTCTTTTTTTTTCTGTACGAGGGGCGACTTAAAAGCCGAGGGGCGCGCGTCTTCCCCCTCTACACCGCCGCGACACGGGTTAACGGACCGCGCAAAATAAGATCGTCGAGTCGCTTCGTTCTATATTTCTCAACCCCGCTGTAAATTGAATTATTTTTGATGAAGATTTTTCTAACAATAAATATTTTTGACATTTTCCACTGTCTTTCACTGAGCCCTCTTGATATGCTCTTATCAAACTAAATATGTGTATCTCAGTCTATTTCATAAATAAATCAATATTGTCATTTTTGACTTATAATATATCAGCGGATGCTAATTCGTAACAAAAATGTTACAACCCCTAAGTTTTCTAATAAAAAACATGTTTCATATTTATGTGACGTACACCAAACCATTCCTCCATAAAACATGATTTTCAGGTTCGCCTCGACCTACTTCATATAGAGGTAATTATATTTTGTTTTGAAGTCTTCAAACATAGTCTGACTTTTATTTCAAGTTCAGTTGGTGGTTTTAGGAAAATATAAATAATACACATTCATTTTATTAATTGAATTTTATTATATTAAATGTTATACACCTTATAATTTAGTTTTGAGACAGTGATAGATTTCTTCTTCTTTTTATTTACGGGCCTAATGAAACCGGAAAATCCATGACCGAAATCAACACAGAGCGCCATCCTTGGCATCGCCGTTGTGATCTAGTATTACATTATCTGTCTATTTACGTTCTGATCTTCTGCGTGTTACGGATGTCGTCTTCTATCGCTTCATGTCTCGCTCATTGCAACCATCTCGCTCCAAACTTCCTCGTCAGTTCGAGAGTTATATCTTATTCAAATTCCATGTTCTTTAACCTTCTACATTCTTCGGTTACGTTATCACGTATTGAAGCGTAAATCTTGCGCAAGACTTTATTTTCGAAGATCTGCAACTTGCTATTAATTTATAAACCTAAATCGTATCTAAGTACTTCTTTTAAAATAATTTTATATTTCTGGTGCTGTTTAATATTTTTATAGAGAATCAACTAATAAACATTACGTTGGTACATCTTTCTTCTTGATGTGAGACAGCAAGTGCCTCTTTAAATTACCACTAAGCGAACATTTAAATCTGCATATGAAACAAGAAAATGGTTTCTCCCGAGTGTGAGTGAGCATGTGAACTTTTAATGAATGTCTTTGAGAAAATGCTTTGCTGCATTCTTTACAGGAAAAGGGTTTCTCTCCAGTGTGTGTGCGCATGTGTCTTCGTAAATTAATCTTGAGCGAGCAAATATATCCGCACTCGTCACAAGAGAACGGTTTCTCCCCTGTATGTGTCAAAATATGATTCCGTAAGTCTTGGTTAACTGAACATTTATACTGGCACATATTACAGGACAGCGGTTTCACCCCCGTGTGCCTGCGTAAATGCCGTTGCAAATTACTTTTAAGAGAACACTTAAACTCGCAGAGGTTACATGAAAATGGTTTCTCTCCGGTGTGCGTAGTCTTGTGCATTTGAAGAGCTTGTTTACCAGCGCATGTATAACAGCACACGTTACAAGAGTACGGTTTCATTCCCGTGTGTGTGACCATGTGCCTTTTTAAATTACTATTCAACGAACATTTGAAGTCGCAGAGGCCGCACGAAAATGGTTTTTCACCGGTATGCGTGCGCGAGTGAACTTTCAACGAATGTTTTTGTGTAAATGCACTACTGCACAAGTTACACTTGAACGGTTTCTCTCCAGAGTGCGTGAGCATATGCCTTTCTGTATTTTTTTTCAGCGCACTAGAATAATTGCATTCTGTACACGGGAAACGTTTTTCTTCGGTGTGTGTAAGCAAATGTTTTTGTAATTTTTTCTTTAGTGAACAAGTGTATCCACATTCTGTACACGAAAATGGTTTCACTTCCGTATGTTTCAGCGTATGCTTTTGTAGATCATGTTTATTAGAACATTTATAATCGCAATCTTTGCATGACAACATTTTTTCTTCAGTGTGCCTTTGCACGTGTCGACGTAAATTATTATGTGATGAAAATGTAACGTTGCATACATCACATTGGAATGGTTTCTCTCCAGTGTGCGTTCGCATATGTTTTTTTAAAACGCAGTTAAAAGAACATTTATAATCGCATTCATTACACGAAACGGGTTTGTCTCTGGCATGTGTCTCTGTAACATGTGTAAGCATATGTCTTTGTAAATTATTATTGAGTGAACATCTAAAATCACATACTACACAAGAAAATGGTTTCTCACCAGTGTGTGTGAGCATGTGACATTTTAATGCATATTTTTGCGCAAATTTGTTTCCGCACTCATCACACGTGAATGGTTTCTCTCCAGTATGAGTAAGCATGTGTCTTTTCGCATTATTCCTCATAGTGCACGTGTAGCTACATTCGCTACACGCAAAAGGCTTCTCTCCGGTGTGTGTGAGAAAATGTCTTCTTGCATTATTTTTTAGAGAAAATTTTAAATCGCATGCATTGCACGGGAATTGTTTCTCACCAGTGTGCGTGCGAACATGTCTTAGCAAATTACTCTTTAGCGAAGATTTAAAGTTGCAAAGCGAACATGAAAATGGTTTATCGCGCGCGTGCGAGAGCAGATGTTTCTGGAGAATGCGTTCGCTTGTACAGGCATAACTGCATTCCTTACAGGAGAGAGCTTTCTGACTATCGTTATTGTATCTTGTAAAAAGCGATTTTTCTATGTTTTGTGCAGTATTTAATTGTTCTTCATGATCAAAATTTAAAATATCTAATTTTGTATCAGCTGACAGAGAAATCTCGCTTATCGGGACCTCATATCGAAGATCCATATCGGGATCTGTAAAAAAATAAACAGATAAACAAAACACACAAATACTAAAATAAATCAATAATAACTTAAACATTATTTTACCAAATAAACCCACGGCCATCTTGGATGGTATACAGTGTTGTTGCGGGGACTTAGAAATTGTGTATAATAGTATTTTTTTTATATTGAAGCCCAAGAAGGTATACAACGTTGTGGCATTCATAACTCAGATCTAATCAATACCGATA
Source organism: Eubasilissa splendida (assembly GCA_031772225.1). NCBI lineage: Eukaryota > Metazoa > Arthropoda > Insecta > Trichoptera > Phryganeidae > Eubasilissa > Eubasilissa splendida. The sequence continues at coordinate 2,279,357 of CM062872.1, read as the reverse complement.
TACAGTGTCGTTGCGAGGATAGTCTCATATGTTTTTCCGGAGGCTTTTTAGGGTAAAATGTGTCACGAAACTGCGTTACAAAAAGCGCGTAGAATAATTAATCCCACAAAATAAAAGAACACCGTCTGAACTTGAGATGCAATGATGTTCGTACGTGAACCGTTAAATCAGAAAAATATGTTCTACGCCGCAGTGAAAATGACAAATTATTCACGTGCATGCTCTCGACAACTATAACGGGACAAATATTACGTTATACTTGGTACCTACCGCGCACGAGATAGGTCGGGATGGGAATTGGCATCCACCAATTGTGAAAGAATTCTGGCTACCGTTTCTGTTCTGTTGACAGATCTTCATGTGCGCGGGCGTTAGTCCGATGTAAAAACAACACAAACATGGAGAAAAAGAGTGAGAATAATTAAATATGTTCGGCATCTGTGTTGCCTGGCACCGTGACTAATTTGTAATTCGCTAATACTGTGTTTAAATTTCAAGATGGAGACATCTCTTCTTCTTCTTCTTCTGACGTGACGGGAAATACTTTCAATTTCTGGAAGGATTTCTCCTGAAGAATGAAGGATGAGGTACGATTTGATCTCTGCCGCAAATCAGTACACGACGGGATAATTTTACAACCGAAGATGACGCAAGAAATTCATGGCGAGCTAAAACGCGATTGAAGATGTCTCAGCATTTCCTGACAGTCTGGCCAGTCAATTACAAGTAATCACGGGTTCCTCGGACATGACAATCTGGATGAAGGCTGTGGATCTCTGTGCAATGGACTATTACTTCGCCTGTAATGGTTGCAAAATAATTTTTGTTGTAATTGATGATATTGAGAGTATTGTAGTCCTATTTTTTTCTTTTAATTTTTTAATTTGAAATTAATAATTGTCTGCTTGTGTTGAACCAATTTATAGTATGATTGTTTTGCTACATTTAACCTGACAAACTGGTCAGATGATAAATTTGTGTAATGTTATTTCTTAAGTGAAGATTTTCACATTTTAAAGAGTCATGTGTTTTTATCACACTATTGCTTGGACAAAAAATCTGTTAACTTAGATATTTAAAAAGTAGTAAAATTTTATTATTTTTATTGTGGAAAAAATTGCTAATCTAATCTTTTCATCGTATCACATTCTAGTAATGGATCTCTTACTGCTTTCTACTTACTTAATCATATGTTTTTTTAAATATTAAATTAAGTGATTAAAATTTGTAATAATCTTTTATTTTTCCCTGAGTACGATGGCTGACATGACAGGCAAGAAGACATAATGGTAAATTCTGTAACCAAAGACTCACGCCCATCATGTGAACCTCTGAGCAAGCCGGTGGTGTGAGAGCATGGCGTCCTATCCTGACGATTACCAGTCACGTATAGGCGACCACGTCACAATAAGAATTTATTCGAGTATGGGTGACACGTTGAATCTCTTTAGGTAGGTATCTCCTCCTAAGCACCTACCCCTCTCTCTCTCTCCATAGCTCGTATTTTGCAACTCCGTTTGTCTGACCGTGTAAGTGTGACTCAAACCATTTTGTTTCTGGTCCACTGACCCTATTTTGGGATTTTTTTGATGACTGCATCCCCGAGTGTCTGCCTTGAACCACTGCACCTTAATTTACCATCAATTATCCATCTATATGTAAAACTACGTACTCTATGGATTTATATATGTTTTATATAGATAAAGACAGCACTTAAGGGTCTTAAGTACAAATTTTGCGTAAATTGCTAATAACTACATTAAATTTTTTTCATTTCAAATACTGCATAAACTTGAATATGTTATTGAATTAAAGTTACGTATTTATTATTATATTAGCTTTGATGGGTGGGACCGACAAGGAAGCTCTAGCTTCTAAACCGGGTCCGGAAAAGATTAGAGTTTTCGAACCGGGGATATCTGACTCGGATGGGCTGTCTCTATACCCTTTGATCAATCCATATAAAATTTTGCACAGTTACTCTTTAGAACCCTGGCTCACCAGATTTTAGCACCTGGCTGTAATCATACTCCAAACTCTCCTCTTTTATATCAGGACACGTCACGTCCACATCAGTGTTGAAGCTTTCGCCGTCTCCTCCCTCATCACCGCTGTCAGCCGGAGATCCTGGCTCAGTCTTGATGGGACAAGTCGCCGGATCGGTGAGATCCATGTTATTCGATATGTGCACTGAAGACCAGGTATATCTGAAAATGTGGACAGCAAATAAGTCGGGAAAAACAATATATTTATATTATTAACCCTAGATTAGTTATCGTTAAATAATACCATGTATCTATCGATACGCAAAATTGTCCGGCAATAAATACATTTAGTTCTTGGCCATAAATAAGAAATACGTTTAAAAAACAATTACTACTTAGTACAATCTGTGAAAATGTTCGTTTGGTGCATTTCATAGATGGCTTTTATACATAATCCTTGGTATTTTCTTGACCTTGTGATCCTGGGGGCGGAGTATCTTGTTCACCAATAACTTTAAAAATGGAACAACGAAGCTCTCTACTCAATTTAGGGATATTTAGCCTTCACTTAGTGGCTCTGATTCGATTGTTAAAGAGGGGAGGGATAAGGGCTGAGCCCTCTTGACTCCGACATATGAGGTAACTACAATAGTGTAAGATTTTTCGGGGGACCCTATTCGGGGAACATGGTGAAATTGTTTTTTTTTAACATAGATGGAAAAGGGATCCAGTCATCAAAAACACTCCCAAAAGAGGGACAGTGGACGAGACACAAAATGGATTGAATCACGGAGTTGAAAAACACGAGGCATGGAGAGTGAGAGGTAGGCGCGTAGGTGGAGTCCCACCCACGCAGGCCGTGCACTACTCTCCTTACGCAGAGATAGGTAGGAGAGGCGATTCAAATCTACCGCCAGCTCCTATCCAGCGGACGACGCGAGCTACACTCGAATTGAGAACGCAAGCTGCAGCAGCTGGCCCGATCGCCCGCCGACGACACGTCTCGCCCGTCGCTCGAGCGCCGAGCGGGGCTGAGACCAAAATCCGCCGGCTCGCTTTACTCTTTCATCTTCACGCTCCTCTATCTCTTGAACTCTTCCTATTCTATCTTCTGACCGAATAAACGACTCTACACCAATCACACAATCAGAAACTACCTCCACACCATTTTGCATTAAATTATATTTTGACTGTTTTTACCGTTCAATTTCGGTGTGGCAACTAGTACTCGCTATATTATTATATAACAAGAAAGTATAAAAACATGTCTTTGCTAATTGACCAATATTTATATTATATTACGCTATTAACGACTGTACTGCGTGTCATGTATATTACTCATTGTTCATTTGTCGCTAGACGACGTCGAATGCACTTTGTAGTGATCCTCTCAGTCAGTTAGCTCAGCAGAACTTTAACGCTCGAAGGAAGCTTGGACCGTGGAATGCAACGCACGTGTGTCGCGTCTCCGCCGGAATGGTACAAAACTATAGATGTTATAATATTATGTAAATGAAAACAAATTAAATTATAGCTTGAGAGCCGTCATATATAGACGTATATAGACAAAATGCAATTTTATCTATGGACGTAAACGTCAGTAAATATATTTATAATAAAAAATACTTTTGTAAGCCCAGCTAGACGAGGAATAACTTTTTTTATTAATTAAAATGATACCAACCTGACTATTGTTTTTATTATTAAGAAACACTAATTAATATTGCTGGGACAGAGCAGGGCGACACGGACACAACAAAACACAGTGACAGCCGCAGATCAACGGTACATCAACCATAGATAGGAACGTATGTAGACTACAGCGAAATACCCGTTACTTTGCTCAAAAAGTTATTCAAAAATGACCCTTATATTCTTCTTCCTTCCTCCAGCAATACAATCGAAGACATCTATTTTACGCTAGTCCCTATTGCTGACTGTTAAGTCTCCGCTACATACATAAATATTGAAAAAGAGTGTGAACCAATATAATTTTAAACATGAATTATATATATTAATTAGAAAGATATACATATAAAATCAATTTTATCGAAAAATATTGTTGATGCGCCACCGGGATTCGAACCTGGATCTCTTTCCAAACCGGGGAAGGTGCATTATCCAACTATGCTACAGCGACGATATTTTTAGCGATAAATTTTCGAGCCTATATGTTACCTTTTTGATATTAATACATTTAATCGTTCCATTATTTGAAAGAGGCATCTACCTTATTTTTACTGAATCTCAAATACCTTTGAGTACAAAGGACAAAACTTAATTTCGTAAACGCTTCACGAAATGCACGTTTACCAACTTAAAGCGTTCAAAATGTATATTGAAGTATATTGGTATCACTGGTTGGCCCACTCCCGATGCAGGTCGCAATCGCTTCGCACTTCATATAGTACAGTGAAGTGTGGTTAAGACGTTATTTAAACCGTTATTGAACTATACTTTAATGAAGTGTCTGAAGTGCGAAGCGAAGTATGAACTATGCAGTGTGATACTTCGCGAAATATACTTCAATGAACTACATGAAGTGAGCGGCAAACTCTATACATAGATAAGAGATGCCTCTATACATACGCAGTTTGCAGTTGGTAAGTTATTTGCTAATGTAATATGGTGTGAAGTATTGCACTATCGAAGCGATAGCACGACTTAAAAGTGCGAACTACGAAGCGTGGGTACAAATAACTAGTTCATTGAAATACTATGGACTTGTGTGAATCGTGTTTCATGAAACTTCAATCTAGTTGTCAGCTAAGCTTAGATAAAAAACAGAACCTGCCCATGTCCACATGCTCCACATGTGGCGTTTCGTGAATCTTCAATAAAGGTACTCTTTATAAATCCATAATAATCACAGTTTTTTACAATACTATTGGAAATGTATTGCCTAAAGAATGAGTAAATTGATATATTTTTACATTTAATGCCATAAAATTTTGCCTCCTGCAAAAATGGGACCATGTCTATGTACTTACTTAAAAAACGCGCCTCGTAGATAGCAGACAAACAACCCGCGACTAATTGCAATATTTTGATGTATTTTTCAGAATATATCACCGTCCCACGGAGAGACAGCCCAAAAAACCGGATCTCAGTCTCAACCTAGTGGAGCAGCACCCTCACGGAGACAACGCTAACTAAGACCTTCAGTTGTAAGTTACATACATTTATTAATGACCATTTTATGGTTTTCTCTTGTACCTCTCGGAGACTGTAAGGTAGTACACAGAAAGAGTTTTAATATCTTTTTCATATAAATAGCAGACTAAACCGACTCGATGCAAATAGACCATTACTACTTTATGTTATAAATTAGTGTCATATGTTATAAAAATATATCATTTTGTCACGGTGTTCGTAGCGCATTCAGTTAGCCGATATTTATTTTTAATATAGTGCATATGTAAGTATATTTGTATATGCTCTAATATAAACAAGATCAAAATCGTTCCTTTTTACTACAACTATCTTTATCTTTTATCTATCTATCTTTTCCTCTTGTATGATGTTCCTGCTCATACATTTTTCTGATAAATTCTGCCGATATTATCTTAGTGAGAATTTTATTAATAAATACCGTTACATAAATAATTAGACAAAATACTTTGTTTTAACCATTCTTTTGATATTAACAAGAGTTTATAAATGAATATAATATAATTTATACATAAAATATTAGAAGTTTGCAGTTAGATACATTTGAAATTTTAGAGATAAGAAAAAGTGTTAATAGCAAGTTTAATATTATAAATAACCAAATCTTTTAAATTTGTTTTTCATATCTTACTTATTCACCACTTTATAGTTTTGTCTTTATCTATGCTTGTATTTTTAATTTCAGTATACACTGTTTCCTGAAGAAGATACCCTAGGTGTCGAAACATGTTGAATAATCAATAAATATTGGTTTTATTTTATCTAATTATTTATATAAAATGAGGCCACAAAGTAATTTTGCTAATATTGAAATATATCTTCTGATTAAAGGTCATCATATTATGTATAAATAGTATATCTATTTTCTCCGAGTATAATTCTCAATGCTTTCATTTGTCTCTCAATTGTTCCATTTCTTCTTCATTAGCTAACAATAAAATGCTGCTGCAATAGTTGATGTGAAGAATAATAATGGAGATGTATTCTATTTTACAAGACTCAGTACTAATGAATTGATCCTATGTCTTCCGGTCTGCTGGTCTCGGAGACATGATAGCAGCACGACTAATGCACTCTTGTCTTTCTTTTCCAGGTCTGACCAGTACGATCTACGCTACTTCTGCTACCCACCTTCTGATAAACAGTACTGTAAGGATCCCTCGCAATGGCGGCATCTTGAAAATGGAACCGTTCCCGACCCCGCGTGTCCTGGCACTTCTGGCCCACACAATGTACACTGAAGGTGCTATAGAATTTTTCAAAGGTTGGAAATATTTAACCACTGCCTTCAACAAAAGCTGGGAAAATGGCTACTTTGGGGCTGCATATTGGAACCTCCAGCTGCAGCAGGTAGTCATCGCCCACAGGGGAACAGAACCGACAAATAGTGGAGCTATGCTAACTAACTGCGAGGGCGTTGTCAAAACAAAATACACGTCCTATATGAATTCAATCATCGCATTCGCAGATCGTATTATGAGTGTGTTGCATCAAGTGATTCGGGAGGAATGTGTCAGTCTGCAGTTGTCGCTCACTGGACACTCGCTGGTCGGCTGGCTGGCGCAGGTCATTGCCTTCACCCTAAAGTACTTACAGAGGGTCAGCGATGACTTTGTCAAGAGTCACAACTGCGCGCATGACCGCCACGTGCACACCATTACTTTTAACACGCCGGGCTGTGGAGAAATGAGGATCTTCACGACCACAGGAGACGGAGGATCGATCTTTAAGCGACTGTGTCGGGAGAATCCTGGTAAAACTGTGTACTTACTTGCTGCGTCAGCTGAACACGTTTCTTGTAAAACCATTTATGAGAAAGGATTTTACATTGAAAGACGATTTCATAAAATTATTTTTAACAATGAACAATTTTCACAACAGACAGATATCCAGAATGCAATATTTGTCTTTCAAAATGTTAAAGACAAACAGTCTCTGATCACCCAGTGGCCAATGTCTGAAGAAAATAAATGTATTTTTTTGAAAAGTGAACACATTCAGAAGGCCGCCTCACCTGAAGGAGCAAGCTGCAAATCATGGACCGATTCTGTGGCAACGTTTGAGGGGATCTATAGAAAGCTTTCGCCCATATGTGACCACCGACACGGTGAGTCAATAGCCAAGGAACCCCTTAAAGTGGTTATTATAGCTGACGAGCCCGGCATGGGGAAATCAACCAGCCTGACGAGCATGTCTCGGCTGTTCCAGTCAGCATGGGTGATCAGGGTTGATCTAAAAGACTTTCAAATTCCTATCCAGGATTTACCAACAGAACTGAGTCTGAATTCAGTGTGCGTGTTTATTCTGAGAGACGGTGATAGTCTGCTACACGGGCTGCTTCAATTCTGTCTGGATAAACAGAATAAACGTCCCCACAATGTCTATTTACTAATTGATGGTTTTGATAAAATAATGCGCAGCTCTTCTCCGACAAAGAATTGCGCTGAAGATAAAGTATTATGGCTATTGAAGTACTTAAGTAATGAATATACTCCTTCTCTATACACGAGTCTTACTCTCATAGAGAAGAAACAAATGTTAAAATATATATACACATATATATCCACTGATTATTGAAATTGTATTATATTTTTATTATTAACAAAAAAAAAAAAAAGAAACCACAACAGTACAGAAGAAAAACTCAACTTTTGCGATGCAGTTTGAAAAGGTTGGCGAAAGTCAACAGCGGGACTACCTTACGAAGTTCTGGCGCCCGCACTTACTCCTGGAGCTGGATCAATACGGAAATGCAGACAAGCGAAAACTCGAGAAGTGCGTGCAATATTTATACAGAAAAGCTAAAGAGGTGCTTGATAACGACGTTTAAAAATTCATGGGGATTCTGTTGCAGATACGAATGTTGGCGGAAATATTTGTACGTGTAACAGATTACGTAAAATCAGAATCTCTTCGGAAGGATATCGGAAATACATTTAGTGTTGAGAATGTGTTTGATTTATATCAGCTGTTTATTAGTCACAAACATGAAATATACTTCAGTGACAGGACGAGACTGAATGAGCGCACGAGCGACACTATACGCTACGCTCGCTGAATACTTTAGTGCTGATCTAGCCGTCGGTTGGCTGTACAGAAAAGGCCGGTATCACGGACTCGCACCCGCTGTAGGATTGCTATTAACTGAAATGTTACTGCAGAACTCCCATAATGTTGTAAGAATATTCATCAATAATTTAGTTATATCGCGACCATTATCCGTGGCTGTTGATAAATTCAGTGTTTTAAAAATTAGCTCAAGAAAAATTAAATCAAGATCAACAAACGGCTCTGCATGTGGTTTCAAGTGTGAACCAGTCCAGAAAGGTTTAATTGCCTTCGTAGCAGCTCACGACAAGGAGTGCCGCACGGCTCTCGACCTGGCAGCCCAGAAAGAAAGCAATCGCAAAATAATTATGAAGATACTCCGAAGCTTTGAGACTTGTCAATACAAAGCAATACTCGAACTCCCGTTAGCAACTTATATACAGTATGGAAATAAGTTACTCAATGATTATTTAGAAAGGAACGTCGATTCTTCAGAAATAAAGGCGTTTATCAGGACCCAGAAGATAATACGAGAAGACATTCCGCCGTTCCTCGCGGCTGTGAAGAGAAGCAGGCCATAAAATGTTGGCAAATTATATCGCAAAATAGAAAATGTCACCGAGCAATGTTACATGTCGCTGACACGGTCATTCCATAAGTAAGATCAGACTCCGTTACACTACGCTGTTAGATATAGTCCAGCATTTAATAAATCACGGACTCTATATTGACAGTCTAAGTTTGTATGGTGACACCGTACTATTCGGTGCGGTCCGTGGTAAGAGCCTTCGAGTGGTCAAGTATTTAGTAGAGGTCGGATATTAACATGTTGAACAGCCCGTACTGTGAGTCTTCCGGCAGTGAAAATTTACAAAGAAAGGGGCAGATATTAACATTTTAAACAAAGTTGGCGCAACCGCCCTGCTCTACATAGTCTGTAGTGAGTCTTCGAGTAATGAAGTACTTGGTAGAGAATGGGTCAGACGTTAACATTTTAAACAAAGTTGGCGCAACCGCCCTGTTCTCCGCTGCCGGTATCGGGAGTCTTCCGGTGGTGGAGTATCTAATAGAAAATGGATCCGTCGTTAACATTTTAAATGAAGATGGCGAAAATGTACTGTTTGACGCAGCCCGCGGAAGGAGCTTCCTAGTGGTGAAGTATTTAATAAAGAATGGATCAGATATTAACATATTAAACGATACTGGAAAACCTGTACAGTTTCCCGCAGCCCGCAGTCAGAGGTCTGCAGCGGTGGTCTAGTAGGAAAACATTTTAAACGGGCGAGATCGTATTATTCGACTCGGCGTGGGGTAGGAGACTTTCAGCGGCAGAATATTTAGTAGAGAATGGGTTGGACATTACACTTTCAACAAATTTGGTAAACCATGCAACTAAATAAATGTTCTACTAAAGTTCTTAAACTATCATTGCTGGAGAATGTGCTCTCACGGTGCAGCCTGGTACGCCGCCCTGCTAGCTCCGCACCTACATGATATTATAAAGCATTCAATTTGTTAAACGATACGTAATGCTGAAAAAAGTATTGATACTTGTGAATATAAAATACTGCATTTAATAATTTGTTAAATAGAAATATGTATATTCAATTTTAAGTAACAAACTTCTGTAAACTAGGGACACCTGTGGGTGCGCTGGCTGAGCAGTGCGCGGGTGTGTGTGGGTTCGTAATAAGAAAATAAATCGCTCTTGGAACCGTCAACTTGTCTTATTTCTTCTTCTACCTGGCTACAACCATCTACTTAATTTATTTTTAATATAGTGCGTATGTTCCGCACAGCTACAAGCCCGCGGGGCGCGATAATCGCGGCCCGAGAAATGATAAAGGCAAAAGTGCATCTTTCATTTCGTAACATTCTTAACATTTCGCCTGGCGCTCCGCGCCACTGGAAACCCTACGCCTCTGCGCTCGACGCACTATATTATATCAAAACGATAATTAAAATTAGATTGTTGATGTGCGAAATTCGTGAATGATTAATGTCCCATACAATTGACTTGCAAAACTTTGATAAGAGTATAATAAAATTTATATAATGTAAAATTAGCAACCTGGCAAATTATTATTTTTATCAGTAAAAAATTGTTCTTCAAAAATGTTAATCTTATCTTCAGGCAGCCAAGCTCCTTATCTCCGCTGACACAGGTGGTAATTGATGGTATTGATAAGTATTTCAATAACAAGAACAGAAATTTGTTTTTATACAATATAAATTGAGCAATCTTATTAGATAAGAAGTCTTCACTTAATTTTGATTATTTGAATCTTCCCCATTATATATTTCGTTAACATGATACACTATTTTAATGGATGGATATAAATGAATAACAATGTTATAACTCTTCTTTCAAGAGAAACAGTAACTCGAGTAGTGCTAATAAACTCAAGTAGAGTTATAACATTGTTTCATTTATGTCTATCTATTATGATGAAACTACAAAGTTAACGCCGATTCTATCAATAATACACTACATATTTGAATGTCTTATTTTGTTCCTTCTTCCGATACACTGCGCATAAAGTTATCCTATCAGCCCATCCAGCTTTGAACTCACAAATCTTGCGGAGTACTTGTAACAGGGTGAGGGAGCGAGCTCCACACGGCAGGCCGGGCGGGCATAGTTCACCTGATGACATCCCCTGTACTTATTGATATCAGTTGCTATCGTGTCTCCTGCATTAAACAGAGCAACAGATGGTTTCCTGGTAGTTTAGGATAATACAATAAGGTACAACTAAAAAAAATGGGCCTCAATGTGTGAATTGTACTGGGTTAGGTTAGGTTAGGTTAGGTTCATTCATTATATGTGTTTATTCCAGTATGATTGGGTTTTTCTTTATAAAGACCCAATTCGCCATAAAGATAATACATTTACTAGATTACATTTAAGTAACAAAATAATATTTTAAATATGAATTAAATATATTAAATGTAAAGATATACATATAAAATCAATTTTATCGAAAAATATTGTTGTTGCGCCACCGGGATTCGAACCTGGATCTCTTTCCTAACCGGGGAAGGTGCTTTATCCAACTAAGCTACAGCGACATGTTCGACTATGTTCTGAATAATTACAACTTCACAATAAGAATGTGTTCTCCTAAATAAAAAATAATATTTGTTAAGAAAAGAAAATCAAAAAAAAGTTCACACGTATGTACATATATATATATGAACAAAATATAACTACCACATTTCAGTCACGGCTATTATTGTATCTGTAGCTATTCTGTAGTCGTTGCCGTTCTCTGATCAGAGAGCCAGCTTTCCTTGATAATAGCTACTGGAAACGACCTCCACCAGTATTCAAATACTTCTCTGTGTCAATTCCGCAGCGGTGGCACTGCGGGTGCAATTCCTGATGTTATACTAGAGTTCCTCAATAGTAAAGGGATTCTGTTTGTACATTCCTTCCTTCAAATGTCCCAGCAAATAAAAGTCACCCGTCGACAAGTCTGGTGATCGAGTAACCTCTCAGACAGGTCGTCCCATCATTCTGGAAGAAACAGTAATAACGTTCCTCTTCTGTCAGTTGTAGATAAAATTCCTCCGGGAAGTCACTTGGTGGTATGGTTTGAATATTAAAGCCTTCAACATGGGACCGCAGAAAGAATAGTGTCATGCATTGAAATGATTTTCTCCGAGTTAATCTGATTCGCGATGAACAAACTTGCGGTGGTCGCATAGGATATTTACATCAATTATTAAAATGTCTAACTACGTAGATATTATTAAAAATATCAATCTCCATTTTTATTTGTTTATTCTAAGGCGTGTTTAACTCTTTGACACCTCAATTAACTCTTGTGAACTGAAGTATGTTTTATGTTTAGATTTCTGAATGAATATATTTTATAATACAGCAAAAAGCTTTTGGATATTTTAAAACAAAAGTGGGCTTCGGATTGATTTATTTAATAAAATATTTATATTTTATATATAATTATTTATCTTTATAAATGTAATAGTTTGTTTATTTTCTGTGTTGGCGGTAATCCTTCATTCTCAGTAATTTTTTTTTAAAATTCATATGAAGAACACCATAGTATGATGATAAGAATAAACTAATAAATTTGATAATTATCAAACATTTTGGATAGAAGATAAACAAATGTGTATATAATATGAAAGATGATATAAGTATTATAATAATCCAAAGTGAAAAGAGAGACTATAAAATGTATATAAGATAAGATCCCGTGGACTATCGATTCAAATTATGTTTTAGTTGACGCAACCCGAATTGGATTCAGAAAGGAATAATGGCAGATGGATTTGAGTACTGGGTTGGAAGACAATTTTCACCTCCACTTGACTCGCACTTTTGTAGTGAAGAACGGAGATCTCACTGCACTTCCGGATGCTGCAGAACACTGATTCTTTTTCGTGGTCCAAACGTTACGCACGGTATTATTCTCGAGCAATAAAATAAATACATTGCTCCAAAGCAACGTTCTCAAATGTTGCACGCTATGCTACTCTGCAGATAAAATACAGACGATGCATGATGTGAACAGCTCATCCACTATTACCTCCACAACCCTTGCCTAGTCTTGGCCTCCTCGAAAAATGACCTCCAGTGATCTCTGTTTTGTGTCATTTCTCCTCAGTTTTGGATCTCAAAGGCTTTGAGATCGTTGTTGCTCCAACTTAACACAGACCTTCCCGAGCTCCTGCGCCCTGCTGGCCTAGTGTTCGGCAGGAACTTGGCGTTTGCTGTTTGGTCATCCTCTCCGCATGTCCTGACTCCAAAGTCTACCTATTTTTGTAAACTTTAAGAAGTTTAGCTCATTAAACATATTGTAGAGCTCAGTGTTGTAGTGGCTGTGCTGTATCATTTTTTTTATACTGACCTAAAGATAAGCCTCAAAATATTCCATTAAAAATCGTCCAACACGCGCCCACTCTTCTCAGTCGCATATGTAAGTGCTGATATAATACTAAGATTTTGATATATCTGGACAGTATTCAGGATTTAATTTTATTGACTTAATATGAAAGATGATATAAATTTTAAAAAAAACTATTCGACTTTTTAAGCAAATGGTTCAGGAAAAATATATTATAAAATATTCCGTCGTTACAAAATGACAGCAGGATTTAGGGTTAACATAATATATTGATAAGACCAATAAGATGGATTTCTTCACAGCCATGCACACCTGCCAAGTACTTGATGGCTGACTCATTCCAGATAAGCAGTGCTGATAAGCGATAGGAGCCATTTCTCTTGTCAGTCTCCTGGACATCTTCACCTCGGTGCTTACCACAATATATATATATATATATATATATATATAATCGTTTGCAGCAACATTTCTTTCAAAGTATTAGCTAATATTATTTGAGCTACTTAAAATCACTTTAAAGATTGTTGGAACTTTTCCTGTATTTTTTTATTCAGTTCAGTTAATACATTGATTAGATTAATATTTTCCAGCCTGGCTCACCTGACGCACGCACACCCACCTGATTGCGGAGACTGTCACCCCTGTCACCTTCGACTGTAAGTTATATTATATTCAACACGTTTTAAGGCGTTCTGTAGTATAAGACAGCATTCGGTAGACCCAAAATTGTGTTTAATTTTTTTGGTTTAACAGATCTTTTTAAATATATTAATTAGAAAGATATACATATAAAATCAATTTAATCGAAAAATATTATTGTTGCGCCACCGGGATTCGAACCTGGATCTCTTTCCTAACCGGGGAAGGTGCTTTATCCAACTAAGCTACAGCGACAATATTTTTAACGACAATTTTCGACCCTATATGTTACCTTTTTGATATTAATACATTTAATCGTTCCATCATTTGACAGAGCCATCTACCTTATTTTTACAGAATCTCAAATACCTTTGAGTAAACTGATAGCAGACGCCAGAATTATCAATTCATTTTTATTAAATTTTGGACACATTGATACAACTTTATTATTTAGGAGAACACATTCTTATTGTGAAGTTGTAATTATTCAGAACAGACGGTCTGTGATATTTTAAATATATTAATTAGAAAGATATACATATAAATGTGTGTCCCCTGGATGACAGTTTTCTCTCGATGCTGAGGGAAGATAGAATAGTACACAATCCTTTTCATATAAAGAGCATTAAATGTATTCACGGACACGCATCGTTGAGCATCACTTCCTCTACCATAAACATAACCACTATCCCATCATATTTTTAGTTGTATCATATGTATATAGCTTTTGATACACTTATCTTATGTACTTTTAATTGTTAATCATTAACATTATACACATAATTTCTATAAATATCTTGGTACATGCTCACTGAGTTTTATGTTGTCTCAAACCAACCGGTTCAGAAATAACTTCATTCATGATAATATGCTAAATCTAATATACTACCTTTGCCTTGGGTAGATATTTGATGAATTTTCCAGACAACCTGACAAGTAGACACCCCTCCCGCCCCCTTCCAATCCACTGACCATCTGCCGACCTTCACAAGTGGATTATTTTTCGTTGGTTTAGATAAGAGACTATTTTGTTAGATTATTTTAATTAATTTGGAATGAATTAAAAATGAAATAGAATTAATATTAGCGAGATATATTTTAATGAAAGCCATCTTAATTTTTGTTGGAGCTGTTTAATTTCTAAGGCATTATGATTTTCAGCCGTGAAATTGACTGTGGTTGAGTAGTGTTGTTTTATGAATTGAATAACTTATGATAGTTGAGAATCCTTCCCCCTCCATCTCGCTTGTCTCCCTCTAATGGCAATATTTTACTCCTTTGCAACGTCCAGACAGATATTTTTCTGAGAGCCAGCCACCACCGCCCCGAACCCGCTCCCCTCGCTGACGAGTGACAGCCCAGCTATCAGAGTCCTCAGTCCCGCCACAACCCGACTTAAGTAAGTTAACTTCGCAGGTTTGGTCTACATACTCGCAGAAACCCAAACACATGGAAGTAAAGAATAGTACACAAGTGTTTGAACGATATAGGATACATATTTCAAATGTGACACCGTATCTGTTCTAGGTTAAATTGCGTTTATTGTCGATGGTTTCCTTGAGGAAGCCACATTCCTCGACATATTCGGGCTGGTCTTCATTATTTTGCCTGTGAAGTCACAACTATAATTCGTGTGTTAACTTATAAACACTATATATTTCTATATGTCCATACAATACGAAGAGCCATTAACAAAAATGTTATAAAAACAATTGAGATCTCTCCTGTGACAACACTGTATATCAGTTTCGGGGCAGAGCTGAGTTATGAATGCCACAACGTTGTATATCTTTGGCATCCAATGGTGTATTAATAATGTGTGTAATAACCGTATCAAATAAATACAAATATCTACTCTTAAACACAATTTCTAAGTGAGCTTCCCTGCAACAACACTGTATATCATCAAAAATGGCCGATGCTCCATCTATCTATCAACATTTGCAAAAACCAATGTAAAGTATTGTTGCACTGCGAGTTTCAATTGTATCAGATTATTATAAATGACAGAATTACATGAATACAAGTTCTTCAAAGAAAAACATAGTCATATTAGTAACTGTAAATACTTTAATTTCTCTGATCCATCCATGCTGTCGACTGAGGACTGTGATCCTCTCCATGGCAGCTCCTCTTATCATCACCCTGGACATTATAATTTCGGTGGTCACCGTGCGATCCCTCGCAGCAAAATTTATTTTCAAGGCATTATTTAATATTAATTGAGCTACTTTAAACTGTTGGAACAATGATTGTCTTTTTAATTTAGATTACTGAAATAGTAATAAACTAAAATATTTTCCAGACAAGACACTCGACGCGCGCGAACACCACCAACCCAGACTCCTGAGTGCCGATACCTCCATCATCTTCAGCTGTAAGTTGATCATTTTGTATTCATATTAAAGGCGTTCTGTGGAACAGGAAGTGAGTAGCTTCAGTGGTGTTGAACTCGCCGGGAGGTATCGGAGTGGAGTTAACAGTAAGTTAAAATAAATATTATCAGCTATCATAATATTTATTTACTAACAATCATTTTACGGTGTTGGTCTCCGTACTCGCGTAGAGCAAAGAGAACAGAGTTGTCCAAGAAAGGCAGTATAAATAATACATTATTTAAACATTATCTCTCATCAAAAGTATGCGCTTAAATGCCCGATCAACAAAATATCCCTCCAATACTTCCAGCTTCATTCCCCATTCCTCTGCGCCGCCCAGATAATAAGAAATGAATATTTTCAGCTCGCAGTCCCGAGCCCTGCACCCCTCGCCGGCAACCCAACCCTGACCGCCGCCACATGTAAGTACATTATTTTATTTTGAACTTACTGTTTTCTCCTTCTGTTTTAGTATTAACATATTTTCTCTGGATTTTTGTTCTAGTACATACACATTTACAGATTATTTTTAAAGACAGATTCTTTCCCGGTACGAATGGAGTAGTATTTTAAATTAAACATTTTAGTGGGATATTTAAAATCTGTTGTCATAAAGTCATTATTGGTGTTTTTTTATTTATTTAATTTAATATTTATTAAAAATTGAGTAAACTGGTTTATGTTCAATTACAGTTAGAAGTCAAAATTATAATCTTTTGTCAAACTTTATTTATTTAGTGCTATTTTCAGTAGCCAGTCAAACTCTCCGATAAAATAGACAAGATCAATTTTAAATGATTTCAAATTGAATGTGAAGGTGTACAAATGTGAGGCAGAGAGATAAAGATAAAAGTTGAAATATTATTATGCGGCAAGTCTTTAGAATTTCTTCTAACATATTTCTTTATATAAGTTTTGCACGTGTGAATGAATAGTAGATTCACTTCAGGGCTCAACGCCTCGACTTAGTCTGGAGCGATCCGAGTTGTCGCCGAGAAGACTCGTCTCGCTAACAGCGCCCCTAGCACGTCCTTTGAAGTACATATAATGTTGATCACAGTATACATTTGTACCAATCAGACAGCGTGTATAATTCTTTTGATAAAATTATTTATCTTTAAGGATATGTATTTCCAATAGAAAATAATTTATCTGCACTACATAATAGATGTATATTGAACTATGCACTTTATATTGTTAAATCAAATAGATAATTGTTATAGGAATGGTAAAAATTATCAATCTACGTTGCAATTTTTTTTCCAAGAAGTTTATAACCGTTTAAAATTTTGTTGGAACATTCCTAGAGCGTGTCAATGGATACTTTTTAACCTTAGGCATCTTGAGTCACAGGGGGCAGTAATGTCAGAACAATAATGTGTATAATAATATATTATTGACTTTTAATGAGAACCAAACCCAACAAAAAAAATCACGGGTTAGCAAATTTCACGTTGAATCCTGTGAATGAATGAATTTCATGCGCTGTATGTATGTTTTATATTTAAATGTCAAAATTATAATCTGTTTTCGTATAAAAACAGCTTAAAACCATACAATTTACAAAAATAAGTAATTGGTATTGAGAATAAATATAATATTCATTCATATTGTAGTCAAAATTTGTATTAAAACGTGTTTTATAGGCAAATTTAATTAAAATTCATTGGAGCGCAAATTTCACGACCGCTCGCAGCCGTGTCGATCGGCGTACTAACACTGTGAGAGATAATGAATAATATCGTATTTGACAAGACTGGAAATATATTATTTAAAAAATGATTATTGTGTTTCTGATATTAAACTTAGTTTTAAATAGTAGTTGAAGCCTCAAAGCATGTGAGTGAATATAGTATATTATTTAAAAACGTATGTTTTTACTAAAATAAAGTATTTTATAAACGTCGAAAATGCATAAAATGTACTGCAAATTGAATGATTTATAACTCTATTCATTTTGAACATTTTGCTAATTTGGTTTCCTACAGAGTTGTCTCCGTAATCTTGCTGCTGATGAGTGAAGTTCGGTCGGTCGTATGGATGAAAAATCCGACATCATTAACTTAACATGAAGATTCTGTATGTTTATTATCACAATTTCATATCAGTTCTTGGAACCGATGTTTTTGTTACTGTATCTAATTCCTCTCAAAGTTGTTTAGTTGTTGAAACGCCTAATTTATTAGATTTATTATATATGATTAATTAATAATACCAATTACAATAAATACTACATTTTGAATAAACGTCACATTAACATTTGATGTATTTATTGCACCGCGGTGAAGTCAGTTTCACTTCAGGACTGCCTGGTCTGTGAAAAATCTATTATCGTTTCCAAAGTCATATTCTATAATCTCTAAACTAAACAAAATAGGCAATCCTTAATGTAAAGCCTATTACAGAATATCTTATTTTCGTTTGTTACTCTCGTGGTCGCTATGACATGATATCATAGCTAAACTATTCGGCGCCACTTGTTTCGATCTGTAGTATTCCCGAATGAGAAGTCTATTTTCAAATACCCTATAACGAATTAATTTTATTTCAGACTCTAAACACAAACACAATCAAAACTGGTGTCCAGCCGCAACTAAGTCATCAGATTCACAATTCCTAAGATAGTCCCGGTAAGTACAATTACAAAGTGATAATAACCACGTGACCATTATTCAACAAATGATTTCTACAGTTAGACCAAAACATGTATGTGTTCAGAATAAACACCTCCGTACCTAACAGAGTTGCTCTACTCTAGTCTAGTTCTCCTCCTGCAGGGAGCTCCGTTTCTCGGTCCTAATCGGGTGTTGCCCTTCTTGCAGGTTATTCCCGAAGAAGAGCAAACTGTTAATTATTAAAGTTTATCAGAAGCAAAGTAGGCAATCATGGAAAGGATAACAAGCATGTTCTGGAAACGAGGTGATGACGTCAGTAATGAAGATCCTTCAACATCGCTCTATCCCGAGAGCAGTAACGACGATGGCTTACGAAGCTACAATACCCAAAGATTGTTCCACATTATCGAGAGAGAACTATCCGAGCAGGATATAATTGATGACATTGAAGCTTGCCTAAAGAACGGAGCAGATGTTAATGGTCAGAATGATACAGGAAGAACAGTGCTGCATATTGCTGAACAGAAGAACTATCGAAATGTTGTGGAGTTTCTCCTTGGGCAAGCCGGAATCAGAAGAGATACCGACATCGCAGGAGACGTCGTCATCAGTGGGAATACTTCTCACTCGCCCGATGCACCTAGGGTGTCAATAAATGTACCCGTGAATAGTGATTTATCTTGCGATATAAACATAGATTTAAAAGAATTACTTGTTGACATAAAAATAGAGTATAGCTCAGAGAAGTACATTCATTTGTTGGAAACAGTGGCTAAAAACACTTGCAGCATAAACGATAAACTAAATTTAGATCCATACCCGAGCGCTCACACCCTGGCGCTGTTCGCCCTGAAAGCTTACTCGGATATACCAGACGAGCTGCCGGAAGGCTGGGAGTTGCTGACGACCGCCAGCAATCCTGACCTGACCAATGGATACTTCGGCGCCGCCTTCTGGTGCCGCACCCTGCAGCAGGTGGTCGTGGCGCACAGGGGGACCGCCGTCACCAATGCCGGGGCTATGTTGACTAATTACAAAAGTATAATCAGTGACAAAAATTCTTCACACATGCAGTCGGCCATCACCTTTACTGACTCGATCGCGAGCACCTTGACTAAAGTGAAGAAACAGCGCGGCGGCTGTTTCCAGTTATCCATCACGGGCCACTCCCTGGGGGGGTGGCTGGCGCAGGTCACCGCCTTCACCGTCAAGTACCTGCAGAAGAAGAAGTTGACCTTCAGAAAAGTGAGAAACGTCGGAGACGGCTTCCACGCGCACACGGTCGTGTTCGACAGTCCCGGAAGCAGAACCATGTTAAACAAAATGAAAGAAAAATTTGATCTGCGATACGATAGATCAATTTTTTTGAGAAGATTGGACATCAGTTCTTATCTGTCCGCGCCAAATAGGATAAACTGCTTAAACCCACATCTGGGAATAATATACCGAGTCCTGACTGATCTCTCGGACGTGACAGCTGTGGATGAATACACGCCGGGGTACACTTTAAAAACTCACAGCATAGAGAAGATGGTGCAAGCATTGTCGAAGTTAGAGAACCCGAACATAGTCAAAATGATGGACTGGCCGCTCCGCAGTGTCCTCTGGGGAGAGGAATATAACAAATTCTTCAAAAGTGCCAATCGCAAAAACGAATATCATCAGCAGACTGATCGTTATGAATTCAAAGAAATAAACAAGAAATGTTGTAGTTTGAGATTGTTTTCCGAGGACGAGCTGCTCTTGCTAGATTCGTGGTTGATATTAAAAAAATCCAAGATGAATATAACAAATTTAATAAAAATTGATGATTTTGATTTATCTGTCAGTGATTTATTTGACGAGTTTGTCATTGATAAAGAAAAACAAATCATCACATGCACATCTGAAGAATCTATACAGAAAGTAATCCGGAACACTAAAGCTCTCATGCGCTGGCTCCCTTCGGAGGTGATGGTTGCCACAAGGCAGCAGGCAGCGCAGGTGCCATCGGCGGCCGAAGCCTTGTTCAGCGTGGAGGGAGACAACTACCTCCACTCCCTCAAGAAAAGTCATGTAGACTATAGAGATACAATAGAGCTAGAAGCCTTTCTAATATCTGGTAGAAATATTATGATTCTCAGAACATCGGACATTAACTTGGAAATGACAAGGTTTGTGAACATATTTAATCAAATCATGAGAAAATTCAACTATATTGATGTAATTAATAAGAATTACAGTTTCATGGATCTGAAAAGAATTAAAAGGTTAGAATCCGTGGCCGATATTAAAAGCATATACCAATCTTGTTTTACAGGAGATTATTTATTCATCATTCAATGTACCGAAAATTACAACGAAAGCTTTAAAACCATTTTTAACGAAATATTAACCAATTTGAAAAATTATTCAAGCAATAAACTTATTTTCATTGATTCGCAAGAGTCAAATTTTGTACAGTTCGTGAAGTCATTTTACCTTTCTCAAGAGATTCCTGAAAATTTTACATTGAAAGATACAGAAGAAATAAAGTTAAGCGATCTCACTGAGGAGTCAATGATAAAACTTTTTATACAAAAAATAATCCTTCTCCAGGGAAAGTTACTCAGCTTACGAGATCTCGTGGGGGAATATTACGAATTAACTGATAATCAGCGAGAACAAGTAAATAAGCTAATAGATGTACAAATGTTAAAAATCCTTTTGACCACTGACAATTATATCATTAAGGTGAATGATAATTTTTTTAATCATAATGACCTAAATGTGTATTCAATACTTAACACAGAGGTATTCCTGCCGAGGAGCGGTCATGTCCTACAGAAACATCTTTGCGATGCTCTGCTGGTGATTAGTGGCATCAGGCAAGAGGAACTGAAGATTGACGGATGGAGGGAGTTTGTGTATAGTATGGGACAGGGCTCAGAAGAACGGATCTTCACGACTGAAGGAGACGGAGAATCGATTTTTAAACAAATGTGTCAAGACAAACCTGACTCAACTCTATATTTGCTTGATGCTTCAAAGGAACATGTGTTATGTAAAAGCATTTATAAGAAAGAATTCTATATAAGTAGGCGCTATCACAAAATCATTTTTAATATTGAACAATTCGCTCGCCAGATAAAAATTTGGAATGAATTATTTGTCTTTCAAAGTGTTAAAAACAAAGAATTTCTGATTAGAGGATTTTCAATATCTGAAGCAAATAAGTCTACTTTTTTGGAAAGTGAACACATTAAGATAGCCGCCTCGATAGAAGAAGTGGATGTCATTATCAGGGAAAACCCCAAAATGCCTGTCCACATATTGAAGGAAGAAACTACTAGTGGTCTGATTCTGTGGCAACGTTCGCAAGGGTCTATAGATGGTATTCGCCCATACATTCTATCGACATGCATCGGTAAGTCGATAGACGAGGGAGACCTTTGCAATACTTGTCAGAAGGTAATAATTATAGCTGATGAGCCCGGCATGGGTAAATCGACCAGCCTGACAAGCATGTCTCGGTTGTTGCAGTCAGCCTGGGTGATCAGGATTGATCTGAAAGACTTTCAAATCCCTATTCAGCAATTACCAATCGACCAAAGTCTGGATTCGGTTTGTAAGTTTATTCTGAGAGGCAATGACAGTTGGCTGCACCGTCTGTTAGAATTCTGTTTGGATAAGCGAAATAAACCTTCTCGAGAGGTTTATTTGCTTTTCGATGGTTTTGATGAAATCAAGCAAAACCATTCCCAAACAATGAACTGCGCTGATGAGGTGTTAAGACTTTTGCAGTATGTGAGTAGCGAAACCACAGCGAGAGTATGGGTCACCACACGGCTGTACAGAAAAAAAAAGCTTGAAAATGCACTCTCAGCCTTTGCAACGCGGTTTGAAAAGATCAGCGAAAGTCAACAGCGGGAGTACCTGGTGAAGTTTTGGTGCTCACACTTGCTCCTGGAGCTAGATAATTTCGAAAAAGATGAGGAAAAAAAAATTGAGAAATGCGCGGCATCTTTATATGAAAATGCTAAAAAGGTGCTCGGTAACGACGTTCAAAATTTCATGGGGATTCCGTTGCAAATGCGAATGTTGGCAGAAATCTTCATGCAACGGGTCAAGGTCTATGTACAATCAGAAACTGATATCGTAAACACCTTCAATGTTAAGAGTGTGTTGGACTTATATCGGGAGTTTATTGAACTTAAATATGATATATATTTCAATGAAAAGACAGGACTGGTTAAGCTATTGAACAATGCTCTGAAAAGTGTTACCAGATACCAAATTACAAAAATGCATAGAATATTGGGCGTCCGCACGCTCTTTCCTCAATTTGCAGAAGAATACTTCAAAGATATTAATAAAGAGTGGGGAACTGAACTGTGCAGGGTGGGGCTGGTCCAGTCGGGCGGAGATGGAAGCGAGGAAATTGACTTCATCCACCGCACGCTGGCTGAGTACTTTTGTGCTGATTTAGTTGTGCATTGGCTGAGCAAAATGGGCCAGTATCACGGACACGCACCCGTGATTGAATTACTATTAAGTAAAATATTACTGCTTGATGATTTTAAGATTGTCAGAATATTTATCAACGACTTAGTTCTATTAAAACCATTATCTATGGAGGCGGATGAATTTATTGCTTCAAAAATTAGTGATATTTGGCAGATAAATAATAGTTCTTTATTTAATGAATTTAAATTAACGGCTAAGCATGTAGCCATACAGGAAGGAAATTCTGGAATTATAAATATTCTGGAAGGCGGTTTACTTTGTGAAACAGTCCCGAAAGGATTATTGGCTTTCTTAGCGTGCAAGTTCAATGAGTATAATAAAAAGTGAAATGGAAACAACACTCTTCCGGAGAGTTAGGGCGGTGAGAAAAATGACAACAGTGCAGCAAGACTAGGATTGCCGCAGTGTTTTGCAGATATAAAGTTAAGAACATTTACAGACAATAACTTTGTATCATATATTAGTAAAAGGTAAACCAAAAATTTCATTATTTAATTGTAAGGTTACAGTATATTGTATTAAGTGTAATTCAGCCAATTATATGTAAATGAATTGAAACTACAATACATCATTACATTTACAACAATGTGATTGTTTCACTCTTTCTTTGACATTAACATTTCCCCGTTTATTGCCCTCCAATAAAGATTCACTTCTAGTGCAAGGACGTGATACATTTCAACCAGTTTATTTTCACCTTAATTTGAAAAGTGCTTGAGTGGTTTTGGCGTCCTTGGTTAAAACAAAAATGCTATCCTGGTAGATATAGTTCCTGGCTTGGTGCGAAATTAAAGGAATTTTTGTCAGGATGTGCGTATAGGAGTTTTTATTTCAACTTTAATACATATTTAGGGGTTAGGACGGTGGTCAAATGAAATAAATGAATGATGTGTGTTGAGGTTTATTATGACAATGAAAACAGATAGAAATTAATAAATGAAGATGTGATGTAGAAGGTGCATGTGTGCGTGAAATGAAATTAATTGGCGATCTTGCTCGGCAAGCGCGTGCCAGCAAGACCGCTGTTGTGAAACGCTGATACTGGAGAGACTCCCTGGTGGCGAATTGAGCGCTAGCGTCGATGCCGACTGAGATGGCGGTAGATTTGAATTATGGTCGCTACAGGACTCCCTCTCCAGTGACCAAGTCGCAGGTCGAAGGTCGCGATACGTCTGTGTGGTCGTGATGGGTTTCGCTGCTACAGAATGGATAGTGGAACTTCACCAGTTTTGATGACATGACAGCTGCTTTGCTTGAAGTTGATGACCAGGGCCAGGCGGAGAAGCGGAATGGGTTGGAAACCCCTGGATGCTAAACCTGTCGCCGCCCAGTGAGTCCTGGACGTAAAGGCAAGTTGATGTTTGCGTTGTTGCTGACGAATGCCTAACTTGTCGCCGCCTGGTGAGTCGTAGACGTTAAAGCAAGTTGGTGTTTGTGTTGTTGTTGCCCGCCCGACATGTCGCCGCCCGATGCGTGGGCACAAGGCATGTCGGTTTGAGCAGTTGCTGGGCTCGAAGACACGTCGCTGCCTGATGAGTCGTGGGCACATGACGTGTAGCTGCCCGCGGTTGCATGCCTGTGACGCCGACGTGTTGTGTCTGAAGATCGTACATTGTGCGGACCATACACGTGATGCAATGGATGCTTCTGTTGCTTGAAGGGTAAGCGCGCGTAAGCCGGCAAGACCGCCGTTGTGGAACGCTGAAACTGGAGATCCTGTTGGCGGTGAATTGAGCCAGACTTGTGGCAGCAGCCGGCAGCGCTGTCGCTAGCGTCGATGCCGACTGAGATGGCGGTAGATTTGAATTATGGTCGCTACACATACATATGCATATATTATAATTTGCCAACCTGCCGGAGTGTTATACTTCACATGATAATTAAAAGTGTATAAGCAATATTTTTATTAAATTAAATACAACATATAAGTATAAAGGAAAAACATAATTAGATGAGAATTTGTTCTTTCAATTTATATATTATTAGTCAGTGAGGTCTAGCGAGGTCCTGCTGGTCTCCCCGAGCTGCCGTCACCGGGACCTGCATGAAACCTACCCGGAATATTCTATTGTTTCTCTTTTAATAAGAATATACCTGTGCATTATTATTTGTTGTTATTAATTAAGGTTGTTCACCCGGTCGAAAAGGTCTTGAACAACAGCTCGTCAAACAGTTAACAGCTCAACAGAGTCAACAGCTTGTCAAACAGTATAGAAATAAATAAAGGTTGTTCCTTTCACTCCGTCTTTTATTGTTAAATTCTCTCGAGTCTCGTACTGCGTATGGTAAAGCAGCATGAATGCAGAATGAGTGAGCAACTATACATAATATATAATGTGTGTGTATGTGAGCGAGTGAATCAAACTCCGGAACACATCTTGTGGCATTGCATGATAATGAGGGATGCTCGTGATCGCACCATTGCTGGCCTAACTGGGTTCGACGGTCAGCCTGATCAGTAATGCGAGGAATATCAAGCTGTTCAGAGATTACATCAAAATGTGAACTATGAGATAGGGTATATTAGGCAGATGATGACAGGATTGTGTCAGCAAGAACGCGGACACTTCACTTTTCATATGACCATACAAACAAAATCGTGTGTAACACCATTGGTCTGTACTGTGTATGGCGTGACTCATACATCATTGTGTTTCATCCTAGTCCCTTCATGGGAGAGTGTCTTCATAAGTAAGTCTATCCTTCCTTACATCACATTATTTTAATATTGTACCTGTATCTAAGAGTAAATAAAGATAAGGTTTAAATTCAAATCTTTGATCATTTTGCATCATACTAAAATATAAATTTCTTACATTGGCTTTTGTTTATTCATTGAAGAATTCGCGTTACTGTAGCATTGTGTGTGGAACCGATAAATGAAGTTTCAAACTTCTACAGCGGTTCCGGGAAAAAGTGGGTCCCCCCCTTCTGTACTTAATATACGGTGCACGAATATGGAACGAGCGAGTGATTATTAGTAATACAGATGCATGAATGCGGAAGAAGCAAGAGCACGAATGTGCAAAAAACCTTCTTACTTATCTATTCAACAACAAGAAGACCTGAGACTAACACACATCAGCCCCGATAACAGACCCCGCAATGGGATCTGAAATATCAACCAGAGAGATCAGATTCACACGGCAGAATAGCCCAGAAACCTATGTAGAAGTACACCTGGGGTTACTACAGAAAACCTTAGCAATCCTTGTGTGAGCACAAGATGCATATGATCAAGTAAATTACTTTTTGTTGTAACCAAAGTATTTAATTTGCTTCCCAAATGTATGTAAATCATATTGAGAAGCGAGAAGAAGTCATTTCAAGTATGTAATAAAAAGTTGGAGCCTTCAGCTATTAGCAGATTGCCTTGCTTAACATTAATCGGGCATTATCCCGAATTGCTGCTTTCAGCTTGTCCAAAAGTATTGTATAGTATTGGCCAGTAATAATTTTCCTTTTTCAGGATAAAAAAACTGATAAAATTTATATCCATGAATTCCGATTTAAGCTATGTATGTAGATTAATTAGATTCATAATTTTAATAATTGACTTTCCATTGTCTTACTGGTGAGCTGGTCGGCTCTCCTGCTTTACATCAACCAGAAATATATCCACATCAGTATACAGGCCTTCTCCGCCCACTTGGTCGCTAGTAGCAGTGAGCTGGTTCGGAAGATGCTAGATGGAGACAGCGAGGGGTGCGAACTTCCACACAACAGAGAGAACCCCTTCAGACCGAGAACCCCCGGCCACCAGGTGCATTTGACTTCACTTTCTCTTGCGTAGATAAAAAATTATTGTACCTAGCATATAACTGATATATGTATATCAGTTATATAAAGTTATTGAAGTTGTAATTATTCAGAAAAGACGCTCTGTGTTATTTTAAATACTAACTAAATGTATTAACTATAAAGATATTAAATTGTTGTTAAGTTGTTGCAAGTTGTGATCTTATTGTTGGTTTTGAAATATTGGGGATCGTTTAAGGATGCTAGTTTTTGCAGAGCACGTTAGTGTTTTTATGCCGAGGGGTCTCAACACAAAGTGGAAGTATTTTTTTATCTGAGCATTGTCCAATCACACAATTTAGTTGCGGTATTAAGTTTTAGTAGTAGTTTTGTAGATCTACTAATGTTTGTGCCATTAACATTATTTATTAATTTATCCAAGAAAAATATTGCCCCTTAAATGTTGCATATGTAATGAAAATACTGCATAGGTAATATTGTGATTGAAGAAGACTTCTTTGTGTAGCCGAGAATTCTGTAAGGAGGGTGCATAAAAAGTTGCATTTGAATATTCTAGATATTGGAACGTGGAAGAAGATGACAGTTAGCGTTGCCGCCAGCTGTTCAGTCAGACTGTGGCAGCGTTACTGGGGGACTACGGAGGTGCAGGCATTATCCACAAAGAGGTTACAGAGACAGCAGATTTTATATTTGCATCAATTATTAAAATGTCTAACTACAAAGAT
The DNA here is from genome assembly GCA_031772225.1 of Eubasilissa splendida. Classification (NCBI taxonomy): domain Eukaryota; kingdom Metazoa; phylum Arthropoda; class Insecta; order Trichoptera; family Phryganeidae; genus Eubasilissa; species Eubasilissa splendida. The sequence continues at coordinate 2,251,678 of CM062872.1, read as the reverse complement.
ATCAATCTCCATTTTTATTTGTTTATTCTAAGGCGTGTTTAACTCTTTGACACCTCAATTAACTCTTGTGAACTTAAGTATGTTTTATGTTAAGATTTTTGAATGAATATATTTTATAATACAGCAAAAAGCTTTTGGATATTTTAAAACAAAAGTGGGCTTCGGATTGATTTATTTAATGAAATATTTATATTTTATATATAATTATTTATCTTTATAAATGTAATAGTTTGTTTATTTTTCTGTGTGGGCGGTATCCCTTCATCCTCAGTAAATTTTTTTAAAATTCATATGAAGAACAACATTGTATGATGATAAGAATAAACTAATAAATTTGATAATTATCAAACATTTCAGATAGAAGATAAACAAATGTGTCTATAATATGAAAGATGGTATAAATATTATGGTAATCCAGAGTGAAAAGAGAGATATACTATAAAATGTATATTACACTGTGTGGATAAGATCCCATAGACTATATCGATTCAAATTATGTTTGTATTCTTATCTGTATCTGTATCTGAGTACTGGGTTGGAAGACAATTTTCACCTCCACTTGACTCGCACTTTTGTAGTGAAGAACGGAGATCTCACTGCACTTCCGGATGCTGCAGAACACTGATTCTTTTTCGTGGTCCAAACATTACGCACGGTATTATTCTCGACTAATAAAATAAATACATTGCTCCAAAGCAAAGTTCTCAAATGTTGCACACTACGCTACTCTGCAGATAAAATACAGACGATGCATGGTGTGAACAGCCCATCCACTATTACCTCCACAACCCTTGCCTAGTCTTGGCCTCCTCGAAAAATGACCTCCAGTCATTTCTCCCCGGTTTTGGATCTCAAAGGCTTTGAGAGCGTTGTTGCTCCAACTTAACACAGACCTTCCCGAGCTCCTGCGCCCTGCTGGTCTACTGTTCGGCAGGAACTTTGGTGTTAGCTGTTCGGTCATCCTCTCCGCATGTCCAGACTCCAAAGTCTTCCTATTTTTGTAAATTTTAAGAAGTTTAGCTCATTAAACATATTGTAGAGTTCAGTGTTGTAGTGGCTGTGCTGTAATCAAATTTTTTAAACTGACCTAAAGATAGGCCTCCAAATATTCTATTAAAAATTGTCCAACACGCGCCCACCCTTCTCAGTCGCATATGTAAGTGCTAATATTATACTAAGATTTTGATATATCTGGACAGTATTCAGGATTTAATTTTATTGACTTAATATGAAAGATGTTATAAATTTTTAAAAAATCTATTCGACTTTTTAAGCAAATGGTTCAGGAAAAATATATTATAAAATATTCCGTCGATTCAAAATGACAGCAGGATTTAGGGTTAACATAATATATTGATAAGACCAATAAAATGGATTTCTTCACAGCCATGCACACCTGCCAAGTACTTGATGGCTGACTCATTCCAGATAAGCAGTGCTGATAAGCGATAGGACCCATTTCTCTTGTCAGTCTCCTGGACATCTTCACCTCGGTGCTTACCACGATATATATATATATATAATAGTTTGCAGCAACATTTCTTTCAAAGTATTAGCTAATATTATTTGAGCTACTTAAAATCACTTTAAAGATTGTTGGAACTATTCCTGTATTTTTTTATTCAGTTCAGTTAATACATTGATTAGATTAATATTTTCCAGCCTGGCTCACCTGACGCACGCACACCCACCTGATTGCGGAGACTGTCACCCCTGTCACCTTCGACTGTAAGTTATATTATATTCAACACGTTTTAAGGCGTTCTGTAGTATAAGACAGCATTCGGTAGACCCAAAATTGTGTTTAATTTTTTTGGTTTAACAGATCTTTTTAAATATATTAATTAGAAAGATATACATATAAAATCAATTTAATCGAAAAATATTATTGTTGCGCCACCGGGATTCGAACCTGGATCTCTTTCCTAACCGGGGAAGGTGCTTTATCCAACTAAGCTACAGCGATAATATTTTTAACGACAATTTTCGACCCTATATGTTACCTTTTTGATATTAATACATTTAATCGTTCCATCATTTGACAGAGCCATCTACCTTATTTTTACAGAATCTCAAATACCTTTGAGTAAACTGATAGCAGACGCCAGAATTATCAATTCATTTTTATTAAATTTTGGACACATTGATACAACTTTATTATTTAGGAGAACACATTCTTATTGTGAAGTTGTAGTTATTCAGAACAGATGGTCTGTGATATTTTAAATATATTAATTAGAAAGATATACATATAAATGTGTGTCCCCTGGATGACAGTTTTCTCTCGATGCATCATATTTTTAGTTGTATCATATGTATATAGCTTTTGATACACTTATCTTATGTACTTTTAATTGTTAATCATTAACATTATACACATAATTTCTATAAATATCTTGGTACATGCTCACTGAGTTTTATGTTGTCTTAAACCAGCCGGTTCAGAAATAACTTCATGATAATATGCTAAATCTAATATACTTCCTCTGGCCTGGGTAGATATTTGTTGAATTTTCCAGACAACCTGACAAGTAGACACCCCGACAAGTAAACACCCCTCCCGCCCCCTTCCAATCCACTGACCATCTGCCGACCTTCACAAGTGGATTATTTTTCGTTGGTTTAGATAAGAGACTATTTAGATAGATTATTTTAATTAATTTGGAATGAATTAAAAATGAAATAGAATTAATATTAGCGAGATATATTTTAATGAAAGCCATCTTAATTTTTGTTGGAGCTGTTTAATTTCTAAGGCATTATGATTTTCAGCCCTGAAATTGACTGTGGTTGAGTAGTGTTGTTTTATGAATTGAATAACTTATGATAGTTGAGAATCCTTCCCCCTCCATCTCGCTTGTTTCCCTTTAATGGCAATATTTTACTCCTTTGCAACGTCCAGACAGATATTTTGGTGATATTTTTCAGAGAGCCAGTCACCACCGCCCCGAACCCGCTCCCCTCGCTGAGGAGTGACAGCCCAGCTACCAGAGTCCTCAGTCCCGCCGCAACCCGACTTAAGTAAGTTAACTTCGGAGTTTTGGTCTACATACTCGCAGAAACCCAAACATATGGAAGTAAAGAATTGTACACAAGTGTTTGAATGATATAGGATACATATTTCAAATGTGACACCGTATCTCTTCTAGGTTAAATTGCGTTTATTGTCGATGGTTTCCTTGAGGAAGCCACATTCCTCGACATATTCGGGCTGGTCTTCATTATTTTGCCTGTGAAGTCACAACTTTAATTCGTGTGTTAACTTATAAACACTATATAGTTCTGTATGTCCATACAATACGAAGAGCCATTAACAAAAATGTTATAAAAACAATTGAGATCTCTCCTGTGACAACACTGTATATCAGTTTCGGGGCAGAGCTGAGTTATGAATGCCACAACGTTGTATATCTTATTGGGCATCCAATGGTGTATTAAATAACCGTATCAAATAAATACAAATATCTACTCTTAAACACAATTTCTAAGTGAGCTTCCCTGCAACAACACTGTATATCATCAAAAATGGCCGATGCTCCATCTATCTATCAACATTTGCAAAAACCAATGTAAAGTATTGTTGCACGGGGAGTTTTAATTGTATCAGATTATTATAAATGACAGAATTACATGAATACAAGTTCTTCAAAGAAAAACAGTCATATTAGTAACTAGTAACCGGTTCAGCTGGTAAATACTTTGGTTTCTCTGATCCATCCGTGCTCTCCACTGAGGACTGTGATCCTCTCCATGGCAGCTCCTCTTATCATCACCCTGGACATCGTAATTTCGGTGGTCACCGTGCGATCCCTCGCAGCAAAATTTATTTTCAAGGCATTATTTAATATTAATTGAGCTACTTTAAACTGTTGGAACAATGATTGTCTTTTTAATTTAGATTACTGAAATAGTAATAAACTAAAATATTTTCCAGACAAGACACTCGACGCACGCGCACACCACCGACCCAGACTCCCGAGTGCGGATACCTCCATCGTCTTCAGCTGTAATTTGATCATTTTGTATTCATGTTAAAGGCGTTCTGTGGAACAGGAAGTGAGTAGCTTCAGTGGTGTTGAACTCGCCGGGAGGTATCGGAGTGGAGTTACTTAACCACTTTTTATTTTCGATTTACTTAAAATTATATTTGTATTTACACCCGGTGGACCCAAAAATGTGTCAGATTTTTTAGTATAATGTTGTGCTGCAGATTTCATGACCAAACCAAAATGGAGTGTTTTGTAAATTATTTAAAAAATGGTACAAATAATCGTAGAATATTTTTACACAGAAGCCGCCTTTTCATTTTTTTAGTACGCGATGTTTGGTTTGTATTGATTTTCCGGTCTGACGCTGTAGTTGGTCAGTGCCGCCTTTCAAATTTAATTGCATTCAAACTTGTCGTAGTTGGAAACCCTTTCTGTCATAGTTACTAGAGTCCATTCCACCTCTAATAGCAGTACTTAAATAACATTTTACTATCTCTCTGAAATGTCCACACGATAAGATGTTTGTTGTAAAATTTTCCAGCCAGCCAGCTTCCTTCGCCCCGATATCGCAGAGAGACAACTCAAACTACTGCTGATTTAGTTGTGAGTTACATTTATTTATTACTATTTTATGGTGGCGTGTCCCCGGATGACAGTTTGCTCTCGATGCTCGTGGAGACTCGAGTGAGACCACTACCACTACTTCCGACAGACAGTAGACAGATGTGGTTAAATTTTGTGAATCAACTCATTGCGAATTGTGTTTGTCGAGGCCAAAATTGTTTTCATAGACATGCATTCTTGAGCATCATTTCCTCTGCCATAAAGATCACTATTATACCATCATAATTTTAGTTTTAGTACTTATTTGTGATCTTTTCATTTATAATTTAATCAATTTTAAATACACGCAATTCATATAATATCCTAATTATTTTTTAATTATATGTTAAGTACACCAACATAGTAAGTTGACGACAATTTTTCGAACTTGTATGTTGAAAGAGCCAGGTTCGAATCCCGGTAGCAACAATTAATATTAAATATCACAGAGCTATGTTTTAAAAAAGTGCAACTTCACAATAAGAATGTGTTCTCCTTAAAAATAAAAAAGATAATATACAGCGAAACCTATTGAAATAAACTATGAATGCGGTAATATAGAAAAAAGTAACATTTTTCATACTTAAGTGTACAATACATATTCTAAAATAGATACATGTTTCACATGTAAATTAATGTACTTTTGAAATTAGCAAATTTATCTTTGTGGTTAAAATTCGTATTTTATATTATAATATATTAAGTGGTTAATAAAACAACGTTAACAAATAAAAATATAAATGAATATGCTTAAATAAAAATAAAATTAGAAAGCTGCACAGAAACAAAAAAAAATTAACTAAACTTTGTATTGTATAATGTCAAATGGCAGTCAGCAGCAGCATTCTCTCTCTCTCTCTCTCTCTCTCAAATATTCCTCTCATTGCTGCGTAATTCAAACGATTAATGCGGTAAAATGATGCGTAGAGGAACGATCCATGCGATCTATTTTTGTGTGTTTTGTATGAAATTAATTCAGGACTGGAAGAAATAAATAATACATGCGGGAAAACAATTATTTGGGAAATGATCGATCGAGATTTCACTGTAATTATTATTCTAATATTTTAGGAGAACACATTCTTATTGTGAAGTTGTAATTATTCAGAACAGACGCTCTGTGATATTTTAAATATATTAATTAGAAAGATATACATATAAAATCAATTTTATCGAAAAATATTGTTGTTGCGCCACCGGGATTCGAACCTGGATCTCTTTCCTAACCGGGGAAGGTGCTTTATCCAACTAAGTTACAGCGACAATATTTTTAGCGACAATTTTCGACCCTATATGTTACCTTTTTGATATTAATACATTTAATCGTTCCATCATTTGACAGAGCCATCTACCTTATTTTTACAGAATCTCAAATACCTTTGAGTAAACTGCTAGCAGACGCCAGAATTATCAACAACAATATTTTTCGATAAAATTGATTTTATATGTATATCTTTATAATTAATATGTTTAATTCTTATTTATTCTAATATTGTTGAAAGTCACCTCCTTGGCATTTCTTTAACGTTGTTTCATTCGTATCCTGCAATATCCAGATGATAATATATTTTTGTTGTATTTTTCAGAGAGCCAGCCACCCCTGCCTGCGCCCACACAGAGACAACCCTTTTCTGCCGTAAGTTACATTTATTTACTAACAATCATTTTACAGTGTTGGTTTCCGTACTCGCGTAGAGCAAAGAGAACAGAGTTGTCCAAAAAAGGCAGATAAATAATACATTATTTAAACATTATCTCTCATCAAAAGTATGCGCTTAAATGCCCGATCAACAAAACATCCATCCAATACTTCCAGCTTTTTCTAGCTAGGTAAAACATTCCCCATTCCTCTGCACCGCCCAGATAATAAGATATGAATATTTTCAGCTCGCAGTCCCGAGCCCTGCACCCCTCGCCGGCAACCCAACCCTGACCACCGCCACATGTAAGTACATTATTTTATTTTGAACTTACTGTTTTCTCCTTCTGTTTTAGTATTAACATATTTTCTCTGGATTGTTGTTCTAGTACATACACATTTACAGATTATTTTTAAAGACAGATTCTTTCCCGGTACGAATGGAGTAGTATTTTTAATTAAATATTTTAGTGGGATATTTAAAATCTGTTGTCATAAAGTCATTATTGGTGTTTTTTATTTATTTAATTTAATATTTATTAAAAATTGAGTAAACTGGTTATGTTCAATTACAGTTAGAAGTCAAAATTATAATCTTTTGTCAAACTTTATTTATTTAGTGCTATTTTCAGTAGCCAGTCAAACTCTCCGATAAAATAGACAAGATCAATTTTAAATGATTTCAAATTGAATGTGAAGGTGTACAAATGTGAGGCAGAGAGATGAAGATAAAAGTTGAAATATTATTATGCGGCAAGTCTTTAGAATTTCTTCTAACATATTTCTTTATATAAGTTTTGCACGTGTGAATGTATAGTGGATTCACTTCAGGGCTCAACGCCTCGACTTAGTCTGGAGCGATCCGAGTTGTCGCCGAGAAGACTCGTCTCGCTAACAGCGCCCCTAGCACGTCCTTTGAAGTACATATAATAAAATAAAAAATAGTAAATATGTTGATCACAGTATACATTTGTACCAATCAGATAGGTCTGTCATGTATAATAATAATAATAATAATAATGGATAATTTGTATAGCGCCATCTTCGTAAAAACTTTCACCTCAAGGGCGCTTTACACATCATATGTTTTTTAAAATTAAAAAATCGTTATTTTCACTTATGGAAATGATTTTTTGAAAAAGTACATTTTTAGTTTCTTCTTAAATAAAGTCTCTGATGCACTGTTTCTAATAACGGAGGGCAAAGAGTTCCACGCTCTTGGGCCTGCCACTGCGAATGCCCGTTCACTAAATTTAGACTTCTGGCAACGGCTGATCGGTTCTACAACTCTTCCTGCAGCTGAAGTAGAGGCTGACCTGAGAGTTTGACGTCTACCATTCAAATTGTCTGGGATACAAGGTCTTGAAGATATAGAGGCGCCATGTTGTGTGTCACCTTGTACATCGACCAGCACAATTTAAATTCAACTCTTTCAGGGAATCGGAGCCAATGTAGCTGATGTAAAAGGGATGTTATATGTGAGAATTTGGAAACTCCATATATTATCCGTGCAGCCACATTTAGAATAGATTGTAATCTATCCAGCTGAAACATTGGTATTTATAATTCTTTTGATAGAATTATTTATCTTTAAGGATATGTATTTCCAATAGAAAATAATTTATCTGCACTACATAATAGATGTATATTGAACTATGCACTTTATATTGTTAAATCAAATAGATAATTGTTATAGGAATGGTAAAAATTATCAATCTACGTTGCAATTTTTTTTCCAAGAAGTTTATAACCGTTTAAAATTTTGTTGGAACATTCCTAGAGCGTGTCAATGGATACTTTTTAACCTTAGGCATCTTGAGTCACAGGGGGCAGTAATTTCAGAACAATAATGTATATAATAATATATTATTGACTTTTAATGAGAACCAAACCCAACAAAAAAAATCACGGGTTCGCAAATTTCACGTTGAATCGTGTGAATGAATGAATTTCATGCGCTGTCAAATTCTAAAACGCTCCGATTGGTGACATGAATTTTGACATATGTTTAATATTTAAATGTCAAAATTATAATCTGTTTTCGTATAATAACAGCTCAAAACCATACAATTTACAAAAATAAGCAATTGGTATCGAGAATAAGTATAATATTCATTCATATTGTAGTCAAAATTTGTATTAAAATGTGTTTTATAGGCAAATTTAATTAAAATTCATTGGAGCGCAAATTTCACGACCGCTCGCAGCCGTGTCGATCGGCGTACTAACACTGTGAGAGATAATGAATAATATCGTATTTGACAAGACTGGAAATATATTATTTAAAAAATGATTATTGTGTTTCTGATATTAAACTTAGTTTTAAATAGTAGTTGAAGCCTCAAAGCATGTGGGTGAATATAGTATATTATTTAAAAACGAATGTTTTTACTAAAATAAAGTATTTTATAAACGTCGAAAATGCATAAAATGTACTGCGAATTGAATGATTTATAACTCTATTCATTTTGAACATTTTGCTAATTTGGTTTCCTACAGATTTGTCTCCGTAATCTTGCTGCTGATGAGTGAAATTCGGTCAGTCATATGGATGAAAAATCCGACATCATTAACTTAACATGAAGATTCTGTATGTTTATTATCACAATTTCATATCAGTTCTTGGAACCAATGTTTTTGTTACTGTATCTGATTCCTCTCAAAGTTGTTTAGTTGTTGAAATGCCTAATTTCTTGTGATTTATTATATATGATTAATTAATAATACCAATTACAATAAATACTTCATTTTGAATAAACGTCACATTAACATTTGATGTATTTATTGCACCGCGGTGAAGTCAGTTTCACTTCAGGACTGCCTGGTCTGTGAAAAATCTATTATCGTTTCCAAAGTCATATTCTATAATCTCTAAACTAAACAAAATAGGCAATCCTTAATGTAAAGCCTATTACAGAATATCTTATTTTCGTTCATTACTCTCGTGGTCGCTATGACATGATATCGTAGCTAAACTATTCGGCGCCACTCGTTTCGATCTGTAGCATTCCTGAATGAGAAGTCTATTTTCAAATACCCTATAACGAATTTATTTTATTTCAGACTCTAAACACAAACACAATCAAAACTGGTGTCCAGCCGCAACTAACTAAACTAAGCAGATTCACAATTCCTAAGATAGTCCCGGTAAGTACAATTACAAAGTGATAATAACCACGTGATCATTATTCAACAAATGATTTCTACAGTTAGACCAAAACATGTATGTGTTCAGAATAAACACCTCCGTATCTAACAGAGTTGCTCTACTCTAGTCTAGTTCTCCTCTTGCAGGGAGCTCCGTTTCTCAGTCCTAATCGGGTGTTGCCCTTCTTGCAGGTTATTCCCGAAGAAGAGCAAACTGTTAATTATTAAAGTTTATCAGAAGCAAAGTAGGCAATCATGAAAAGGATAACAAGCATGTTCTGGAAACGAGGTGATGACGTCAGTAATGAAGATCCTTCAACATCGCTCCATCCCGAGAGCAGTGACGACGATGGCTTACGAAGCTATAATACCCAAAGATTGTTCCACATTATCGAGAGAAAACTATCCGAGCAGGATATAATTGATGACATTGAAGCTTGCCTAAAGAACGGAGCAGATGTTAATGGTCAGAATGATACAGGAAGAACAGTGCTGCATATTGCTGAACAGAAGAACTATCGGAAAGTTGTGGAGTTTCTCCTTGGGCAAGGCGGAATCAGAAGAGATACCGAGGCCTGTTCCGGCCCAACCGCACTCAGCTCGGCTGGGTCTGAGCAGCAGGCAGCCGGGGCAGCTGGCATCGCAGGAGACGTCGTCATCAGTGGGAATACTTCTCACTCGCCCGATGCACCTAGCGTGTCAAAAAATGTACCCGTGAATAGTGATTTATCTTGCGATATAAACATAGATTTAAAAGAATTACTTGTTGACATAAAAATAGAGTATAGCTCAGAGAAGTACATTCATTTGTTGGAAACAGTGGCTAAAAACACTTGCAGCATAAACGATAAACTAAATTTAGATCCATATCCGAGCGCTCACACCCTGGCGCTGTTCGCCCTGAAAGCTTACTCGGATATACCAGACAAACTGCCGGAAGGCTGGGAGTTGCTGACGACCGCCAGCAATCCTGACCTGACCAATGGATACTTCGGCGCCGCCTTCTGGTGCCGCGCTCTGCAGCAGGTGGTCGTGGCGCACAGGGGGACCGCCGTCACCAATGCCGGGGCTATGTTGACTAATTACAAAAGTATAATCAGTTACAAATATTCTTCACACATGCAGTCGGCCATCACCTTTACTGACTCGATCGCGAGCACCTTGACTAAAGTGCGCGGCGGCTGTTTCCAGTTATCCATCACGGGCCACTCCCTGGGGGGGTGGCTGGCGCAGGTCACCGCCTTCACCGTCAAGTACCTGCAGAAGAAGAAGTTGACCTTCAGAAAAGTGAGAAACGTCGGAGACGGCTTCCACGCGCACACGGTCGTGTTCGACAGTCCCGGAAGCAGAACCATGTTAAACAAAATGAAAGAAAAATTTGATCTGCGATACGATAGATCAATTTTTTTGAGAAGATTGGACATCAGTTCTTATCTGTCCGCGCCAAATAGGATAAACTGCTTAAACCCACATCTGGGAATAATATACCGAGTCCTGACTGATCTCTCGGACGTGACAGCTGTGGATGAATACACGCCGGGGTACACTTTAAAAACTCACAGCATAGAGAAGATGGTGCAGGCATTGTCGAAGTTAGAGAACCCGAACATAGTCAAAATGATGGACTGGCCGCTCCGCAGTGTCCTCTGGGGAGAGGAATATAACAAATTCTTCAAAAGTGCCAATCGCAAAAACGAATATCATCAGCAGACTGATCGTTATGAATTCAAAGAAATAAACAAGAAATGTTGTAGTTTGAGATTATTTTCCGAGGACGAGCTGCTCTTGCTAGATTCGTGGTTGATATTAAAAAAATCCAAGATGAATATAACAAATTTAATAAAAATTGATGATTTCGCTGTCAGTGATTTATTTGACGAGTTTGTCATTGATAAAGAAAAACAAATCATCACATGCACATCTGAAGAATCTATACAGAAAGTAATCCGGAACACTAAAGCTCTCATGCGCTGGCTCCCTGCGAAGGTGATGGCCGCCATGAGGGAGCAGGCAGCGCAAATGCCCTCTATAGCGGAGGCCATGTTCCGCGCCGAGGGAGAGAACTATCTCCGCTCCCTCGAGCGCAGCCGACTGGACTTGAGAGACACAATAGAGCTAGAAGCCTTTCTAACATCCCGTAGCAATACTCTCATCATCAGAACCTCGGACGATGACATGGAAATGGCCAGATTTGTGAACATATTCCATCAAATCATGAAAAAGTGTGAGTATTTCAAAGAAACTAAAAACCATTACAGTTTCATGAATCTGATAGGAATTAAAAGGTTGGAATCTGTGGTCAATATTAAAGAATTATTTCAATCGTGTTTTACGGAAGATTATTTATTCATCATACAGTGTACCGAAAATTACGACGAAAGCTTTGAAACCATTTTTATCGAAATATTAACTAATTTGGAAAATAATCCAAACAATAAACTTATATTCATCGATTCACAAGACGCAGATTTTGAGGATTTCGTGAAGTCATCTCACTTTTCTCAAAGTATTGGCAACAATTTGACATCGGTATGTATGGAAGAAATTAATTTAAACAATCTCACTGAAGAATCAATGAAAAGGTTTTTTGAACCAAAGATAATCCATCTCCAGGGAGTGCCGCTCAGCTGGCGAGAGCTCGTGGGAGAATATAGCCTCCTAACCGCTGATCAACTGAACAATGTAAATACGTTAATAGAACCACAAATGTTAATAAACCTTTTGACCATTGACAATTATGTTATAGAAATGGAGGGGGCACACCTCAGTCACGATGATTTAAAAGTGCACTCCACAGTTAACAAGGAGGTGAGTGTGGCGAGGGTGGCGCAAGCCCTGCAAAAATACTATCCCGATGCTCTGCTGGTAATTAGCGGCATCGGCCGAGAAGAACTGGAGACTGACCGGTGGAGGGAGCTCGTGCGCGCCCTGGGAGAGGAGAGGATCTACACCACTACAGGAAACGGAGAACCGATCTTCAAACAAATGTGTCGGGAGAAACCTGATTCGACAGTATACTGGCTTGCTGCGTCAGGTGAACTTGTTTCTTGTAAATCCATTCATCAGAATGGATTCTATATTAAAAGGCGGTTTCAAAAAATCATTTTTAACATTGAACAATTTGCAAGCAAGATAAATAGAGATATTAATATCCAGAATGCAACATTCGTCTTTCAAAATACCAAAGACAAACAATCTCTGATGAGCCAAGCGAGAATTTCTGATGAAATTAAAAATATTTTTTTGAAAACTCAATACATTAAGACGGTCAACACGGTCGAAGAAGCCGATGACATTATTAAGGAAATCTCCGACAGGGCTGTCCACATTTTGGAGCAAGAAGCAAACGGTAAATCGATTCTGTGGCAACGATCGCGAGGGTCTCTAGAAGGCCTTCGCCCGTACATCTCCACTAACATCGGTATATCGGTAGACGAGGAAGGGCTTCGCAATACGACTCAGAAAGTGATAATTATAGCTGACGAGCCGGGCATGGGGAAGTCCACCAGCCTGACGAGTGTGTCTCGGCTGCTGCGATCATCGGCCTGGGTGATCAGGATTGATCTGAAAGACTTTCAAATCCCTATTCAGGAACCACCAATCGACCTAAGTCTGAATTCGGTTTGTAAGTTTATTCTGAGAGACGAGGACAGTTGGCTGCGCGGTCTGTTACAATTCTGTTTGGATAAGCGAAATATACCTTCTCGAGAGGTTTATTTACTTTTCGATGGTTTCGATGAAATCAAGCAAAACCCTTCCCAAACAAAGAACTGCGCTGATGAGGTGTTAAGACTATTGCAGTATGTGAATAGTGAAACTACAGCGAGAATGTGGATTACCACGCGCTTGTATAGAAGAGAAATTGTTGAAAATGAATTCTCAATCTTCGCAATGCGGTTTGAAAAGATCAGTATAAGTTATCAGCAGGAGTATCTCGTGAAATTCTGGTACCCGCACTTACTACTGGAGCTGGACCATTACGGAGATGTGGAGAAGGAAAAACTTGAGAAGTGTGCAGAGTTTTTGTACAAAAATGCTAAAAAGGTACTCGGAGATGACGTTCAGAATTTTATGGGGATTCCGCTGCAGATGCGGATGTTGGCGGAAATATTTATGGAACGTGTCAAAAATTGTGTTAAAACAGAAATTGATATTCAAAATACATTTGATGTTAAGAGTGTGTTGGACTTGTATCGGCAGTTCATTAGTCTCAAATACGAAATATATTTCAATGATAAGACGGGACTGAATGCCAGCATGAGCGGGGAACTTAAACAGTCTAATGTGGAACTGATTACGGAGAAACACAGGCTGCTGGGATTCCGTACGCTCGTTCCCGAATTTGCAAAGGAACACTTTGACATCCCTGCGGCCGGATGGGGAAACGAGCTGTGCAGGATCGGGCTGGTCCAGGCGGGCGGAGTCGTAGGGGAGAACATAGAGTTCATCCACCGCACACTCGCAGAATACTTCTGTGCCGATCTAGCTGTCGACTGGCTGCGCAAGAAAGGTCGGTATCACGGACTCGCACCCATGGTCGAACTTCTATTAACTGAAATATTACTGCGGGACGTTCATAACGTAATAAGAACATTTATTGACAAATTAGTTCTGTCGCAACCATTATACGAGGATGCGGATAAATTCAATGCCTTAAAAATTAGTGAACTTTGGTGTGATGACGTAAAGCAACGTTCTTTATTTAATAAAAACATAAATACGGCCCTGCATATAGCTGTGAAGGAGGGGAATACCGGAATTATAGCCATACTGGTGGGGGGATTAAAGTACGCACCAGTCCCCAAAGGGTTAATCTCCTTCATAGCAGCTCACGATAAGAACTGCTACACGGCGCTCGGCCGGGCAGCCCGGCTGGCAGGTGCTGTTAAAATCTCAGATCTTGTGAGACCAGCTCGCATCGAAATAATGGAGAAGTTCGTCCAAAGCTTCGAGACTTGTTCAAATGATGTAATACTAGAACTCCTGTTAGCAACCTATGCAAGATACACAACTGAATCAGAACTGAAACAGAATCAGAATGAAATAAAACTACTCAGTGAGTATGTGCAAGGAGAGGCCGTTTGTTCAGCAATACACAAAGCGTTCACCAGGATCCAGGAGATAATACTACAACACATCCCGCGCCTCTAGGCAGCTGCGAAGGAAGGCAGGGTAGGAGAGGTGAAGGAATTATATGGCAACATGGAAAGTGACACCGAGCGACGGTACATGCTGTTGGCACCGGTCGGCGAGATATGTGGGGGGGGGACCGTCCTGCACCACACTGCTGCAAATGAAGACAATGAAGAATCAACACAAATAATTATAATTTTGTGTTATCAGAATATTCCGGAAGTTGGGAGGTCATACGATGGGTCCGGTCTGACTCCATTACACTGCGCTGCTCGTGCTGGCCGCCTAGATACAGTTAAATGTTTAATAAATCACGGGGTCCATATCAACAGTCTCGTAGAGGTGAGGGAAACCGCATTGTTCTCTGCAGCCCTCACTGGGAGGCTTCCAGTGGTGGAATATTTAATAGAAAAAGGAATAGCTTTAAACACTAGAAACAGCAATGGTGAGACCGCACTGTTCAATGCAGTCCATGATGGGAGCCTTCCAGTGGTGGAATATTTATTAGAGAAAGGATTAGATATTAATACTATAAACAATCAGCGTGAGACCGCACTGTTCTCTGCAGCCCATGTCGGGAACCTTCCAATGGTGCAATATTTAGTAGAGAAAGGATTAGCTATCACTACCGTAAACAATGAGGGTGAGACTGCACTATTCTTCGCAGCACATGCTGGGTACCTTCCAGTGGTGGAATATTTAATAAAAAAGGGATTAGATGTTAATAGTATAAACAATAAGGGCGAGACCGCACTGTACCAGGCAGCAGAAAATAGGAACCTTCGAATGGTAGAATATTTAGTAGAGAAGGGGTCAAAGCAATAGTGGTGAGACCGCACTAAATATCGCCAGTGAAAGGCACTCTACCACCCACCAGTCATGGAGTTCTTGAATCAGAAGTTGTCCTCCTTAATACTGCACGAAGGCTGCACAACTATATTGTTACTAAAAATGTTTGTTATCCTCCGGTCTGCGGGGATAAAACGTCAAACATTTTACCAAACCAGCAGAGCACCAGATCCTGTGTTCCTCCGATTAAGACTGAAGACCACCATCAAGACTCCCAAGGGAAAGCGCTGCCCAATCCTCTCCCTCCAGCCTGACGATCTGGACGCACTCTGCAGTGCTTGCCCCGTCTGGACCTCTACGCAGTCCGGGTTTGATCCCCGAACTATGGCGTTGAAAGCCGCCACTGGACCTTGCCACTGAAGCCCTGTGGATTTCCGTTAGGTTTTTCCTGACTCTTTTTCCAGCATGGCTAACTTTTTCTGTTTCAGTAGACCATTGCAGTTTCTTCTCCCGACGGACGACTGCCCCTGCCCGACCATGTCTACTCTCGGCACCGTGGACCAGCGCCTAGCGAGAACTTCTTGTGTTTTTATTTTCAAAAATTCCCCAGTATCGCGACTCGCATCACTTTGCGAATTAAATTAATCGCTCGTGTAACCGGCTCAGAGTCCGACCAGTGTGGCTCCTTATAACTATCTTCAGTGGGACAATATTGTGCTCAAGTTGGACCGACTTCTCCGAGCAGTGCGCGCTCGCGAATGTCGTCATACTCAGTCGCGTGTGCCGCACCGTAAATAAACCGCCACCATCTCGGATCACGACTCTCGCAATTGACTATAAACAATTATTTATATTATTCTGTTTTGACATTATATAAATAATTAATGTTGATAAACTATCATCAGTATTCGTGGTTCTTCAATGCCAATCGTACCTTTAATTAATAACATTTAAGTGCTTGTATCTGAAGTTGCCTTCAATAATAATAATTTTTCACCTTTATTTACTAATAGTCAAGTGGTATTTCCACCTGAAGCTATCAGCCGTCTTCAATTACAATAATAATGCTTTGTATTTTGTAATAATTTTGATTCATCGGACTTCGTGGATAACAGATTAGTTGACAGCTGCGGTCATTATACTTTCCCTTCAATCACACACTTGAGATAAGTTAACTTTGGTTAATCAATAATAATTTTTTTTCATCCAGTATAGTTGGACATCCTTTGACCTTGTAGTGGATGTAAATCTTGTGTCGTCACTAAATAATAATTCAATTCAATAATAGTTCTTCAGATGTACCATCACCGATCTCGATTAATAAGTCCCAGTGAGTGGCCTTACTGACATTTATTTTGCTATCGTGTCTTAAGTTGAGTTCATAATCACCAGACATTTAAATTAAATTATGTTAATAATAGTTTACATTTGGAGTGCAGCCATTTCCAGTGATCTTTCATCGCGCCTGGACTGGCTTATAATCATTCTGTGCATATGTGAAATTGCTGTTGTGTACTGACACTTTGATTATTGACGGCGATCTTCAGCGACAGCTGTCAATTGACTATGACATTTTGTTTTGTGAACATTGGTGCTTGAACGATTGGATTGATTTTTTTTGCAAGCCCCCAACGCTAATCGCTCTTGAACTTTTCTTGTACCATATCAGGACTGGTACTATCCGTCAGCAGCATCTATTTACTATCATTATCAACACGGCTGGAAAGCCGACCGACCGCAGCTGTCCACGAGTCTGCACCTGGCAGTGGACACTCGAAGATCTCAGCCGAGGTCACTCCTGCTGGACAGGGTAAGCAGATGCCACCCCGCACTAGTGAGTTTCTCGTCAATTAATTAACCTTTTCTAATTTGCTTTTCTGTTTGCTTCTAGAGCTGACGCATTGTGATAGTGGAAGCTGTCACATTTTCGAATTTTACCTGGAGGATCTACTGCCATCTCCGTCTACCGCGGTGGTTGATAACAGGCGTCGACAACCCTGACATACCTGGAAGTACGTCCAGGTAGCACCTACCGCAACCGTCGCACCGGATGCACCGTCCAGGTCTAGCGAGCAGTCTGTTCTAGTATTGGACCATAACACCAGCGGCCAATGGAATGCGGAGACATGACGCGCTGTGATACTGTTCCGAGCCTTCTAGCGTCGTCACCCTGGACAGAAAGACACTCTCTGCATAGCCCACCTTTGTTTCCTTTGAAATTTAATTTAATTTTCTATATAGCTTTGCTACTATTATAATAAACATTTTTCACCGAGTCCCCATTTGATTCATATGTATAATAAGCTTATAAAATGAAATGTAAAATGTCTCATACAAATTATTGCTTCAAATGCTATAATTAAACATTTTTTTATTTATTTAGTCAAGTTAGGAATTAAAGATTTCCGAAGTTGAGTAAGAGCAACAAACTGCCTTTAAAAGCGCAATAAAATATTTGTTTGACAGTGAAATTTAACATCTACACTGAAATGGCTCAAAAGGTGATTTTTTCACATTCAAATGTTAATTAATTAATAGTTTACTATAAAATCTTGTTAATTCTGTCAATTGTTTTCTTGTATGTTTCTTTACCTGTGTATCTCTATTCGCTAATAGTTTTATTATTTATATTTATAAACTAACACTATATATAAATCACGATGAGTTTTGTTATTTAAATCACGTTTTCTTCTTGACACAGTACTATTGTGTATAGCTGCGCTGCACTGACATAATTCCTCGTGTAGGTGGGGACATGTATGTATTCTTAATGTTTAACTGGATTAGTTTTAGTTTTTTAATGTCTTGTTCATTTTTAAATAAGTAAAAATGTTAAATATATCCTTTTGTATTTCATTTATAACAGAACAGACAAAATAGTTTATATAATTAAAGGATCCCACCGTTTCCCAGAACCGTTTTATGTATTGGTTCCTATCAAGAAAAGTTTAACATTTATTTAGAATTTAGACACTATGCATTTCAACAGCGTATGGCAAATATTGCCGATGAATTTAATATTTGGGGGTTAGGACGGTGGTTAAATGAAATACATGTGTGATTGATGCGTGTGTTGAGGTTTATTGTGACAAATGATAAATGCGATGAAGACAGATAGAAATGAATACAGTGAATGAAGATGAAAGAAATGATGAAATGAAATGAATTGATGGTCTTGCTCGGCTAAGGCGAGCCGGCAAGACCACCATCGTGAAACGCTGAAACTGGAGAGCCTGTCTGGCGGTGAATTGAGCCAGACTTGTGGCAGCAGCCGGCAGCGCTGTCGCTAGCGTCGATGCCGACTGAGATGGCGGTAGATTTGAATCATGGTCGCTACAAATACATATTTTATAAGGAGAGTTGAAGAGATTAATGAAAGTATTCCAACTGTCAATTTAACCATTGATGTAAATATACAAGAGATACACAACAAACTAGTAATCAAACAAGTTGCACTTAATACTGAATAAAATGAAATCAAAACCATGTCCCGATGGAATTGCGATAAAGTTAATTAAAGAATCTTAGAATATACTTGTTCAACATGGATCTATCACTTTGGGAGAGTTTCCGCAATCATGGAAGATATCCAGGGTCATTCAAATAACAATAAATTAAAACTACTAATAAATGTGAAGAATTTAGGCCTGTGAATACGCTACTAATATGAACAAATTCTTAAATGTATCATAAAATAACTTGTAGCCATTTAAAAAAATTGAAAACACAATGCGAAGAACAATGTGGTTTTAGAAATAATCACTTATGTGAAATAGCTCTCAATCTTATCTTGGAAGATTGGAAATACGATTCTGATAAGGGGAAATTTGTCTGTGCAGGTTTCCTGGATTTTAAAAGAGCTTTTGAAATCATCGACAGAGATATAATAATAATAAAACTTATGTTCTGAATAATTACAACTTCACAATAAGAATGTGTTCTCCTAAATAATAAAGTTGTATCAATGTGTCCAAAATTTAATAAAAATGAATTGATAATTCTGGCGGCGTCTGCTATCAGTTTACTCAAAGGTATTTGAGATTCTGTAAAAATAAGGTAGATGGCTCTGTCAAATGATGGAACGATTAAATGTATTAATATCAAAAAGGTAACATATAGGGTCGAAAATTGTCACTAAAAATATTGTCGCTGTAGCTTAGTTGAATAAAGCACCTTCCCCGGTTAGGAAAGAGATCCAGGTTCGAATCCCGGTGGCGCAACAACAATATTTTTCGATAAAATTGATTTTATATGTATATCTTTATAATTAATATATTTAATTTATATTTGAAATAAAACTTTGAAAACTCAGAATAAGGGGAACGCTTTTGAAATGATTTAAGGGATACCTAAGTAATAGACACCAAACCACTAAATATCATTAGAAGTACCACAAGGGTCAGCTCTTGGACGTATCCTTTTCATTATCTATATAAACGAGATTGTAAAAATGCTAAATAAGATAATTTGCAGATGGCGGGTTGAAGAAAAATAAACTAAAATACATTCATGAACATTGAAAATAAAAGAATACCAATCACACCAGCAATTATCACAGATGGTGAAAGACTCAAGAGAGTGACTGAAATCAAATATTTGGGAGTCATAATAGATTCTAAATTGAATTCATCGCAAAATACCTGACTAAAAATATTGCTAAGTAAGCTCACTTCTGGGAAGAATCAGAAGATTCCTTAATACCGAGTCTTGTAAAATAATATACAGTTCTGTCATTATTCCTCACATCAACTGCTGCAGCAGCATTTTGGTTTTGGCTGACGAAGAAGAAATGCAACAATTGTCAGTGCTGCTAAATAAAGCGTTGAGAGTAATACTAATATGATGACCTTTAAGCAGAAAATATATGTCAATGTTATGGTATTTATTTATAAAATCCTCACTAGAAAAATATTGGCGGAATTTATACAAAAAATGGATCCAAATCAACATGATTGAGAGTAGTCAAGTGGCGCGTCGGCCATCAGAGACTGAGCAAATGTGAGAGATGTTCGAAGACATCCAATTAAAAATCAGTCTAGAGCGCGGTGAGAACGATCCGATATCGATTTGGATAATGCGGATTAGGTAGCGTTCAAATCGGTGATCAAAATATTACGGTGCCGCCGATAATGTAATTTCGGGACGTTCATCCAGGTGTAGTTCTCCGAGCGGCTGAACGACAGAGGTGAGCGTGAAGTTGCAGAAATTTTAACTATATATATTTGGGGGTTAGGACGGTGGTTAAATGATATAAATGCGATTGGCTGTGTGTTGAGGTTTATTGTGACAAATGATAAAAACAATGAAGACAGATAGAAATGAATACAGTGAATTAAGACGTAGGAAATTATGAAATGAAATGAATTGGCAGTCTTGCTCGGCAAAGGCGAGCCGGCAAGACCGCCATTGTGAAACGCTGAAACTCGAGAGACTGTCTGGCGGTGAATTGAGCCAGACTTGTGGCAGCAGCCGGCAGCGCTGTCGCTAGCGTCGATGCCGACTGAGATGGCGGTAGATTTGAATTATGGTCGCTACATACATAACAATATTTAAATATAGAATTGGAACTCAGCCAGCGACCGAAGCAGCCCCGAGCAGCCACCTCGTCAGCCACGAAGAAGTCTTCCCGACAACAGGAGCCATCGTCGGCATCACCGCATCGTCAACTGAAGACCGAGGTCCCTGGAGATGACCTCTACGATCAGCACGTACGATATAATGTAGTCGTAATTAGATTAAGCTAATTATAAGATATTCTGCCTGTCCATTTGTGTATTATGTATAGTGAAAAATAAACAATTAATCTATGTTTCTGAATATTCACCTGTCCCATTCTATAATCATAGTACATACCTGCAAATAATCGCGGAGCAAAATATTACTAGTGTGTGGGGTCGCTCTAATAAAATTAAGTGCATCTTATCAAAAATATCATAATCATCCTAACCCCCTTCTATTAAAATGTTTACAGATTCTTATCCTGTTTTATTATGACCACTTGAATACTGTCACACCTGATTCTTATTCTAGAATTAATTTTAAATCAAGCTTATTTTGTTACACAACGCTCTGGATTTCTACATTAAGTAGGATAAACATTATTCTGGATAGTCTTTCTGCATCGAAAACGATAAAATTATTTCTAATGATATCTGCAAGTCATCTTTAGTAGAAAAGTAGATTTTCAAATGGAAAATAAAATAAATATAAAATTCCTCGTCCGCCAGACGTCGCTATACGACAGGAGGAAGTTAAAAAGAGTTGATGTTCTAGCTATCTACTTTATCTATGGTTAGTTTCGTTGTGCTCGCAGGTGTGTCGCACGCGTTGGGAATCTTTTAAATTGTGAAAACTATCTGTGGGATCACGCTAGGTCGCGTTTCTTCGGATATTTGATAAATCTGCAGCCACAGTTGGTGTTTTTGCGAATTAAATGGTGTTTTTGCATCGCAATGGTCGTGTTGGACTCCCTGAAGGACCGTTCTAACAACGGTACAGCGAGTGCCACGTAAGGGACTAGCGTCGATAAAACATATAACTGCCGCGCCTAAAGTAGTTTAATAGAAATCTATGGAATATGCTTTTATTCAGATATTGAATAATGAGCTTGTTTTATAAAAAGAGATGGAGTTGCTTTACGCGTTTTTACATTGTTTTCAGTTTTGTTTCTGAACGGGACGTGAAGGTTTTCAAACAAATGAACGGTATTGGTTGTATATGAAATTAGCCGGGTTATATGTGTAAGGACATGGTTCTGATGATCTCGTCACTCCTTGTTTGCTCATAGATCAGAAAATCATGGACCGCGCTAGCCCAGTTGCCCCTGCCGTGAAGTCTGAGCCAGGGTCTCCAGCCCAGAGCGGCGATGAAGGGGAAGGCGGTGGAGCGGCCTACACTGATGTAGATATATCACTCCCTGACATTAAGCAGGAGTGCTCGGAGTACTCCAGGAGGGCCGCCCAGCGCGCCGGTGAGGAGTCCATTTTAAATAGTATTGAATAGTGTGAATCGTGCACCTCTGGGGTGACCGTACAAGATGGATGAAAGGATAAAGGTGGACAGATAGAAAAAAAAATCCGGGCAGGAAGATATCAAATCTCCGGAGGAGTGGTTTGGGTTGACCATATTTCACTTATTATGCAGAGAACAACTGAATTCAATTTGATGGTGTTTAGTGTATTGCACATTTATATCAAATTCGAGCACTGGCAAAATTTTTAATAAATTCGATGTCTTTGATATACGACAATTATATGCTAATACTACTCTTAAATACATATATAAATACAAACAAATAACCTACAAACCCCGAGAGCACGTACAAGATATGGCCAAAGGAACTACAAATATTTTGGACCTAAACTATTTAATAGAATGATAAAAGATTTAAACCAATTGAATTGTCCCAAGAACATGAAACTATATATTAAAACTTGGATTCGTAATACGGGTAGAGCCAGTATTGGTGCACTCATCCAAACATATTTACTCATACCTATATTAATTATTGCTACAAAGTGATCCAAAAATTAAGTCCACTTTAAAATTGTTCTTCATATACACTCATTATATAGTAATAAATGTAATTCTATCTACTACTTGTAATTCTAATTAATTGAACAATTGCTTGTAAACTATGCCCGTCTCGACACAGAAATTCTCTAGTGAGACGGGGACAGTACAAACATATTTTTACATTGTATTATATAGTTACAAATAAAATAAAATAAATAAAAGAAGGCCAGGGGGTGGGGGCATGTGAGTCGCAAGATACTAAAGAGTAATTATGCAAAATTATTCTCAGATCGACCAACGGGTCAAGAATTGCAGAGAACACACAAAAGAGGAAATTATATGTATACTTGTATATATAAATGGAGATATTAAGCTTTTATTTTTTGCTTTCTTGCCGATTGTAGTTATGTACGAATTATTATTATTTATTTCAGAAATATGCTCCAGCAATGCCAGCTGCAGAAGTGCGCCTCGGTCTGCCGAGCGAGGGCATGTGCAGCCAGGGGTGGGGTCACCAGATGAGAGCGGCGAGGTAGCAGGCGATGGAGCGCCCCACGCGGATATAGACATACGGCACCCTGACATCAAGCAGGAGTGCTCGGAATACTCCAGGAGGGCCGACCAGCGCACTGGTGAGCAGATTGATGAACTTATTGTAACTATCGCCGTATGTACCTTTCGATAGCTAGTCCTGGGATTTCTATTGGTAATGTTGAATACATTCAATCAATCCATGCAAATCTATAATATACCAAACTTGTGAAACTGGGCTGATAGTCGCCGATGGTCGTTCTCCTTGCAGTCTCGAAGCTTCTAAACTCTGCTGACCAGGCTCAGAAACTTTACCACAACCAAAAACCAAAAAATAATATACATAATGTTTTTATATCACCGCCGTAAATATATCCGTCCGATTCCGAAACTGTCTCTCACCAGTAGCAGTTTCGCTTTTATTTGCTGTGTTCCCTATCCAAGCACAAGAGCTAGTCCCTTTTTTGGAGAGGAAAGCGAAAAAAATAACATGTAATTTAAAAAATGTAAAATACTTTATTCGTGTTATAATAAAAAATGGTAAAAATGTCAAATAAATAATAAAATATATATATACACAAATAGAATCCACATATTCTAAATTTATACCAAGCCTATCTATCGAAGTATAAAAACGCGTAAACAGTAACCATAAAAGATTTCTCTACAAATATATGGTTTATAGAAAATACTTTGAATGCTGTATTTAAACTTTTTCTTATGTATTTAAAGTAAAACGCTGGGTTAGCTCTAGGACAGTTCTGTAGCCAGGAATCAAAATTTATTCAATATCATACACATTTACAAAGTTCAGTAAGAGTAACAAACTGTCGTAATAATCTCTATACAAATAATTTATTTTTATTGCAGATCTTTCGAGGATAAAAGATTTTGTTTCAACAAATACACCTGGACCTCGGCCCATCACTGGAGAAGAACCAGCATTGGAGACCGGTTTCACATTTAATAATTCGTCAAGCAAGCGCACGCTTATTTCCACTGGGGACAAACGTTTTTTATGTTCACAGTGCAATTATTCGTGCAATAGAAAATCACAATTAATAAACCATTTGCTTTTACACACTGGTGAGAAGCTGTTTTCATGTTTACAGTGTCAATTTTTGTGCAATACAAAATCAAGCCTAAAGAGGCATACACTAACGCATTCTGGTAAGAAACTTTTTTCATGTTCACAGTGCAATTATTCGTGCAATCGAAAATCACAATTATCAATCCATTTGCTCTCTCACACAGGTAAGAAACTGTTTTACTGTGCACAGTGTAATTATTCGTGTAATCGAAAATGTAATTTAAAAGATCATGTCATTACACATACTGCCGAGAAACCATTTTTGTGCTCGCTGTGCAATTATTCGTGCAATATAAAAGCAAATTTAAAGAGACACGTGCTCATCCATTCTAGTGAAAAACTGTTTTTATGTTTCCAGTGCAACTATTCGTGCAATACAAAATCACAATTAAAAATCCATTTTCTCTCACACACTAGTGAGAAACTGTTTTCATGTCCACAGTGCAATTACACGTGCAATCGAAAATCCCAATTAAAATTCCATTTGCTTTCCCACTCTGATCAGAAACTGTATTCATGTTCACAGTGCAGTTATTCGTGTAATCAAAAATCTAATTTAAAAGAACATGCCATTACACATACTGCCGAGAAACCGTTTTCATGTTTGCTGTGCAATTTTTCGTGCAATATAAAATCAAACTTAAAGAAACATTTGCGTAAGCATTCTGGTGAAAAATTGTTTTCATGTTCCCAGTGCAACTATTCGTTTTATCAAAAAGCACATCTTACAATCCATTTGATTTCACACACTGGTGAGAAACTGTTTTCATGTTCGCAGTGCAATTATTCGTGCAATCGAAAATCACAATTAAAAATACATTTGCTCTCACACACTGGCGAGAAACTGTTTTCCTGTACACAGTGTAACTATTCGTGCAATCGAAAATATAATTTAAAAAAACATTCACTTACACATTCTGCCGAGAAACCGTTTTCGTGTTCACAGTGCGATTATTCGTGCATTCTAAAATCACAATTAACAACCCATTTGCTTTCTCACTCTGGTAAGAAACTGTTTTTTTGTACTCAGTGCAATTATTCGTGCAATCGTAAATATGATTTTAAAAAACATGTCCTTACGCATAGTGGTGAGAATGCGTTTTCATGTTCACAGTGCACTTATTCGTGCAAACATAAATCACACTTAAAAAGACACGTGCTTAAGCACACTGGATAGAAACTGTTTTTACATTCGCAGTACACCTAAAGTTACAATAATAAAAAAGCTTATTAACTAATAGGATTGCCCATAATGGGAACAGGAAGCCATCCGTTTCCACACCGATCAAATTTTTATTTATTTCAGTGAATTTTTTAACCTTATCTGTTTTTTATTTTTATGACTACTTATGTGTTCATACAGTACTAATACAATTTATGCAGAATTTATATAGTTTTGAATGCATGTAGTACAATATTTAAATATTGCCATAATTTAGTGTTGATTTGTCTGCAGATGTACATTTTACTATCCTACTGTAACTGTTTCAGCCATAATAGAATATCGAGCACTTCTCATTTACTATAAAATCAATTTTGTTATATTCTTAAAATATATTTAATTAGTTTTTTATTTGGATTAGATAATATTGCCGCGTGAAGCCTTCATACGTACACTTGGATTAAACAGAAAATATTTTTTTTCCCAAATATTTTTTTTTGAAACACGTTCATGAATGAACTGATATGACGCCATTGCGATGGGTATTATACATGTACACTTTATTTTTAATGCTATTTACTACTTTTACTGCGTCACTTGTGCGAGAACTGTCACTTGTTGCGTGAATGTGTTTCCGCCATGAGAGTGGGTGTATGAATGGGTGGAGGCGAGCTTTAAAGGCGCCGCATTAACGGGGAGCGCTCTCTTACCTCAGCTTCTTCCAATTATGATTACTGTTTAGGAAGTGTATATATTATATTAAACATCT
Organism: Eubasilissa splendida; assembly: GCA_031772225.1. Classification (NCBI taxonomy): domain Eukaryota; kingdom Metazoa; phylum Arthropoda; class Insecta; order Trichoptera; family Phryganeidae; genus Eubasilissa; species Eubasilissa splendida. The sequence continues at coordinate 2,225,311 of CM062872.1, read as the reverse complement.
GTACTTACGCGTTGAATAAACTGATTACCTGGAAGACCGAGTTTATTTAACCAAGAATCCGTATACGTGATAACCAGACAAGTAGCAGAGGATTGAACGCCGAAGTGAACGAATGGTAATTGCGATGCTTATCACAACTAGCTTGTTCATATTTAAATAAATAATATTTCAAAATGTGTCCTTTGTGTTTTATCTGTAGATGTTACAAGCGGGAGTGTCATGAGGCGCTCAAATTTTTTATTTAATTTGATTATAACAATACATTTTTAATTAACGTTTCAATATAACAAAAAAATAAAAACTAAGTATTACATGCAAATATTTCTTCAGTTCAAGTATGCTCCTGCAACGAACAATGTCAACCAAAATTAAACTTGTTACCAAGCCGATGCATCCGCAATATTGGCGAGTTAACAACATAATTATTTCTATGTGTACCTACAAAGAACATTTCATCTCGTTTGAGTTGGTACTCTATACGAAACCATTTGTATCAACTCAGGGCAGTCCATCATGCTATTGATATTTTTATATAGGTATACTATATCGCTCACATCTCTTCTCCGAGCTATTTTTTTCAAATTGAAGTAGACTCATTAAATAATCGGAATATGCAATTTAAAATTGATAAATCTTAAAAATTTATGTTTCACCCTTTTGATTTTTATAATATGTGAGCCATAGTAGGGAGAGCACAGAGTGGAGTTGAATTCCAGCGCACTTCTTACGATATATGTATATAAAATTGTTAGAGAGCGGAGCGAGTTAAAGTTTCTGGTTGTTCTTAACACAAATCCTAAGGATTTCATCGCCTTGTTGCAAATTTCATTGTAATGTTGAATAAATGACATTTTTCGCCGAAGAGCATACCCTAATCCCGCATAACTGCGACTCTACTTAGATTAATATTGTTATTGCTGCATTGAATTAGGAGTTGACTTTTATGAATTATTTTTATTGTCATTTATTGCGTTATATTGTTTATACATAACCAATGAGACTTGGGAGCGCATCGGGTTTTATTATATATTTAATGGACTACTTGTATAAATAATTCACACCGCCTCTTTTCGAGTCAGAAGCCAGATGTAGCCAATGGACGCGCTTGGTGAGCTATTTGACTCGTAAAATAAAATAAATTAATAATTGCTCGTCCGCCAGATGGCGCTATGCGATAGAAGCAAGTTGAAAGGAGTTGCTGTTCTAGCTGTCTCGCTTGTCTATGGTTAGTTGCGTTGTGCTCGCAAGCGTTGGTCAGCTTCTAAATTGTCAAAAATGGCTGTGGGTTCATGCCATTTAGATATTTGATGAATATGTAGCCACAGTTGGTGCTTTTACGTATTAAGTTTTCAACGGCACAGGTCGTGTTGGACGCCCTGAAATCCGTTCTAACGGCAGTACAGCGAGTGTTACGTAAGTGACTAGCGTCAGTTAAGCCGGTAACTGCCGCGCCTTAAGCAGTTTCAATGTATGGAATATTCTTCTATTCCGAATTTGAATAATGACGTCGCTTTACGCGTTCCTACTTTGTTTTCAGTTTTGTCTCTGATCGAAAATTGAAGGTTTTCAAACAAATAAACGACATTGGTTTTATGTGTAATTACTCGGGTTATACGAGTGTCGGCCGCCGTTTGAAGTTAATTACGTGTCGTATCTCGTCATTCCTTGCTCGTCGAGAGATACTAGAATCATGGACCGCTTTAACACATATGCTCCTGCCGTAAAGCCTGAGCCAGGTTCTCCGGCCCAGGGCGACGATGAAGCGCCCTACACTGATGTGGATATATCGCTCTCCGATATTAAGCAGGAGTACACCAGGAGGGCCGACCAGCGCGCCGGTGAGGAGTCCCTTCTAGATAGTATTGAATGGTGTGAATCGCGCGCGCAATGGGGTGACCATGCAAGATGGATGAAAGAGGACTGAAAAAGTCTAAACTAAGGTGACCAGATTACAAAAGGTATTACGGGCAAAAGAAGGTAAAATCTCTGGAGGAAAGGTTTGCGATGAACATATTTCACTCAGTATCCGAGAGTGCAAGATATAAGCTCAGTGTAATACACATTTATATCAGATGGTGATGTGGTGTGTCTGCCAGACAAGAGGCAAAGAAGGAAATTATATGTATACGTGGAAATATGACGCTACCTCTTTTTTCTTGCCGATTGTACTTTATTATTTATTTTAGAAAAATGCACCAGCAATGTCAGCTGCAGAAGTGCGCCTCTGTCTGCCGAGCGAGGACAAGTCCAGCCAGGGGAGGGGTCACCAGATGAGAGTGGCGAGGGAGCAGGCGGTATATCGCTCTACTCTGATATAGACGTATGGTACCCTGACATCAAGCAGGAGTGCTCTGAGTACTCCAGGAGGGCCGACCAGCGCACTGGTTAGCAGATTGATAAACTTATTGTGACCCTTAAAGATTGATGTATAAATGTGTATATACACAAGTCATTACTTTGAATACTATAATTAAACTTTTACTTATTTATTTAAAGTAATGTTATATTAAGATGGTGTCGAGTTTAAGTCGTTTAACTGCGACTCAAAGTGTGGTTATTTCAATATCATCCACATTTAGTTCAGTAAGAGTGATACACTCAGTTAATAAGCTCAATAAAATATTAATACACACAATTTATTTACATTGCAGATCTCTCGAGAATACAAGATTCTGTTTCTGCTAATTCACCAGAACCCCCGCCTATCATTGTGGAGGAACCAGTATTGGAGACAGTTTACACCGCCAATAATTCCTTAAGTAGGTGTACGCTTACTACCTCTGGTATCAAACTATTTTCATGTTCACAGTGCAATTATTCGTGTAATCAAAAATGTTATTTGAAAAAACATGTACTTACACATACTACTGAGAAACCGTTTTTATGTTCACAGTGCAGTTATTCGTGTAATCGAAAATCAAACTTAAAGAGACATGTGCTTAACCATTCTGGTGAAAAACTGTTGCATTCAGTCACTGCTGAGAAACTGTTTCTTTGTTCGCAGTGCAATTATGCTTGTAATATAAAATCAAACTTAAAGAGACATGTGCTTAACCATTCTGCTGAAAAATCGCTTTCATGTTATCAGTGCAATTATTCATGCAATCGAAAATCACAATTAACAATGCATTTGCATTCACACACCTCTGTACAACTGTTTTCATGTTCACAGTGCATTTATTCGTGTAATCAAAAATCAGACTTGAATAATCATGCACTTACGCATTCTGGTGAGAAATCGTTTTCATGTTTACTGTGCAATTATTCGTGCAATGAAAAAAGTCTTTTTACTAAACATGCCCTTAGACATACTGCTGATAAATCGTTTTTATGTTCACAGTGCAATTATTCGTGTAATCGAAAATCACAATTAATAATCCATTTGCTTTCACACACTGGTGAGAAACTGTTTTCTTGTACTCATTGCAATTATTCATGCAATTATAAAGGGCATTTTAAAAGACATGCCCTTACGCATACTGTTGATAAATTGTTTTCTTGTTCACAGTGTAATTATTCGTGCAATCAAATATCAGATTTAAAGAAACATGTGCTTACGCATTCTGCTGAGAAACTGTTTTCATGTTCATATTGCAACTATTCGTGCAATCAAAAATGTTATTTAAAAAAACATGTACTTACACATACTGCCGAGAAACCGTTTTTATGTTCACAGTGCAATTATTCGTGCAATCGTAAATATCAATTAATAATCCATATGCTTTCACATACTAGTGAGAAACTGTTTTCATGTTCACAGTGCAATTATTCGTGCAATTATAAAGTTTATTTAAAAAGACATGCCCTTACGCATACTGGCGAGAAATTGTTTTCATGTTCACAGTGCAATTGTTCGTACAATCATAAATCACATTTGAAAAGACATATGATGAAGCACACTTGATATAAACTGTTTTTACATTTGCAGTATACTTTAATCTACAATAATAATGAAGCCTATTAACTAATAATATAATATAACTAATTTTAATTTTATTTATTACATTTTATTTTATGTTGCAATATTAAATCATACTTTAAGACAAATGTACTTATTCCATGCAATGCATTATCCCAGAGTTTTTATTCGTGCAATCAAAAATTACAATTAACAATCCACTTGATTTTGCACACCGCTGTGAAACTGTTTTCAACTGTGCAAATATTCGACCAATCACAAATTTAATATTGACTTGCCCTTACACATACTGCCGAAAAACTGTTTTTATGTTTATTCGTGCAATTATAAAGCAAACTTAATAATACATGTGCTTACACATTCTGGTGAGAAAGTGTTTCTATGTTCGCAGTGCAACTATTCGTACAATCAAAAATCACAATTAAATATCCATTTAAAAACACATGCCCTTATGCATACCGTCGGGAATCCATTTTATGTTCTCAGTACTATTAATGAAAATATCTATGATTATGCACACTAGATGTAAACTGTTTTTACATTTTCAGTATACTTTAATGTATAATAATAATGAAGCCTATTTATCTATAGAATTGTTAATATTTTAATTTTATTATACATTATAAAAATACAAATAGAGGGAACGCTCAAACATACCTATTTGTAAGATCCTTTACTCCGTCAATTATCACGCCCGCTCATCAACTCACACATACATAATTGACAGAGTAAAGGATTTCGCACCGCTTCCTTAAACCCTTAACACAGTCACCCACTCACACGTCGCACCACCAAGAGTCGGACGTTATGGCTGCGACGATAGTGACACCAGGGCAGCAGTCCCTCTTTGTCCATCGGTTGTACCAGAGGCAGCAGCTGACACAGAAGAAACACTCCGTTAGCCGCCAGCGACTCGTTGCTGGTCCATCCCGATTAAGTCCCCGCATGTTCTGCAGTTATGATCAGTTATGCGAATGGTCGGGTGCTATGTGTTTGGGACATATTTGTGCTTGAGCGAGGATGATGTACTGTGCCTTCCACCCTATCCACGGGCCAATCGATCGGCGACCCTGAACCGGTACGGTTACAAAAAATTTCGCAGAGTAAAATAGAGTGAAAAGTGTGTGTACGTGACCATCTATTGCAATCTGAATCATTCAAGATCCTGAACGGAGATAGTGTTAAACCCTAAGTTACAGTCCACATTGGAGGTGCCAGGAGAACGGATTGTGGTGAGTGGAACTTCCTTCCGAATCCTGTTTCTTCCGGCATCTATGCCATCACACAACACTATGATTTTATTTTATGAAATGGAAGCGTGAACATTTAGCGAAGAAGTGGTAAGGCAACTGAGATGGGGATCTACAGAAGAATACACAAAATAAGCTACGTGGATAGAATTATAAATAAAGATGTAATGTTTCGAATGAACAAAGGAAATAAGTATTTAAAACAATAGTATAAATATCTCGGGGGTGTAGAGAGACATCTAGAGTACAGATACAGAAGAACGTGTATCGGCATAAGCGTCCAAGCATATATCCGATGTGGGAGGATAGAATTATGAATGAAGGTGTTATGGTAATAAATTAAAAATTGCTCGTCCGCCAGATGTCAGTATACAGCAGGAGTAAAAAAAAAAGTTGATGTTCTATCTATCTCCCTTATCTATGGTTAGTTGCGATGTGCTCGCTGGCGCGTATCATTGTCCGCATTGGGACACTTCGAAATTGTGGGATCACGCTACTTCGGATATTTGATGAATATGCAGACACAATCATTGCTTTTACAATTTAAATGATGTTTTACCACAGTAAGGGTAGAGTATCAAACATCCTGAACGCTCGTTTCGACAGCGGGTATCACGTGACTAGCGAGCGTCGATAAAGCAGATGACTGCCGGGCCCAAAGCACCTTCATATAAATCTATGGAATATGCTTCTATTCAGATATTAAATAATGAGCTTGTTTTATAAAAAGTGATAAAATTCCTTTACGCTTTATTACATTGTTTTTTTGTTTTGTGTCTGAACGGGACGTAAAGGTTATCATAAAAAATTACGGCGTTGGTTGTATATGTTATCACTAGGATTATATGTGTGTCGAAGGCTGCTCGAGGGTAATTACGTCAAGAATCTTGTCATTCCTTGTTCGCCGTGAGATCATGGACCGCGCTAAAACAGATGCTCCTGATGTGAAACCTGAGCCAGGATCTCCAGCCCAGAGCGACGATGAAGGGAATGGCGGTGGAGCGCCCTATACTGATGTATATATATCTCTTCCCGACATTAAGCAGGAGTCCTCTAGGTACTCCAGTAGAGCCGACCAGCGCGACGGTGAGGATTCCATTCTAAATAGTATTGAATAGTGTGAATCGTGCGCCCCTGGGGTGACCGCGCAAGATGGACGAAAGGGGATAGAAAAAGTCTAAACTAAGGTGGCCATATTGCCAAATGTATTCCGGGCAGAAGGTAAACTCTCAGGGGGAGATGTTCGGGATGAACATATTTCACTCAGTATCCGAGAGTGCAAGATGTTCAGTGTAATACACATTTATATCAGATGGTGATGTGGTGTGTCGGCCAGAGAACAGGCAATGAAGGAAATTATATGACCACTGTATATATAAATGGAGACTTCTTTCTGAATGTATTTATTTTAGAAATATGCACGATCAATGTCAGCTGCAGAAGTGCGCCTCGGTCTGCTGAGCGAGGGTATGTCCAGATAGTTGAGGGGTCACCAGATGAGAGCGGCGTGGGAGCAGGCGGTGGAGCGCCCTACACTGATATAGACGTATGGTACCCTGACATCAAGCAGGAGTGCTCGGAGTACTCCAGGAGAGCCGACCAGCGCACTGGTGAGCAGATTGATCGACATATTATAACCCTTAAAGATTGCTGTATAAATATATCGTTTATGGATAGAAATTATATATACATAAGTCATTACTTAATAATTATATTATAATTAACATTTTCATATTTATTTAAAGTAAAGTAAAGTTAAAGTTAAGATGGTGTAGAGTTAAACGGGGGGTTAACTCCAGAATGGTTCTGGAGCTAGGAATCAAAGTGATATTATTTTTATATCATCCACATTTATTTCAGTATGAGTACCAAACTCCCTTGATAAGCGCAATAGAATATTAATACATATAATTCATTTACATTGCAGATCTCTTGAGAATACAAGAATTTGTTTCTGCAAATCTACCTGGGGCTCCGCCTACCGCTGTGGAGGATCCAGTATTGGAGACCATTTTTATCGCCAAAAATTCCTCAAGCAGACGTACGCTTACTACCACTAGGAACAATCAGTTTTCATGTTCCCATTGCAACTATTCGTGCAATATAAAATCAAGCCTAAAGAGACACGTGCTGACGCATTCTAGCGCGAAACTGTTTTTATGTTCACAGTGCAGTTTTTCGTGTAATCGACAATCAAACTTAATGAGACATGTGCTTTATCATTCTGGTAAAAAGATGTTTTCATGTTCAAAGTGCAACTGTTCGTACAATCAAAAAAAAAATTTAAAAATACATTTGCTTTCACACACTGCAGTGAAACTTTTTTTATGTTCGCAGTGTAATTATTCTTCCAATATAAAATCAAACTATCAGACACATGTGCTTACCCATTCTAATGAAAAACTATTTTTATGTTCCCAGTGTAATTATTCGTGCAATCGAAAATCTCAATTAACTATCCACTTGCTTTCGCACACTGCTGTGAAACTATTTTCATGTTCACAGTGCAATTATTCGTCTAATCACAAATTTAATTTAACCAGACATGCTCTTACACATACTGCCGAAAAACCGTTTTTATGTCCACAGTGTAACTATTCGTGCAATCAAAAATCACAATTAAAAATACATTTGCTTTTACACTCTGCTGAGAAACTGTTTTCATGTTCACAGTGCAAATATTCGTGCAAACAAAAAAGTTATTTAAAAAAACATTTACTTACACACACTGCCGAGAAACCGTTTTTATGTTCACAGTGCAACTATTCGTGCAATCAAAAATCACAATTAAAAATTCATTTTCTTTTACACTCTGCTGAGAAACTGTTTTCATGTTCACAGTGCAACTATTCGTGCAATCAAAAGCGTTATTTAAAAAAACATGTACTTACGCATTCTATCGAGAAACGGTTTTTATGTTCACAGTGTAATTATTCGTGCAATCGTAAATATCAATTAATAATCCATATGCTTTCACATACTAGTGAGAAACTGTTTTCTTGTTCACAGTGCAATTATTCGTGCAATTATAAAGTGTATTTAAAAAGACATGCCCTTACGCATACTGCTTAGAGATTGTTTTCATATTCACAATGCAATTGTTCGTACAATCTTAAATCACACTTAGCAAGACATATGATGAAGCACGCTTCATTTGCAGTATGCTTTAACGTTTAATAATAATAATGAAGCCTATTAACCTATAGGATTGTCCATAGTTTAGTTTTATTTATTATTTTTTATTATGCATACCGATTAAACATTATAAGTATACAAATAAAGCGTACTTTCAAACATACTAAAGTTTACTCTTATCAATTATGACGCTCGCTCATCAAATAACATTTACATAATTGATAGAGTAAAGATTCTCACACCGCTCTCTTAAACCCTTAACCTAGTCACCCTCACACGTCGCATCCACAAGAGTCCCTGGGATGCTATGGCTGCGATCAGGGCAATAGTCCCTCCTCGGCCATCGGTTGTACCAGAAGCAGCAGATGAAACAGAAGAACACTCCGTTAGCCGCCAGCGATTCCTGACAGGTCCAGCCCGATTATGGATCACCGACCTCAGCATCGTACCTAACCAAACACATCCTTAGCGTCAGATCAAGACACCCGTTTGCTCTCTATCTGAATAATGTGTCTCTTCAAAAGTTGGTGGGTTACTCTGATTCTAACTAAATATACTGTAGTACCTAAATTACTAAAATTATCTCCCGCTAACCAGGAAACTTTATCCGTAACCTACCAGGCTTCGGACAGAGTTTCTCGTTTCACTTTTAAATCACTATCCTCTCCCCCAGCAATGACAAAACTGATGTATTTGCGATTTTTTACACTTCCCAACCGCAACGTTACTTTACCTTGTTAAACTGGTAACGTGGTTGGAGACAAAACTTAATTATTTTACTTTACTCACTTTACACGAGTTTATTATGAATTCGAACTGAAGATCCGAATCGATAGGATCTAAATGAAATGCGCAAACTCAAAGTCGCCCGCCCTGCGGAATGTAAAATGATAATTCCGGTCGTAAATCGGAAGCACCACAAGGTAAGGGAGGAAGTAGGGAAGTGTGGTACAGGATGAGATCGGTTAATGGATAAGGGTTCTAAAAGAAGGACCAGTGATCTCAGGAATCGGGATTTGGAAGGACTGCTCGTCTTACCTTGTATATGACGCCTCCGTAATCCGTGCAGTTGCCACCGAGATGCCACAAAATGGCGTGCGGATGAACCGATCTCCGATCCCAATTGAATACGGCGATGTCACAAGTTCACCCACGGCACACAAACAATATCAGTGGATCACAAAATACAGTTGCTGAAAAGTCCACACCGCGAATACTATTGCGATATCGAGATCAGACAAATATCGGTCAAGTTGATGTCTGCTGACGTCAAGATTCACACTGAAAGCACGAGCATGAAGAAATGTATGGATGGGAATTTGTATGCGGAATATGTGAATTACAGTGGTTGCAACGGATCGAAAAGATGCGCCAGAAGTGTGTTTAATAATTATTTTTCATTTTACTACCGTGGTTCACTGATTTATATATTAGGATAACACATTCTTATTGTGAAGTTGAAAATATTCAGAACAGACAGTCTGTGATATTTTAAATATGAATTAAATGTATTAATTAGAAAGATATACATATAAAATCAACTTTATTGAAAAATGTTGTTGCGCCACCAGAATTCGAACCGGGAATGGTGCTATATCCAATTATGCTACAGCGACATATTTTCGAACTATATGTTACCTTTTTGATTTTAATACATTTAATTGTTCCATTATTAAAAAGAGCCATCTACCTTATTTTTTCACACGAAATGGGTTTGAATCCCATCCTCGTCGCCAATGTTATATTTGTTAATGATGAGACTGATAGTTAATTAATATATATTTTATTTGTAGCACATGCAATACAGGTACAGGTGAGAGAGAGAGATACTAAAATACAAGGTATATCAACGAGAAAGATCGAGATAAGAGCCTTGAGTTTATTGCATCGGTCCTGGGTAAGCGTATTATTGTTGGACGAGGGCAGCGGACCCAGGACTTCGGAAGGCGATAAATCCGAAAAAATAAATATCTCGGGCATGCAGTGAGACATCTGGAGAACAGATACAGTCGACCGTGCACGCAGTTAGGCGCATAAGACGTGGGATGATAGAATTACGACTGAAGGTGTAAGGGTTATAAATAAAAATTGCTCGTTCGCCAGATGTCGCTGTGCGGCAGGAGCAGGTTGAATTTGAATTGATGTTCTATCTCTCTTATCTATGGTTAGTTGCGTTGTGCTCGCAGGCATGTCATTGTTGCGTTGGGAATCTTCGAAATTGTGAAAACCAGCTGTAGCAGCATGAAGCGACGCGCTTCTTCGCATATCTGATGAATCTGCAGCCACAGTCGTCGCCTTTGCAATTTAAATTGTATTTTCCCACCGCAAGGGACGTGTCGGACTTCCTGAACGCTAGTTCTGACAGCTTGTTTCACATGACCCTCGAGCGTCGGTAAAGCAGATGACTGCCGGGCCCAAAGCAGTTTAATAGAAATCTAAGGAATATACTTCTAATTCAATACTGAATAATGAGATTGTTTTGTAAGAAGTGATAAAATTCATTTGCGCTTTATTACATTATTTTCAGTTTTGTATCTGAACGGGACGTGACAAATTTTCGGCGTTGGTTGTATATGTAATCACTTGGGCTATATGTGTGTCGACCGTCGCTGGAGGGTAATTACGTCGCTTATCTTGTCATTCACCGTTCGCTGTGAGATCATGGACCGCGCTAACATAGATGCTCCTACCGTGAAACCTGAGCCAGGGTCTCCAGCCCAGATCAACGAAGAAGGGGAAGGCGGTGGACCGCCCTACACTGATATAGAGATATCTTTTCCTGAAATTAAGCAGGAGTCGTCTAGATATTCCAAGAGGGCCGTCCAGTGCGCCGGTGAGGATTCCATTCTAAATAGTATTGAATGGTGTTAATCGCGCTCCTGGTATAACCGTGCAAAATGCATGAAAGGGGATAGAAAAATTGCAAAAGGTATTCCTGGCAGGAGAAATTAAAATCTCTGCGTGAAAGGTTTGGGATGACCATATTTCACTCGGTATCCTAGAGCGCAATATCTAATTTCAGGGTAATACACATTTATATCGATAGCGGTGTGGAAAACAGGCAAAGAAAGAAATTATATGTTTTCTGTATATATAAATAGAGATATCACACTTTTATTTTTTGCATTCTTGCCTATTGTACTTACGTAGGATTATTATTATTATTTATTTCAGAAAAATGCATCAGCAAAGTCAGCTGCATAAATGCACCTAGGTCTGCCGTGCGAGGGAATGTCCTGGCAGGAAAGGGGTCACCAGATGAGAGCGGCGAGGGAGCAGGCGGTGGAGCGCTCTACACTGATATAGACATATGGCACCCCGACATCAAGCAGGAGTGCTCGGAGTACTCCTCCAGGAAGTCTGACCTACCTACTAGTGAGCAGATTGATGTACTTATTGTGACCCTTAAAGATTGCAGTATAAATATATGGTGTACGGACAGAAAATATACATACACAAGTCATTACTTTGAATACTATAATTAAACATTTTTTTATTTATTCAAAGTAAAGTAAAGTTAAAATTAAGATGGTATCAAGCTTAACGAAGGGTTAACTCCAGTAGGGTTCTGGAGCTATATTATTATTAATATCAATTACATTTAGTTCAGTGTGAGTAATTAACTCCCTTTATAAACTTAATAAAATATTAATACGAATAATTTATTAATTACGGATTCGAAATAGAGATACAGGTTCGAATCCCGGTAGCACAAAAACAATATTTTTCGACAAAATTGATTTTATATGTATATATTTATAATTAATACATTCAATTAGAATTTAAAACATAACAGACCTATGTTCTGTAAAATTAAGACTTCACAATAAAAATGTGTTCTCCTTAATATTAATTTATTTTTATTGCAGATCTCTTGAGAATACAAGACTTTGTTTCTACAAATCCACCAGGGTCTCCGCCTTTTACCGGAGAGGAATCAGCATTGAAGACCATTAATAAATCCTCAAATATCCGTACGCCTTTTTCCACTGCGGACAAACTGTTTTTATGTTCGCAGTGCAATTACTCGTGCAATTTAAAATCACGTTTAAAGAGACATATTTTTACGCATTCTGGTGAGAAACTATTTTCATGTTCCCAGTGTAGTTATTCGTGCAATAGAAAATCGAACTTTAAAACACATGTGCTTAAACATTCTGATAAAAAACTGCTTTCATGTTCCCAGTGCATTTATTCGTGCAATAGAAAATCACAGTTAACAATCCATTTGCTTTCACACACTGCTGTGAAACTGTTTACATGTTCACAGTGTAATTATTCGTCCAATCAAAAATTTAATTTTTCTAGACATGCCCTTACACATACTGCCGAAAAACCGTTTTTATGTACACTGTGTAATTATTCGTGCAATTATAAATCAAGCTTATTATCACATGTGCGTACACATTCTGGTGAGAAAGTGTTTTTATGTTCACAGTGCAACTATTCGTGCAATCGAAAATCACAATTAACAATCCATTCGCTTTCTCACACTGGTGAAAAACAGTTTTCTTGTACTGAGTGCAATTATTCGAGCAATTACAAATCTTATCTGAAAACACATGCCCTTGTGCATACTGCCGATAAACCTTTTTCATGTTTAAAGTGCAATTATTCGTGCAGTCAAAAATCACAATTGAAAATCCATTTGCTTTCTCACACTGGTGAGAAACTGTTTACATGTTCACAGTGCAATTATTCGTGCAATCGTAAAACACAATTAAAAATACATTTGCTGTCACACACTGGTGATAAGCTGTTTTCATGTTCACAGTGCAATTATTCGTCCAATATAAAACCAAACTTTAAGACTCATATGCTTAACCATTCTGGTGTGAAACTATTTTCTTGTTCACAGTGTAGTTTCTCATGCAATCACAAATCAACCTTAAAGACACATGCACTCACGCATACCGAAGGTAATTTATTTTCATGTTCACAGTGCAATTATACGTGTAATTACAAATGTAATCTCAAAACACATGCCCGTATGCATACTGCCGAGAAACCCTTTTCATGTTCACAGTGCATTTATTCATGCAATCAAAAATCTCAATTGAAAATCCATTTGCTTTCTCACATTGGTAAGAAACTGTTTTCGTGTTCACAGTGCAATTATTCGTGCAATCGAAAATCACAATTTGCAATCCATTTGCTCTCACACAATTGTAATAAGCTGTTTTCATGTTCGCAGTGTAATTATTCGTCCAATATAAAATCAAACTTAAAGACACATATGCTTAACCATTCTAGTGTGAAACTGTTTTCATGTCCACAGTGTAGTTACTCTTGCAATCACAAATCTAGCCTTAAAACACATGCACTCACACATACAAAAAGTAATTTATTTTTATGTTCACATTGCAAATATTCATGCAAGCATAAATCAACCTTCAAGAGGCACGTGCTTACGCATTCTGGTGAAAAACTCTTTTCATGATCCTAGTCTAATTATTCATGCACTAATAATTGAAAATCACAATTAACAATCCATTTAACATCGCGCACTTGTGAGAAGCTATTTTTATGTTCCCAATGCAATTATTCATGCATTAAAAATTCACAATTAATAATTGATTTGCTTTCTCACACTAGTGCGAAACTATTTTTTTGTTCACTGTACATTTATACGTGGAATAAATAAACAGACCTCTAGAGACAAGCTCGTACGCATTATATAATTCTACATGTGTTTTTATTTTCATATATTTTTGCTGTAGTTTGTTTAAAAAATCGAAATATTTTTTTATCGTGAATTCTGTCATGCATTGTAATCACCGATTCTCTGATAAAGGAAGCTTGTGTAGTGAGATTAATCGTAAACATAATCGGATACGATTATAGTTTTAATAATAAAAATTCTGGATAGTTCTCAGTGAATGAATCAAAATTATTTGAACGTACATTTCATAGCCGTATTCCCCGTAGGTTCCCGTTTAAGTAGGGATAAGATTGTATTTATATGTCGCTTAAGATCTAACCATCGTTGTTCTGCAGCTCATCTTTTTAACATAATTTGTAATAATTCACTGATATGTGTGTGTTGTAGAGATGTTGGAGATCTCAAACACATATTTTATGAATGCCCAATAATGGTCAATAAGGATAATTTTATGACAAATCTTATCAAACATTGACGTTACGCACCAACAGATCATGTCATATCATTTTTGTGTTTATGTATTTAAACCTTGATGTTAAGAAAGTTTAATCACTTATAACGCTTTTTTTTGGTTTCACATTAAGAGAAAGGTGTACATATAATTTCTATATACCCTCAAAAATTTCTTGATAATCTTTATTATGAAGGAATTTGAATTTCAATGCCAATAATTTAATTTAATTTTATCCTTTGGTGATTTTTATGTACTTTATTAATTGCTATTTAAATAAAAGATGTTTATTTATTTTTAAAAATGTATTGTCTTGATGTTAATTAATATCCATATCTTATTATTAAAATAATTGTTTTTTTTATCTTTGAAAATAGTAATGTTGTAAAGATTTGTTGTTTTTTTATTTTCTATTTTTGATTATGTATATTAATTGTTCTTATTAAGAGAAATACTTAATGTTTTTTTATAATATTATATTTATATAATTGCGAAATTTTCTTATTAAATTAGTTTAATACTTTATATGAATGAAAATGTTAATGTTTATCTTTCATTTAACAATAATTATCATTTATTTATTAATCCGTTCAAATTCAAATGTTCTTCTCACTTAATGTAGTGTTGTGTATATAAAAATGAAAAAAAAGTAAATGTGTAAATTAAAATTTAATTACTAATAATAGTATTCTCCTGATTATTTAATATGTATATATTTGTAATGGGTCATTACGCCTAATTAGCAAAGGCCACGATAAAAAGAGAGTGAAAATAAAAGTGATAGCTATTTTATATTGGACAGAGCTGAAGAATAAGAAAAATATTAAATGAACACAAGCTATAAAAATTTTCAGTCTAAACTCCTCCATGGCTGAGCGCGCAAGAATGAAGAGGCATTCATTTGATAATAGTAATTTAGAACTTATACATAGTTGCGCCAAAGGACGAAAATTATACATTCTAGAAAATTTAGAAATATATAATACTATAAATAACAATAAATATTCAAATACCGCCTAATACATCCCCTCTCTTATCCATTTTAACTTCACCTCCACCGCAACCGCCGTTAACTCCAAGTACACCATATATTACTGTCTGAAAGTGTATTTAATTTTAGTTGAATTATATTATTGATAATGGGAAGATGTTCCCGAAAACGTTCTAACGGTTAACACAGTAAAATATAGTGGAATAAAACAGTGTTTTGAATTAATTTATAAAAAATGTAACGTACTTGACTTCTCAGTACGTCTTTAGTGTACACCTCTTTATGTGAAGGTCCAAGAAATAGACTTTGTAACAATTATACTTTTATAACAATAAGTTACAAAATTAGTACAAGATATATCACTAGTATAAGTCAAACAATTAAGCCGATGAACCGCAGAGAAAAGAGTCGTGCATTGCCGCGCGCCGCCTTTATAGCCTCACATACGCGCGCCGGCGGTGCAGCGTTCACACACACAGACACACAACCATACAATCCCAAAGATGTCACAATAAATAATAAATATTTTGCATCTTTACTGTTTCCGAGGTAAGCTTGTAAAACTCCATAATCATATATATGAAAATAAAACAGTTTATTATACTCGTTTAATTTACTAGAGAAGCGTTTCAGTTTGCAAAGGATTTTATCAATCTAACAATTTTATCTCCACAAATTGTATTTATGACTATAGTTGGGGACAGTTAAACAATTTTATTTGCATGAGATGAAAAGAGCAACATAACTACATTCTTTACATACTTACTAATTCTCTTTCGAGTGAGCATATATAAGGGTATATTTTGCAAGCGAAAAGACATGAGTGAGCAAGTACGTTTGCGAAATGTTTTTCGTTGAAAACTTTTGAAAGCATTCGTGGCACGAGTAACTGTGGTCACTTCTGGTGCTGGGAACTTGTCTTCTGCTTTGGAGACAGCCTGACGCGTGTCACTGCCATCTATAAATATCTGGACCGTCTGGAGTGTGTATTCACCACTATATATGGAATAATAATATGAAACAGTATCAAAGTGAATAGCATTGGCGAACTTGTAAAAGTAGTTTAGGTAGTTAGATGCACGAGAGAATTGTAGTCTCCGAGGAATTAACAAACTTGCATTTGTGGCCTTTCGAGATGCATAACGCTGTAAGACAAGAACTTATATACTACGGAGTAATATTCTTTCAATATCTAATACAAATCTAAATACAAAAAGTGTTGTTGCGTGGATTAAGATATCTTTCTATATATTACGTTCCAGGCCAATTTTGATTGGCAGACATTTGTCAGTTTGCATTTGTTAATTACAAATATAATTGATAATGGCAATGCTGCGACCATTAGTAGTGATCGCTATCGTCACATGTTGTAAACATTCTTGGTGGACGAATTGGGTCTACAACACGTGCGGTTTAATAGGACGGTGCCACCTCACGCACAGCCCAAACCACGCTTGAAATTTTTCCCGGCCGCATAATGTCAAAAAGTGGCGACATCGACTGGCCTCCTCGACAACGCGATTTGACAGCTCCCGACTAAGTTTTGCGGGTACTTGAAAAGAAAGGTCTACGCCAATAAGCCAACAACAATTCCGATGCTACAGGACAATATTCGGAATGAAATTGCCGAAATAACACGCAAAGTGTGCGAGTATAAAATATTGATAAAAGAGCACGCATTTGTGCTGTTGCCAGAGGCGGCCACTTGACCGATGTCATATGCCATACATAATTGTAATAAACCATAAAAACAATAAATTTAAAAAATGTGCTTCATTTCCTAGTTATTCAAAAGCAATATACTAAAAACCATCAAATTCAGAAATTCATTTTACTTCATCTTATTGTGCCCAACTCGTTCAAAGAACGTTGGCAAAGACCACTTTGTTCACTGCTCCACAGTAGACAGGCCAAGCCACTGCCTTAAGTTCTTTAGCCATAATGTTCTCCTTCTTTCAAAACCCAGCTATCTTTCCCCACATTATGAGATGCAAGATCTCGTACTTCTCAACAATTTACTCAACCAATGACTAAATCACACAGTAAGATATGGTGAGGCGCCATCACTGGCATCATCATACAATATCTATATTTCGAAAGAATTTGCTTGAATATGAGTTGATGCTTTTTTTTCGTCTTGCATGTTCGAGTATGGTACGAGCGCTAATTTAAATGGTGAATGATGTTGGTTTAATGTCCGTGTCACGTCTCCATCTTGCAATACACCTCGAGACGTAGCACGGTCGTATTTGTATATTAAAAAAATTCCAACCTGTCGGCGAATGAGAAGGATTGATGTGGTTGTTTGTGCTTATAGAATGGTCCTGGATAAGTGGTGGGTTCCATTCACTGTTTTCAATCTACTTAAAGTTTTTCTATCCCTTTGAAACTTTGATAGAAAGACTATTAAAAATATTAATAGTTCAATTCTAAATCAAAATGTAACCTTTACTGATAGCTAATATAAATTACATTTCATAAAAAGTGGACGAGTAGATGCACTTCCACGTAGTTGTGTTATTTCTGACAACAATATGACTAGACATCAAAGATCTTGACGGGAAGGCAGCCGCGAGAGAGGCTTAGGAATCGGATTTATGGACGACTGGCGGCGCATGTTGGCACATGGTTTATCGTCGGTAGTGGGTGTATTTTTGTGCCTTATGATAGCCTAGTTTTAGGCCCAGTTATCAGCGGAATGCATGCAGGGGTCGTTAGCGGTGTCGATGATTGTGGAGGTGATAAACCTTCACAAATCTATGGAAATGGTTTTGCCAGTCTACTGTAGAGCTCTACCGGCTTTTGACAACTACCTCGACACACAACAACCCAGGCAATTTACAATTTACCAAAAAGACTTTTTGTTACTACCAGGTCAGTTCAATTATTTTGCGACACAATAATATCGTATACCACAGGACTAATAAACTTCTAGCCTGTCGTGCGATCATTATTGTCTATGGTTCTTTTCGTTCTGACAGAATTGACATTTGGACTTAATTGCGTACATTCCTGCGTTAAATGACAATTTGTTAAACTTTTTGTGCGGAAATAATAAACATCTCTCATTTTGGCGTATATGCAAGGTCGGTAGTTATTATGTATCTTAATTTTATGAAATATATTCTTTAAATGCACCGGCGAGACTTCATAAATGCTCTCGTCTTGGCTTCGGAATCCATTTTGTTTTCCAAATGTTGAAAGTGTATTTAACCCCAATGTACTCATTCGATTTTTTTTTACAATGATTTAATGAATTATGCGTGTTGTTCATCAGGCGACACTTTTCACCATGGAAGTCGCCGATTCATATAATCTTGCCGTCAAATATGAACAAGTATCTCCCGCTGCTAACTACGACGGTGAAGTAGTCATTAGATGTCTCCACATCGATGTAAATTGCTGCCATTTTGATTTAAAAAAGGACCATCTGGACGACTCTAGCAAATTAGTTCAGCAAAATGGTAAATATTTATTTGTATATTATCGAATTGCATAAAGTCTTAGGTGTCTGTAAATAGTGAAATATAAACCATTTGTCTGAGACGAATCCTTCTATTTTTTTGGCATGTTCGAATAGGAAAAGCTTGGAGTAGCGTATTGCGGTGTAAATAAATGTTTGTCTGTGTTGCATGTGTTAAACTGACTAATGTGGATGTACTCAATGATGCATTCAATTCTGCCTTTTCTCTGGTTTGACATAACCTTTGTTATATCAATATTCATACAGTTTATTATTTATTTACCATACAAATCACCAGTTCAATAACAGAACTACCTTGTATTCCAAATATATATATTTTATTTACACCCTATCCCGAATTATTTTGAGCATTGTTTATTCTCGTTTTGATTTATCATAATAGCATATGTTTCTTTATTTTATTACAAATACCATCTGTTGGCTCCGGTGTCATCGTACCAGAGCTATACTTTTACAATTTGACGTGACACTCTTTATTACATTAAATTCAGCGGACAATCAGTCTAAGAGAAGCTATAGAAATCATGCACCTCTAAAAAGGGAAGGTAGACTTCACATTTATGTGTTGTAGTCACAAAACTCTTGTCACATTCCAACAGAAATTCACCAGAAATTCAGGTCGCAAGAGGTGCGAAGGAGAGCTAGTAGAATGATCCGTTATGTCTTTCTAGCCACTGCTCTTCCCGGCATCGTGCATCCCAGCAACCGCCAGCGGGAGACCCACACCGTAATAAATGTGTGGAAATGTCCGAGATTCCTTTCATTTCTTAATAGATCACGTACATCATTCATAATCCCACATTCCCAGAGAATATCCTCCGGCGTCTGCCTCACATGTGTGCAATATTAGTGTATTCCAAATAGTAAATATACATTAAATTAGATTACTTTTTGTTGTTTTCAGAGCAGACAAAAATACCTCATATTTCCAAAGATAAAGATTTATATTCGGGCAATCATGACACAAAAGAACGAGGTCACCGGTCATCAAGAATCCACAAAAAAACAATTGTGCAGTTCGACTCTAGTCAAACACGTAAGAAAAAATATTCAATCAGAAAAAAATCGCTTTCATGTTCCAAGTGTAATTTCATCTGTTCTAAGAAAACTATTTTAAAAAAGCACGTATTAACTCATTATGGAGACAAACCGTTTTCCTGTAATGAGTGCAGCTACAAGTGCTCGAAAAAACCATATTTACGTATGCACATGGTCACGCACTCCGGAGAGAAACCGTTTATGTGCACTGAATGCAACCACAAGTGTTCCAGGAAACAAGATTTAAATAAACATAAGCTAATTCATAAAGGAGAGAAACCTTTCTCGTGTAAAGAATGCAGTTATAAGAGTTCACAAAAAGCTCATTTATTGAGGCACATGTTTACACATACGGGAGATAAACCATTTGTTTGTAATGACTGCGGTTATAAATGTTCACTTAAAAAGAAATTACAAACTCACGTGTTTTCTCATACTGGATTGAAACCTTTCTCGTGTAAAGACTGCAATTATAAGTTTTCGAGGAAACATAATTTACAAAAGCATATGTTAACGCACACTGGAGAAAAACCTTTCTCGTGCTCTAAGTGCAGTTACGTGTGTTCACAGAAACAAAATCTTAAAAAACATTCACTTACACATGACCATGAAAAACCATTTGCATGTTCTGAATGCAGTTATAAATGTTTGCGCAAAAAAGATTTAGAAAAACATAATTTGACTCACACTGGAGAGAAGCCGTTTTCTTGTCGCGAATGCACCTATAAATGCTCGAGAAAGTCATATCTACAGTCGCATATGCTCACCCATACTGGAGTGAGACCCATTTCTTGTAATGAGTGCAGTTACAGATGTTCACGGAGAACAGATTATCAGAGGCACATGCTTACGCACACTGGAGACAAACCATTTTCTTGTCAAGAGTGTAGCTATAAATGTTCCCTGAAGAAAAATTTACAAAATCATATTCTGACGCACACCGGAGAGAAGCGATTCTCTTGTTTAGAGTGCAGTTACAGAGGTACTCAGAAAGCTCATTTGCTGAGGCACATGTTCATTCACACTGGGGAGAAACCATTCGCTTGTAATGAGTGCACTTATAGGTGTTCACAGAAAAATGATTTACATCGACATATGTTTTCGCATACTGAAGAAAAACCATTCTCTTGCACAGAGTGTAAATACTCTTGTTCTCGTAAACATCAATTGAAAACGCACATGATGTCCCATGTACAGACATTTTAGTGACGTACCAGATGGATAGGTTGTGCTTGACTAATAACGCATTACCTCCAATCTTAATCCAATAATTTGCGTTCAAATTGTCTAAATTATTATTGAGACGTACGATGACCGACATTATATTTCTATACAGGATCATCAATGGTATGATAGGCTGCCCCCAGATTGTTGGTCTGCTTGACTTTCACACACCATTGAGGTCATCGAGACACAACTCTTGTTCTATTTCAGGGGTAATGTCGGAATACATGCATTAGCTAACTCCGCAGTCTCCAGATTGCGTTCTTTGGGGATGAATATGCGGAGGTAGTAGACATTTTTGCTGTAAATTTAACTCTTTATAGGACTACTTTATTACAATTTTTTGTGTCACAATTCAATGGTGACGGATAAAAGTCCTTACTTCACATTTTATATTTATTTTTGATTATGAAAAAACATGTTCATATTATTAATTTCTTTTCTTTGTTTGTTAGCGCCGTTTAAAATAAATTAAATTCTATCAAGTTTTTTGTTGTTTCATTTGTTGATTCATGCATACATTCAATTCACGGTTTACCAAATTTTAACCTGTGTATCCCCTTCCCTTTCTTTCCTCGCCAATCCTTATGCACAAGAAAGAAAGAAGATGTCACAGTGATTGAAGTATTCCAACTGCACTTGGAACTTTTGTACGGATAACTACCGTCGCTTTATTCCGCTAACGCTTATTAATTAATCTTACTTTAATTCCGCTTGTACATAATAATCCTTTTCGCTAGTGTTATTATACACGCCGCAACGCATGTACTAGTGGTGGAGAGGAATCTGTCAAGGAACCAGCATCCGGCAGTCGAAAAGTAAGTGCCTTCCTTTCTTCCTCATATTTACACCAATGTTAATGCTTGCATAGGGCGTTTATAATAATAATAAATTAATAAATGTGTATTCAGTAAAGTTACATTATGGAACGCGATTTAAAATATAGTCAGCTGTATTCATCGAGAGATACCGTTCGTGGGAGCCATTGGTTGGGTTCGCCCGTATCGAAATTTGGTTTCGTTTTCATCTCCGTCTTGTCAAATTTTCATCAGCCTTTCTATAAATTTAAAAAATATATCGCTGATTCTGAAAAGTGCTAAAATTAATCTAGTGAGAAAAGATATAGACAACGTACTGATGCCTCGCTACGTGTCTCATGGACTAGCGAATAGCAGTCGCATAGTGAAGCAGTAAGAACCCACCCTAACCCGGAAACTTTTCCCGATTTATGTAACTAGAGTATCGGTTCAACTCAGCAAATAAACCTATGAGATTAATAGTTTTAACAAAGTTATTTCCATGTGAGATATAAGAAGATAATTTTGAAGAAAAGGCGGGATAGTGAAAGACCTTTGAGGGTATGTGTCGACCAAATACTAGAGAGTGTCGCTGTTCCAAATAACTTGAATGGAGAAGGCTGGTTGAACATTTACAAGGTCAGGAGGAAGGGGTCTATATTTACATTAATAAACCTACACAAACGATACCACGCTCATTTATTTTAATTAAAATAATACAGAAGATATAAAAACGTTATATAAATCTAAAGTTTTTTAATAAATCGACTAATTTATTCATCTGTTTTATTAATTCATTTAAAAGAAACAACGCTTTTCAATCGGATTTCTGTTGCCACCACTATCTGATTTTTCACAGTTAACTTTTCCCACATGGAGACTGCAATCTCCGAGCCGTACTTTCCGTGGAATGGATAACGATAATTCCGGTTGTAAGTCGGAATTACCGCAAGGTGGGATTTCGATAGACGGATATAGGAAGAAGTTGGTGAGGAGAAAAAGCGATCTTGGAGAACAGGATTAAAAAGGACTGCTCGACTAACCTCAAGTATGACACCTTCAAAATCCCTGGTGGCGCCGCTGGAATCACTAACTGCGTGCACGTGGATGGTGATGATCTCCGCTCCCGACTGAAGACGGTGGTGTCACTGTTCATACACGGCACACACAAACAATAAACAAAACATTGCCGGTGCACCGGTGGTAATTGTCCACACCGCGAATGGTATCGCGATGTCGTGATCAAACAAACAATATCGATCGCGTTACACCTGGCGGCGTCAGGGTAACAATTCACATTGAGAATAGGCAGTAGGATGGGGGATGGGCAGGAATTTGGGCGCAGGCGTGTGACAATAACGTTATTCGCGGACGATATTAACGCGCGCTAAAAGTGTTTACCGAATACAGAACAGAGACTTTTGCTCGCTTTTCCTCAACTGTCCCACTGGTCCATTATATAACGGTTACACTAACATACAGGTATGCCGAATGAAGCTTTCACTCATGTTAGAGATGAAAGTGCATTCAAACCCTGATAATCTTTGTCACCAGTATGAGTGATCGTATGACTTCTTAAGTAATCTATTGTTGAGCACTTGAAACTACATGCAGAACAGGCGAACGGTTTTTCTCCATCGTGGGTGAGCACATGTTTCATTAAATAAGATTTTTTTGCACCTTTATAACTGCACTCAGAACACGCAAATGGCTTGTCTCCGGTGTGTATGAGCATGTGGTCAACAAGTGTCACTTTCCGCCTACACGTGTAACTGCACTCAGAACATGCAAACGGTTTCTCTCCACTGTGAATTGACATATGCTCCCTTAACCGAGATTTAAAAATGCACGTATAACTGCACAACGAACAAGCGTAGCGTTTTTCTCCAGAGTGTTTTAGCAATATGTGCTTTCTTAAAGTTTCTCTCAAAATAGATGTATAACTGCAGTCAGTACAAGAAAACTGTTTTTCTCCCGTATGGCTAACCGCGTGCCTCGTTAAGTTTCGCTTCGTAACAAATTTATTATTGCAGACGGTACACGAGAATGGTTTTTCTCCGGCGTGGGTGAGCATGTGCGATGTTAAGTTGGCTTTCATCGTACTGGTGTAACTGCACTGGGGACATGAAAATGGTTTCTCTCCCACGTGGGTATACATGTGTCTTTTGAGGTCATTTTTGCGATAACACGTATAACTACACACGGAACACGCAGAACGTTTCCTCGCGATGTGTGTTGACGAACGTTTTTGATTGTTTGTACTAAAACTAGATTCATTACTGTTTCGGTTGCAATCTTCTTGCTGTAAAATTAGATGCAGTCCGGTGGCTTTGTGTATTGAGTTCAATGTTTTGTTGTCATCTCCTGTAAATAAATAATAAACTTTTGAATAACGAATGTGCCTCAAAATTTGTTGTGGCAGTGACGGTAAATCCGTGTGGTCACATTATCTGTTCTTAAAATTAAAAAAAACTTATTGATTAATAACATTGAGACAGCTGAGCGAGCGTGCAAATATGCTGTCACGGCGTTTCTACCGATGCAGTGAGGAGGTGAAGAGGATCCTGTTTAAATCCTTCTTCACCAGCATGTATACCTGCGAGCTCTGGTCGAAATACAAGCAAGTGACGTACAACCGTCTCCGAATTCACTACAACTCATACAGAATACCGTTCGGATTGGCGCGTTATTGCGGCGCATCTACAATGTTTACCGAAGGCTGTATACATGCATTCGATCTACTTATGAGACATCGAGTTGCGGGCGTAAAGCTGTGGCTGGAGCTCAGCACCAACTCTCTGGTGCAAGCGGCGCTCTCATGGAAAGCTGGTTCCCTGACCAGAGAATGGCAACGTCTAAAGAATAGCTACAGGTACAATATGCTTTCGAGATGCGGTACTGGAGGCGGATTGTTTCAGACACTCATCATTGAGCACACGATGAAGAAGAAGAAAGGATATAGTAATAACGGGACGCTTTGCTGAGTGAAACTAATATAGGAGCACAAGCCCGTTTCACAGTTTTGGGAAAATGGTGGAGCCGTTCACAGCCAGTCATTGAGTTAATAGAAACGGAATTAAGAGATAAACCAGGCAAAGTCATTGACAAATAATGTTGATGACGTTCATGATGTGACTTACCCGTTGTGGAAACGCCTTGTTCAGTGTCATCAGAATACTTCAAAGATTCCATCTTCACATCGGAGAAGGATACATCCACTTCAAAACAGTTCATTTCAGCGTCTTTTCCTAAACCGTCGCTCTCAACAGGACTCTCCGGCTCAGGCTTGACGGCAGGAATATCTATACCAACAATATACATCTCTCTTCCACAGTACTCATCCAGTCTTGTACCTGAGAAAGAGAGAATGATAATATAAAAACTATATATCTTAAATGTTTGAAAGTTATAAAATTCATTCAACGATAATTATGGTACATCTTAAAAATATAATACCGGCGACAGTGTGCTGGTCGATTTTTGGCGTAATCCAAACATGTGCTACCTCGGTATCGGCGGAAGTTTCTGGCTCAGGCTTGATTGTGAGGTTATCTGGGTTGGCAAGCTCCGAGGTTCTGCTACCTGCATAGTGTTGACCTAAAGACGACGATACTTTATCTAGAGGAATAGAAATAACAAAAAAATCTACGATAATCAAATAAGTTGAAAGCAATCGGACAAAAACATAAACTTGCCAAACTCTTGATGAAATATTAAAAGTTTACGTGATGTATTCTTCTTCAGTCCTCGTCCGTCTACAATTAAATCTTCAATATTTTATATCGTCTGCTCTCCGCGTTTAGCTGCTTCCAACCGTGTTTTGTTTAGAAATAGAGATATAAGTCACGTCAATTTTTTAATTAACATACTACGTGTCTCAAACTAAGCTAGAGTCTTAGAATGAAGATAGTCCTATTTTCATAACCAGTCTCGTACGGCCGACCACTAGATCAATAGGCGAGTATCGTAATTGTAGCGATCGGAATTCAAATCCACCGCCATCTCAGTCGGCATCGACGCTAGCGACAGCGCTGCCGGCCGCTGCTACAAGCCTGGCTCGATGATTCACCGCCAAGCAGTCTCTCCAGTTTCATCGTTTCACAACGGCGGTCATGCTCGGCTCACGCTCGCCGAGCAAGACCGCCAACTCGCTTCACTTCGAACTTCACATCTTTACTCATCCATTATATTCATTCTCATCCGTCTTCCTTGTTTTTATCATACTGTCATAATAAACTTCAATACACGCAAATTTCATTTATTTCATTTCACCACCGTCCTAACCCCAAATAACCATTAGACTTACTAGTACTTGTACTATGACATAGTTTCAACTGACTTGGTCTGCAACAAGTTCAGTCGCCATTTTAGCATTGTTATTTAGCGAACTACGTCATTTACTTTGGTGTTAATAAGACTGAAATACACACACGTTATATGTACACTGTTGCTGTAAACTGACTACTTTATATTTGTATGTCAATTTTACACTCGTACTAATTCGTACCTATCTAGGTAAACAATTTATATTCATCATTAAAATAACAGTTGATGTATATAAATATATATCAATTATTGTGAAAAAGTGCTAAGAATGAGAAAAAGCATTGCTCATACGGAAAGACAGCACAAAGACGCATAAGACACGTCTAACTCGGCCAGCGTACGCTCTGCTACTAACGGAACCAACTAAAGTGACGATCGGCATCCGGCACCCCACGCCCCGCGCAGTACAATGACCACACCGCTCGTACACCCGCACACGTACACATACACGCATTGACAAATTCACGTCAGGTTCTTCAAGAAAACATTTTTTATTGTTGCGTATCGTAAATTGTATTGTATGTATTGTAATTATTCTATGCAATACATAAATATATTACGGAGGAATAACTAAAATGCGAACTTTATATTTAGTATATTTCCAGAGATATCCACATACTTAGAGGCAATGTTAACTCAGTTTACATCATCGGAGAGGAAAGGCTAAGTAACATTCAGTTAGTTATAGTTACGTAAGCTGTCTGGGTGCAGTTTTCTGTGTGCACTTGTCAATTATATAAATAAATATCAACAAAAATGTCTCACCAGATGTGTAAATAGCTTGGTCAACGATATCGGAACACTTCACATATTCCGTCTTCATGTCGAAGTATGTTACTCGTACTTCAGTATTGTCTCGTACATCAGCAGACCCTGGCTCAGACTTGACGGCAGGGGCAGCAGAGCTGGAATGCGCCATGCTCTTCCCTAAAATGGCGAGATTTCCTGTTCCACGTGGATGGTTGCTTAGGTACATGGAAGCAAAATGTGTTGAAAGCCTCAATAGCGATATCGGTACGGGAAGATTATCAAATGTTTATTACATTAACATATGTCAAAAGACCGTCATAGACAAAATAGCAGATTCTAAAGAAGACCATACACGGAGATTCAAGTCGTCTCCTACAATTGCGATGCTGTATCACATTTCACCACTCAATTTATTCATTCCGTAACCAAGTAGGTCTACCGCTTTACCGTCCTTATATACCATACGATTAATGCTTCCTTATATAATCATGTTTTTTAATATTTCACATTAAATAGGCATTCAATATTAGAGTAAAACAATGGAAAAAACTATTTTTGAGCTATTAAAAGTAGTAAAAGCATTTTTGTCATTCAAATTTATTAAAATTACTCAATCCACACGGTAACGCAAGTTAACATTACGGTTGCGTACGGCTATTTTATATTACAGTGTGATGTGCGTCAACTGATATTGTCATTATTATTTCTCAAAAAACGGAAGAATGTAAGAAAGGCATTTTTTTCTTAATCTTTTTTATCTAATTACTTTTGGGGGTTAGGACGGTGGTTAAATGAAATAAATGTAATTGATGTGTGTTGAGGTTTATTATGACAATGACAACGAATAAGGTGTAGCTCTTCACCTGTTAAAACATTTTTTAAGAGCGATAATTCCATTCAAGATGATTTAGTTATTGCGGCCAAAGAGGTCAAATTTGCCCTCTATACAGCGATGCATGATATGAGCTTCTAAATTTTTGAATGTACGTCCAAATCGATCTCAAAATTTGGTGCTGCGAGAACCAAATGCGAAGCGATAATTGTCCCGGTTTAGATATTACGGTAAGTCTAGTGATGATGCAACTGATATAAGACGAAAAAGAAGTGCTTGAAGAATCTTGTTGCGGTAAGCCACTAACAGGAAGAGAATAATTCTCCGTCAGATAGACCAATTGGAAAAAGCATCAGGCTTCCCTAGAAGAAGAGGATGGGAGTTCATAAAATAGTTAAAATGGACTAAATGTGTGTAATTTAACGTCTTATTTTAATAATCATGTTAAATGACGTAAGTTATCTTGCCAGAATAAATAATTGTCTATGTACAAATGCACGGATCTATGGTGGTTTCGGTGACGTTTATCAAACTTTATTGTCAGATCAAACGTTGTATGCGACTAGTTCGCTTTTACCTATCTCAAGCTGATATCCGAGACAT
The DNA here is from genome assembly GCA_031772225.1 of Eubasilissa splendida. Lineage (NCBI taxonomy): Eukaryota > Metazoa > Arthropoda > Insecta > Trichoptera > Phryganeidae > Eubasilissa > Eubasilissa splendida. The sequence continues at coordinate 2,196,849 of CM062872.1, read as the reverse complement.
GGGAATTTAATGGCGTTAAGTTGGGTCTCCAGCGCGTTACTATCAGGTTAAACCAAACTGAACTTGAAATGCTGTAAATATTATGTTATCTTGAAAGTCCTTTCGTCGTGAACTTTCAGTCAAAAATCCGTAATCGTCGCACGACTGTTACGTCAGAACCATGGATTTAGCTAATCTGGACGTTTCTGGCATCAAGTCTGAATCAGGCTCCCCTGCTATTGAGCGCCAACGAGATGAAGGAAATGGCATTGCAGTGTTGTGTACTGATGTAGATGTCACACTTCCCGATATAAAGAAGCGCGAGGAAGTCGATGAAGACACTTCTAAAACTGGTTTGTATAAGATTTTTGTTTACTAAATTCGGCCACATGACCACGATGCTCATGTCTGAGCAACGTGGTTCTCTGGTTTGCTTCTACAAGGCGAAATGCCTCCAATGTTCGCTGTGTAGCGAAGCTCTGGTGATTTCCCCGTCTGTCCACTTTGTCTGAGGATCCCATAGATCACTGATTTATTCATATTTTCTAATGATATATCCAAAGTATGTAGGAATTATTTTCTTGTTTCTCAGAATAGAAACATTCGTTTGTTTTGCATTTTATCTTCCTTTCATAGTGGTGATGAGAAAAAATGCTACTCTTGACTCGCTGCTGTGATTGTGATTGATATTCGATAATATCAGTGATTTAGAACTGTGACTGATCAAGTTTCATTACAAGTACGCATACGCCGCACCATATCACAATACACGAAATAAACAATTTAAATAAAACGTAATTATGAGCGTATTTATTTATAATACTCACACTTCATTTACATAAAAAACAGATTTTAGGATGTATTGTTATTTAATATCGTCTCAAAAAGAATTAAAAACTTTTAAAAAATGTGAGTATATTTTTCGGTTGAAATTCTCAGCACTTCTTATCAAGTGCGTATAATGTTTTAACATCATCTACTAGATAACGCTTATCACGAACTATAACGTCATTTTTTCATTAATATTTTGATTTCATTTGCGCATGCGCCGAATCATAAATCATCAAACATAAAGTAATGAATCACGATATTCCCAGATATTCAATCACTTAATAGTGAGTGTGACTCAAACATCTCAGTGATCGACTCACGGTTCGTGATTTTGAGCTCATCACTAATTCATAGTTAACAGAAATACTCTATCTCCACATATTGCATTCACAGTCATTCTTTGATCTTGTTCTAATTCGAAAAATCTCATCCAGTTGCACCAGCCATGAAGACTGAGCCAGGGTCACCAGCACAGAGCGGCGATGAAGGAGTTGGAGTGCCCTATACTGATGTAGATATATCGCTTCCCGACATTAAGCAGGAATGCTCGGAGTACTCCAGGAGGGCCGATCAGCCCGCCGGTAAGAAGGCTGCTCATATCCATTCTATTACTTCTTGGACTGAGACTGTATTATGACCGCCTTTTTTATTTCAATTTTATTTCTTTATGCCTATACAGCGTAGTGCTTAGACAGCACTCTTTCACCGCTCTCTGTCTTGTTTGAGTTGTCTTTTCTATGTTCTCCTCTGTCGTCATACAGCTCTTCTTTCCTCTGTCCTTCGTCTACCATGCGGTAGATATGTACAAGCAATGATAAGCAGCGGGTTTATCAAAAAATCCGTTTTTTTCTGGGTTTGATATATTAACCTCACTCCCGCTACTCCTCTTATGTATATTATTTCTACAACTTAAATTCTTCAGACAAATTTCCTTTTCATCAAATTTGATGGCCATTGGTCAGGATTGGAGCGTAACCTGACTTGTAAATCGCCAGTTTTGTCTTATTGTCGAGCTGTGCATTCCTTTCAACTGTGCTATACAGTGACCATAGAACGCTACTAGCCGATCCTATCATTTTATCAATTTTCTTGTCCGGTCGCGCGTCATTTAAAAAACAATTCTCCCAGATACTGGAAGGTGTCGACATGTTTCAGTCTAGTACTACGGTTCTGGATTATGCACAGCTGTCCTTCCCTTCAATTCTGCCTATCGCTGTAAGTAAGAGATTTAGCCCCTTCTGCAGGCCATCTTGTGTACTTGACAGTTTGAAAACGTCATATTCAGACAGGAAACTGTCAGTTTGGATATCGCCTTCGAGAACTTTGTCACTGGTTTGGCTCCTCCTGCTACTTCCGTCCACGAAGATCAATTTTCAGATTTCAATTTCTCACAGACATTTAAAAAGTTTGAAAGATATGACGTAACATTATTGGCAACACCTTAATCGCAAAAATGGATAGAATATGATTTGTAAATATTTAATATTATAATAAAAATAATTCTTTTTTTTGCAGATCTGTCGAATACACGAAACCGTGGAAGGAAATCGGAAATAAAGCAAAAGAAAACAAAAAGCCCTGTTCATAATTTCAATGGAGATAAATCGTTTTTAAGTTCGCAGTGTACTTATACTTGTAACAAGAAAGGCAGTTTAAGAACGCCGATTCTTATACATACTGGGGAAAAACTGTTTTCGTGTTCACAGTGTAATTATTCGTGTAATCGAAAGTACTACTTAAAAAGACATATCCTTACTCATTCGGGTGAAAAACCGTTTTCGTGTTTACAGTGCAATTATTCGTGTAATCGACAGGGTTACTTAAAAAGGCATATACTTACTCATTCAGTGAAAAAACCATTTTCGTGTTCGCAATGCGCTTTCTCGTGTTATCAAAAGGCACATTTAAATAGCCATATTCTTGTACACTCGGAAAAAAAACTGTTTTCATGTTCACAATGCAGTTATGCGTGTAATCGTAAGGCCGACTTAAAATGTCATATGATCACTCACTCTGGGGATAAACTATTTTCGTGTTCTCAATGCTCATATTCGTGTAATCGAAATGATAGATTAAAAATACATATGCTTACTCACTCCGGATTAAAACTGTTCTCGTGTTCACAGTGTAGTTATGCATGTAATCGAAAGGCCGACTTAAAATGTCATATGATCACTCACTCGGGGGAAAGTCCGTTTTCGTGTTTACAGTGCTCTTACTCGTGTAATCGTAATGATCAACTTAAAATACATATGCTTACTCACTCGGGAGAAAAACTGTTCTCGTGTTCACAGTGCAGTTATGCGTGTTATCAAAAGTGCACTTTAAAAAGGCATATTCTTACTCATTCGGGTAAAAAACCGTTTTCGTGTCCGCAATGCACTTATTCGTGTTATCAAAAGACCAATTTAAAAAGCCATAGTCTTAGACACTCGGGGCAAAAACTGTTTTCGTGTTCACAGTGCAGTTATTCGTGTATGCGGCAAAGCGACTTAAAAAGACATTTGCTTATTCACATTGGAGAGTAACCATTATTATGCACGCAGTAAAAATGCACATTGACTGCTTTAGTATGCCTAATCTTTCTCAAGCATGTGAGAAACCGTTTTCATGGTGTTCGTGAATTACAAATGTTTTAGATTAACAAAACTAATTGTAATAAAAAATATTAATTTATTTTTAGTCTATTATTTAAATTTTCACTGCTATTTGTGCTTTGTTTATTGCAGTATGGCAGTGATATTCTTACGGTGCATTCAACAATATTGTATTGTGAGTCCACCTCTTTTCCGACACCCGCAATGGTGACCTACCATTACCAGAAATAGGATGTCTAAAATACACTTAAATCGACGCCTTCGTCACGACGGAACGAATTCAGCTACACGACAGACAGGAATGAAAATTATCCTAGGCACAAGTCCACAACGATGCATGGAAGCGTGGCGTCGGATGGAGTCAGCTGTGACCGAGACTTGGAGGCGCATTGCATGCTTTGTATCATTGAATTGGGGCACATAGTTGCCTCAAAACTACATAGAAACAATGAAAAAAACTAAATATATTAAATATTAAGATACCGTCAGTTTCCTCACCGATGATGTAAAATGAGTTGGCATTACCTATAATTATGTTAATATCTGTGTAAACATACTAAATACAGACTTCATATTTTAGGTATACCTCTGAAATATATTCATGTATTGGAAAAAACAATTACAATATATGAGTATTTACCATACGTAACAATAAAAAATGTTTTCCATGAAGATCCTGACATGAATATTTCAATACGTGCATGTGTACGTGCAGATTGATGCGAACGCCGCATTGCGCGGAATGCCGGATGTCTAACGTCACTTTAGTAGCAGAGCTTTCGCTGTCGGAGTTAGACGTGTGTTAGTGTGCTGTTAGTTCGTAATAATCAATGCTTTTTCTCATTTTAATCACTTTTTTACAAAAATAGATATATATATTTTTTTTTCTTATGGTAACTAGTAGTAAATGTAAAATATTCATATTTATCTGACAAAAAATCGCAAAAGTCTACATCTACTCTAAGTACCGAAACGTGCGTTTTTATTTTAGCACCGAAAGGGAAAAGTTAACGCTTCCGCGTGTATTTCACACAATCTTTGGTTTAATATTACATACTTTTTCGTCTAGTTATTGATTTATATATCTGATAATTATCTATGATCATTGTTGTCTGTGGTGTTCATGTGACGTAGATGTGGAACAGTCTCGCCATACGTTTAGTCGCATTGGGCAGCGGTAAGTAAATGTTTTAGTTCTGTATAAATTATTACAATGTTGTTTGAAGTGCAATTGCACTATTTCTGACCTAGGAGTAATTTTTGAATGAGGGCAATCAGTTTTATTTGCAAACACGCCTTCTGAGAAAAATCGAGAAGTTTTTTACCATCCATATGTCAAATGTCAGAATTTGTTGTTGCGAGACTATTTAAGTATTTGCGACTCATTTCATTTTTTCATGTTTGAAATCGTGGTACCCTATTCTACGGAAAGAAACATAATTGCGATTAGCATTTTAAATTAATTATCTGTGCTATTTTTCAGCTTTGAATAATAAATTATTTATTAATTCGCTATTATCCGGTGATTAGAAATAAACGAACATATTTGTTGTTCCTTTCAGATGATATATAACTGGCGTGTGTGTGCCTTGTTGTTCCTTTCAGATGATATATAAATAGCGAGCTTAACAATACCTCAAACATGGACTACTCTATCATCCGCGCTCCTGGCATAAAGCCTGAACCTAGGACTGCTGCCGAGGACGACGACGCAGGACGCGATATCCGTGCATCACGTTTCCATGTCAAGATGGAAGTTGACCAGCACACCGGTAAGAAAGTATTCCTTCACTAATTAATTGACTCTTCATGCTGAGGCATATAAAGAATGGACAAGAATATGAAGATTACGATGCGGAACGGGCGCCGGGTGCTGCTGGAGAAGTGTGTGCCGATCGGACGGCTCGTGACAAGACATTGTGTGGCGGTCAGATATCCGGCGAAGAGACAACGCTGCACAGTGAAGTCTTAACATTTATTACATTTGCCGCTTTTCATTGATTTACTTTATTTGCTGAAAAGAAAACGTAGACCCGCGCCGATAGGATCTGATTAACAAAAATTGCGCGATCTCCGATTCGCGCGTCCCGCAGATTGGAAATACGACGATTACGGTCGTAAATCGGAATCGCCGAAGGTTGGAGTGGTAAAGGAAGGAAGGAAGGAGGGGACTCGGATTAACGAAGATAAGGGTCGATGATGGGATAGGGAATCCAGTCGAAGGACCACTGGATCTCGGAGAATCGGGAATCTGAAGGACTGCTCGCCTCACCTCGCGTATGACGCCTCCGTTACTCGCGCAGTCGCAGCCGAGATCACACAAACAGCACGCGGGCGGGCAGATCTCCGCTTCCAAGTGAAGACGGCGATATCATTCACGTCACCCGCGGCTATTCACAATATCAAATATCACTGCACACAAATCACAGGATCACTATATAACAGTACTGATGCACCGGAGGTAAACAAAATTCACACCGATATTGCGGTGCCGCAACCGAACAAATATCGCGTCGCGTCTACGTCTACTGAGGTCAAGGTCACTATTCACACTGGTCAAGCAGTAGGGAAAAGGATGGGTAGGAATTTGAACGTGGAAAGGTATTAATAACACGGTCGCAAAGCGCACCAAAAATGTGTCTTCGGATGTTTTAGTTTAAATAGTTAGTCATTCCGATGAAATTTTCTACGCACGTTGTCATATTATAATACTAACAAGTTCTTGACACCCATCCACTTTAATAATCCTGAATGTATAATGTATTGAAATGTTCTCTTGAAATAGCTTTAATCGTAAATTTTGATATCTTTCAGGAAGAATATTGACGTCACACGACGATAGTAGCAGAACCACGGCTCTAGCTGACCAAAATATTGCCATCAAGTCTGAACCAGGGTCCTCTGCTACTGAGAGTCAAGATGAAAGACAGGGCATTGCAGTGCTGTGTACTGATGTAGATGTCACTCTACCCGGTATAAAGATGGAATAAATTATGCAAACTTATATATAATGTGACATTACAAATATATATATATATATACTTTTTCCCCTTCCCTCCTCACCCTTTCCACTTTATATGGACAGTGTAAAAACACTTTTTGTTTTTCGGTTTGTTAATATGTTCTATTCTTTAATTTGAATGATACCTCTCTTTGTTCATCTCCGAAGAAACTTCACTGGTATTTTTTTTATACATTATGTATTATGTTTATTGTTATTATTCTTATGTTTGTAACATACTAAAAATTAGAATAATGATATCAAAAAATGCTGTCCTTTGTCCGCTTTAACAAAGTGAACTGCTTCCCCTGTTCCCTGTGTAGCGAGGCTTCGGCCATTTTCCCACCTTGTGGATCCCAGCGATCACTGGTTTCTCCATCTCATCTAGTAATACGCCCTAAGTACGCATTATTATTTTCCTGTCCGAATATATAACATTGCATCTCATTTCCATCCCCTCCTTACCCTTTCCACTTTATGTTCAGTGTAAAAACACTCGTTTGTTTTTCCCTTTTTTTTATATACACTAGTTTTTAGTTTCTTATTTTTTTTTTAGTGTAAAACACTTTTTGTGTATCAGTTTGTTTAAATGTATTATTATTTAGTTTATTATGTACTATTTCTTAGTTTATATTATAACCTTCCTTGTTTAATTCCGAAGAAAGTTTCGTGGCATTATTTTTATTGTATTGTTTGTGTCTTGTCAAAAATAGTTCTATCCTAACAGCATTCAGTCGTTCTGTGTTATATTCTATGAGTAATGTAAAAGTATGTGTAAGTATAAAATAGAGTAATTTGCAATCATATTATCCAGATGCTCCTGCCATCAAGCCTGAGCCATGTTCTCCATCGCAGAGCGGCGATGAAGGAGCAGGCAGTGGAGCGCCCTACACCGAAATAGATATATCGCTCCCCGATATTAAGCAGGAGTGCTCGAAGTATTCCAGGATGGGCGACCACCGCGCCGGTAAGGATTATACTTATCGCATATATGTTATATAGGTGACAATATTGATGCATCCTTTTATACGCATACGGTAATTTTACAATACAACGTACATAATTTATTTTATTTTGCAGGTCGCTCGGGAACACAACATTTTATTCCGAACATCCTTAGAAGGAAGCCAGAATCTATGGTAAAAAAAGCAAAAAGCCTCGCTTTCACTAATGATGAACTATTTTCATGTTCACAGTGCACTTATACGTGTAATAAGGAAAGCAGTTTAGGAGCGCATATTCTTACTCATTCAGGTGATAAACCGTTTTCATGTACAGGGTGCACTTATTCGTGTGATCTAAATAGTGATGATGATGATAAAAACCACGTGCTTACTTTTACGGCGGAAAAACTGTTTTCGTGTTCACTATGCAGTTATACGTGTAGTCGAAAGGACCACATAAAAAGACATATTCTTATACACTCGCGAGAGAAACTGTTTTTCTGTTCCCAGTGCGAATATTCGTATAATCGAAAAGACCACCTTAAAAGACATATTCTTACTCACTCGCGAGAAAAATTGTTCTCCTGTTCATTGTGCGCATATTCGTATAACCGAAAAGACCACCTGAAAAGACATATTCTTACTCATTCAGAAGAAAAAACTATTGTATGTACACAGTGCAATTATTCGTGTAATCAACAGAATCACTTAAAAAGACACATGCTTGCACACTCGGGGGAAAAACCGTTTTCGTGTACACACTGCGCATATTCGTGCAATCGAAAGTGTCTCTTAAAACAACATATGCTCACTCACTCGAGGGAGAAACCGTTTTCATGTTCACAGTGCACTTATTCGTGTAAACTGAATGCAAACCTGAAAAGCCATATGCTCACTCACACAGCGGAAAAATTGTTTACTTGTTCGCGGTGCAGTTATTCATGTAATCGAAAAAACCACTTATCAATTCATATGTTAACCCACTCGGGAGAAAAACCGTTTTCCTGTACACAGTGTGCATATTCGTGTAATCGTAAGGACTACTTAAAAATACATATGCTCATTCACTCGGGGGTAAAACCGTTTTCGTGTTCGCAATGCCCATATTCGTCTAATTACAAGGGCAGCTTAAGGCGCCATGTGCTCACACACGCGGCGGTCAAATTGTTTTCTTGTGCGCAGTGCGCATATTCTTGTAATCGAAAAGGCGATTTAAAAGAACATATGCGTAATCACTTGAGGGAATAATTATTTTCGTGTTTATAAGTATGTAATTGAAACGGAACCTTAAAAACACATAGGTACACTATTACGGGCAAAAACCATTTTCGTTTTCACTGTATTTATTCGTGTTATCGAAAGGCTCCTCTTAAAATAAATATAGAAATGTGAAAATTGTTTTCAAAGATCCATTTAAAAAGCCATATTTTTTCTCACTTGGGTGAATACTGCCACATGGGCAGGACGAATGTGAGCCACATTAGTTATGCCGATAAAATGGTTATACTGGTGTCGTCTAGAAAGCAGTAAGAAAGCTTTTACAGATATCGTAACATATGCCAGTGAATATAATATTTCATACAATGCCAGCAAATCGGTCACAATGGCGTTCAAAGAGCCAGATAATGTCCCTCTCGTGTGACTGGCTGGGACGAGTATAGTGTTCGGGTTGGCGCTTTATTGTAGCGCATCTACAATGTTTGCCGAAGGCCGTGTACATGGATCCGTTTCAGTTCAGAGAGATCGAGTTGCTGGCGTATGCTGCGGCTGGTGCTCAACACCAACTCTACTAAAACTTAACTAGTTTTAAGTACGATTTCCTTGATTTATGCGCAGTAGACAGGGAGGTATAGATATGTGCTGATTACATGTTTTTATTTGCACGCCCCTAGCGGACACTATCGTGAAACTAGTGATATAGAAATTCAAATCTGTAAATATCTTAATTAGACATATATTGATTGATTAATTAGACATACATATATATATATAATTAGACATATATCTTAATAGACATAAATTCAAATCTGTAAATATCTTAATTAGACATAATTAAAATATGCAGTTTTGCTGGTTAGGTGATGATTGTCACATATTCACTGCACTGAACACATCGGCTACAAACTCTAGATGTCGGTTTATACGGGCCGTTTAAAGGAACATTTATAATTGTCTTAAACAATTAGTTGTTTGGTAATCCTGAAAAATATTACATCTGCATTTACTAAAACTGGTAATTGGCCATTATGTGGGTACATCAGTTTCGTCTGAAACTAATTTTCAGTTCGCATGTGTGACAGATCGTCCTGATCCAAGAGAACAATAGTCGGAGACAATTCTGCATATCTATTACAGTAGATAGAGTAGGAATAATGCAATCGAGCTTACATTTAACTTACATAACACCACCAGGAACAACATCAGACGGTTCAGTAACACCAAAAATCATCCGTATAAAAATATAAAGAATGATTCGTCAGATACATACATTGTTCTATCAATTGATTTCGATTCCTATGTGAGCGATGGCCAACCTTCATCTGACGAGTCTGACACACCTATTATTGATATTGATAAAATGTGCGCGCATCAACTAATTCCGAAATTTATTCTCTTGTGTAGGTGTTTTAGAATTGTGTGTATTAAAATTAATTAATAAAAGATTAACGATAAATTAATAAATGTAAATTATGCTTGAAGGAGTAATATTGACTTAAAATTAAAAGAAAACACAATAAACTCAGCATTTCATTTAACCGTACAATATATAATCAATATCGCCTACCCTCTAGTTGTCGGGGATTCGAGCCTCGTTACAGGAGTCCATCAAGTTAGTCCTATTTTCATAGCACAAGCGCTTAACTCAGTTTGAAAATAGTAAGAATATTGATGTGACATAATTAATATTTTTTATTGTTTTATTATATTGAAACGTCAATTAAAAATGTACTGTTATATTTAAATTAAATAAAAAAAATATTCTTAGGTAAAAGCCCACAAGGGCGTTGGTGGAAATAAATTTTAAAAAATATATGTATTTTTCCAATTTTGGCCGTATAATGCGTTAATGTATAAAACAACAGTTTCGAATGAAGATGTTACTGTTCGGATGAATTTAAAAAATAACTATTTAAAACATTAAGAATTCGCAAACTTCAATATCTCTGACATATAACTAGACATCCAGAGAAATATGAGATATTGCACCTCATAACGCTGGGAAAGATTGCAGGAAGTCGAAGCCCTGGAAAAATAAGATAATCAGAGCAGAATAACCCAAGGCAATGGTTTAACAAGTCTTCTGTAGAACCCAACATCAACAGAAAAAGAAGATGCGTCAATCGTGGCAATGAGGGCAGATCCACCGCTGACTCAGAACCAACGTAATAAGCTCAATCTCGGTCTTATTCATTCGCAGCCAGGTTGGAATTTTTTAATGCTACTAGGCAGCTGTTCGATAGCGCTTCGCATATTGACAGGGTGATACCGCTACCGATACATAATAGCACAGCTACCAAAATAAGATTTACCCTCATTGTCCCCGGTTGAGTCACTTTATTAGTAAAAAAATATATTATATTTACGTTACGTAATATAAAAGAATAGAATTAACAAGGCCGGGGAGCAGAGGGAAAGTGAAGAGGTACTCTCTTCCAGGAAACGAGACGGCAAAAAAGAAAAACATTTCAGACTCACCCTCCACGCACCACTGCCGGCTGATTTAACCGTATCACATTTGGGGAGAAGGTAAAATAAAATAATAATGATGAAGCTACTCAGCAGTAGCAGTTCTCTGGAGGATCTCCCATCCGGAGACCCACACGAGAACAATGGCCCTAAACAACTCCAGATTCCTGCCACGCTTGAGCAGATCAGAGTTCCTGCCGGAACCTCGATCTACTCACTCTAAACCTTCTAGCATAAACTGCCTTGCAACTGTCAGAATCACGCAATGCCAGAGGCGTTTGGTAAAATCCGGCAATTGTATCAGTGAGAATTACGATCCTGGGCACAACTTTGGGAAGATGAAGACTGGATATCTACAATAATGTAAGAATGCGTCGTATCGGGATCAAGTCAGCCGTGGACACCCATGACCAAGACTTGCGGAGGTGAACTATTCAAGCCTTGATACTATACCGAAGCGATGAAGATAGATAATCAGGCCTATTCTCAAAATTGGAATATTGAAATAATGGTGATTGTTACACCAACCCTCAAAAATAGACAACAAGCGACGTCTTTCCATTCTCGAGTTTCGACTAAAAATATAAGTTTTTGGTTAAAATAAGTACTAATACAGTATTCAAAGTTCACAGAAAAGGTTTGTTCATAAATTACCTATTGATTTCCTCATCCGCAGCGTCGCAGTGAAGAATCACGGCCAATCCTGTTGCCATTTTTATGTTTTGACAGATTATGGTACGTTTATCTCCCTCACTCTCTCTCCCTCTCTCTCTCATTCAAATATAACACGGACGTTAATTTACATACTGTCTATTTTTGAGGGTTGGTGTAACAATCACCTTCATTTCAATATTGCAATTTTGAGAATAGGCCTGATTAATGTACAAAAATTATAGATAGCGTCAGTTTATGCATCTGCATATCATAAAACTTTTGATCTTATATTATATTTCTTCGTGTATGGAATGATTTATATTAAAGATGTCTTATCTGTGATCATTATTGTCTATGTTGGTCTCATTTTTATGTGGATGTGGATGAGCTTCACGCCGTACGTTTCGTCGCATCGTGCAGCGGTAAGGCGATCGTTAAGTTTTGATTTCTGTACAAAGTATTAAAATGTTTGTTTGGCCTTTTATTTGTGTTTACGCCTCCTAAAATTGATTTTGTCTAGTGTCTGAATGTACGGCCTTTAGTGTTTCGATTGTGAGTTTCAGAACGCGAACACGTGAGTTCTTTATTATTTTAATTGTTATTATAATATTGAAATATGATGGTACCTACCGTTAATGTCATAGAGGAGCTAATGTGGATATGTTCGCTGTAACTTAATTTTTTTATTAATTCTTGTTTTCTAAGTGGGTTCGCAATTACGAACACATAATCAAAAGATATAACATATTCGAAGAAGATGTGCAGTTGACACTTCAGATGTTTTATAAAGGAAAAAATGTATTAGAGTAACAGCACAAATGTCACTTAATACCCCAAAAGATCCGTTCATTTATCTAGATTATTTTACAGACTTATTTTATTTGTCAGTGTTCATCGGTTTACTTTACCAGCTGTGTCTTTGAATGTTTCACATCAAAAAGGTAGTCATTCTGATGTAATCTTCTACGTGTTATGGTAGTAAAGTTCTACAAAATTGAACTTAACATATTAAATACTATATTCTCTTAAAATTCATTTTGCCGTGAAATGTCAGTTTTTTCAGAAAAAAAATCGCTATTGTCGCACGACCACTACAGCAGAACCGTGGATCCAGCTGACGTAAATGTATCTGTCAACAGATCTGAACCAGGATCCTCTGCTATTTAGAGCCAAGATAAAGAAAAAGGCATTGCAGTGCAGTGTCCAGATGCAGATGTAACACCCCGCAATATACAGATGGAACGTCTGAAGTATGATGATATCGAGCAAGACAATTCTATAATTGGTCTGTATTAGATTTTTGTAAAACGTGATTCGCACGACCTCCACTGTTCCCCGTGTAGCGAGGGTCCTGTCTTATATACGTCATCCACCCAGTTAGACATCCCAGTGATCACAGATTTCTCCATCTCTTCTAATTTGCCTTAAGTATGATATAATTATTTTCCTGTACGGAGATCTTTACGTCCGTTTTATTTTCTCACATTTACAAAGTAGACGGTTATATGAATGATAAAGAGCATCAAGCACCACGTGTGCTTGTACGTCCTATGATTAAGACACTCGTCTAGCGAGTCAGTAGTTTAGGTTTTCGAGCCTCATTCCAAGACCTCAGCAAAATACTTTTTGTAAATGGTAAAAATGTAAAATCAATGGTATCAATGTATATTTAATATTTCGCGACTACTAAAAGCATACATAATTATGTGACTTCTTATCCAGATGCTCCTGCCGTGAAGCCTGAGCCAGGGTCTCCAGCCCAGAGCGGTGATGAAAGGGAAGTCGGTGGAGCGCCCTACACTGATGTAGATATATCGCTCCCCGACATTAAGCAGGAATGCGCGGAGTGCTCCAGGAGGGCCGACCAGCGCGCCGGTAAGAAGTTATTGCAGGCAAGAACATTCCTTCATCAATCGTTCTTACTAGATCTGAGACTGTATTTTGACCGCCGTCATCGTTTCCACGTGGCGGTATCTTCAGGGTTTTGTTATTTGTTATTACGTACTATTTCCTTCACCAGGGTTGCGGGCAGGATGGTTTCAGTTTCCATGATTAGATTAGATGAGATATCAGGCGGTGAATGATTTTAGGAAACTCTCTTACCAGTCATAAATAGTTTACCAGGATTAAAATACTCTTGTATTTTTTTATACTGGTTCTAGTTCTTCCTCACTGTTTTCGAGGGCTGGCAATCATCACGAATTATATTGAACAGATTGTCATCCACGTCCATCCCACGTGACCTAAGTGAGCTCCTGCCATCTTCACTATACTCCAATTATCTCGCTAAACCCAGTTCCTAGAGCTGTCACTAGACAAGTACCTGTTGCTTTCCGGTTGGTCCAACGTTTGGGGGACTTTCGTCTTCTTCTCAGTCTTTCGGCGAGGTCCACCAAAGGTAGGCGAGTTCTTGAGAGCATCTCTTGATGTGTAGTTCCTGGAGAATGGATGACGAGAATAGTCTTTATAAATTTGTACGTCTCACTGTACGTGTTATTGTACATTTTGCTTGATATTATTTTAATTTTAAATAATATTTCAATGTCTCAAAGAGGATTTAAAGGTTTGAAAGAAGTGGCAAACATTACAAGCTTGTAGTACTTTTACATGATAATGTAAATTATTTATTTTCATTGCAGAGATCTCAAGAATACACAATTCTGTTCGGACTATCCGAGGAAGGACGCCAGAGGTGAAACAAAAAAAAACAAGCACCCAAATACATACTTACACAGAAGATGAATCGTTTTCATGTTCTCTGTGTACTTATACTTGTATTCAGAAACGCATTTTAAGAACGCATATTCTTACTCATACTGGGGTTAAACTGTTTTCGTGTTCACATTGCAGATATTCGTGTAATCATAAGAAAAACTTAATCCGACATATCCTTACTCACTCAAGTGAAAAACTGTTTTCGTGTGCCCAGTGTAGTTATTCGTGCAATCGAAAGAGCGTCTTAGTAATACACATTCGTACTCACTCGGTGGTAAAATTTTTTTCGTGTCTACAGTGCAGATATTCGTGTAATCAAAAGAGCAATTTAAAACAACATATGCTTACTCACTCGGGTGTAAAACCTTTTTCGTGTTCACAGTGCAGTTATTCAGGTAATCAAAAGAGTCACTTAATACGACATATGCTCACTCACTCAGGTAAAAAGTCGCTTTCGTGTTCACAGTGCAATTATTCGTGTAATCAAAAGGGTAATTTAAAACAACATATGCTTACTCACTCAGGTAAAAAACTGCTAACGCGTAGTTCTTATCAGCTAATCGCGTAATCAGAAGAGCAACTTTTGACGACATATGCTTACTCACATGGGGAATATACTGTTTTCGTGTTCACACTGCAGATATGGGTGTAATCGTAAGAGCCAATTAAAAAAACATATGTAAAGATACTTTAAGTATATACTTCTTGTTCAGAGTGTACTTATTTGTGTTACCGAAATGGTGACTTATGTTTATACATGCTATCTGACTTGGGCGAAAACCGATTTAGCGTTTACAGTGTTCTCAATCAATGGGAATTTATCTTACTTAGATGAACCATTTGATAGTAGGCTCTGTCTGACAGGCTATTACTAGATATAGGCAGCCCAACAATATAGTATAATTTTATTTATTTAGTCAAATAACATGTAAGCGATTGGAAATTCAAATCGTAATTAAAGTGTAAAAACTTTTTATTGTATTATGTTGTAATTAATTGTAATGTTCTGGATAGTTTAATAATACACTACGCGTAGGTGCAGTGTTGTATTATGTAATGTGAAATTTTGTGGAATATCAGGAGATAAAGAAAGGATGCCACTTACTTGTATATCTGCCCATCTCTAGAAGCTGGTTCTGGTTGTCTCCCTGGGTCCACCGATTCACTCGCGTTAAAGGAATTGTTTGTTTCTATTAGCAGAATTAAATTATTATTATTTTCTTAATTAATATAAGCGGTAGTTAAGCGGATTTACAGCGACGGCAGAGTGCCGGGTTCGGTTCCAAAAAGAGCAGTGAAGTCGTTCGGGCGTATCAAACTGCAGGGATATCTTCTTTCTCACTCGTGCCTAGAGAATAGGTTGGGAAAGAGAAAAGGAAAGGATATCTTTTGATAATTTAACACGGTGTGCGTGAGTACATTAAACGGCGCTAACATAATGTTATTACAATAAGTATTAGTTATATTTAATTACTATAAGAATGTAGGTATACAGACAATTTCATTATAATTAATAATAAGAAAGGGTATTAACGACGAAGAAAAAAATTAGAGACGAGACTTCCCTCAATGAAGGGTGGTCAATAGATTGGTAACCAGTCCTCGGGGTGGAACCAGTCAGCGAAGGAGACGTCACACGTAGCTAAAAGATCCTGTCGATAGAGAAAGTCGGAGTGTAGTCCTCAGTGTTGAGCCTTCCAGTAAATCTCGGGTCAGGTGTGACTTCACCGGGCGAACAGTCGCGACCATAGATCGAGTGAGGACACAGACGGTGGACAGTCAGGGATAATCGGTACCACGACGGAAGCAGAAGCCCGGAAGTGCACAGATCGAGCAGCAAGGTGGAAGTGACATCACAGAGACAGAGGAAGGGCTGAGAGACGTGTAGGACGCCGTAGGAGCGTAGCAGATCCTTCATCTGGCCAAAGACCGGATCCGAAGCCGACACCAGCCCATTTTAATGTTAAGATAGTACACAAGTAGATTGATGGTAGTTATAAGAATATACGCATGCCTACTTTATATATATATATATATATACACAAATTGAATAGACTGTCATCCGTGTTTCCATCGGTCAATCCGCCCTTTCATCACGACCATAGTGCAAGGATCGGTGTGATCCCCGAATGCTATCGCGGAACGATTGCTATCGGGGGAATCGCATCACAGTGAACCATCCGAATGTGAGCCCCTCGCCGTACACACGTTACCAGCCTACCAAAGTTTCTACATTAAAACCGTTATCACCGAGCATTGCAGTGACTCATTGGAGCTCTTTAGTAGTTAGGCCGGTCTGTGTGGGTGGGACTCATCCAACGCGTCTACCTCTCACTCTCCATACCTCATGTATTACAACTCCGTTAGTCTGTCCGTGTAAGTGTTGGTATAGCATAATAAGATAATGCGCGTACCTCGGATTGGAAGAGATTTAGGTATGAATCCCGGTAGCAATAACAATATTTTTCGATACAATTGATTCTAATAATCTTTATAATTATTACATTTAATTAGTATTTAAAATATCACAGACCTGTGTTCTGAATAAGTGCGACATCACAAGAAAAATGTGTTCTTTGTAATAAAGTTATTTCGGGTCGAACAATTCTCACAAATCTTATGACACATCAGCATCGATTAGTTGAAACTATTTACACATATTCTGCGGCGGTGGGTCAGATTTGACCCGGGTCAATGCTGTTTTCCTTCTAGCTAATCTATTATTAAATATATTCAAATAATTTGATATGCATTTTAATGTTATCGGATGAGATTCTCTCAAAAACAGACCTAAGACAGAGTCGGATTGAATCACAGCGCTTACGCCAAAACATATATTGTCAACATTTTGAGTGGGTAGACAAAGGATACCAGGTATGCGTCCATGTATTTGTTTTCATTTTCCATGTATTTCACTTATATAAATGCCAGTAATATTATTATGTAAGGGGCGTTGCGTCTACCTGTAAGTTTTATGACACTACCTGCTCGGGTTCCGACATTATGATCACATGCTCAGTGAATGTGTGTAGTTTGGCTGTGTAGGGCGTCTGTTGATGTACATTATTCGTAATATTTTTTAATTTTTAACTTTAATTTTTTAGCAAAATCATTACGGCACGTCATGCTATTTCATTAAATCATATTTTAAATAAAATATCTATAAAAAATTTCCCACAAAATGGTTAAACAACCAAAAACTTGATGTGCGTTTAAAATGACCCACCACCGCCGGACGTGTTTTGTTTAAATCCGCCGGGTTAATAAGTTTAATAGTTAAGTGTTAATAATAGTCTACAGACTAATACTGTGTACATAGATTTTAGCAAAGCATTCGACAAAGTTTCTCTTAATCCACTTACCCATTAATTAAAAGCCGTGGCTTTCACTGGTAATATTTTCAATTGGTTTGAAAGTTTATTATCGTCCACGATAGATACTGTAAAAAATACATAAAAATAATATATGTATTTGAAACAATGTACGCAAGCAGGTAAGTTGCAAGGTCAACATAATTGCTACACAAACAGAATAATTACGATATGTTTTCATTCAACCGACCCATGGCCGAAACTTACAAGCCTTTTATCAACTAATTGATGCCTCAATACTGCACTGAAGCAGTAAAGGCGGCATAATATGTTTTTAGAAATACTAATGGAGTACTACGCTATCTGTCAATCAATCATACAGCATGCTTTAACTGCTTGGGGTGGAGCGACTATGTCTGCAATTAATCTATTAATAGCAGCTCAAAAAATTATATTAAAAGTTATCCTCAAATCCCCAATCACAATGAGCACTGACAACATTTTTAATAAATTCGATGTCTTTGACAAATATACGCTAATACTACTCTTAATTACATATATAAATACAAACAGACACATTTTAAAACAACTTAAAATATAATTTCCACACGGACAAATACAAATAACATACAAACCCCAAGAGTACATACAACAAAAAAAGATTTAAATCAATTGAATTGTCCCAAGAACATGAAGCTATATTAAAACTTGGATTCGTAATATGGGTAAAGTCAGTATTGGTGCACTCACCCAAACATATTGACTCATACTTATATCAATTATTGCTACAAAGTGAAACAAAAATTATGTCCACTTTAAAATTGTTCTTTTATATATTAATAAATGTAATTCTAATTAATTGAACAATTGCTTGTAAACTATGCCCGTCTCGACACAGAAAATCTCTAGTGAGACGGACACAGTCCAAACAGATTTATACATTGTATTATATAGTTACAAATAAAAAAATAGATTCTGTCATTTAACGCTTCTGCATTATATGATTTAATATAATATTTCTGCGTCTATGGAACGATTTATATTAATGATATCTTATCTATGAACATATTTGTCTGTGGTGTGTTACATCTGACGTGGGTGTGAAAGTGTCTCTCGATATACAGCGGTAAGTCTGTCTTTAAGTTCTGTATAAAGAATTAAAATGATTGAATTGCAATAATATTACAACTATTTGTAACCCAGGGGTAATTTTAAGTTTGTTTTGGGATGATGGCACCCACTGCTATCGGTAAACACGGCCTTTGAAGTTACCAGTTATCCTAAAGTCAAGTATGAAGAAAGGACCCGTTAATTTTTTTCACTTTTGAAATCAGGACGCCCAATTCTAATGCAAAACATAATTGCCAATTAGAGCCATTTTACATGAAATATCTGTCCTGAATTCGCAATCAACTGATTCTGACATCTACTTGGATAAAGTCCGGGTTCATCGGATCATAATCGAATGTCTCTGTCGATGATTCCACTCTACGCCATGTTGTAGCAACGGCGACCATCTTGTGGAGTAGATTTTTAATGGCTTCTACATATTGAATATTAATCTCATGTCATCTTTCAAGTCGACTCTTTAGGTAGGTAAAATTGTACAAATTGCATGAAACAAACAAAAAGCTGAACACGTAATCCAAGAATAAATCCTCTTTTCAGGTGTTGTGTTAAGCGAGCTTAACAATACCTCAAACATGGACTACTCTATCATCCGCACTCCTGGCATAAAGCCTGAACCTAGGACTGCTGCCGAGGACGGCGACGCTGGACGCGATATCCGTGCATCACGTTTCCATGTCAAGATGGAAGTTAACCAACACATGGAAACCGGTAAGAAAGTATTCCTTCACTAATTAATTGACTCTTCATGCTGAGGCATATGATAAAGAATGGACAAGAATATGAAGATTACGATGCGGAACGGACGCCGGGTGCTGCTGGAGAAGTGTGTGCCGATCGGACGGCTCGTGACAAGACTTTGTGTGCCGGTCAGATACAGTCACAACATTTAAATAAATATCTGACATCTCAGAGAGACGTAGCTAATTTTATTATATATATTGGAAAATATATAGAAGAATGGGATAATTACAGAACTTACAACCTGTCTTCGGCTGGCTTTAGTGATCACTTTATATAAATATAACGTCCACCATTCTCACCACATTTATCAAATTTTTGTCAGTTTTGTTAATCAGGCCTATTCTCAAAATTGCAATATTGAAATTAAGGTGATTGTTACACCAACCCTCAAAAATAGACAGTATGTAAATTAACGTCCGTGTTATATTTGAATGAGAGAGAGTGAGGGAGATAAACGTACCATAATCTGTCAAAACATAAAAATGGCAACAGGATTGGCCGTGATTCTTCACTACGACGCTGCGGATGAGGAAATCAATAGGTAATTTATGAACAAACCTTTTTCTGTGAACTTTGAATATTGTATTAGTACTTATTTTAACCAAAAACATATTTTTAGTCGAAACTCGAGAATGGAAAGACGTCGTTTCCGTAAACGTAAATAGTCGTACCTTATCAAGGCGGTATAGTTGTAAAAATTGCCCATTTGGAATTTCCATCGGGTTGCATCTCCCTCACTCCCTCACTCTCTCTCATTCAAATATAACACGGACGTTAATTTACATACTGTCTATTTTTGAGGGTTGGTGTAACAATCACCTTCATTTCAATATTGCAATTTTGAGAATAGGCCTGAATGTCTGCGCTCAATACTGTCAATGAGGTGACCAACTATTGTTGGTACAAAAGGAGTACGAATGAAAGAAAAATTTGCTTAATGAAATTTTTTTAATAATTTGGTAGTACAGTCCATACAGTATTTTGGGAGTACAGGTTTCAAAAGGAGTAAGGTTCACAAAAAAGTAGTACAAAACTTTGATTACCTTATATCTAGTTCTTAACGCCCATTCATTATAATAAGCTCAAATGTATAATGTAGCTAAATGTTCTCCTGAAATTTTTTTAATCACAAATTTTGAGTTCTTTCAGGAATAAGACTGACGTCGTCACACGACCACTGTAGCAGAGCCACGGGTCTAGCTGAGCTAGATGTTGCCGTCAAGTCTGAACCAGGTTCCTCTGCTAATGAGAGCCAAGATGAAAGAGTGGGCATTGCGGTGCTGTGTACTGATGTAGATATCTCTCTCCCCGGTATAAAGATGGAACCTCTGAAGCATGATGATATCGAGCAAGACACTTTTAAAATTGGTTTGTATAAAATTATTGTAGACTCTCAGTTGCAGCAGGGGTAGGCTTACCATACTCACGAAACCGGGACGGGAAACTCTAAACAGGGACCAAGTTCTTGTTTGAGTCGGCCGAAATTCGTATCCAAATTGTCGCCACAAAATGCAGCTATCTTTTTATCCATCTCATGACGATGCAATGTTGAAATTCTCGTCGTGAACAGCTTCAAAATCCGCCAGTTTTACGAGTACACCTTCCGATGGTAAAAAGTATCTAACAACAGGCGCTACTTTTAGTTATTTTCTATTTGAAGTGTCTGTAGACACCCTTACAAAATGCGTCTTCTGTAAGTCTGCATGTAACTCTTTCACCGACAGAGGTTCCAGCAGGTCTGGTGTTTTGCACAGAAACATTGCTGTAACTTCACTTTGTTGTCCTCATCGCAAAGCTTTTTTATAAATGAGTAGTCTTTCCAGCAGTTTATTCGTAAATCTCCAATTACTTTTCGGCATTTTAAATACAATCTTAAAAAGGTTATGTTAAAAGCTGTACTAAATTAAGTAAATAAATTCCGCGCTGCCACGTCACCTAACTAAAACTTACTTTCTCTGCAAGTGATTAGCGAAAACTTAGCGAGCCGAGCGGAACAGAATGCCACATGAAAGGGAATACTCTAAAAGTGCATTGGACCAAGAAAACGTGAAGGTATCAGCATTATGTGCCACCAATATAATACATACACTTTTAGAACGTATCGTGTCACGTATCCATTGTTCATATAGAAGCTCTATCCCAACATATTGAACATACAGTCATTCCTTGTCTTATTATATGAGTAATTTCGGATCACTTGTCCTTTCTCACATTTACAAAATGCAAAATAGGAACATTTTCAAGCGGCAATATTAAATATGTGTTTACCATCCTTTTTATTCAGATGCTCCTACTGTGAAGCCTGAGCCAGGATCTCCAGCCCAGAGCGGCGATGAAGGGGAAGGCGGTGGAGCGCCATACATTGATGTGGATATATCGCTCCCCGACATTAAACGCGAGTGCTCGGAGTACTCCAAGAGGGCCGAGCTGCACGACGGTAAGAAGTTTGCTCAATCCTTATACAAATTTTATTAACCGTATTGTATTTTGACCGCTTTTTACGTTTCCACGTTGCAGAATCTTAATTGTTTGTACACAAACGGTAATTTTACTACGTATTGTAAATAATTTATTTTCATTGCAGATTTCTCGGGAACAAAAAATTTTCTTCCGACTACCCAGGAAATGGAGCCAGAATCAAAGAAAAAAAAAACAAAAATCATTGCTTTCACTGGAGATGAATCGTTTTCATGTTCGCAGTGTACTTATACGAGTAATAAAGAAAGCAGTTTAAGAACGCATATTATTACTCACACTGTGAAAAAACTTATTTCGTGTTCACAGTGTAATTATTCGTGTTACCGAAAGGACCACTTAAAGTTACATGTTCTTACTCATTCCGGCGAGAATTCTATTTTATGTTCACAGTGCACTTATTCATGTAATCGAAAGAGCAACTTAAAACAACATATGCTTACTCACTCGGGTGTAAAACCGTTTTCATGTTCACAGTGCAGTTTTTCATCCAATCGAAAAAATCACTTAAATATTCATATGCTTACTCACTCGGGGGAAAAATTATTTTCCTGTTCGCAATGCGCATATTCGTATAACCGAAAAGACCACCTAAAAAGACATATTCTTACTCATTTAGAAGAAAAATCGATTTTATGTTCAATGTGCACCTATTCGTGTAATCAAAAGATCCACTTAAAAAGGCATATGCTTACTCACTCGCGGGAAAAACTTTTTTCTTGTTCACAGTGCGCATATTCTTGTAATCAAATGTGCCTCTTGAAACAACATGTGCTTACTCACTCTGGGGAAAAACTGTATTCCTGTTCGCAGTGTGCATATTCGTGTAATCGAAAAGACTTTTTAAAAGTACATTTACTGATTCACTCGGCGGAAAAACCATTTTCGTGTTCGAAGTGCACATATTCGTGTAAATTCAAAGGCAGTTTGAGGCGGCACATGCTCACTCACTCGGATGACAAACTGTTTTCCTGTTTGCAGTGTGCATATTCGTGTAATCGTAAGGACTACTTAAAAATACATATGCTTATTCACTCGGGGGAAAAATCGTTCGCGTGTACTCAGTGCGCATACTCATGTAAATACAAAGGCAGCTTAAGGCGCCATATGCTCACTCACACGGATGCTGAAAAACTGCTTTCGTGTTCGCAGTGCGCATATTCGTGTAATAGAAAGGCCGAATTAAAACAACATATGCGTATGCATTCGAAACAATAAGCATTTTTCTGTTCACAATTGTGAATTTGGAAGAAATCCTTAAAAATACATGTGCTTACCGTCTTGGGGGAATAAACTAATTTCGTGTTCTCAATGCACTTATTCATGTATTCGAATGGCTTCATTTAAAAGGCATACTTCTACATTAGAGTGAACTGTTTTCGTATTTGCGTAATTATTACACTGATGTGTAGTTATTGCCGTAATTGAAAAGATTAGTTAAAATACATGCATGCTTGTTCGCGGTACGCATATTATTCAGGCCGTACGGTACAGACCTGAATTATTCGTCGTACGTACACATGATATACAAAAATTGTGTTATTTAACAATTTAATCATAGACTATTCTTAGTAAATTAATGATTAAAATTATATACGATCAATTATTCCCTTTCGCGTGTCATATAGTTATCCCTAATTAGAATGGTATCTTACCAAAAAAATGTAAAATGAAAGAATTTACCGATATAATTTTGAATTGACATAATTGTAATATAAGACGTCGATTTTCCAGATGGAATAGGGAAGAATGCAAGTCAAGTTGCCGAAAAGTTCAACTTTAACAACACGATGAAATCCTTAGCATTTGTGCAAAAACTTTAACTCGCTCCGCTCTTTAACAAACTTATATACGTCTATTGTAAGAAGTGCGCTGGAATTCAACTCCACTCTGTGGTCTTCCTACTGTGGCTCACATATTATGACAATCGAAAAAGTGCAAGATTTATCAATTTTAAATTGCATATTCCTATAGAAAATATAAATTACTATTATTTAATGAGTCTACTTCATTTGAAAAAATTAACCTGGAAAAGAGATGCGAGCGATTTAGTATATCTATATAAAATGATCTGACTGCCCTGAGTTGATACAAATGGTTTCGTATAAAGTACCAACTCAACTGAGACAACATGAAGTGTTTTTTGTATGTACACATAAAAATAATGATGCTGTTAACTCGCCAATATCGCGGATGCATTGGCTTGGCAACAAATTGAATTTTGTTGACATGTTTCGTTACAGGAGTATACTTGAACTGAAGAAATATTTGTATATAAATTATAATAGGTTTAATTTTTTATTTTATGTTATATTGAAATGTCAATTAAAAATGTAATGTTATATTTAAATTAAATAAAAAGTTTATTTTTATGTAAAAGCCCCAATGGCGTGGATGGAAATAAATTAAATTAAATTATACAGCCAACTTTATAAAAACCGTGTTCTTCTAACGCTACAATCATATTCATAAAAATGAGTTCACTAAAAGACTGAAATGTCTACTACAAAAAATATTATTTCATATCAATTTTTCAATTTTTGATTAATACAGATTTTCTTTTATTTTTATTTGATTGTAACAGATATGATTCGCTTTCTTTTAATATATATATAAATTTGTATTTTCTAATTAATTAATCCAAAATAAAAAAATGTCCTAAATCATGACGATTAATTTCTACTACAGTTCGTTAATATTTATTGTTTTAATTAACATTTTACATATTTTTTCATTTCTCAAGTTAACACTAATATTTGATATAATGGATTTAATAAACTTTGGGTGATAGGTTGGTGGTGAAAGAGTGATTGATGGTTAGCGTGTTGATGTTAATTGTGACAGTATGACCCCCTCCTCGCCCCGTTCCTAAACAGGTATTAACGGCTGAACAAAGAGTGGCTACACCTCTTTCCGCGCATTCGTCAAGATGGGCCGCATCGCGAGCCCATGTCGCTCTTCTGCCTTTCGCTTGTCCTCCAGACCTCCGAGCTGCTCCTTACCGACCGCCATTTTGCCCCGAGACGAAGCCGCCAGGCAGCTGCGACGTGTCTCCTGGAAGGTACCTGAAGGACGCGAGGCTAGCGGCGGATATTCCCGCCGCTTACACTAAAGGATCGGAAGTCGTCCATCGTGCGATAACACGACATGGGGCGGACTCAAAAGTTAGGTTTTGTGTACAAATAAATGAGTAATATATCTAAAAAGCTTGTTAATTTAATGTACCCTCCCGCCTCTTCTTCGTAACCATTACTAAATGTTGATTGCGCGACGACCTGCGTTCATGTCAGGTAGATAATAATTTAAAAGTTTTAAAACCAAAAACTAGTTCTCGAAACAAGACCGTGACCAATTTGCGAATGAATCAACGCGCTAGACTAGACTATTCACGCGTAAAATTGTTAATAAATGTATTTAGATGGCAACACTGGTATTACAACATTTGTAAAGCTTGGTTCTTATCTATGGTTTGTTATCATTAACTGTCATATTTTGAGCGGAGGCAACGCATTTGTGTTTACCTATGAGTTTAAGAACACGAAAACGTGAGTTCTTTATTATTTAAATTATTACTGTGATATTGTGATAATAAAAAATATTTTAGTACCTAATCTTAATTATTTATCTAATGTTATGGAAGGGCTTGCGTGGACTAGGAAAACGAGGCTAATGTGGCCCCAAAAATCCGTACTTTTATCTAGATTATTTTACAGACTTTTTTATTTGTCAGTGTTCGCTGTGTCTTCTGTTGATTCACACAAAAAATTCAGTCATTTTGATATATAATATTTTGCGCATTCTGGTAGTCGTGTTAGTTCAATAAAATGTTGTGAATTTTATGTTAACATTAAATTACTTTAGTTGTTAATAGTGACGAGAAAAAATGCTACTGAATGCTACAATCACCGGTGTGATTGTGATTGATATTTGATAATATCAGTGATTGAAAACAGTGTTATGGCGAATCGGGTTAAATAAAAACCTGATCACGCTGGAATAAACATATTATTATTATTATTACTACCAATACGCATGCGCCGCACGATATCACAATGCACGAAATAATTAAATTAAATATAAAAAAATACATAATTTTGAATGTATTTATTTAAAGTATTTAAAATTAATTGTCGTAAAAAATATTTTCTAGCTTATATAATGAATATATATCTAATATAAATGAATATCCTAAAAAAATTATGAAATATTTTTCGGGTCAGAGGCGTAAAATGTTTTGGCAGAATCTACTAGATGGCGCTGATCACGAATAATAACGTCATTCCTTCATGAATATTTTCATTTCATATGCACATGCGCCCTTTCACGGTTCCAAATATAAATAAAATCGCGATATTCTAAAATATTCAATCAGTGATTGATTCATGTTTCGTGATTTTGAGTTCGTCACTAGTTAACTTTCAGATTTTCAGAAAAAAAAACCCGTAATAGTCGCACCGACTTTTTAGGATCTAGCTGATATGGATATTTCTGTAATCAAGTCTGAACCAGGGTCCTCTGCTATCGAGAGCCAAGATGACGGAAAGGGCATTGCAGTGCTATGTCCTGATGTAAATGTAACACCCCGCAATATAAAGATGGAACGTCTGAAGCATGATGAGGTCGAGCAAGACACTTCTAAAACTGGTTTGTATATTATTTTTTTAGACTCTCTAACTCACAGTTGCACCAGAGGCCTCAGGCTTGCTTCTACAGGGTGAACCGATTCTATTGTTCCTTATGTAGCGATATCCGATCATATCAGGGTCGTCTACCTGGTTGGGCAGCCCAGTAACCACTGATTTCTACATCTTTTCTAACTTACCCAAAGTATTTAATTATTATTGCCCTGTTCGAAAATTCTGAAGAATATAGACTTTCGTTTATTTTACAGAACACTTTACGCGTACGATAAAGACAGAATGTCACTAAGCTTTTTCATACTGCACACAGTCATTCTTTAGTCTTGTTCTATTAATTCAGTGGTCGAGGGTTCGAGTTTCATTCCAGGAGACAAGCAAGTTAGTGTTATGTTCGTACTCAATTGCTTACCTTAATTAAAAAATGGTTAACTAACTTTATTATCCAGATGCTCCTGCCGTGAAGTCTGAACCAGGGTCTCCACCCCGGAGCGGCGATGAGAGCGAAGGCGGTGGAGCGCCCTACACTGATGTAGATGTATCGCTCCCAGACATTAAGCAGGAGTGCTTGGAGTACTCCAAGAAGGCCGACCAGCGCGCCGGTAAGACATTTGCTGCTGTACATGTAGTTGAGAACGTTCCTTCATCAATCGTTCTTCCTATATCTAAGACTATTGTGACCGCCTTTTTCGTTTCGACATCGCAACATCTTCATTGTTTATGATGTGTGTAGATGTATACTATTGCCATCACCAGGGCTGGCCTGCAGGAGGGATTGTGTTTCCATAGCAAGGCCAGATGAATTATTAGACGTTGGTTTAAGTTTTTAGGGGTCTCTTTACATAAATTAGTTTACTAATTCATTTCATTTGCCTTTCTGTACCAGTTTTTTTATAGCGGTTCTGGATTACCTCACTGTTTTGAAGGGTCGCAATTATCAGTATAAAATTATATTAAACAGATTGTCACCCGCGTCGATCTCTCGTGACTTGGGTTCATCATCTTTGTAAGCTCCTGTCCTCCTTACTATACTCCTTCACATTACTCGGTGTTCACAGTTCCAAGAGCTGGCACTAGAGAATTTATTGTTGCTTTCCTACTTGGTCGGTCCAGCGACGAGGTTCGCCATTGGCAGGTGATTGAGAGCATCTCTTTATGAATAGTTACAGTAGAATAAATGACGGGAATGTAGTTCCTACACATTTGTACATTTAGACTTTTTTTTATGGTTTTAATTTCATATAATATTTCATTTTCTTAAAAAGGTTTTCAAAGCTTAAAAGAAGTGAAGAAGTCTACACAAATACACCATATCACTAATACCGGTAGAAAATGACTAGTAATACTTTTACATAGTAATGTAAATAATTCGTTTTTATTTCAGAAACTCACAGAACACAAAATTATGTTCCAAACAGCCGAGGAATGAAGTCAAAATTGAAGCAAAAAGAAACAAGAAACCGTATACATACTTTCACTGGAGACGAACCGTTTTCATGTTCCCTGTGTTCATATACTTGTGATAAGAGCAGCAGTTTAAAAACGCATATTCTTAGTCATACTGAGGCAAAACTGTTTTCATGTTCACAGTGCAGTTATTCCTGTAATCAAAAGGTCGGCTTAAAACAACATATACTTATTCATACCGGGTCAAAACTATTTTCCTGTTCGCAGTGCAGTTATGTATGTAATCGAAAGGTCGGCTTAAAACAACATGTGCTTACTCACTCAGGGGAAAAACCGTATACGTGTGTACAGTGTAGTTATTCTTGTTATCAAAAGGGCAGTTTAAAACGACATATGCTTACTCACTCAGATGAAAAACCGTTTTCATGTTCACAGTGCAGTTATTCGTGTAATCAAAAGAGCAACTTAGGAAACCATATGTATACTCACTCTGTAGAAAAACGATTTTCGTGTTCACAGTGCAGTTTTTCTTGTTATCAAAAGGGCAGTTTAAAACGACATATGCTTACGCACTCTGTTGAAAAACCGTTTTCATGTTCACAGTGCAATTATTCATGTTATCAAAAGGGTAACTTAGGAAGCCATATGCTTACTCACTCTGAGGAAAAACTGTTTTCGTGTTCACAGTGTAGTTTTTCGTGTAATCTAAATGTCCGCTTACGGAGGCATATGCTAACGCACTCGAAAGAAAATCTGTTTTTTTGTTCAGTGTGCAGTTATTCTAGTTATCGAAAAGACTACTTAGCAAGCCATATGGTTACTCACTCTGTGGACAAATTGTTTTCGTGTTTACATTGCAATTATTCATGTTATCGAAAGCGTTATTTATTAAGTCATATGCTTACTCACTCGGGGAATAAACTATTATGTTCACAGTGAAGTTATTCGTGTATTCAAAAGAGCCAATTAAGAATACATATACTGACTCACTCGGGGGAAAAACTATTTTCGTGTGAATAGTGCAGTTATTCGTGTTACCGAAAAGCCAACATAAGAAAGCATATTTTTACTCACTCTGGTAAAAAACCGTTTTAATTTTCGAAAAGTCGATATAGCAAGCCTTATGCTTTCTGACTCTGAGGAAAGACGATATAGCATTCATAGTGCACTTATTAATTTATCTTTATCGGAATTTATAAAACTTAGATTAACGGTTCTACAGTAGATTTTTTTTATTTGTTATAATTTATGGTAATACTTGGTATAAGCTGCCTAACAATGTAAATAAGAAATCCAACAAATTGTAGTAAAAATGTCTTGTAAAAACCTAATTATATTTCATGTTTTGGCTGATTTCATAATATATTACCAGTAGGTGCATTTTTGTATTGTATTTTATATAATTACAATCATAAATAATAATAATCTAATGTATGTATAGAGATAATTTAATTATAATTAGTATTAAGAAAGTGTGGTAATGATAAATAATAAAATAGGCCTAAATAGATGTGTGGCTTGCCGCCAAGGATCGCCAATATCTTGGTGGGTGCCAGGCACAGGAAATGAAAAAGGAGGAAACGGTCGGCGCCATCTTGTTAGACCATCACCAGATATATCGTGTTGTCCGCTATCTGCTTAATTATATAGAGTTTGAATAAATGTAAATTAACTGAGACCCTCTTTGATTGTTTTACGAACCACATACGTGTGTGGTTTAGCAGCATTAAAAAAATTACAGCCATTTAAAAATGTATCTAGTACGTCCAAAATACTAGAATGATTTAAAATATCATTTTTTACTTACGATACTTTACGTAGGAGCCACAATTTATTAATACTTACAGCCCGGTGTGGTAAAACAAAACACATCCGGCGGTGGTGGGTCATTTTAGACCCACCTCAAGTTTTCGGTATTTTAACCGTTTTCTGGTAGATTTTTTATAGATATATTAATTTAAATATGATTTAATTAAATAGTGTGATGTGTCGTTATCTTTCTACTAAAAATTAGAGTTTTTATAAGATATATTACGGATAATGTACGTATTCTTGCGCATTAACAAAAGGCCTGTTCGGACCACATACAAGCATCCACTGTATACGTGATCTTCTCGTCGGCTCGACTACCTTCCGGTGTTTCGGTGATAATAAATATTTTACCTTTGAATTATAATTGATTTTTTTTTTATTATTATTTTTTATTTTTTACCCAAACAGAATGAAAATATTTTAAATATAGAAGTAAAATAAAAATATTATAAATAAAATATTAAAAATTGGTCTGGCTTACATCCCCACCTCTATCCGCTTCTAAACTGTGTAGAAGTCGCTTTTTGTCATTTAAATATTTTTCAACCATAATGTATTTTTAAACAACATTTATAATTATAATTCATCAGCAACAACAATATTGTAAAGCCGACATAAGTCCAGGTAGGGTAATAAAACATCATATTTTATTGATGACCCTTTCTGGTGAAATACGTATATTACCGCCAGGCGAAAATAAGTCAAAATAAAATTAATATGTGTTCAATAATTAGACTAGATCACATTATACAGAAACTTGGAATCCTTTTTGTGCCTTGTCCACGGAACGTTGGAAAGGAGAGTAACAAAGACATTTTCAAAAATGCTCTAAAGGTTGACAATATATGATTTAGCGTGAGCGGTGGGAGGTAATCTCATTAAAGCAACCGCCTTAGATCTGTTTATATGCAGTTTTTTTGCATTTTTATCAATAACTCATTTGAATCCGGTCCAATAATAATCATTTGTCTCTCAAATTATTTGTTATGTTTATTAAAAGATAGCTAGAAGAAAAACAGCATTAAATAAATATTTTTACAAACGCCCGGGTCAGATCTGACCCACCACCGCAGAGTATATATAAATATTATGTTCTATTATATCCACGCCTTGTCGCACGCACTAAACACAATTAATAGCGTTATCCGTGTCAGGTTATTAAATTACTCCACAGGATCAATTTGCTTGTATCTTCGTAAGAGACTTTGATTTCGGCCTGGCTACCCATATGACGACGCACTGGCTGCTCGATTCGACTCGGCACTGCAATTCTAGTTCTTTCTATTAAATTTGGTGAGTTATTTCTTAAAATAACTCGTAGCATACCTATTCTTCCAATGAATGTTCTCGAATATACCAATATAATTACTTTACTTCCTACACCATAACCCAGGCCAGTGATGGCGAACCCATGACCCGTGGGTCAGATACTGACACACGCAGGCTTTTTAAATGACCCACGCGTTGATTTTTATACACTTATTTTTTATATCATAAAATGTTTAAATAACATAATAATAAAATGTTAAAAAACATAAAAATAAACCACCCTTCCATCCCCTTTCCAAGTGACGCAACTAAGTTAGTCACCTACGAGCTAGTATTAAAAAAAAAAATGAACAAAATTTGACCCACTTCTCAAAAAGATTCGCCATTACTGACCGCCTGTGACACTTTGCGTACAGATAAAGTATTAGCTTTCGTACGGCCCACGATAGGTTCATACGACGCATTTGTCTCTGACTGTTGATCGAGTCATTGAGTTCTCAGGTATTTTGATTGCCTCACGCTTGATCTAGGCTTATTTATTTCATTTCCACCGACAAGATACTACTATACAAGACAGTCCAGAGGCCTATACTCCTCTACGCAGCCGCCGTCTGGTGTCACGCGGTCAAGACACACCTTAATAAACTTCAGATCTTTGAATGATGACTTCAGATGACTCGGATGATTCTGAAAGATAACGATTAGGGAACTCTCCCCGTAAAAGACTTCATTTAACATCTCTCCGAGCATTTTTATGATGGCCTCCCCAAGTACCAAAACCCCATATACTAATCAAATTATAATATATCGATCCCTTCGCGTATTGAACGTTCCAAAATAGTCTTTCTTTAGAGGTTACATTGCACTGCGCCAGCTAGGAGTCCCTTAAGGTAAAGGAGCAAGGAATCTACCAGACCCGGTACATCAAAAGACAATAAATCAAACTCAAAAAAAAAATTCATTATTTCGTATCCGACCGATTATCAACAAGTCGTTGAGGACTGTGATAAATAAATGATGACAGTAAATTACAATGTACTAGTACTTAAAACAATTTGGTTTTAAAGTGACAAAACACACAATGTTATGGTAAATAAACAGAAATATCCTGTTAAAAAAATAAAGATAAAAGTTATAAAAATCTGTGTGTGAGTTAAAATGTCCAGAAACACAATTAGTACATAAATAGTATTATTTCGAAATGTCTTCTAAATACCTATGACACAAAACGCATTATACAAGCCTTGTGTCATCTAATTGATGCACGCAGTAGCCTCAATACTACATTGAGGCATTGAAGAAGACATCAAATATAGATACCGTCAATTTAAGATTCCACTTTTCACAAAATGTTCGGTTTTATTCATGTTTCTTCGTGTATGGAATGATTTATATTACTGACGTCTTGTCTATGATCGTTATTATCTGTGGTGTTCTCTATCTGACGTGGATGTTAAAATTTCACGCTTATTTCGTCGCATCGTGTAGCTGTAAGTCGATCTTTAAATTCTTTACAAAGTATTAAAATGTTTATTGAAAGTTTGACATACGCATTTTTATTTGTGGGTCAACACGATGAGATATCTCATAGATTTAGTTGAGATACATTTCAATACGAATCTAATGTACACGTGTTGAGATTTTGATCTAAAGATCAGCGATCTGCTCATTGTTGGTAGAATGAGACAAAAAATCAAACCGACGTTTTTAAAACGTGTCATCTTAAACCGTCACAGATCGGCACCTTTATCTAGATTAGATCAGAAATCGGCCGAAATGGCAACGCTGCCTTGTGATGTCACTTCTGTAATATATATTTTTTTCATTTGTCATGTTCGTTGATATACTTTGCCAGCTGTCTTTGGATGTTTCACATCATAAATGAAGTCATTCTGATGTAATCTTCTGCGCGTTATAGTAGTCACTTGTAATTTAATTAGTTGTGAACTTTCTGTTTTTTTCAGAAAAAACTAGTCGCACAAACGACATCATGGATCTTGCTGAGCTCGGTATTTCTGCCATCAAGTCTGAACCAGAGTCCTCTGCTATTGAGCACCAAGATGAAGGAAAATTCATAGCAGTGCTGTGTACTGATGTAGATGTAACACTCCCCGATATAAAGGTGGAACGTCTGAAGCGTGACGATGTCGAGCAAGACAACACTAAACCTGGTTTGTATAAGATTTTTATAGACTATCTCGCTCTCAGTTGAATCAGAGGACTCAATTGATTCCACAAAGCGAACTGCCTCCACTGTTCCCTGTGTAGCGAAGCTCCGATCATATCTCGAACTGTCAATTTCGAATCCAAGTGATACTACATTTCTCCATCTATTCTAGTAACACGCCGATAGTTTTGCAGATAGACTACACGTACGATACCAACAGCACATATCTGATATTTTTCTTTCGTTCATTCTCAGCTCACAGATATGCTCTATCCTCACATACTGCGTTCACAGTCATTTTTAGGTCTTGTTCTAATTTCGTAACATCTCACATTTACAAAGTGTATAATGTTGACATTTGCAAGCAGCAGACTTGCTTGTTGGTCCTGTGATTTTGTGCTCGAGGGTTCGAACCTTATTCCTGCAAGTTTGTCCTATTTTCGTTGCGCAAGAGATTAACTTTAATAAATAATAATGTACAAACATTGATGTGACAAGTATTTCGCGTACGCGTATCCAATAAAAATATGTATTTACTATTCTTTTACCCAGATGCTCCTGTCGTGAAGCCTGAGCCAGGGTCTCCAGCGCAGAGCGGCGATGAAGGGGAAGGCGGTGGAGCGCCCTACACTGTTGTAGATGTATCGCTGCCCGACATCAAGCAGGAGTGCTCGGAGTACTCCAGGAGGGTCGACCAGCGCGCCGGTAAGAAGGTTGCCCCTATACATCCTGTTACGTATTTTTACTAAGACGGCCTTTTTTGATTCTATCTGTATCTAAATGTGAATATTTGTGATTCATCAGGTGATGGGTGTCAGTGTTTAGGCGTCTTCTTACCCTTCTGAAATACCTTACCACGATCAGCATATTGTTGCATTTCTTTACATTAATCGAACATATTGAACAGATCATCACCTACGTCGATCCCTCTTGATTAAGGTGTGTGATCTTCCTGAGCTCCTGCCCTCTTCACTTAACTTCTCCATTTTTCATTGCGTACGCGTATCCTAGTGCTGTCACCAGATAAGGGCCTGTTCCTTTCTTTCATCTCAATCTTTCGGCGAGATTGGAGAGTGGTCGAGAGCATCTCCTGATGTAGTTCTTGGATGACGACAATGTAGTTACTGCACATTTGTACGTCTTACTATGTACATCTACTTTTGTGATTGTTTTCTTATAAAATTGTATTTCAATTTGTTTAAATTTATTTCAATATTTAAAAGATATGATGTAACATTACGTGTACAAATGAAATCGCGAAAATTGACAGACTTGTAATATTTTACCGTTATATTGTAAATAATTTATTTTCATTGCAGATCCTTCGACAATACGAAATTCCCTACCGACTGCCCTTGGACGTAAGCCAGGTTTAAAACCAAGAAAAATAAGAAGCAATTCACATACTTTTTCTGGGGATAAACCATTTTCATGTTCGCAGTGTACTTATTCATGTAATATGAAATCCAGTTTAAGAATGCATGTTCTTACACATACTGATGAAAAATTATTGTCATGTTCACAGTGCAATTATTCGAGTAACCGAAATGACCACTTAAAAAGACATATGCTTACTCATTCTGGGGACAAACAGTTTTCGTGTACACTGTGTACTTATTTGTGTAATCGAAAGGAGCACCTAAAAAGACATATGCTTACTCATTCTGGGGAAAAATTGTTCTCGTGTTCGATTTGCTCGTATGAGAGTTATAATAAGAATAGTTTAAAAACCCATTCGCTTACTCACTTAGGGGAAAAACCATTTTCGTGTTCACAGTGCACTTATTCATGTAATAGGAAGAGCCACTTAAAAATACACATGCTTACTCATTTGGGAGAAAAACTGTTTTCGTGTTCACAATGCACATATTTGTGTAATCGAAAAGAGCACCTTAAAAGACATATGTTTACTCATTCTGGCGAAAAATCGTTCTCGTGTTCGCAGTGCTCGTATACGTGTTATTATAAAAATAGTCTAAAAAGTCATTTGCTTACTCACTTGGAGGAAAAATTGTTTTCCTGTTCACAGTGCACTTATTCGTGCAATCGAAAGGGCGACATAACAATACACATGCTTACTCACTCGGGCGAAAAACTTTTTTCGTGTTCCCAGTGTACTTATTCGTGTAATCGAAAGAGCGATATAAAAATACATATACTTACTCATTCGGAGGAAAAACTGTTTTCGTGTACACAGTGCACTTATGCATGTAATCGAAAGGGTCAATTAAAAATACATAAGCTCTCTCACTCGGTGAAAAAACTATTTTCATGTTCACAGTGCATTTATTCTTGTAATCGAAAGGGCGACTTGAGTAGCCATATGCTTACGCATTCGGGGGAAAAACTATTTTCGTGTTTGCTTTGCTCCTATACGTGTAATTATAAAGACAGCCTAATAAGCCATGTACTTTCTCACTCGGGTAGAAAACTGTTTTCGTGTTCACAGTGCAAGTATTCGTGTAATCGAAAGGTCCACTTAAAAAACCATATGTTTACTCACTCGGGGGAAAAACCGTTTTCGTGTTCGCTGTGCACTTATTTGTGTAATCGAAAGGACAACTTGAAAGTACATATGCTTACACATTCAAAGAAGTTAATCGTTTGATTAAATGACTTATTTAATTATTTAAAATTTATTTCTTACTCACTCTGAGACAATTCAGTGTTCGTGTGTGTTGACAATGGACTTAATTGAAAAGGCTACTTAAAAGACACACTCCTATTCACACGAGCGATAAACTGTTCAATGTTCTTTGTGTGTACGGAAAAACTATTTAAAAAAAACAATTTCTTACACGCTCTATAGAGTAACAATGTTAGGCTCATATTTCATTTGTACATCTAATCAGAAATTCAGCTTAAGAATCTTCTCTGGATATGAACTGTTTTTATGTTCCCAATGCACTATATCTTAATAATTAACGGTTACATTGAAGTCATACGCCTTTAATATAACATTAATGTATATATGTATAGAAAATAATTGTTTGAGAAATGTATTTACCATATGTGAATTATTCAATTAATTGTCGATTTGATATTTTGTCAGCATCTTTGATAACACGCTTTTGTGAAGAGATTGTCAGCATTTCATGTGAACTGACTTTAGTCTCTTGTAACATGAGACGCAGTGATTAATGGTGATGGAATATCTGTCCTACTTTTGATTAATTGCATGTGTCCCTAGTACGTACGGGAACCCGGCCGATACGCTGCCGAGCAGGCAGGAGCTGTCAACGGAAGACAACTAAACTGTATCTAATTAGATATTTTTCGCAAATGGAATCAAACCAAATTTTGCATTCTAACTTCTACAATGTTATCCATTCGATAGTGCTTTTAATCCAGATGTCCGCTTCGTATATTAACACTGGTCTAATAAGGTGTAAAAACATCAATTTTATCGAATAATATACTTGTTGCGCCACCGGGATTCGAACCTGGATCTCTTTCCAAACCGGGGAAGGTGCATTATATAGGTTCGAAAATTTGTTGTCAAAAATAATGTCTCTGTAGCATAGTTGGATATTACACCATCCTCGGTTTGGAAAGCGATCCACATTCGAATCCCGGTGGCGCAGCAACAAATTGCTTCGATAAACTTGATTTTATATGTTTAATACATTTTAATTAATATTAAAAATGTTTTTTTTGCTTAAAAAAATAATTGTAATAAATTTATTGTAATTTTTTTAAATGTATTATTTTTTATTTATTATTGCATTATAATTTTAAAATTGAATGATTCATATTTGTAAAGGATAATCATTGAAATGTCTGTGGAAATTTTTATGTACGGAGTATTTTTTATTATTGTTACCGTTCGTCTCATTTCCATTTGTATTTTTTTAAATTGTTATATTTACGAGGAACTGCATTAACTCGACGACAAAGCCGCCTGACACCTCCTGCGAGCTATTGTTTCATGCCTGATAAACTGTCCACCCATGATACAAGCCAGACTGCGAGACCTTCCAGCAGACGAGCTCACAGTCTCGGAGCAACAGAAGCAGCAGCAGATCGTCGAACAGTGCAGGACTAAGGAGCGAGCTCTGTTGGTTTCACGAGTTATGTTACATACGTCATGTGTCAGTGTGACAGTTGGATGACGTGCTTGTTACGTTAAATGTAAATGAAAAAGTGCACTTGTTTAACCTTTACCATACCATGATATAAAATACCCGAACGCAACCATGCTGTCAATTTGTGTTACCGTAAATAACAGTTGGAAAAAATGTTTTTATTAGCTTAAAATGGCTTTAATGGCACGAATTTACTCTAAATATTGAGCATTCATTAAGTCCTATACAATGTGTCCTTCCTTCTTATCTCTCTTTATTTAATTAGTAAGAAATAGACAATTATGTATGTATGTTTGTTATTCTTTTCACTGTGAAAATAATGTTAATCTCTGTCTTTCATATCACAAATAGTATTTTTACCAACATATTACTTTTACAATGGATTGAATGGCAAAAATAATTCTTTTTGAATTATTACCTTTTTATAATTAGTTTTCACTAGTCATTCCTAAGCGCTAATATTTTCTTTAGGATTATCTAAAATATGAATTTTATGTTGCATGCATTTTCCGAAATATTACAGGTTTAATAATGATGGTAGACCTGTGTTACTGCATCGTTTGTGAAGGGTTAAAGTAATGGTTAACCTTTCACGCGCGCACGGTTACATTTGGAATTGTACATTCAACAACATACACGCATTTTATTGTATTCTCGTCGAACCCGTCTTTGTATGATACGCCCAGCGAAAAACGCCAACCTTTGTAAGTGCTTTTTTATTTTAATATCTTGCTCTAGACCAGCCGCACTCAACATTTTTTTTTCAGGCCACATTATACTGATATGAGGAAAAAAAAATTAATATAGGAAAAGCAGTATTGGTTCAAACCCGTTTGATTCAAGATTAGGGCCCCGCCACTTGATAAATCAACAAATATTTTTTTAAACATAAACAATACTTATCGCTTATCAGCGTACCAAGTCAATACCAGTTCAAACATTAACAATGGCGTATTAATCTATATGAATTTTGAAAAAAATTAAATAAAAATTTGATACCGAGATAATTTTTTTTACTATTTTAGCCAAATCATGTTTATAATTGCTACCCTCGATACGTCATCAAGGTGAGAATAGGTAAGTCGATTCTTGTATACGTTTTTCGCATATTTCATTTTGGAATAGGATGATTCACAATTCAATTCAAAATCGATGTACTCCTTTCCTTCTCTATTTTCTTTAAAAATAGCGTTCATATTAGTATCGCTCTTAAATTTGATACATTCATCAAACAGTTTTGCATAATCGTATCCCAATGCAGCTAATTGTGTTGTTGTTGCTGTTTCTAAGTGCCAGGGATTTTCTAAAAGTAACAAATGATTCTTGATACAACGTAAGTCTTGAAATTTTATAAATTTCTAGGCTATGGTTGCTAAATACTTTAAAGTCATGATTGTTCGCGCGTATCTCAAAATATTAAAAACTTACAATGCCAGATTTTTTTAAATCACGTTCCTAATAATTGTGTTCCAGTTCGTTTTTATTAAAAACAATATAATTCCAGCAATTAAATAGTTCACAATGCCTCTATATTATTGTCGCTGAGGATCCTTCCGACTACAATTTGATTATATTTTTTCGTGTATGGAACTATTTATATTATTGGTATCTTGTCTATGACCACTGTTGTCTGTGGTGATCTCCATTTGACGCGAATGTGGAAGAGCTTAATTGCATCATGTAGCGGTAAGTCGATTGTTAAGTTTCTAAATTCTGTACAAAATATTTAACGTATTATTTTTGTACTTAGATTATTTGATATAACAAACACAGCTGTTCGGCCGGAACATGAAAGTAAGGCGTTATTTTTGGTAAATACCGTATATTATAGGATATTTATAAAAAATATGTTTTCCAGCTGAACCGCTTATTTGAGAACCAACGCTTGTCCATACATTTGGTATAATGGAGTTTTGAATAACACATTTTTCTATCAGAATAGAGTTTCAAATTGTTTGTGAAATAACTCTTGTGCCGAACCCATTATGGATTTTCTATACCCTTCAAAATTAAGTTTGTTTGACAAACAATCTATTGATGGCGACCATTTCGTTTAAAGAGCTGTCAAAATGCAGAATGCTGCTTCCATTGATAATAGCCCAATTAAAGGCATTAAGCATGTAGAATTCAAATGTGAGAGAATTAAACGATTGAAAACAAACGCGTTGGTGTACATAAATAGTCCTGGAAATAAAATAAAAGAAACAGTTGCAGTCCTAGCTTTTGACTTTATGCAGGATTTAAGCTTATTACGGATCGCAGTGTAAGAAATTTTTAACATCAAGTCTGTATCCAGAAAATTGTACGTGTAGCACGAAGGTGAAGCTACGAAGGGCCCAAATATGTGTGGTGACTTTCGTAGTACCACCAGATTCCGCCAGTGTTCTATCCTCTCTTTACTATCCAGTTACTTGGGTTCAGTTCCTTGTAGTAATGACTCCGTGTCCAGGTAACAATTAGACGATTATCATAAGAAGTATTTACAGTAATTTATAATTATACAATTCAGAGATAGACTAGTAATTATGGAGAAGTGGCGATGGAAAAAAGACCCGTTCCCCCAGACATGGCCTCTTATAATCCTTGTCCTCCACCACTCATTTACTCACTCTCCTGACACACACACACATATACGTGTCCGAAGTGACAGTTCTCACAATATGTTAATTTATTTTGAATTATATCAACAATAGCATCCAAAACAATGTAAAATACATTTGCATTTGTTCTATGATGGGTGTCTTGGTCAAAACAATAATCATACCATGGCCTTGGCATCAACGGGAAAATTTAATACAATCGCATTATTTTCCGATTCGGGGACACTAATTGTTACGATGCGACAGAAATTTTGCAGTAGTAAAGAGAAAACTGAAAAATAGATGGACATGATTGTAGGCTCTAGTATTCGTAAAAAGTTTCCAGTGAAAAGAGTTGACAGTAAAGACATGTTGCATTTTAAAAAATGGTGGCCATCAAAGTATAAATAAGTAAATCTTTCACTGGAGTCTATAAAGTACCCAGAAATGTGAAGCAGTCATTTGGAGTGGCAGAGTTTACACATCAAGGATATTTAACAGGACGTCAATTTGTTGATGGACCTGTATCATCGACCTTTTAGTTGACCATAAAGAACGATATTTCACTACCTATGAAAATGATTGTAAATTTCCAATAAATAAACAAAAAATTGGTGAGAAAACAGTAAATCCCCATATCTCGGATGAATATATGAAATTTTATAATAAATTGTTTCAGTGGCCAACATCGTCTGAAGATATTGACGAGTAATTCTTGTAAATATTATTTTGTTAGTAATTTATTTGGTCATATGTTTTTCTTTTTTTGATAAATAATATAATAATAAATAATTGATACATAAATATTCATACATTCAGGCCTATTCTCAAAATTGCAATATTGAAATGAAGGTGATTGTTACACCAACCCTCAAAAATAGTGTTATATTTGAATGAGAGAGTGAGGGAGATAAACGTACCATAATCTGTCAAAACTATCTGTCTATTTTTGAGGGTTGGTGTAACATCACCTTCATTTCAATATTGCAATTTTGAGAATAGGCCTGATTATATGTTTACGTAAATGCTTTCGATAGCTGGTTCCCAGATTTTCGATTAACAATAAATACACGTATGATATATGAACTGCACTAACCTTTTTAATTTGGCTGTCTTTCTGGTCCGAGGTTGTTGTTCATTTAGCTGGGATGTCTTCTTTAGATTTCGACCGACCGAAGCGCGCACTGGTGGTTTATTTGGACCGCTGGACTGGTCGAAGCACGGAATTTAATTGAATGACGCCTGTCGGATAATACCGTCTTCTTAGGTTTTTGAAAAAAGGGCGGCAATACTCACACGAACACGTGTACATTATTATAAACCTGCAAATCCTGTGGTGCCAATCGAAATGACAAGGCGCATTAACAATATAAACACTATTTTTAGATATTTCATCATAAAATTTGTTCATTTTCATTACATATATTTGAGAAACATTTCTCTAAATTTATTTGAAAAACAACACTTGCAACAAAAACTTTAATTTACAACTTTTAATAATATGTATTTTTAAAAAACAGTATTTGTATAATATTTTTTCTAATTAATTTTATATGATTATTATTTTATACTGAAAATAACTCGACTAGACAGTTTTTATTGATTATCTTAGTAGTAGTTTGGTGACCAAGTGTTGTTTCTCAAATAAGAGGTTCAGTTAATCTGAGTGCTCTGGTATAATTATTTAAAATAACTTAGTTGACTCGCTCTATTTATTCCAACAAATAACTTTAAACTGTCTCACACACTCAACATTACCAAATAATCTATTTTACCCAAATTTTGGCAAAACTAATTACATAAAAAAATCTTTTGTGACCCGCTCTACGTCATAATATCATGCGTAAATTCTTCTAATAACTTGGACATTTTCAAAGATAAATTGCATCCCTTTAAAATTAAACTACGCCAACTTTTCAATAACTATTAACATAAATTGTATATATTGTATCCCATTTCCCTCCCCTCTTTGCCCTTTTCACTTTGCATGTTCAGTTTAAAAACACGCTTTTGTTTATTTTTCAGTTATTTTTTTTAAGATGTACTATTTTTGTAGGTTTATTGTAATGTAAAATTATTTTTGTTTATTGAGTTTATATGAGTATACTATTTTTTTAATTTCTTATGTACTAGTTAATTAATTCCATGTTATTTTTATGTGTTATGTTATTATTGTTGTACTATTTGTTTCTCAAAAATAAAAATAAAAAATGATTAGGTCCCAAATACTTTAAAAGTTATTCTTTCCCATTGCCATTTGCTATGTAGTAGCCTCAATCAGATGAGAATTGACTTGTATTGCACCTCATGGGTCACCCTTGTGGCTCTAGGGTATCTGTGTAACGCACCTATCCACCGCTGTGGCGCTCTCCCGGGTCGTCGGCCAAGATAATCTCCTAAGCTGTCACTTTGACACATAATTTGGCCGAAGAATTGAAATAATATTTTGTTCCCGGCCGGTGCAGATCACGGATCACTTGCAGTGTAATTACGTTTTAATAAGGTGATGCAGCAGCGCGTTATTTATCTGCCTAATTTAGTTTAGGTTTTAACCTAACACTTTTAAAATGGTGTTAAAAATGCCGAAAAGAAATTAAAAATTTACGTACAGCAAAGCGAAGTGCCCTCAATGTGGCACACGGTGGGCGAGCGGACATTGAAGATCGTGAAACGGCTTTCGAGAGCTCTTCATCTATTAAAGACGATGATTCCATTTAAGATGATTTAGTTATTGCGACTAAAGTGACCACATTTGCCTTTCGCGCAGCTTTGCGCTTTAAAACTGTGAACTGTACGTCTAAATTGATCTCAAAATTCATTGAACGAAAATTTTGTGCTGCGCGAATCAAATGCGAAGTGATAATTGTGCCGGTCTAATAATAATGTTCCGGTTTAGACCTTCATAATTATAATAAGCCTACGTAACATGCTTCTCCAGTAGTACAATTATGCTTGACGCTACTGCAGTCTCGGCAGCATATATTAAAACTTTTGGTTTTGAAGTCGAGGGCATCTATTCTGATCTTGATCTTCTGCGCGTTATGGTAGTCAACGTATCACAACACTTTTAGGCTTTACAAAATTGGAATTAAAATACTGTGAATATGTATTCTTTTGAAATTTCTTTAGTCGAGAACTTTCAGATATTCAGAAAAAAAAACCCGCCATCGTTGCACGACTTCTTTATTAGAACTACGGATCTAGCTGATATGGATATGTCTGTCATCAAGTCTGAACCAGGGTCCTCTGCTATTGAGAGCCAATACGAAGAAAAATGTATTGCAGTGCTGTGTCCTGATGTAGATATAACACCCCGCAATATAAAGGTGGAACGTCTGAAGCACGATGATGTCACTTCTAAAACTGGTTTGTATAAGATTTTTATGACACTTTTAGTTGGACCATAGGATCACGTTGCTTATGTCTGAGCAACGTGGTCCTCGGGCCTGCTTCTACAGAGGTAACTGCCTCCCCTGTTCCCTGTGTAACGAGATCCGGTCATATCTATGTCGTCCACCTGGATGAGCATCCCAGCCATCACTGATTTCTCCAACTCTTCTATTTTTCTGTATGGAGATGCTGAAGGAGAGAGACATTCGTTGGTTTTACAGTCCATGGTATGCGTACGATAAAGACAGAATGTCACTGAGGTTTTTCCTTGTTTCAGTCTCAATCCACAGAAATGCTCTATCCTCACAGACTGCTCTCACAATCATTCATTAGTCTAGTTCTATATATTTTTCTTATACAATCGCCTAGTGATTCAGTAGTCGAGGATTCGAGCCCTATTCTAGGAATTAGTTAGTAGAAGTTAGTCCTATTTTCATAGAACAAGCGTTTACCTTCTTTTAAAATTGATTAACTATTCTTGTTATCCAGATGCTTCTGCCGTGAAGCCTGAGCCAGAGTCTCCAGCGCAGAGTGGCAATGAAGGGGAAGGCGGTGGAGCGGCCTACACTGATGTAGATATATCGCTCCCCGACATTAAGCAGGAGTGCTCGGAGTACTCCAGGAGGGCCGACCAGCGCGCCGGTAAGAAGTTTATACCTATCCATTCTATTACTTCTTGGGCAGATTTAATATGTTGGCGAGAACATTCCCTCACCAATCGTTCTTCATAGATCTAAGACTATATTTTGAACGTTGGGTTTCCACGTGGCAGCATCTTCAGGGTTTTGTTATTTGTCCATGTGTACTATCCCCATCATCAAGGGCGAGTAGGAGCGTTGTATTTCCATGATGAGAAATAAGGTCAGGTGAATTATCAGGCAGTGGGTACACGTTTTTAGTCTGACATAATTTTCATTTCAGATATTACAAGAACACAAAACTCAGTTCCGACTACCCGAGGAAGGAAGCCGGAATTGAAGCAAAATGAAACAAGAAGCCATATACATACTTTCACTGGAGATGAACCGTTTTCATGTTCCCAGTGTACTTATACTTCAAATAAGGAAAGAAGTTTAAGAACGCACATTCTTACTCATACCGGAGAAAAAAGGTTTTCGTGTTCACAGTGTTATTATTCGTGCAACCGAAAGGGCCACTTAAAAAGACATATGCTTACTCACTCAGGGGAAAAACTGTTTTCATGTTCACAGTGCAATTATTCTTGTTATCAAAACGCCAGCTTAAAACAACATATGCTTACACACTCGGGTAAAAAACCGTTTTTGTGTTCACAGTGCAGTTATTCGTGTAATCGTAAGAGCAACTTAGGAAGTCATATGCTTACTCACTCGAAGGAAAAACTGTTTTCGTGTTCAAAGTGCAGTTATTCGTGTTATCAAGAGGTCAGCTTAAAAAATCATACGCTTACTCATTCGGGTAATAAACCGTTTTC
Organism: Eubasilissa splendida; assembly: GCA_031772225.1. NCBI lineage: Eukaryota > Metazoa > Arthropoda > Insecta > Trichoptera > Phryganeidae > Eubasilissa > Eubasilissa splendida. The sequence continues at coordinate 2,151,984 of CM062872.1, read as the reverse complement.
GTGTTTACAGTGCAGTTATTCGTGTTATCAAAAGACCAGCTTAAAACAGCATATGCTTACTCACTCGGGTAAAAAACCGTTTTCGTGTTCACATTGCAGTTATTCGTGTTATCAAAAGAGCAACTTGAAACGACATATGGTTACTCATTCGGGTAAAAAACCATTTTCGTGTTCTCAATGCGGTTATTCGTGTATTCAAAAGAGCCATTTAAGAATACATATACTTACCCACTCGGGAGAAAAACTGTTTTCGTGTTCACAGTGCAGTTATTCGTGTTATCGAAAGGGTGACTTAAAAAAACATATGCTTACTCACTTGAAGAAAAAACCCTTTTCGTGTTCAAATTGCAGTTATTCGTGTTATCAAAAGGGCCACTTAAAAATACATATGCTTACTCATTCGTGGGAAAACCGATTTCGCGTTCATTTGACTAAATCCGAATAAGTTTAAGTTAGATTAAAGATTAGCTCTGTCTTAGAGGCCACGATTTAGTACTAATACTAGGTATGCCCAGCCTAACAAAATAGTATAATTTTATTTATTTAAAGAACAAACAGTTGATTAAATGTAAAAATAAATCGTAATAAAAGTGTATCATATTTTGGGTGATTTAACAAAAGACTACTCGTAGGTAGAGTTTAGTATAATTTTATATAATTAATTAGATTATATTATGTATGTATAGAGATAATTTAATTATAACTAATAGTAAGAAATTGTGGTAATGATGAAGACATAAACAGAAGCGTGTCCTCTGGTAGGGACCAGTTGGCGAGCGAGACGACACACGTCGTTAAAAGGGCAGAAAACAGTGTCCAGCAACAGCACTAGGGTGAATATGGTTACTCTCCAATAAGAGTAGGTATGTACAATATTTTTGGGTAGGATGTAGAATAATTAAATTATATTACAAGTTAAGTTAAAAAATAGTACAAATCGTATAAATCATTGTAGTATTATGCAGTAGTTTTATTTTTTAATTATGTGACATTTTGCAATTCTTCTATAATTATTTATCGAACTTTAATCAGCTAATTAATAAATTTAAATTTCACAATAAACGACTGCATGAATGGCGCCTCTGATAAAATACATTTTAGGTTTAAATATACCCGTGGTGTGTACCGAGCCCGGTGTCGCCATCTAGCGTCTATAGCATCTACAGCGCACACCGGCAGCGTAGCTTATGACGCCAGGGGGTCCAATGGTGAGGAGCACGCAGCAGGTCAGCAGCCGCCAGCTGGGCATCCCATTATCACTCCATTTCCAGGAGATTAGACGCGTTAGGAAGACCATCTTCCGCAAACTGCATTTCATAGACGTTCTTTTAAATCTACCGACATGTATTTCGTTCAATTCTTGAAATTTAACATATTTAAATTCAATATCAATAAACGACCAGCATTTGTAAGTACAAATCATCTACCATTGTTTCATTTGGCTTCTTTACAGATACTGGGTAGTAGAAGCAGATTTACATCTAAGGGCCAGTTGTGTGATCAGTAATAACTTTTTAATAAAGTTAAGATGACCAACTATTTTTGATACAAAAGGAGTACGAATGAAAGAAAAATTTGCATTATGAAATTTTTTTAATAATTTGGTAGAACAGGTTTAAAAAGGAGTTGGTTTGGTCACCTGACTAAAGTAAACAAATTTGTAAAAACGGGTTGTTTGTCCGTTAGTAAAAATATATACACTTCTCGAAAGTATATCCTCTAGTAAACTCATTTTAGTCTACGATATCCAATAGTAAAAACGAGAAAACATAGTTAAATATGGCGGACTTTTCACAGCTACCGTCCAAAAGTTGATAGTTTGAAAGATGCAGTACACGGCAGTTAAGTCATTTAATATCCCTCTATTTTAGAGATGAAAGTTTGCCCGATGATGATCTTGTTGTTTAATATAGATTAGCACATAACACGAAAAAATTACACCGCTAAAGTAACAGATTTCGAACGCGGAGGCGGAAAATAAAGCATATTTCATGATTATTTGACATGATTGTAATCATCCGTCCACTTTACACAGTTTATTTATTAATTTCACCAGCATACCTGACATGATAAGTCGTTGTGTACCACAAACACATACTCCATCATGCGAACGTTATTTCTTATTTAGCTATAGAACTTCCTTTCCATCTCCAAAGCTGTTTTTCAAGTTCTTCCCAATTTGCCAGATACTACTTTTTATGATTCTCTTTTCTCGCAAACCGAAATAAAAGTAGTTCCAGGAACGTATCATTTATGGAGTAACCCATATCAACGTACACAAACTTGTAATATAGTTTTAATATTAAAAATATATATCCATTAAAAATCACAACCAACTGCCAAAATCAATTAAATTAGCAGCAAATATAAATGTGTACAAAAAAGAGGTTCTAAAATAGATAAAAGGTTTTCAAAATAATAATGTATTCTGACATCTTTCTTATACACAAGTTGTAATCTGAGCAATTCACAACATTTTTATACAGTATTATTTTAATATTATACCTTAATCTTGTTTTATATACATTTGGATAGCCACCCCAATCATTCTAGATCTTTGTTATTTGTGGGTGCACAACTCTATATGAATATATATATATAGATGAGTTACTACTACTCATCTACTGTCTCATTCATTCATTTCAGAACCATCATCGGTTTATATTGAAAGTATTATTCAAACAATGAAAACATTAAGACTCGCCCATCTTCCACTTCCATAAATGTCCGACGACAAAAGAGAACCCCTCCCGCTCGTTGTATTGGTGTAGCGAACGAACCAAAATGAAAAAGAATTTTGGGACACACTGTACAAGATACAATCCACGCTTGCAGTAATGTTTACAGTAGTCACGTGTGGTGTTCATTAGTTAGTGTGTTGCACGATGTTGGATATTAAGCGCAAGCAAAATAGTTGTTTATTATACCACTGTAAATACTGAATGCCTAGCCTAACAAGCATTCACAACGGAGCTGGTTCGTATGTAGAGAACTTACTGTGTTATATATATATTTTAAAATGAAATAAAAATAGTAAAATGTCCACCTTTTTTGTGTCTCAATAGGTTTCTTGTAATAGACGCCTGTTTTGGAAGATGCGCCGAAATATTAACATCCAGGCCGATTATTTCATTTCCAATCACATTTCTCCCCTCCTTCATTTTGCTCATCGCAATGTTGGCTTTGACCTTCTATGGACAGCAGTCGTAGTACAGAAGGCGCTGCAACAATACTGCCTCCGTTTGTTTTGACGAAGGCCTTGCAGCCAGAAGACGCGTGTCGCCTGCATCTCCAGCTCATCACGCCGGTAGTGCTGCTCTCCCTGAAGCTGTTGTACTCAAAGCTGAGATATGTCAGAACGGTGTTTTCTCTCTGGCTTTTTGAAAACTCCATGTGGTTGAGAATTTTTAAAATTTATAAATAAAAATTAATATGTTCACAAATGATATCGTATTCTTCTTCTAGCCGTTTATAATTTAGAGCTGCGCCCCCGTGTAAAGAGGTGGCGTCAGTTCGTCAACTAACATTTCTTAATGTTATCAATACATTTCATTATTTCCGTTTGTCAATTTTACCTCGTTTTAATTTACGCCAATTGTGCATATGTCACTGTGTGCAGCTGTTTGTGAGTGCACCTGACTCGTGCGCAGCTGTCGTAGACGCAAAGAAACTAAAGATGACGTTGATGTGATGACAGATTTCAGCGGATTGTTAAAAATGCACGCATTATTCATAGAATAAAAAAATCTTTCATGCTCTCTGGCTGCCTTGGTTTACTGTATTTTGCCAAAAGAACAAAAAATTTCAAATTAAATATTCAAATGTCACAGTAATTAACTCGTCCGACTTAGCCCTGCACAAGAAACATATTATTAGAGCATATCAATGCAGTTTCCTAGCAAAGTGACTAGACATAGACAATAAGCAAATCTGACAGTTTAAAGAATGTAAAGTGGCTACGACGAGGGGGAGCTGACCCATCTTTTTCGAAAAGTAACTAAACAACATTTGAACTGTTATAGGGTTTTATTTGTGAAATTCCATGATTATTTTGTAAATTAAGTTGAAATACTGTTTTATTCAACTATATTTTTATTATATTTAAGGTTAAATTATTTATTTACAGTCTGAAAACTTTTTAATCATTAATAAAAATATATTATTAATAATAGGAAAATATTTTAAATATGAATTAAATATATTGATTAAATAGATATACATATAAAATCAATTTTATCAAACAATATTGTTATTGCGCCACCGGGATTCGAACATGGATCTCTTTCCTAACCGGGGAAGGTGCATTATCCAACTAGATACAGCGACAATATTATTAGAGACAATTTTCGAACCTATATGTTACCTTTTTGATATTAATACATTTTATATGTATATCTTTCTAATTATTATATTTAATTCAAATTTAAAATACCACAGACCTATGTTCAAAATAATTACAACTTCACAATAAAAATGTTTCTGAAAACGTTCCAACGTTTAATTCAATAAAATATAGTTTAACAAAACAGTATTTCAATTCAATTCACAAAATACAACATTTTGTTAACATCGGACAAATCGTGTAGATTGTATAGAGAACAGACACACGGCCATTTAGTTTTATGCATATAATTAATACATATAAAGATCGCATCAAATTTATTACAATTTTTAAAATAAAGGTTTACTCTTGAGTGAAAAATAGGACTAACTCAGAGGTCGTCCAAGACGAGGTTCGGACCCCAATTAGATTACATTCACATAATTTTCTATTCCGCGTCAGATCTTTCACTTCACAGTAGCTTATGCAACCGCTCCACTCGGTAACTAACACATGAACCTATTCTTCAACTTCTACTCCTACGCAGTACTCACAACATCTCGGCTACAGTACGCTATGAGTGAGATCGTGGCGGCGCATGTTACCTTTTCTACTACAGGTATAAATACACTTAGAACAAGAAAACTTCTTTTCACCATTGTGAGTTATCATATGACTCTTTAAGTTATCCTTTTTAGAACAAACGTAACTACAAGCAGAGCAGGAATACGGTTTATCTACAGCGTGGGTCAACATATGTTTCATCAGCACATCTTTTTTTGTGCCTATGTAGTTGCACTCGGAACATGCGAATATTTTATCTTCAGGATGGCTGAGCAAATGTTCTCTGAGCGTCGTCTTATCTACGCACGTATAATTACAGATGGAACACGTGAATGGCTTCGCTCTGCTGTGAGAATACATGTGATCCTTTATTTGTTCCTTTTCAGAGCATTCGTAATCACATACGGAGCAAGAATACGGATTCTTTTTCGTATGTGTGAGCATGTGATTTTTTAAATGTCCCTTTTTTTTAAACGTCGAACTACACTTGTTACATGAAAACGGTCTGTCTCCAGTGTGTGACTGCATGTGGCTTTTTAAGCTGCCTTTCGTGTTACAAGTGAAACTGCAGTCAGGACATGAGAACGGTTTCTCACCGGTGTGGATTAACAAATGTTTTCTTAATCGGGTTTTAAAAATACACGTGTAACTACATTCAGAACAGGCGAACCTCTTCTGTGCGCAATGTGTCAGCATATGGTTACTCAATCGTGATTTCAAACTACACGTGTAATCGCAGTCAGAACAAGAGAACGGTTTCTCTCCAGAGTGGCTCACAGCGTGTCTTGTTAGATTTCGTTTGGTAACAAATTTACCATTACATACGGAACAGGAAAATGGTTTCACCCCGGCATGGCTTAGCATGTGCGTTGTTAAATGTGCCTTCATAGCACTAGCGTAACTGCACTGGGAACATGGAAACGGCTTCTCCTGCGAGTGCGTGTACAAATGTCTTTTGAGATTATTTTTCCGAGAACACGTATAACTGCATTCAGAACAGCCAAACCCCCTTTCCATGACGTGCATTGACGCACGTTTATGAATGCTTTGAGATGTGTTTTGTTTAGCGTCGTCGGAGTATTTCAAAGATTCCTGTTTCACGTCAGAAAGTGACACGTGCACTTCGGAGTAGGGAATTTTAACGCCTGGTTCATCAGCAGTGCTCTCAACAGTTACCGGTTCAGACTTGACGACCGGAATATCTAGACTATCAATATCTGCCAGTTTTTTGTAGCCTTCGCTTGGTCTTGCACCTAAAATCACAAATTATTATTTTTAGGTTTTAATTTGACATTCTATTCCGTGAGGATGCTTTTCACGATTTCAGGCAACTAGTATTACGATCATATTTTCTACGAGACATCACTCATATCACTGTGACCAGAAACAATGGTCTGCAATTGACTATACCAAAAATCAAAACCAAATTCAGTCAACATGTGCTCTCTTAAATTCTTTCGATGTAATGCCTTAATAATGGGTACTGATATAAATAATAAATATTCTATACAAACATGGCTAATAAATATAAAGAAGAAAAATTACACAATAATCAAATTTAATTACAAATTAGAAAAATATTTTATCTTTTACTATCAGGCGATTTTATGTCCCCCATTTTCACATATCTTCATACTAAAACAATTTCGACAATATTTATATTTTATATTTGAATTATATAAATAAAATGTATATATATAATGCACAATTCCTGGGTTGTACGTGCCGTGGAGGGGGAACGATAATAATGAAACAGCTGTTAAGAGTCCGCCATATTTAACCAACGATTTTCAGTTTTTAACATCCGATATTCGAGAGTAAAATTAGTTTACCATTGCATTAACGCAAAAATATTTACTCTAGTAACTTTTTTTAGCATTGTAAAAAGTTACCACTGATAACACATTCATGTACAGGTAGCCCAAAAAAGTTAGAACATTTCGTAACACATGAGTTATTTCAAAAGATAATATAATTAATTATAATTTTTAATGTAATTTTTTTTTGCTCAATCAAAAATCATCAAAACACCCCATATGGCATAATCTTCTGCGTTTAAATCTGGGCTGTTCGGTGGCCACACGCCTGGCTCGATAAAATTATCATTCTCACGACGAAGAAAGTTGATTGTATTTCTGGCTGTGTGAGATGGAGCTCCGTCATGCTGTAATGTCTAACTATACCCCGGGCATTGTTTTGAAACTCTTTGATCATTTTCCTAGCACTCCGACGTTTTACAATTCGCAAATTGTTGATCAGAATACGGTCTTCTGCAGTGATTTTTGTCATTCTAGGCAACAATTTGAATAAACCAAATATAAACAATGGGAAATTAATAATCAAAGATGGCGACCGAAAATTGTCGAAATAAAATGTAATACAGATAAATAGGTAGGTAAGTAAATTAGTAAACTATTGAAGCTATTGTTGATATAGTTAAACTAATTTTGATGTAATTATATCATATTTTACGAAATGTTCTCATTTTTTTTGTGTCACCCTGTATATAGAGAGAAAACAAAATGAACCCATGCGTATTTAATGTGACTTTGAAGCGAGTACTGTACTATGGTAATAATTATAGTCATTTCTTACCGTTACTAGTGTGCAGATCAAATTCATTCTTAATCCAGACTTTTTCGGCAGAATAACCCTCGTCATCAGCACAAGATCCTGGCTCAGACTTCACTATGAGAAGGTTCGAGTAGGCAAGTTCCATGGTTTTGCTATCTGTTGGCTTTACATCCAAAGACGACGATCTTTTATCTGATGGAATTGAAATAAGGCTTCATGTAATTCTAGGCTTACCATAATTATGAAGCTCTAAACCGGGGCATTATTATCTAAATCGGAACACTTATCGCTTCGCATATTTTCGTTCAAGAATTTTCAGATCAATTTGGACGTACAATCAGAACGTATCGTGCATCGCTGTGTGGAAGGCAAATGTGCCCTCTTTGGCCGCAATAATTAAATCATCTTGAATGGAATCATCGTTGTTAACCCTTCCCAAACCATGCTGTAACGCTGGTCTACCGCCCCAATTAAGTCTGTAATATTTGGATAAATACACGCAACATAAAATTCATATTTAAGTATTTTGAAAGCATAACCTAAAGCATTTTTTCACTAAGGAATGACTAATAAAAAATCAGTTATGTAAAAGGAATTAATTCAATTCATTGTAAAATTAATACGTTGGCAAAAATACCATTTGTGGTGAGACAAAAAGAGATCACACATTACTCTCACAGTGAAACAAATTACAAATATACGAATATAATTATGTCTCTTTCTCACTAATTAAATGAAGAGAGATAAGAAGGAAGGTCGTATTGTATAGGACTTGATAAATGCTCCGAATTATATTAATCATTTTTTCACATTTAATGTTCAATATTTAGAGTTAATTTATGGCACTAACAATTTTGAAACCATTTAAGCTAATATAAGAGTATTTTCTCATTAAAAATGCTAAAAAAAAAACTATAATTTTTTTACGGTAACACGAGTTGACAGCATGGCTGCTTACGGGTATTTTTTTATCACGGTATGGTAAAGGTTAAAGAATATTTTAACAGATGAAGAATTTGCGAAAGCCGTTAAACGATCTTGAATGTCCGCTCGGTCTCCGTGTATAATAGAAAATTTAGAGAAATATGCTTAGCACTTCACTGTTCTTGCCACAGCGCCTTTTTTACAAATGGGTAATGTTTTTGAAAATTTGCAATTTCTTTGCGGCATTTTAAAATGATTAGGTTGACACCTGAACTAGATGAGGTGGTGATCCATCTTCAGCGTCAACTGTCGCACGCGAAGACACACAGATGTCGCGCACCGCGCCCGCAACGTAAGTATGGTAAGCCTAGGAATAACGCAAATATCGGTCTCACTGGTTGGAGAAGTATCCCGGTCAACAGCATCATAATACTCCTCCTTCACATCGGGAAGCAACACTTGGCCATCGCTGGCTACGTCGCCATCACCAGACAGCGGCTCAGACTTGACAGCAGGAGCGCCGGAACTGGAGTAGTTCATGTTTGACTGTCTTCGGCGAGGGGGCCTATGACTGAAATCAAAACAATGGATGAGTATAAATGAAACATAAAAATGAATTTGAACTCGGGTATTAATATGTTAAACAATATTATTAAATAACTCCTCTGAATATTCCCGTTACAATCACCCCTCCGGCTGTCAATACCTAATTACTTGTATGTCTACCACCTAAGCCTCGTCTCCTATATTTATGTGTAGTCAGTTTAATACTTCACCTGTCGATGATAGTTACATGTTTCTCTCGAAACTCGAGTAGTGCTAATAAACTCAAGTAGAGTTATAACATTGTTTCATTTATATCAATCCAACGCCGATTGTATTAATAATGAAATCAAAACAGTTTGTTAGAGATAGTTCAATCGAAAATCCAGGCTGCGGTTGCTACTGCATGGGAATCCATAATCATATTACGTTTCTCGTCTACATCCGTGAATTTCTGGATGCCGGCTTCAGCTTTACAGCTTCATTGTTGTTGTTTAGTGAAAAACAAACGTCTTTTTAATATCTCTAGGTTAATATTTTAGCGAAATCGTATATTGACAACTGTCATCTTTTTTGCTGTACATAAGGTATGGGAGAAATCTTACCATAGAAATTGTCTACCACGATTCTTACATGTCATGTTTGTTCGTTTTGACACATAACTTACAAAGATTGAATATTTTTAATTCCATCTTTGGAAGTGTGGAAATAATAATGGAAACAAAATATGAAAAGACCGCCTTATTCCAAGCTTGTTGTCTCTGGTGCATTCTATATCTTTATATGGTGTGGAATCATGAACCTTAGAGGCAAGGGAGAGAAGACGGATTGATGCCTTTGAGATGTGATGCAGGAGACACGTGTTGGGCATACCTTGGACGGCGAGACCCAGGCAGGATAGAATCTCAACCAGAGACAAATCCTTAAATGTTTTGGGCATCTTGCGACAGGGGAAGAGGAGAATCCGGCCATGTGAGGGACCAATCAAGCGGAAAGGGCAACAGACACTTCTCTGATGACAGCTCTAAGATCTGTAGGATGCCGAGGAAAGTGGAAAAATCATTAGAGACCGATGTGGATGCGGTGGGGCCTGATGGTGTAAATGACAATGAACAACACTGAACAGAAAAGCATAAGAGACTCGGGGAGGCCTTCATCCATTAGAATCACAAGTTTGGGAATGTGTTTGTGTGGGATATGCGGTGCGGTTAACTAATAAAGGATTACGAATGAAAGGAAAAAAGAGTACGAATGAAAGACAAATTTGCATTATGAAATTTTTTAAGTAATTTGGCAGTACAGTTCATACAGCATTTTGAGAGTACACGTTTTAAAAGAAGTACGGTTCACGAAATAAATATTACGCACAAGAGACGGTTACTGTAATCACTTCTTCGCAGGCCGTCCTATCACCAATATCGCCATTCAAAAGCATCTCCAGCGAGCCTCTCCAGAGTTCAATCGCGCATATAAATTGTATTAATTCGACACCTCGATAAACGAAACCTTGTAAGTGCTCGTTCATTTATATACCCTGCTCTAGTAATAACAGACACCCTACACTGCGGCATACGACCGACACGCGTGAGACAAGATGTTAGGAGCTTCTGTCTCATAGCATCATAATCTTCTGACACAATAATAATTTGAATAACCTCAACACACAACCAACAACTCCTACACACCTATGTATTGGAAAGGTGCGTTCAGGAACCATCGGTGGTAATAGCGATAGTCCTCCACAAAATAATTATGCGTATGGAAGACTGTTAACCGTGTATAATACAATTTCGCTTCTAACTTGCCCTGTATCATGAAGAATATATCGGGGATAGCGTTAATGGATGGTCTCACTGTTATTATTAAACATTCTAGATATAAATATGCAAATAAATGAGACTCTTACCGTTGCTCTAGGCACGGGACAGATTACCGAAACACGTCTGCACAGGCCTTTTACGGGCTCGTCAAATGGGCTGAGCACCATAGACATCGGGAGTAGACAAGGCCGTCACGGTTAATAAGTTTCATAGAGATTTCTAAACACTACCATACATAGGGGAACATGAAGAAAACATTTCAACTGGAGTTATATAAACGCTGAGAAATGTTTTTAAAGGGAGGAATTTCTAAAATTATTAGTTCATTAAAAGTCCTTCTAAACAAGTTAGTTAAATTAAAAATGCGTATTCCAAAATCATAATTATTTTGTTCAACGGGTTTACACAAATTGTAGTTAATCAGGCCTATTCTCAAAATTGCAATATTGAAATGAAGGTGATTATTACACCAACCCTCAAAAATAGACAGATAGTTTTGACAGATTATGGTACGTTTATCTCCCTCACTCTCTCTCTCTCTCTCTCTCTCTCTCTCTCTCTCTCATTCAATATAACACTATATTTAACAATCAACAATGCAATTTTGAGAATAGGTCTGATTATATTGAATACTTTCTAATTTTAATTCACGAACTTTGTAAAATGGAGACCAAATTGTCTTAAATTATTAAGAACCACCGCTGTGTTTAAAATGTTAAGAGATTTAAGTGAATTATCTTTCACCGATTTTATTACAAAACGAAGATATTTCATAGCTTCATTCGTAATGTCATTAATGTTTGTAACGAATGAAACATTTTCATGGAATAATGTGACAAGATTTTTAATTTGAATTACTTTTTTGAGAGTAACGCAGTTTATGCTGCAATGAAAAACAAAGAGTTTTTTGATTCTGCAAAATGTTAAGGATTGGTATTTTTCAATATTTAAGAACGTTTTTTGTGAGTACACCATTCAATCAAGTAAGATTAGATTGAAAATGATTTGCCCCGGCGATAATTCGTGTCACGAGCCTATTTTGATTCAGACCGACCGATCATTATTTGACACCCGAGATATACTCGATGTTCTTGGGAGGGCAAACTTTTCTTCCATTATTAAAAAGCTATATTTTTTTTCTAACATACATAATAGCCGGGAGAGCTCCCAGGATCAAGTCAATCGGTTGTCTTTTATCTATGAATAAATTGTTCCGAGACATATCTCACTCGGGAGCGATTAATGGCGTAACAATATCGCTGCGCCGGGCAGTAAATCAAGGGGTCGGCAATAAGACAATAACCGCACCAAGAGAAGCCATTAGGTTGTGGCTCTATTGTCACCCGAGGGTAATTAGCTCCTGGGTAAGGAAGTAGCACTTTTGTTGGATTCGGGCCAGAACCCACGCAACGACCACCGGGCAGCGGTAATCGACTGCCGCGTCATTTCTTTGCAGGGGTGGTAGGCAAAGAGGATAGAGCGCATACCCACAAGTCGATGTACTCGGATTTACATCTTCCACCTTCATGCGCCTTATGTGATGCGTAAATCGCACTGTGCCATCAGCAAATGTTCGTCCCATACGGCAAAAAGAAATCTGAGCGAGTCTCTGAGCAATCGCGAATTTAAATCTAATCAAAATTTGATTAGATTTAAAGTAGAGAGTAGATTACCGCATAAGTACCAACTTACGCAGTAATCTACTCTGTACTAATCAATTTGAATACTAAGAACAAAGATGTGCAGGTGGTTATAACTGGGCAGGTAGAAAAATTATATATTAGGCATAAGTTCAGGCAATGCGAAAAATCGCTCATGTAACAATGTCATGTAAAGTTGTAACAAAAGAAAAATCAACGTACTATTAAATATTTATTTGTAACTATATAATACAATATAAAAAAATATGTTTGGAATGTGCCCACAAGAGAAGTTCTGTATCTAGCACCCAGCTAAAAGAACAACAACATCGGACCAGAAAGACAGCAAAATTAAATAGGTTAGTACAGTTCATATATCTTGCGTTAGTGTTTCGGAAACCTGGAAATCAGCTATCGAAGGCATTTACATAAACAATAAATAAGTACACTGCTAATTAGCGGTGCGACATTTGCGAACGAACCGAATCTTTGTGTGGAGCCCGTTCAATGGTACACCCGCTCAACGGTTCAACGGTTCACCCGCTCAATGGTCCAATTCACTGAACTCGCACCCAGAACAATTTGTGTGAACTGAGCGGCGTATCAGTCGAAAATCGACCCGCGGTCCGACAGCCGGCACGGACCATTCTGTGAGTTATTAAGGTTGACACTTGAAAACTATCCCAGATAAAATTGTTAGAACAATTGTTCAGTTTTAATACAAACCTTTTTTTAAAATAGTATTATTATCAAAATGTTTGTTACAATTACTTACCGCTTACGTTCTCAAATATCAGCCCACGTATTTAAAAATTAAATGATGAGGTCACTAAGCGACGGAACGTCTACGATAAAAAATAATATTACTGTATCTAGTTAGTATAATCTTCCAAAACATTTTTATTTTAAAGAATGTTAATTTATGATTAATACAGAATTTTTTTTATATGTACACATATTTGTATTCTAAGAAAGTTATTACCACATAAAAAAAGATTTCTAAGATCACATACGTTAATATTTATTGTTTTAGATAATATTTTATTAATATAAAACTTAATATTTGAAATAAAAGATTTATATATTATATATTAAAGACGTTTTGAGCCACTGTATGTCTCTGATGAACTCTGATGTGTATTTGGTTAGCTTACCGGCTAAAACTTATTATGTCATGATTTGATAAAAATAAGATATGTAAAATTTATTAACATTTATCATGTTTCACTTAAAGGCGAATACTATATACATATCATGAAAGCCTTATGGCGTAAAATATCTTAGAGTGAGACATACTTTCAAAAGACCTAACGGTTCAATCGTATCGATGATTCAACCGCTCATTGGATTTGTCCATGGCTACAGCTGACAAGTAAATGGTTTTACTCCGAATGAGTAAACATATGCGTTTTAAGAGAGCGCGTTCGGTTACATGAGTAATTGCACTGTGAACAAGAAAAGAGTTTTGCTTTTGAATGAGTAAGAATGTGCATTTTTAATTGCCCCTTTTGTATACGCGAATAAGTGCACTGTGAACACGAAAAGAGTTTTTCTCCTGAGTGAGTAAACATATGCACTTTTAAATGCCACTTTTGAATACACGAATAAGTACACTGTGAACACGTTAACGGTTTTTTTCCTGAATGAGTAAGCATGTGCATTTTTAATTGACTTATTTTAATACACGAATAAGTGCACTGCGAACATGAAAACAGTTTGTCCATTGAATGAGTAATCATGTGCATTTTTAATTGCCACTTTTGATTACATGAATAAGTGCATTGTGAACACGAAAACAGTTTATCCTCTGAATGCGTAAGCATGTGTATTTTCATATTAAACTTACGTTTACTAGAATAAGTGCACTGCCAACAAGAAAACGGTTTTTCCCTCGAGTGAGTAAGCATGTCTTTTTAAGTAGCCTTTTTGTTTACATGAAAAATTGCATTGTAAACAAGAAAACAATTTTACCGCTGTATGAGTAAGTATATGATTTTTTAAGTAGCTCTTTCGATAACACGAATAAGTGCACTTTGAACACGAAAACAGTTTCTCACCCGAGTGAGTAAGCATATGGAATTTCAGATTAGCATTTGAATTACACGAATAAGTGCACTGTGAACAAGAAAATGGTTTTTCCCCCGAATGAGTAAGCATGTGTATTTTTATATTAACCTTACTGTTACAAGAATAAGGGCACTGCCAACAAGAAAACAGTTTATCCTCTGAGTGAGTAAGCATATGTCTTTTTAAGTAGACCTTCTGTTTACACGAATAAGTGCACTGTAAACAAGAAAACAGTTTTTCATCCGAGTGAGTAAGCATATGTTGTTTTAAGAAGAACTTTTGATTACACGAATAAGTGCACTGTGAACACGAAAACGGATTCCCCCCCGAGTGAGAATACTTATGGCGTTTTAGTCTAGCATTATTGTTACATGAATAAGTGCACTCTGAACAAGAAAACAGTTTTTCCCCCGAGTGAGTAAGCATGTGTGATTTTAAATTGTCCTTTCGCTTACACGAATAAGTGCACTGTGAACATGAAAACGGTTTTTCATCCGAGTGAGTAAGCATATGTTGTTTTAATTTGTCGTTTCGATTACACGAATAACTGCAATGTGAACACGAAAACAGTTTTGCCCCAGTATGAGTAAGAATATGCGTTCTTAAACTACTTTTCTTATTACAAGTATAAGTACACTGTGAACATGAAAACGGTTCATCTTCATTGAAAGTATGTGTACGGCTTCTTTTTTTTTTTTGTTTGAATTCTGATTTCCTTCCACGAGCACTCGGAACAGAATATCGTGGTCTCGAGAGATCTGCAATGAAAATAAATTATTAAAATTATTACTAGACATATTCTGACCTTTTTATATCTATTAAACAGATTAGATTGAGTAACTATTTAATAATGATAACAAACACAAACTAAAGCACATGGACACATGCAGTGAGACGTGCAAATATGTAGGAACTATATTCTCGCCACTCATTCTGCAGGAACTACACATCTCTGGATGTCCAACCATTCGTCGACAGACTGCGAGAAAGAGGTAGGCACCAGACACTTCTCATACGCCGATAAAAGTGGAGAAGCGGTGATTTTTTGTAAAAAGAAAGCTGTCGGAACTCACATCTTGTTAATCTTTTGTTAACAAAATGATATACTCAGTTCTAAACATAAATTAAATTTATTGTATTATTTTGGGTCACACAATTTTTTATATAAATAAATTATTTACTTCGCACGCAGCCAATCACTGTGTACACATACATCGAAAGATAATGGCGGCTGCCCGCAGTAACCACTCAGTGCGCGACCACACGATCAATTACAAGCCGAGCAATGCCATCACAACCAGCGAGGACGAAGCACATATGCACGGAACACGACATTTTAATAATTTCTCTGCCGATTTGCTACGCTCAACAGGGCGCTTCAAGTCCTGATGATTCACCTCACCTCATTTCTCATTACGGACAAGGAAACTCTTGGGCGCAAGCCCTGCAGATGGCTATAGTGCTAATCTACAGATAACACAAACACTGAAGATGCTGCTACGTAGGAACGAAGAAGGCGCTCAAAATACAGTACCAGATGTAGGAACAACGATTAATGAACGAATATTCTCGTCTACATTAACTCTGCCCAAGAAGTAATAGGGTGGATAGGAGTAGATTTCTTACTGGCGCGCTGGTCGGCCCTCCTGGAGTACTCCGAGCACTCCTGCTTAATGTCAGGCAGCGATATATCTACATCAGTGTAGGCCGCTCCACCGCCTTCCCCATCATCACCGCTCTGGGCTGGAGTCCCTGGATTGAGCTTCACGGCGGAAGCATCTGTATAAGGATAGTAAACCATTTACAAATAAAGGTAAACGCTTGTGCCATAAAAGTAGGACTAACTTGCTTGTCACCTGAAATGAGACTCGAGCTCTCGATCACTGAATCACTAAGCGAGTGTCGTAAGTACAAAAAATTAAAACAAGACTAAAGAATGACTGTGAATGCAGTATGTGGGAATAGAGCATTCCTGTGAATTGAGAATGAAAGTGAGAAAAACCTCAATGTCACTCTGTTCTTATCGTACGGGTACCATGGACTCTATTCTTCAGGAACTAAGTACAGGTAAATAATTTTTCCATACTTTAGGCAAGTTAGAAGAGATCAGTGACCACTGGCATACCCAATTAGGTGGGCGACCTATAAATGACCGAACCTCGCTACACAGGGAACCGTGGAGAAGGTCGCAATTTAGAAGCAGGCCTGAAGACCACGTTAGTCAGAAATTAACACCGTGATCCTCTAGTACAGTGATTCCCAAAGTGGTCTATATCGACCCCTAGGGGTCTATGATAACCTACAAGGGGTCTACGTCAGCGAAAAAAATATTTGGGGGTCCATGAAATGAAAATGGTGGTCCACGATAGTGGATCTCGACATACACTGATAGTACCTATTTACTTACATTATAATCTTATAATATAAAGACATATACATTATTTATAAAAGTACCTATGAAATAAAAAAATTATTATATATGTTTATAAAATTGTGTAAGTTGTAGGATGTAGGCATTCGCTTTGTGGTTTAAGTTTTTAACACTAAACTTTACTACAATTAGAAATTTACAAAAAATCAATATCAGGTAAGTAGTGGGTCTACCAAAAACCGAAAAACATGGCAAGGGGTCTACGACACAAAAAAGTTTGGGAACCTCTGTTCTAGTCCGACCGAGAGTGAGAGTTTACAAAAATCTTATACAAACCGGGTTTAGAAGTCTCTTGCTCGACTTCGTCATTACGGGGTGTTACATCTACATCAGGACACAGCACTGCAGTGCCGTTTCCTTCGTCTTGACTCTCAATAGCAGAGGACCCTGGTCCAGTATTGATGGTGGAGACATTCAAATCAGCTGGATCCATGGTTTTGCTGTAGTCGACGTGCGGCGACCGCGGTTCTTTTTATGTAAAAATTGAAAGTACACGACTAAATTAATTTTAAGAGAACATTATATTCACAGCATATTAATTTCAATCTTATAGAATTTGATGGTATTGTGATAACTTGACTACCACAACACGCTGAAGATTACTTCAGAATGACCGCCTTTTGGTGTGAAACATCCGAAGACACAGCTGGTAGAGTAGACCAACAAACACTGACAAATGAAAAAAAACTTGTTACGGATGTGACATCACAATGCATAATATAGATAAAAGTACGGATCTTTGGATAAATCACGCTGAAGATTACATCAGAATGACCGCCTTTTGGTGTGAAACATCCAAAGACACAGCTGGTAGAGTAGACCAACAAACACTGACAAATGAAAAACAACTTGTTACGGATGTGACATCACAATGCATAATATAGATAAAAGTACGGATCTTTGGGTAATTAAGTGACGTTTTATCTCAACAGTGCGGCTGAATTTTTCTATGGCCTTCAATGTCAAATG
The DNA here is from genome assembly GCA_031772225.1 of Eubasilissa splendida. Lineage (NCBI taxonomy): Eukaryota > Metazoa > Arthropoda > Insecta > Trichoptera > Phryganeidae > Eubasilissa > Eubasilissa splendida. The sequence continues at coordinate 2,134,131 of CM062872.1, read as the reverse complement.
TACCGTGAGAATGCGAAACTTAAAGGGTAATAACTTTTTACACTCAACTATGCCAGGGAAAAAAATGCACAAAATCGAAGTACTTAATGATATTGTAAATAATTTTATAATGATCTAATTTCATATATGTATTTACATACGTTATGTTATATCAATTTTCGAGAATTTGGAAACTCCATATATTATCCGTGCTGCCGCATTTAGAATGGATTATAATCTATCCAGCTGAAACATTAAAATAAAAATAATGCTCTTGTCAAACGACAAACATTTTAATACTTTGTTCAGAATTTAAAAATTGACATATACCGCTGCACGATGCGCGAAATGTACAGCGAGAACATAGATAAGACAGATGGGCAGCTTGAAAAAAATTTATCTATGGCTTTAAGAGATTGAAAACATTTTTTTTTTTTTTCCAATTCCTTAGAGTCTACGATACTCTGAGTACTCTACATGCGGCTAGACCGCCTAATCTACTACTACAAGTGCATCAGCGCTAATCGCTTTGACACTTTTACAAACTACCTTATTATTATAAACATCATAAGTGTTTTATATTAATACATGAATTGGAAGGGTAAAAAATTACTGATAAAAAACCCTCTAAACAATTTACTGGAAGTAGAGATTGAAAACCGTGCAGCCCTGGCAGGTCAACCAAACATCTAGTCAGGTGGAGGGGGTAGGTGAAATAGGCGCCAATTTTAAATACATATTATTATTTAAATACATATATAAAAATAATTTATTTAATGAAATCCAACAACTTTATAACACTTGACCGAAAGAAAGGTGATAACAGAAAATATGTAATAAAATATATTATATAGATAACAATATTTATTACGACATTATAATATCTGCTACTGTTTTATTCTGGAATTAAAAAATATATACATTATTTTAAGATAATAATTGCTCTGCATGTAAAAATACATCAAGATAATTAATTAGTATGTAAACACATTACATATGTAATAAAAAAATAGTTTAAAATGAATATAAGTTACACTGTAATGCATGAATTAATTGTAATATTGGTACGTATATGAATTTAATAATAACTTTTTGACTTAATATCCATTTTACAATGCACATTATATATGTGCAATTAGAAAATATTATTTAACTGGTCAGAATTAAAAATATTAGTAGCATGAAAGTTTTTCGCAAAAAATAACATAAATATATTATAAATTAGTATGCTTGTAGTACAATAGGAAATTAGATATGGCATATTATTATTTCAATACTAATCACTAACATTAATTTACTCTTAAAAAGTAAAAGGTTTGCTTAAAATTCAAATGTTTCAGCTGGATAGATTACAATCTATTCTAAATGCGGCTGCACGGATAATATATGGGTTTTCAAATTCTCTCATATAACATCTCTTTTACATCAACTACATTGGCTCCGATTCCCTGAAAGAGTTGAATTTGAATTGTGCAGGTCGATGTACAAGGCGACACACAACAAGCCGTCTCTATATCTTCAAGAACTTTGTATCCCAGACACTTTGAATGGTAGACGTCAAACTCTCAGGTCAGCCTCTACTTCAGCTGCAGGAAGGGTTGTAGAACCGATCAGCCGTTGCCAGAAGTCTAAATTTAGTGAACGGGCATTCGCAGTGGCAGGCCCAAAAGCGTGAAACTTTTTGCCCTCCGTTATTAGAAACAGTGCATCAGAGACTTTATTTAAGAAGATTAAATTAAAAACGCACTTTTTCAAAAAATCATTTCCATAAGTGAAAATAACGATTTTTTAATTTAAAAAAAACATAGTAATTGTAGAACTATAAACAGTTTATGTGTAAAGCGCCCTTGAGGTGAAAGTTTTTACGAAAATGGCGTTATACAAATTATCCATTATTATTATTATTATTATTATTATTAAATGATTATATAGTGAATCTTCTCACTGCTCAAATCTCTAACAATATTGGATCAAAATTAGCAGCAACTCAAAGTAATATTTGATTATGGTGATAATAAATTAGTAGATTCTAAAATCAAATGAAATCAAAAATTATATACAAATTAAATTAATCAAATACAAAGATATACAGAAAAAATCTATCAATCGAAAAATTCAATTCTACCCTGGATAGGAAGAAGTACATGTTCGAATCCCGGTAGTGACTAAATATTTTTCCTGTATATCTTTCCAATTGATTAATTTAATTTGTATTGAAATACCACACAACTATGTCGTGAAAAATGCTACTTCAGAATAAATATATGGTCTCTTTAAAATCAAAATTTTTAATTATATGTACAGACGTTCATTGTGAACAAATTATATAATTACCAATGCCTTATCTTGATATTATACATTATATTCTTGCAATTAAAAAATATTACATATTTAATTGGTTTAAGAGTAATTGCTCAATTATTTTTTTCAAAAAATATTTTAAAAATAAGAGATTATATATCAATACATACTGTTTTGGAATGATAAGAGTATAAATGGCATAAAAATATTTTAATGGAGTACATAACAGATTCACAAAACTATTCTCTAGATTCAAAAACAAATACAAGTATTTTTCAAATATAATTTCTGTACATATAACATAAATAATAACAGAAAATAAATCTTGATTTGATATGTGGGAAGGTTGGTTGTATTCTGGTGAAAACCATTTTTATCCGAACATGTTTGTTCTCATCGGGGAGAAGCCACCGAGAGCAAGAAACAACACAGAATATGTAAAGGTTATGGAAAAACGAAGCAAGGTTAATGAAAGGTGAAAGTCGGGTACTGCATCTGCGGTCGTTTGCCGATCGTTTTGCCGATCGTTTTGCCGACCGCTTCTCTGCTGCATGTGTCGGTGCACATCTGTGGTGCACGTGTGTCATGCCCGCCGGGCGGCGCAGTCCGGCCTTCCTCAAACATTCCCGCTTTGTACGCGTGAGATGGTGCAATACCAAGAAATGACAGAACGAGGAACATCTGGACGATGCGCGCGAGCCGCCACAGATATTTATTTTACATCATTCATTTTAAAAATATTATTTAATTGGTTAAGAGATTAACAAATTAAATAAAAATAAGAAACTATATATGTATCAATACACTTTTGGAACGATAAGAGTGAAAATGGCAAAGTATTATTACTGCACAAAACAAATAATCAGAGTGCATCTCCTCACTGCGCTAATGGATGACAATATTAATTAACAGAAGAATTTAAATATGTATTTACAATTGAAACATTGGGGAAAAAAGGTTTGTAGATATTCAGAAAATGATAAAGTTTTTGGTCTAGTAAAGTTTAACTTCACATATTAAAATTTAGCAGAAACTAAAAACCTTTTAGTACATTACAAAAAAAGGATCATTCAAGAGGATATTCTGAATTATTCATGTTTAAAAAAATGTAATATTAACAAAATAAAACTATTACAAGATAACAAGAAAACTTTTTTAACAAAGTATTCATAGTTTTTCGACTCCGCAATGCAAATATTATTGATAAAAATCGATAGCATCTTTTAGTGTATCTACGGCCAAACTTTTTTTTATTTCCATATCTGATAATGCATAAAAGAAGAAGTTATTTAATTATTAAATTGATGATAATAAAATGGAGCAACCTTAGCTGCTTCCTTTTAACATTCTTCGTTTATCAGTCACCCTTTTAAATATCAATCATCGGATGAACAGTTTCTTCTCGTCCAAAGTTAAGCCTGCACGGTATATGCTGATCATATCTTGATTATAGTTTAGCTTAGCTGAAATAGATGATAAAAGTAAATGTATTAGTGTTTCAATTAAATTTCATCGTCCAGTTGTTCCTCGTTCTGTCAATTCTTGGTATTGCTCCATCTCACGCGTACAAAGCGCAAACGCTCGAGGAAGGCCGGGCTGCGCCGCCCGGCGGGCATGACACACGTGCACCAACACATGCAGCAGAGGATGCGGTCAGTACCCGAACCGATTGGACCGCAGATGCGCATCCCGACTCTCACCTTTCACTAACCGTGCATCGTTTTTCCATAACCTTTACATATTCCGTGTTGTTTCTTGCACTCGGTGGCTTCTCCCCGATGAGAACAAACATGTTCGAATAAAAATAGTTTTCACCAGAACACCAACCAACCTTCACACATATGTATAAAAGTGGATAAGGTAAATGTGATACGTGAGTGTGTGTCATTTGATTCTCTCTATGAACTTCTGTGGAGAAATGGTTTGATGGTAAATTAAGATGCATTTCCACCTGTGTTTTTTTAAATCTATAATAACTTATAATATTCAGTTTTTTCCTTAATGCATATTACTAATATTCATTGACATGATAAAAATATTATTCTACGATATTTATTCATTTCAACAATGTCATAACCGATTTGGTCCTGAAATTCATTAATGCTTAGGATAAAAATTGTTACAAAAACAAAGAATTTTAAAATATTATCTTTGCATATTACATAATAACAATTATAGTAATCTTTTAGCAATTCTTTTTTAAATCAATTATTTTAATATTACTTTTGACAAATCGACATAAAAATATATAATAGTGTCACATATCTACTTGATAAATTATAGTTTAGAGGGAGCTGATAATTTTTTAACTGAAACGTCACTTAAGGAATGCAAAATTGTTAACATTGGGGTTAAAAAAATTATGGTTTCAAAAATGTTGCAGTTTGCTTAGTAAATACGGGTCACAAATAATGCTGAAAAATGACATTCTATTTTGTGTCTATGATCTCCATTCATTATTATAATAAACATTTAATGTTTTTGAAACATTATGTATATTAGGAAAACACATTCTTATTGTGAAGTTGTAATTATTCGGAACATAGCTCTGTGATATTTTAAATATGAATTAAATATATTTTTGAGGGTTAGGACGGTGGTTAAATGAAATAAATGTTGTTTGGCGTGTTGAAGGTTTATTATGACAGTATGATATGACAATGACAATGAAGACAGATAGAATTAAAGAATGAATGAAGATGTAGAATGTGCACGTGTCTTACGAAATGAAATGAAGCGAATTGGCGGTCTTGCTCGGCGAGCGCGAGCCGGCAAGACCGCCGTTGTGAAACGATGAAACTGGAGAGACTGCCGGGCGGTGAATGCTTGAGCCCGACTTGTAGCAGCAGCCGGCAGCGCTGTCGCTAGCGTCGATGCCAACTGAAATGGCTGTCTTGTGCCACTTTAAAAAAAGGACTGCTGAAAAGGGGAGGACCCACCCTTTCCCCGGACCGGTTTAGAAGCTAGGGAGGGCTCCCTTGTTGGTCCCACTCATCAAAGCTAATAAATACGAGACTATAATTCAATTACATATTTAAGTATAGTCTCTCAAGTGGTCTTTATTCATAAAAAAAATCATAAATATAACATAAATCCATAGAGCATAGTTTAACACACAGATGGAAAATTAAGGTGCAGTAATTCAAGGCAGACGCTCGGGAATCCATTCATTAAAAACACTCCCAAAAGAGGGACAGTGGGCGAGACACAATATTGATTGAGTCACACTTACAGGGACAGACTAACGAAGTTGCAAAACACGAGGTATGGAGAGTGAGAAATAGGCGCGTAGGTGGAGTCCCACCCACGCAGGCCGGTCTAACTACCCACCTAAGGAACTCCAACGTCCGCGGCACGGCGCTGCCGACATGTTACTGCCCGCTCCCACGCCCTCGCGCTTCTTGCAAATTAATTGTTTTCTGTAATTTATTCATACATATTTGTTTTTGCTTTCTTACATTTTATGTTAATATTGTTAGCGTGTAATTGTTACTACAATAAATAAATAAAGACAGCACTTAAAGGGTACTTTGATGTTAATTGCTCATAGCTTAAAGTAGTTTCAAATCACTGCTTACGCATTTATATACTTAGATAGGTAGGCCTGGTATAAATTTTGAATATGTGCATTCTATTTGTGTAAATTTAAAACAGCAAACAAAAGCGACACGGCTGCTAGTAAGTGACAGTTTCGAAATCGGACGGATATATTGTACGGCGGTGATATAAAAACATTTTATCTATTATTAGTTATACATATCAAGATTCGGAGGCTGATCGGCAGAGTTTGAATATTCAAGACTGCAAGGAGAGCGACCGTCGGCGTCTACCAGCCAAGTTTCACAGAGGTTGGTGTATTTTATTTTGCACGGATGGGATTAATATATTCAACAATATCAATATAAAACCAGGGACTAGCTATCGAAGGGTAATTATGGCAACAATCACGTTAGTATAACATATAAAGGTTGTTTCATACTTCTACTTCTGTTCCGGGAAAGGGTGGGTCGAGGGATCGTCTTTAAAATGTCGAACTGTCATGATTAACATATGTTCTTCATATGTTATCTTATCCTCGAAACGGACGTTGGCTGTCATCACTTTATTCACCGGGGCTCACTCAGAATTGCTCCTCACTAGACTTGCCAAACCATTGCCTTGGGTTCTTTAGACATGATAGTCTTCTGTTTCCGGAGCCTTGACTTCTGACAATGTGAAAGATCTCATATTTCTCCGGATGTCTCGTCATATATCGGAGATATTTAAATTTTCGGATTTCTAAAGCCTAAATAGTTATTTTTTAAATTCATCCGAATTATAACATCTTCATTCGACTGTCCATCCAGCTTGTTCTTACAATGACGCATGCCACGGCCAAAATTATTGCTAGCACTACTAGCCCGATAGACAACACCACAGACAATGATCATAGATAAGATATCAGTAAATACAATATTGAACTTAATACTTTGTGAAAAGTGGAAACTTAAACTGACGCTATCTACATGCCTTCATCATTGGTTCAACGTAGTATTGAGGCCACGATGTGCTTCAATCAGATGACGGGATGCTTGTAAAATGCTCCCCCAGAAGTCACTCTAATCAAGACATAACGAAATAATACTATGTATGTAGTAATTGTGTTTGATGACCATTGAACTAACAGACTAGTTTAACCTTTACCATACCATGACATAAAATACCCGAACGCAGCCACGCTGTCAACTCGTATCACCGTAAATAACAGTAAAATTTTTTTATTTATTAGCTTAAATGGCTTTAATGGCATTAAATACTGAGCATTAAAATTTGAAAAAATGATTAATAATGTAATTTAGAGCATTCGTTAAGTCCTATACAATATGTCCTTCCTTGTTATCTCTCTTCATTTAATTAGTGAGAAAGATATAATTATATTTGTTGTTCTTTTCACTGTGAAAATAGTGTGATCTCTGTCTTTCATATTACAAATGGTATTTATACCAACGTATTAATTTTGCAACAGAGTGAATGGAAAAAATAATTGTTTTTTCACTAATTCCTAAGCGCTAATATTTTCTTTAGGATTATCTAAAATATGAATTTTATATTTCATGTATTTCATGGTTTAATTATGATGGTAGACCGCATGGTTTGGGAATGGTTAAACAGGTTAGTGGTAATAATCTCCATAATATGGAATTGCGTACTCAGTTAACATTACCAATTTCAAAACCTCACCGAAAGACAGAAAAGGTATCGTGACATGTCATTCCTCAATTGATAAGGCAGAAAAATTACTTTCAGTACACTAGTACAGTGAAAAACGAGCTAGAATGATAAGACGAAAAATAAAACAATTAAAATGACATGAATTTTAATATATTGTATTTAGGATGTCCTCTTGCATCATTACAATAATTTTTTTTAAAAGTTACAGAGAATCTTGTCCTTCCTTAAAGATAACAATAATTGAGTTAGCAATTAATCTAATCTGCATCGATATATCTTCTTCAGCGATCATTTCGATTACACAAATAATTTCAATTCGAACAATTTAAGACGACTTTATAATTACATAACATAAGAATATTTTTTCCCACAGATTGCCAGATAAATTTTAAAGTCACTATTTCGATTACGCGAATAAATGTACTGCCAACAATTTTACCGCCGTGTGAGTATTATTTTAATTGGTCTATTCCATTACGCGATGTGCAACATCACTGTGAAGACTTAAACAGTTTTTCGCCAGAGTGTGTGAGAATGTGGCTTTTCAAATGACACTTTCGATTACACGAATAAGTGCAAAAAGAACACAAAAATGGTTTTTCGCCCGAGTGAGTAAGCATATGTTTTTTCAGGTAAACGTTTCGATGACACGAATAACTGCACTGTGAACACGAAAACAGTTTCTCCCCCGAGTGATTAAGCATGTGTATTTTCAACTGGCCCTTTCGTTTACACGAATAGGTGCACTGCGTGCAAGAAAACATTTTTTCCGACGTGTGAGTGAGCATATGACTTCTTAGGCTGCCTCTGCAATTGCACGTATACGCGCACAGCAAACAAGAAAACGATTTTTCCCCAGAATGAATGAGCATATGTCTTTTTAGTTGGTCCTTTAGATTACACGAATATGTGCACTGCGAACACGTGAACAGTTTTTCCCTCAAGTGAGTGAGCTTATGAATTTTCAAGTGGTTCTTTCGATAACACGTATAACTACACTGCGAACACGAAAACAGTTTCCCCCCCGAATGAGCAAGAATGTGTACTTTTAAATCGGCCTTTTGATTACACGAATAGGTGCACTGTGAACACGAATACATTTTTTGTACCGAATGAGTGAGCATGTGTCTTTTTAAGTGACCCTTTCGGTTCGACGAATAAGGGCACTGCGCGCAAGAAAACGGTTTTTCCCCCGAGTGGGTGAGCATATGTATTTTTAAATGGCCCACTCGTTTACATGAATAAGTGCACTGAGAACAAGAAAATAATTTCTCCTCCGAGTGAGTGAGTATATGGCTTCTTAAGCCATCTTTGTAATTACACGTGTATGCGCACTGCGAACAAGAAAACGATTTTTTCCCAGAATGAGTGAGCATATGTCTTTTTAGCTGGTCCTTAAGATTACACGTGTAATTGCACTGTGCACACGATAACGGTTTCTCCCCCAAATGAGTGAGCATATGTTGTTTTAGGTGGCTCTTTCGATTACACGAATACGTACATTGTGAACAAGATAACAGTTTTTCTACCGAGTGTGTGAGCATATGTCGTTTTAAGTGGCCCTTTCGATTACACGAATAAGTGCATTGCGAACAAGAAAACAAGTTTTCCGCTTTGTGATTGAGCGTATGTATTTTTAGATCGCTGATTCGATTACACGAGTAAGTGCACTGTAAACACGAAAACAGTTTCTCCTCCAAGTGAGTAAGTAAATGGCTTTTTAGGCTACTTTTATAATTACACTTGTAAGAGCACTGGGAACACGTAAAGGATTTGTTCCCTGAATGGGTAAGCATATGAGTTTGAAGGTGATGCTTACGGTTACACAAATAATTGCACTGTGTACACGAAAACGGTTTTTCTCCCGAGTGAGTGAGCGTGTGTTGTTTCAAGTTGTCATTTCGATTACTTGAATAAGTGCACTGTGAACACGAAAACAGTTTTGCCCCAGTATGAGTAAGAATATGCGTTCTTAAACTACTTTGCTTATTACAAGTGTAAGTACATTGAGAACATGAAAATGTTCCATCTATAGCGGTGAAATTATGTGTATCGCTTCTTGTTTTATTTGTCATCAATTCTGGCTTCCTGTCATGGGCAGTCGGAGCACAAAGCGCTGTCGAGTGATCTGCAATGAAAATAAATTATGTACATTATTATGTTAAACTATTGTTTAACTATCATATCTTTTCACTTTTGGTTTGTTAGCGTAATGTTACGTCACATCATTTAAACTTCTTTAAGTCTTTAAGAGATTGAAATACTATTTAATAATGAAAACAAACACAAGAAAAAATGTACGATAACAGGTGCAGTGAGACAAATGTGCAGGAACTACATTATCGACATCTATTCTACATGAACACATCAAGAGATGCTCTCAACCAGTCGACAATCTTCGGTGGACCTCTCGTAGGCGAAATCGAAATTGACACGTCTCCTATCTGTAGATGACATTGTCAGACTGACAAGTACGTCTGCAGAAATGGCTAAATCGCTTAATCGAATAGACCACACAAGCAGGCATGAAAATCAGCACAGCTAAAAGCGTAGCTATGGCTCGTGGTACTAAACTGAAAGTGGTTGACACGTTCTGCTAGGATTCTTTTTTAATGACGCAGTTAGCTAGGTTAGCAGTTTCCTTCGGTCACTGTGTAGCCCAGTAATAAGGAAGGCAGAATTAAACGATAAGAGAAAACTAACGATTTTCAAATCAGCTTACGCCCCTACCTTGACCAAACGTCATCAACGTTGGATACTGACTGAGAGAAATCGGACAAAAATCAAGGCTACAGAGATGAGATATGCGAAAGGAGTAGCCGAAGTGACGTTAAGAGATCAAATCAGGAACTGTATCATCTGAGAGGATCTTAGGATGAACCCGCTGCTTCTCCAAATAGAAACACCTAAGGTAAACTAGAATGCACGTATTCCTCCACCTAAACAGATTTTCTCAACATTGCCAGAGGGAAGAAAACCTGAAGAGGACAAACTAGAAGAAAATAGAGAGACTATGCGATGAGAGATGGAACTATCATAAGCCCCAAGTAATCGACACAGCGCAGGACAGAGAGCGGTGGAAGAGGACTGCTCTTGCGTTAGGTCCCGAACCGATTAGAATAAAGGGGTTGGAGAAGAACCAAAGTAAAAAGAAGGTATAAAACGGACAACAAAAAGATTTATTAAACAGATATTTGTAAAAAAATGCAACAATGTGGTGATTGAGGAAAGGTGTTTCAGACGCGTAAGAAGATCCCCTAAAATCTTACACCCACCATCTGGTGCATTACAAATATCTTCATTTTTCATTATAGAAACGGAAGATGCTGCCACGTGGAAACGAAAATGGCGTAATAGATAGAAGAAGAACAATTGATGAAGGAATGCTCTCGCCTGCATTAACTCTGTCCAAAAAGTAATAGGATGGATAAGAGTAACTTTCTTACCAGCGCGCTGGTTGGCCCTCCTGGAGTACTCCGAGCATTCCTGCTTAATGTCCGGGAACGATATATCCACATCGGTGTAGGGCGCTCCACCGCCTTCCCCTTCATCGCCGCTCTGGGCTGGAGACCCTGGCTCCGGCTTCACGGCAGGAACACCTGGATAAGAAGAATAGTAAATACACGTATGATATATTTATACATTTGTCACATCAATATCTTCACCATTTTCTAATTTAGGTAAACGCTTGTGCTATGAAAATAGGACTAACTTGCTGGTCTCCTGAAATGAATCTCGAACCCTTGACCACTGTATCACCAGGCAAGTGTCTTAACCAAAGGATCAATAAGCAAGTGTGCTGCTTGCAAATGACTAGATTCTGCACTTTGAAAATGTGAAATTTTAATTTCTCGAAATTAGACAAGACCAAAGAATGACTGTGTGTGTGTGTGTGTGCAGTATGTGGAGATAGAACTGATTGCGCAATTTCCGTCCCGCGGAATGGATTACGACAATTCCGGTTGTGAATCGGAATCACCGCAGGGTAGGGGAGGAAATAGGAAAACGTGGTACAGTGATAGGTCAGTGAAGGGAAGGACCTAGTCGAAGGACCAGCGGTTTCGGAAACCGTCGGGATTCGGAAGGACTGCCCGCCTTACCTTGAGTATTACGCTTCTGCAAATACCTGTGGTCGCCGCGAAATAGCACAACATTTGCACGAGGGTAGTAACGAGCTCCGCTCCCGACTGAAGACGGCGATGTCAACGTGCATCCACGGCACACACAAACAATAAACACTATGATCACACAAAACACAGTGCTGGTGCACTGGAGTTGAAGGGGTCCACACCGCAAATGGTATCGCGATGTCGAGATGGAACACAATATAGCTCAAGCTGACGTCTGTTGGTGTCAAGGACACATTTCACACTAGGGCAAGCAAATCAGAAAGAGGTCGAGGAAAGGAATTTAGATGTTAATAACATTGGTCGCGGCTGATATGAAAAAACGCCCCAAAAGTGTGTTTACGAATTTGGACCAGTCTCTTTTCAGGATCTCCGAACAGGGAAATAATTATTGTATACTTTGGGCATATTCCCATCACTGAAACCCCCAACAAGGTGAACAGACCGAGATGTGACGGGAGCCCCGCTACACAGAGAACTGTGGAAACAGTTCACTCTGTAGAGGCAGACCACGTTGCTCAGACACGATCCAACTAAGAGTGAAAAAAGTCTACAAATATCTTATACAAACCAGGTTTAGTGTTGTCTTGCTCGACATCGTCACGCTTCAGACGTTCCACCTTTATATCGGGGAGTGTTACATCTACATCAGTACACAGCACCGCAATGCCCTTTCCTTCATATTGGGTCTCAGCAGAAGAGGATCCTGGTTCAGACTTGATGACAGAAACATCCAGGTCAGGTAGATCCATGGTTCTGCTCTAGTAGTCATGCGACGATGGTATTTTTCATGGAAATACTGAAAGATATATATATATTTTAAGAGACATAATTTAAAATTATTTAAAGTTAAACTTGATAGTATTACAATGACTTGACTATTATAACACGCAGAATATGACTGCCCTTTTGATGTGAAACATCCGAAGAGACAGAACATTGATAAATGAAAAAAAAAATTGTTATAGAAATGCCATCATAAATCACGGACGCATTGTCTTCGCACCGGCCGCCCGACCAGCGTGCACTTCTGCATAATTTAATTTCACGTTTTTAAACATAAAAAAAACTTTAACGTACACCGTAAAACATATTGGATAAATACACTAATACTGGATACTGTGTGAGCCCTATTTCGTGTTGTTCAAACCTTTCCTCGCTGAACTTTCTCGAACATATAATCTAATTATTGAAACACAAATTACACCGAAAAATTATTTGAATTTTGTAGTCGTTAATACTGTCCTGTTTACTTGTATTTGATGAAGAAAACACGAAGGGTTCCACCGTATCTCGGAACCGTTATGAGAGTTGTGCATTCCATTCGATTCCCACTCAGCCAAGCACCCGAATGCGTTAATTATCAAAATATCGATTAGTTCTGTTCTGTCATTTAGTTCAATTATACCTCGTGACGCCCCTTCACAGTTGACAGTTTAAATATTTCTTCTTTATTACATATTTTACGGACATACAATTTTAGAATATACAGTAGCTGCGATAGGCATGATCGATTGAGTTGTCAGATGGTCATTTGCCGGTGTGGGTTGACTCCGCTGACATCATACCGCGGCCATTACTTGTACAACATTAATAATATGTGAATTTTAAGCGAGGCTCGCTTTCATAAACGTCAAACGACATTATAATACATTGAGAAGAATTTATAAACTTGACGATCGACTTACCGCCGCACGACGCGACGAGATGTACAGCGAGAAGCTTAGAATACAGATATATTTAGAATGGTAAGGTGGGCAAAAAACGGCGACCGCATTATTGTTTATGGCCTGACTGATGACATCTGCCAATCGTTGGCCCAAACTAATCACAACTTTCTTGAATTAGTTTTACTTTTAAAACGGTGTATTATCCGCCAATTATAAGATAAGAGTCAGAAATAGAATTGGCAAAGAAAACTGTCCATTTTTTTAAAATTAATCAAAATCACACAATAATTCTTTAAGTTGACGTAGTACATCTGTATAAAAGTAATGTCCTGTGCATTGTGTTGTATACAGTGATGTTAAAATCGTTATTTAAACCGTGAGTGTGTCCGATGTTACCGTACACTAAAAAGTAAACTTCCAACAGTTAGATCTCAGTTACCAATCATAGTAAATCTCAGTTAGGTACCAATCAGTGGCACAATCACAATTACATAACGGTTTACCATCACTAGTTGTATACCGTGGCCTTGAATGAACAAAATGTATGAATAATGAAACCAATAAAAAAATTAAATTTGCGAAACCAATTATTTTTAAATAAGTTTTCAATGTATTTCACAATTGCCAAAGGATAATATATTTCTTTTTTTGTATCTTTATTTCTTTGGAATCATACGCAGTTGTTCATAACATGTTGTTATCCTTCAACTTTATAACGAATGCTTGTGTATGGATCCTTTTATTAATTTATTTTCCTGGTTATTTCATTGGAAATACCTTCGCGGTCAGCTCGCAAGGTCCCAACCATAGATAAGTCCCAACCGAGAGGATCTTTTTCGAAAGAAAGTTTAGCGGTATTGTGACGAAGGATGACAACCAGAGTGTGATAATGAAAGATGGGTCTGTGTTGCTAATTTACTCTTGGTCCGATATGAGAACACACTATTATGCACAGGTAGATATTCAGGCCTATTCTCTAAATTGCAATATTGAAATGAAGGTGATTGACAAAAATAGACAGTAAGTAAATTAACGTCCGTGTTATATTTGAATGAGATAGAGTGAGGGAGATAAACGTACCATAATCTGTCAAAACATAAAAATGGCAACAGGATTGGCCGTGATTCTTCCCTACGACGCTGCGGATGAGGAAATCAATAGGTAATTTATGAACAAACCTTTTTCTGTGAACTTTGAATACTGTATTAGTATATAAGTGTAGTATATAGTATATATATAGTGTATAAGTTTTTGGTTAAAATAAGTACTAATACAGTATTCAAAGTTCACAGAAAAAGGTTTGTTCATTTATTACCTATTGATTTCCTCATCCGCAGCGTCGTAGTGAAGAATCACGGCCAATCCTGTTGCCATTTTTATGTTTTGACAGATTATGGTACGTTTATCTCCCTCACTCTCTCTCATTCAAATATAACACGGACTTTAATTTACATACTGTCTATTTTTGAGGGTTGGTGTAACAATCACCTTCATTTCAATATTGCAATTTTGAGAATAGGCCTGATTAAATGACTCGACTCGTTGGAGCTCCTTAGGTGGGTAGTTAGGCCGGCCTGCATGGGTGAGACTCCGCCGATGAATGGATCGCCGAGTGTCTGCCTTGAACTACTGCACCTTAATTTTCCATCTGTATGTGAAACTATGTTCTATGGATTTATGTTATATGATTTATATATATAGACGCTGGAGGGTCTAAACTATAAATCTTAATTGCTTATAACCGTATAGAATTTATTCTCCTATATCATTTTGTAAATGTAAAAATATAATAAAATTAAAATCGTGTATTTTAATTAGCTTTAGTGAGTAGGACCGACAAGGAAGCCCTAGCTTCTAAACTGGTCCCGGGAAAGGGTGGGTCCCCCCCGCCCCTCTCCAGCTTTCGTTTTAAAAACGTAGATATTAAATTCAAAAGTACAAGTTACACTTAAATATATGACTTTTTGTAGTCGCCAGCCACGGAAGCAGAATGGTCTTATAAGACCAAATCTCTCGGCCGCCGCCACTGGCGCCACCTGGTTCTTCTACCTGTGGGGTTTCGGGTATTTGAGCTTGGTGATCGTGTCGTCAGATGGCCTAACATGGTAATTCGCCACAGGGCTCCCCACCAGTGTCCAACGAGAGTCATCAGTAACGAACTGAGAAGGTTTATCGTGCAGGAAATGATTGCTGCAACAGAAGCAGTGTTATAAAAAAAAATTGCTGCGATAAGGAGAAAAAAAAAAGTGAGTATTCTAAAAGATACAAACTCGTAAATAGTTTCGTGACAACACTGTACCCGGAACCAGTCTCTTCATCTTGTGAAGAATTCTTGCAGGTATAAATCTTAAACTCACACAAATTCCCACGCTTCATGGGTTTGTTGGGCATGTGTTGCTTCATCGGACTACGGCCTTTGTATTTCACCGTGCTCTCATCTACTGAGCACAATTCTGGTGAAATGTTCTATTTAGAATCCTCACCGTTGACCATGTCCAGGTCGCCCTCTCAAAACTGCATTAGCATCGTCGCTAATGTGAAGGTAGTTGTTTTTTTATGACATTTACACGGTATAACATTACCGGTAACCGGGTTATAGTAAAACTCATCAGTTGACCGATCAATACCAATTTCTGGTAGCAGATTCAAAGCCATCAAAAGACTAACTTAACGGTGTAATTCTAATTAATAATATTATTTTGTCTAGTGTATAAATTTGTTTTGCTGCCTGCAGGAGTAGTTCATTAGGAAATATATTATTACAATAATCCATAGGTTGACTTTTGTGATTGTACGTTATTCCATGTCTGTATTAACCCTTCCCAAACCATGCAGTAACACAGGACCTACGGCTCTTATTAAACCTGTAATATTTCGGTAAATACACGCAACAAAATTGAAGGAAAATATTTACGCATAGAAATGACAAGTGAAAAATCAAGTATGTAAAACGAATCCTACAAAAATAATTATCTTTTAATTCAGAAGGTAGAAGAAAAATACATTAGTAGTAACACTGTATAACTAACTGGCTATTTATATCAGGCGGGTTGTTCTTCTTCTTCTTCTCCGCTACTCGACGCGGCCCACCACAATAAGCTTCTCCGAGCTTTCTTTCCTTTTCGCAAGATGCCCATAAAGTTGAAGGCTTCATCTCAGGCAAATGGTTGAGTGTCTGTTTTGGACGTTCATTTCTTACAGTTACTTGAGCCTTGTCAAAATCCTTGTCTACGCCCTTCGGTTAACACGTGTTCGGCAAAGGGAGATGTACTTTTCCGTTGTTTTACATCAACAAGATGTTCAACAATTTATTATTATAGATGTTTTTCGTGTGTAAGGATCGATGAATCATTCACACCGTGGTTTGGTGGTACACAGAGTGCCAAGCGGGGATGTATAATGTCTTGAATATATAAATGTGGGAGCGAAAATGGGCGATTTGATTGTATGCTGTTTATTGTACACCGATGATGCAGTACTAATAACGAACAATGAACAAGAATTACAGTCTAGTGAGTAAAATGTATGTGATTGAATGTCAACAAGTGGAAAGTGATGGTATTGGAGAAGGAGGAAAGCTAAATACTTGTAGGTAATGAATGTTTGGAACGAGAAATGAGTTTGTGTAATAGAGAAGTATGTTTGAAAGAAACGGAAAGGCTGAGAAAGATATCGTAAGGAGGGTGACTTCAGGGAATAAAGTGAACGGCGCTTTGAATGGAATTATACCTAATGGGAACTTGTTAACAGAAGCAAGACTCGCGGTTCACAATGGAGTCCTGATAGCTATATATATGAATGGAACTGAGGCCTGGAGCTGACTTGAGAGGATCAAAAGTAGACTTAATGCAGTGAAAATGAGATCACTTAGACATATATGTGGAAATTACATTTATGACAAAATGAAGATGTAAGGAAAAAATTTAAAAATGATATTAGTATAGTGAGTAAGATTAAGAAAGGATCACTTAAGACGGTTTGGTCATATGCATCGGATAAATGAGGAGAGAATGGTAAGGACGATATGTGACGCAAGTGTTGATAGCATCAAAAATAGAGTACATCCGCTAAAGACTTGGCACGACCAGGTAAACCAGATACTGGAAGGTGGTCCTGTTAGAAGCCACAATAAACGGTAAGCTTTTATGAGAAAATGTATGTATGATGTGAAAATGAGAATTGTGCATCAGGACAGAAGAGTGTGGCGCTCTATCCTCTCTGCATACCCCCGCGTAGAAACAGCGTGATGGTAAGTACTTACCTTGACAATAAAAATTTAAGTACATCGCTTATGGAAAAAATGTAGAATGTTCAAATAAGTGGTGGTGGAAAATATTAAGAAAGGAAATAAAATTGAATCAATCAAAGAGGTTGAGATTTATCTAACTTTGTTTAATACAAAATTAAGAAAACATTTAAGCACAAAAGTCACACGATTCTAAATGCAATTTAAATAGAAAATGTTCAAAAATGAAAAGAGTAAAAATTACCTTTAATAACATATTGCATGTCATGTTAGTAAACAATTTCCCATGGGTTAGTTCAAACGATTACCTACACAGAGATTAAACACAAAATAGGATCATTTTAAATTAGAACGAAAGATGTCACTCTTAATTAATAAAAATAAGATCTCATTAAATAATGTAAATTCAGCAGTAATCGCACTGATGCAGAAATATCTAAATATATTAAATATCAAACTACATGACAGCTTTGAGATAATTGTCTTTACAACAATAATTTTGATTCAATGTCTTTAATTCATCTGAAAATGTAGACCTGCATAAATGCAAAAATAATAGCTTCGTCTCAGTAATTAGCTCATATAAAGATTTGGACATACTCTAAATATTGTAAAAAATATACTGGTCTAAAATATGAAGTTAAAAATTGAAAAATACTGCATTTTCAGACGTATTATAGTATAGGTTAATAATTCGATTGAATTTCCTATACACATAAAGGATATTGCCTCCACTTCAAATTAAATCTCAGCTTCGGCGACATCTATACTATTACATGAGAAAGAATATCAAATTTTCAAAAATGTCAATAGATGGCGACACCATAATTTGTAATGAATTATTGAAATGTTCCATCTTGACTTAATATATACAACTTCGAAAAATTTCATAGATGTGGTAGCATGGGTGAACGTTACATTGTGTAAAGTGACAGGTCGTAAGCCCTGTAATGCCCAAGACTTTCATACTTTCTCATATTAAAATAATGGCTCCGTCTCTGTGAGACATATTAATCTTTTAAATAAAAATATATCATAATCATGATTTATTAAAAAATAATCTTGATCTGATCCAATATTACAATTTCACACACGCCCTGCAAGTAGGAGACTAGAATATTATATGATGGAATGGAAGGTACATCTATCATTCAAAACACATTACATTAAGTGGGCATTCGATGTTGTGAGAACATCAGTAAAGGCGACATTACAATTACGTCGTATACAAAATACCTCCGCTCCAAGAAAGAGAACATAGCACAGAAATTTAGGATTATTTAAGTTCAATATAAACGCAGTAGTGTTACATTAATTACATCTATGGATAGTAACATGTAACAAAACGTATCACATGGCCGACGGCGCGTGCTTCTAGGCCCGTTTACGTGAATGGAGTGAAAGAGTACTCGACTCGTATCAAATAAAGCCATTATGACAAATTAATCTTTATTGTTTAATTGATCACATCACAATAAATATAAATATATACATGTTGTTGTGAAAAGCGTATGATTATGACGTAACCTTTAATTAAATGCATTGGGAACGGTCCACAACAGTGCCGATTCATAAACTAACTTTTTGATTACACGTGTATGTGAAAAGTGAGGTTAAAGAGGATTTTTATAACGTTTTGCCATACACACGAAGCACCTTTAACTCGAAACTGTTTCTCACTACTGTGAATCAGCACATGCCTTTTCGATTAAGTCAGTTTTTTCTCAGAACGAGTAAGCGTATCCATTCTTACCGAGTTCTATTGATTACACGACTAACAATCCTATGAACAAGAAAATGGTTTTTCTCCTGAATGAGTAAGAATATGTATTTTTAGACGATAATTTCGATTACACGAATAATTGCACTGAGTACACGAAAACAGTTTTTCCCCCGAGTGAGTTGGCATATGCATTCTTAATTGACTATATCGATTGCACGAATAACTACACTGTGAACACGAAAACAGTTTTACTACCGAGTGAGTACGCTTATGCTGTTGAAAGTTCCACTTTTGATTACACGCATAAGTGCATTGTGAACACGAAAACAGTTTTTCACCGGAATGAGAGAGCATATGTATTTTTAATTCATAATTTCGATAACACGTATAAAAGCACTGTGAACACGTAAACGGTTTTTCCAACGAGTGTCTAAGAATGTGTAATTTAAATTGACTCTTATGTTTACATGAATAACTGCATTGTAAACACAAAAACGGTTTGTCCTCCGAATGAATAAGCATATGTTGTTTTAAGGGGCCCTTTTGATAACACGAATAACTGCACTGTGAACACGAAAAGAGTTTTTCACCCGAGTGAGTAAACAAATGTTGTCTTAAGCTGCTCTTATTATGACACGAATAACTGCACTGTGAACACGAAAATGATTTTACCCCAGAGTGAGTGAGCATATGTTGTTTTAAGCTGCTTTTTAGATTACACGCATAACTACACTGTGAACAAGAAAACGGTTTATTCCCCGAGTGTCTAAGAATGTGTATTCTTAATTGGTTCTTATGTTTACACGAATAACTGCATTGAGCACAAAAAAACAGTTTTTCTGCCGAATGAGTGAGCATATGTACTTTTAGATGATCGTTTCGATTACACGAATAGGAGCACTCTGAACACGAAATAAGCTTTTCGCCTGAATGAGTAAGCATATGTACTTTTAAACTGCCTTTTTGGTAACACGAATAACTACACTGTGAACACGTAAAGAGTTTCCCCCCCGTGTGTGTAAGCATATGTTGACTTAAGCTGCTCTTTTTGTAACATGAATAATTGCACTGTGAACACGAAAACGATTTTACCCCCGAATGAGTGAGCATGTGTTGTTTTAAACTGCCTTTTCGGTTGCACGAATAAATACACTGCGAACATGAAAAGAGTTTTTCTCCCGTGTGTGAAAGAAAATGCATTCTTAATTGGTACTTTTGATTACACGAATAAGTGCACTGTGAACATGAAAACAGTTTTATCGCAGTATGAGTAAGAAGATGGGTTTTTAAATTGCTTTTCTTATTAGATGCATAAGTACACTGCGAACATGAAAACGATTCATCTTTAGTGAAAGTATGTATATGACTCATTTTTGTTTTAATTTTTAATTCTGGTTTCTTTCCAAGGATAGTCGGAACAGAATATTGTGGTCTCAGGAGATCTGTAATGAAAATAAATTGTACACATTTTATAATTAAATAATTACATGACATATAGTGTCCCTTTTACCAATTTGGTTTATGCTTGTAATGTTACGTCATTGAGACATTTAAAACCTCTTTAAAAAATTAAAACATTATTTAAAAATGAAAACAAATACAAAATAAAATGATTTCGCACGTGTGCAGTGAGACGTACAAATGTGGACTATGTCGTAAAAAGAGGAGAGAGTATTGTGACGGGGGTATGACGTCATGAAGATCAAGATACCCAGTCACGAGGGGTCGACGTGGGTGACGATCTGTTCCACCTAATTTTAGAACAATCATAGCGACCTGCTGAAACAGTGAAGAAAAGTTGAACCGGTATAAGGATTTAAATAAATGAAAGGTTCGAAGAATATAAAATTTGTTAAATTTGATTTATGTAAAGAAATGCAACTGTATGCTGATCATGGAAAGGAATGTAAGACAGGTACACAAACATCCTCTTTTCTCATTATGGAAACGGTAATCCTCGTGCAGGAAAGCCCAGCTGATGGCGACAGAATACATCTACAGATAACAAAAACTGTGTAGACTCTATCTACCACGTGGAAACGAAAAAGGCTGTAAAAATGCAGTCTTAGTTCAACAAGTAATAGCATTGATAGGAGCAAAGCTCTTACCGGTGCGCAGGTCAGCCCTCCTGGAGTACTCCGAGCACTCCTCCTTAATGTCGGGGAGCGAAATATCTACATCAGTGTAGGGCGCTCCACCGCTTTCCCCATCATCGCCGCTCTGGGCTGGAGACCCTGGCTCGAGCTTCACAGCAGGATCATCTGGAGAACAAGAATAGTAAACCATTTTTAAATTAAGGTAAACGTTTGTAAAATGAAAATAGGAATAGCTCGCTTGTCTCCTGGAATGAGACTCGAATCCTCGACCACTGAATCACTAGACAAGCGTTTTAACCACTAGACCAACAAACATGTTACCTGCTTGCAAAAGTGTATATTTTGCAAGTTGTAAAATAAATAAAACAATACTAAAGAATGAATGAAATGTAAGATAGAAAAACCTTAAGAGACGTGATGTCATTATCATACCGTGGACTGTAAAAAAAACGTATATCTCTATTCTTCAGGATCTCCGAACAGGAACATTATCATTGCATACTTGGGCATGTAACTACGGATATACGGAGAAATCAGTGATTACTGATCCCAACCATGATTGGACTGTTGGAATGAAGGAATGACGGCAGAATCCTACACAAGGAACAGGAGAGGCAGTTCTCCCCGTAGATGCAGGCCTGCGGAAACATTGCTCAGACATCGTCATGGCGGTCTTCTGGTCTCACTGGGAGTAAGAGAGACTACAAAAATTGTATACAAACCAGTTTTAGAAGTGTCTCGCTCGAGATCATCATGCTTCAGACATTCCAACTTTACATCAGCACACAGTACTTCAATGCATTTTTGTTCATCTTGGCCTTCAATAGCAGAGGAACACGGGTCAGACTTAATGGTAAAAACAGGCAGGTCAGCTAGATCCATGGTGCTCCTGTTGTGATCGTGTGATAGCCACAGTCAATATAATATTCACAGTATTTTAAGTTAAATTTTATTTTTTATCTATGGTAATATGGCGTGATCTATGAATGAAGCAGCTGAAACATCTATTTTCTATGGCCTTAAATGTCAAATGTTCCTTGAAAACTTGAAACTTCAAAATGAAATAATTTTTTTAATACTTGCGAGCGCCTTAATTTGTCTACATTTGTGTAATCAAGGCACTTAACTTTGCCGAGGAAAAAATAAACTAACTCTGAACAATCGATGATTTGGCCGATTTCTGACCTGCACGATGATCTATTTACTGTATGGATCTGTGGTAGTTTTAGGTGACGTTTGCGGGCTGTCAAATCTCGAGCTGATCGCTCATTTTTAGGTTACAATCTTAACACGTGTACACGGCATTGAGATGTATCACAACTAAATCTACGAGATATCTCAAACGTCAAACATTTTAATACGATGCGCTGCGTATAGCGCGCAGCTCCTCCACTGCCGCGTCAGACGTAAAACGCCACAGATAAAAATGACCATAGATTACATATCAGTAATATAAATTATTCCATACACGAAGTAATATACTAGTACACGAAATATTTTCTGAAAAGTTGAAACATGTATTGACGGTGTCATTAAATATGATACAGTCTGCCTTTCTCATGCTTTAATGTAACACTGAGGTAACATTGTGCTTCAATCAAATGACACAAGACTAGCACCTTCTGTAGTCTTGGTAATGGGTCGCTCCAAAGAATCGGGGTAAGTTCGCACACGAAGGAACTAAATCTAAGTCTCGTATTTACTAGTGCCGCAAATTCATACACAAGTCTGCGTATATACATAATTTAAATTATGGCAATTATTACGTTTTAACGTGCAATTTGTATGTGCCTTTTCGTTGTACATTTCGACTCTTTTGTATTAGAACGCTGTTATTAAACAATAACCTTTATAAAATATTATAGTTTTTGGTGAACATAATTATTGTATGATGAAGTGCAACCTCTGATTAAATTCACTTACGTAATGTATTTTTATATGGAAACTTTTTCAACGCCGTCACGAATGAAACTAAAATTATGTTTCTTTCTAACAAGAGCTCACGGGTGTGGCATTGTTGCCAAGATCATCGCCGAGTGGTGTACCCGACAATGCGGTTCCTTGAAAAGGCGCCTAGTTGTAAGCATAAAGTAAAAAAATTCTCACAGAAACGTTTCAATGATGATTTTCCTTAGAAATAAGATCCATGTCTTCTTTCGTCCCGAGTCCTTTGTTGGATGTGGCCGTCCCATCTAATCCGTACTATCTTGACAACTTGCGTTCATCAAAGTCTAATTCGTGGGTGTAGTGAATATGTCACACCCCGTTTTTATATTTGGGATTACATTTACCAAGATACTTACGTCCAAACACCAGAAGTGGCTCCAGTTTCTAGGAGGTAGGTCACCATTGCGTGTCCGACCGGAGGAAGAATCACAATACAACACAGCTGAATGCACTGTAAGAATAGCACTGCCCAACTATATTAGGTATGTATTTATCATCGATATATAATGCCTGTAAATATCACTGTTGATCCTGCACGCGCCCCACAGACATGGCCGTGTAGGGACTCACCTAACAGCTATATAGGACCGAAACCATACTGACCGATTGTGACGGAAACTGCCGTCGGAGCCAGCCGATCACTTCTCCGCGGGCCGTACTTTCATCGACACACCGAGCGAGCTACTACACTGCATACTGTATACTCATCGAAACTCCCTTTGTACTTCATTCAGCAAATAAACGCCAGCTTTGTAAGTGGTCTTTCATTTTACTGCCTTGCTTTAGACAAAACATACATAATCACACACACACACACGCGCGATATACACTAACACGCGTGAGACTAGAAGATAGTCATTAGCTTCAGTTTCACCATCAACAAATCCTTATAATACAATCACAGTAAATAATATTCAACAAAACCTATAAAGGAAAGAAAAATTAATAATCAACAAAAATAATAAATGCACTTTAATAAAAAATTTATTACAATTATTTTTGCTATGCTAAAACATTTATATCACGAAAATACATTCTTATTAAAATGTTTATCTAGACCCTAAGGATAGTCTAGATTACAGAATTGCAGGCGTTCAGGTGGAAAATCTCGAGAAGAATCTTTGAATCATTTGCGACGATACTTACAATAGATCCGGACTGCTCGGTAGAGTCCTGGCTCGGGTCACAGACGTGGTAGGGGGCATGCAGCAACCTCCACGGTAACGACTAATCAATAGTAGTACAGTTCTTCTGTTGTCATTGATATCAACTTTTGTGTTACACACAATCTCCCCTGGCAACTGTCCCAACGAAAATTTCATGGAACTACACTAGGAAATGGAAATTACAGTATAAGTAATTATGATCTCAAAGACTTCATTGAGCAAGAATCTTACAATTAGTAAGATTCTGTAGGACCTAAAGACTGCGATGGGCTAGCCATGATGAAAAAATGTTCAGGTATACAATTTAAAGAGCACTTGTGAAGGAGACCAAAACGCATCCTGGGATGGAGTGCCGAGGAAGAAAAATACGGTGCAATTAAAAATTGTTACTCTCCAATGTGAGTAAGCAAATGTATTTTTAAGTCGCTTTGCCGTACATACGAAGTACTACACTTTGAACACGAAAACAGTTTCTCACTGGTGTGAATGAGCATATGCCTTTTTAAGTGAGGTTTCCGAATACACGAATAATTACACTGCGAACATGAAAAGGGTTTTTCCGCCAAGTGTGTAAGCAAATGACTTTTTAAGCTCTTTTTATAATAACACGTATACGAACATTGCGAACACGAAAATGATTTTTCCCCCGAGTGAATAAGCAGATGACTTTTTAATTGACCTTTGTGTTTACACGAATAAGTGCAATGTGAACAAGAAAACGGTTTTTCAGTAGAGTGAGTGAGTATATGGCTTTTTAAATTACTCTTTCTAGAACATGAATAGGTGCACTGTGAACACGAAAACGGTTTTTCCGTCGAATGAGAAAACATATGGTTTTTTAAGTGGACCTTTTGATTGCATGAATAATTGCACTGTGAACACGAAAATGGTTTTATTCCAGAGTGAGTGAGCATATGACTTATTAAGCTGTCTTTATAATTACACGTATAAGAGCAATGTAAACACGAAAATGGTTTTTCTCCCGTGTGAATAAGCATATGGCTTTTTAAATAGCCTTTTCGTGTACACGAATAAGTGCACTGTGAACATGAAAATAGTTTTTCTGCCGTGTGAGTAAGCATATGGCTTCTTAGGCTACCTTTGTAATAACACTTATAAGCGCAATGCGAACATGAAAGTGGTTTGTCTCCCGTATGATTAAGCATATGTATTTTTAAGTGGCCCTTTCGATTACACGAATAAGTGCAATTTGAACACGAAAATGGTTTTTCGACAGAGTGTGTAAGAATATGACTCATTAAATGGCTCTTTCGATTACATGAATAAGTACATTGTGAACACGAAAACGGTTTCTCCCCCGAGTGAGTAAACATATGTATTTTTAAGTGGCTCAGTTGATTACACGAATAAGTGCACTGTGTACACAATATTGATTTTTCACCTGAATGTGTAAGCATATGTCTGTTTAGGTGATCTTTTCGATTACACGAATAAGTGCACTGAGAACACGAAAAGGGTTTACTCCCCAAGTGAGTCAGCACATGTGTTCTTAAACTGCTTCTCTTATTAGACGTATAAGTACACTGTGTACATGAAAACGTTTCATCTCCAGTGAAAGCGAGGTTTTTTGCTTTTCTTTGCTTCGATATTGGCGTCTTTCCGCATGTGGTCGGGAAAAAATGTTGTTTTCTCCTTAGAACTGCAAAGAAAATAAATTTTAAAACATTCTATTGTAAAATAATCGTCTGTGTACAAACATTGAAAAAGCTACTACGCGGAAATGAAAAAGGCGATAAAAATACAACAAAGTCTTAAATCTAAGATGATTCATTAATGAAATGATATTCTCGCCTACGTAAAATGTGCTCTAGAGGTAATAGAATGGATAGGTGGAAGGAGCAAACTTCTTACCTGCGCGCTTGTCGGCCCTCCTGGAGTACTCCGAGCACTCCTGCTTAATGTCGGGTAGCGATATATCTACATCAGTGTAGGGCGCTCCACCGCCTTCCTCTTCATCACCGCTCTGGGCTGGAGACTCCGGCTCGGGCTTCACGGCAGGAGCATTTGGATAAAAAATAAGTGAATCTGGAATTGTTGACACACATTGGATATTGATGCTCACAAATGTCTTTGATTTGCACGTTCTAAATGTTGGAGAGAAATAAATATTCCGATATTAAAACAAGTCCAAAGAAAGACTGCAGTATGTGAGGATAATGCATCTCTGTGAACAATCGCAGAATACGGAATTTGGTTTCGTATCATACTGAGACTTTCACGTTTTTTTGTTTAAAGCACTTGTGGAGTATTCCCTTCAAGAGAATTTTTGTAACGTCACTAACCCAAGCATTAAAAGAAATGCATACTCTGCAACTTTTTCTGCGGGTTATAACTTGCGTTGACAAGTACACGCCGAACTGTGTCTAGCATGGCTCTTCCGGTAATGGCAGGTGTTCTTACTGCCGATTTGGAAGTCTTAGAAACATACGCCCGTCGCTCGCTAAAAAAGGGAAAGGAGGTGAATCACCACGGTACTACCTTATGACAGATATCGTAACCTGGTTAATAGAATGAGAGAAGTCACACTTGAGAGTTGGCAAGAAAGATGAACCAATTCTTCCATTCCTTTCGTGGCAGTAATACTGAAAGCTACATGGAGTCATCTGGTGTTGAATTAATGTAAGATTATGATGACATCGGGCTATGGTCAGTTTTTAAGCAAATTGCATGACTTGGGTCTTACGCGTGAACAAGGTGCGTTTGTGGGCGAGTCAAACAGACACCGGAACATATCGTATGGGAATGCAACATATTAAGGCACGCTCGTGAAAGAATGACTGAAAGATTAGAAAGATCATGTCAACATCCCCTTAGGAATGTTGACCTGTTTCGTAATGAGAGGAACCTTCCGCGTTTTAATTAAGGAGTGGGTATCTCGCTGGGGAATGTTAGAGAGATCGATTCTGGGTATAATTAACTGAATTCTAAGATTATAATCGCTAAACGCTTCCCAAAAATAGAATGCTGAAACAAAAACTATGGCTGCCTGTGAGATGCTGGGCAGAATAACATATCGTCGTCTCATCTCCATTTGAGAAGTGATATTGTTAATAATACCTGGAATGTCTTAAATTTAAAAATGCATTGTCAACTTTGAATTAATATTTACACTTTCTTAAGCTTTCATATTGTTAAAAAAAACCACTTTGACTCATGTCAACGTAATTAGAGTATAAATGTTTATGTAGTACATATGAAAAGAAAATAATTGATGTAATCTTATATATCATTGGATTAAATTAAATCCACAAGTTTACTTTGCTAGCGGAACCGACACGAGAGTTGCACAACTTTCAAAACGGTTCCGGGAAAGGGTGGGTCCTTTTCGCCTTCTGGTTATTTTAACGTGATTTATAACTGATGAACGGAAACATGTGAGAGAGCCAGACATATATTGCCTTGATCTCTCAGTGAGACACCAACATATCGATGCCAAAATATAAAACTAAGAATTTGTTCAACGTACCACAAAGTACCTAAGAATCATAATAGACAACAAACTAAAATGGAAAGAACATATTACTCATCTTACAAACAAAATAGGGAAAACTGCCTACATATTTTTAAGACTCGGAAGCATTGGAAACAAATCTGAAAATAATATATTACGCGTGTACAGTCACATTAATATTACGGTATTATTGGATGGGGAGGAGCGTATAAAACTTCAATATCACAATTAGAAATCACTCAAAAAATGATGATAAATATTATTATATAAAATAATGACTATCCAAATATTCAACTCTTCACAGATTTCAGAGTACCTAAAATAATTGACATATACAAAAAAAAAATCAATTATCCAAATCTTTAAAATAAAAATAAATTTAATATAAAAGCGAATTCCCATCAACAAGATTTAGAGACCGAATTGATATTACAAAACGAAAATATAACGCAACCCAAAATCACTATAGTTATCAAAGGATCAATTTATTTAACAATCTCCCCATCACAATTAGAAAAATTACAGACTAATATAAATTTGTACCTGAAGTCAAAAAATATGTACACAGACTAACTGAAACATAAATTATCTCGTATATACTCCTTCTCTATACACGAGTATAGAGAAGAAATAAATGTTAAATGAAATATATATTTATATATATCCTACTAATTATTTTATAAATGTACCTATTATATCTTCTAATATTAAAATAAATATTAAAAAATTAAATTCACGAAAACACTGGAGCGAGACGAAAGAATGTCTCTGTACTTCAGGATTATACAGGAATATAATAATTGCATTCATTTGTCGTGTTGCTAGAAGAGCATCGCTTCACATGGAACAGTGGAGGCAGTTCGCTCTGTAGAAGCAGACCAGAAGACCATATTGCTTAGACATGAGCATCGTGGTCCTCCGATGCAACTGAGAGACACAGAAAGTATACACAAATATTAAACAAACCAGTTTTGAAAGTGTCTTGCTCGATATCATCATTTTTTAGACGTTCCATCTTTATACCGGGGAGAGTGACATCTACATCGGTACACAGCACTACAATGTCATTGCCCTCATGTTGGCTCTCAGTAGCAGAGGACCCTGGTTCAGACTTGATTACAACATCTAGGTCAGTCAGATCCGTGGCTCTGCTACAGTGGTCGTGTGACATTAGTCTTTTTCCTGAAAAGGCGACAATATTAAGACTAAAGGAAAATCAAGACAACTGCATTTAACGTTGAATTATCGGGTTTATTGTAGTATAACTGCAATGTTTAAACAATTTGTGAAACATCCGAAGACACATCAGGTAAAGTACACAACGAAAACAAATCTTGTAACATCACAATGAACTGTTGCCATTTCGCTGGATTTCTGATCTGCACGCAATGGCTTCTCACTACCACGCGCTTCTTAAGCAGCACCGAACGCCCTCTCCGCGTCATAATCTTAGACTTTAACTTCACGTGAATTTACCATAATTTTTTTAGTATAAATTAGGTGTACACCGTAAAACGCTTTGAATAAAAGTGTGATATACTGAGTAAGCCCCTTCTGGTATTGTCTAATTCTTGCCTTCGCTGAACTGCCTAGAACTCGATCTAAATTATATGAAGCTCATCCATCTATCAGTGCAAGTAAATTGAATTTTGTACGATTTATTAGTATTCAGATCATATCATATCAGATTTTTTGTGTCGTCCATTCTTTGTCATATGCCTCATTGTGATAAGTATATTAATTAGGGAAGGAATACTTTTTTACCGGTGTCCATGCGCTGGTCAACTTCCATCTTGAAACGTGATGCACGGATATCGCTTCCTGCGTCGTCGACCTCGGCAGCAGTCCTGGGTTCAGGCTTAACGGTAGGAGTGTTGAGGATGGACTAGTCCATGTTCAGATATTAAGTTCGCTTAACGCATTCATTTTGTTTGGACTCCCAGTTTAGCGGATTCTTGAAATAATGTCATTTTCATGTAATCAGAACCGACGTGTTACCATTTGAAGAAGCTAACCATTAAAAATATACTACACAAGATGGTCGCCGTTGCTAAAACATGGTGTAGAGTAAAAGCAACTACAATGACATCCGTTATATATCTGCCAGAAACAACAAATACAATCGTTTATTTCCAATCATTGTTGGCAAGTGGTTGCCATAATCGGATTATCGCGAATTCTTATAAAGCAGGACACATATTTAATTAAAAGGGGCTTTAATTGACAATTAAATTGTTCTGTATAAATGGGTGCCTTGATTTCAAACGTGAATAAAATTGAATCGGTCCCAAATACTTTAATACGCTTTGATGTTTCGAAATTTAGCAAGGCTGCACGTCAGGTGGATAATACCATAGACAACAATGATCATAGACAAGATTTCAGTATTATAAATCACTCCATACACGGAAAAATATAAATATAAGATTGAATGAAATAATGCGAAAGCGTTAACCAACAGTAATATCTAAAGTTTGATATGTTGCGTCTTCTTCACCGCTTCAATGTAGTATCGAGGCCACTGTGAACCTCAATTATATGATACAAGCCTTGCAATGCGCCTCCACAGGTCTCGGTCATGGGTCGCTCCAATGAAGACACTGGACTCATAAATTATAATTGTTTGGGACATATATTTGTGCTTGAGCGAGGATCATGTACTGTGCCTTCCACCTCCCCCCCTTTCCACACCAACCGCCGAGTCAGTCGATCGGCGACCCTGAACCGGTACGGTTACAAAAAGATTTCGCAGTATAACAAAAAATGTCTACGTGACCATATTGTGCAATCTGAAGGAGTCAAGACCCTGACCAGGAGATAGTGTCCAAAAACCTACAGTTACAGTTCACCTTGGAGGTGCCAGGAGAACGGGATTGTGGTGAGTGGAACATACTTCCGAATCATGTTTCTTCCGGCATCTATGCCATTACGCAACAATAATAAAACATAAAATTCAATATTGTTTATTGTATCTTAATTATATTTAAGATAAAAAATACGAGTCATGCAAGTTGAAATTGTAAAGCTCGTTCTACGTTGTGATCATTTATTATAAAATGATTTCCAAGTTTATTAGTCAGTTGCAGGCCTTCAAGGATTGAACCCGCTGTTATTGGGCCTCTTTCGGCATCGTCACACTTTTCTCAGGGTTGGTATGCTCCTCTAAATGATTTTGGAGTATATTTTCCACGTAATCACTTCAAAGTCTTCTCGACCAATTGCATGCGCCACGGTTGTATTATTTGAATACAGTTCAGCTATGTTTCGGCTGATATGGTCAGTTATAACACATTCTGGCCAAACTGGCCGCCCCACTTTATCTTAGCTACCTTCTCAGTACTCACACACAAGGGATAAGTAAGTAAGTGTAGAAGAATAGTCCAGTGTAATACTATTATAATAATTATGTTGACCTTGCAACTTGCGCGCTCGTGTACATTGTTTTAAGTATTCAGTCCGTTTTAACCTTTACCATACCATGATTTAAAATACCCGAACGCAGCCATGCTGTCAACTCGTGTTACCGTAAACAACAGTTAGAAAAAATGTTTTTATTAGCTTAAATGGTTTTAATGGCACGAATTTACTCTAAATATTGAGCATTCAATTTTGAAAAAATGAATAATAACATAATTTAGAGCATTCATTAAGTCGTATACAATGTGTCCTTCCTTCGTATCTCTCTTCATTTGATTAGTGAGAAAGAAACAATTATATCTCTGTCTTTCATATCATAAATAGTATTTTTACCAACGGATTGAATGTAAAAAATAATTGTTTTTGTACGATTCCTTTTTCAAAATTGGTTTTTCATTAGTCATTAGTCAAAATATGAATTTTATGTTTCATGTATTTACCGAAATATTATAGGTTTAATTATGATGGTAGACTTGTGCTACTGCATGGTTTGGGAAGGGTTAAGTCCGGCTTCATGAAACAATAATGAAGTTTCTTCCTGACAAAAGCTTGCGGCAGGCTGCCAAGTTTATCCCCGAATGTGTGCCTTCAGTTCGGTTAGTTTCTCGAAAAAGAGCCGAGTTGTAACTGTCTAAGAATTGTCGTTCACACATCAATTATATCACTCATATTGATACCATAATCTAGAGTCAATTGTAAGCTTAAGTCATAATCTAGTCAAGTTATGCAAGTCACGACCAGTGTATAAAATGTATGGTTTAGATTGATCATTATATAAATGAAGAAATCGGTTGACCCAGACGGACCAGACACAGAAATGATTATTTGATTCCATTATTTAGAATATATTTACGGTTGAGATAACATCAGGAATGTGCATACCTTGGGTCTTGTCGTCAAGTTTATCGAAGTCTCCTGGTTGTACACAAATAAGATTACGGGTACTTGGTAAAATTAAATTAAATAAATTACCAAGTATTAGAGTATATTTATTTATTTATTTACACCCAATCCCGAATCGTTTCGATTCGTCATAATTATATATGTAGCGGTCGAAATTCGAATCCACCGCCATCTCAGTCGGCATCGACGCTAGCGACACCGTTGCCGGCTGCTGCTACAAGTCTGGCTCAATTCACCGCCAGGCAGTCTCCCCAGTGCCAGCGTTTCACAATGGCTGTCTTGCCGGCTCGCCTTCGCCGAGCAAGACCGCTAATTCATTTCATTTCATCATTTCCTACATCTTCATTCACTGTATTCATTTCTATGTGTCTTCATTGTTTTTATCATTTGTCATAATAATAAACCTCAACACGCACCAATCACATTTATTTCATTTAACCACCGTCCTAACCCCCAAACATATGTTTTTATTTATTTTATTACATTCAGTCATATCATCATAACACCATCATAGGTTGACTCCGGTATCGTAGTACCAGAACCATACCTGTACAATATGAAAGACTTGTTGTCACATTAATCTCAAAAGGCAGCCAGAAAGAAGCTATAGAAATCATACACCCCCCAAAAGGGGATGGTAGACGTCACATTTATGTGAGCATCACAGTATAGTAAGATACACTTCGGGAGATGTCCACTGTCGGCCGATCTACGATGCTATCGGGCCCGCCTCTGTAAGTGCTCGCTCGCGACCTGCTGCCAGAGCAGTTCAATTTAATAATTTAAAAAAAAAACAACACTCAACAGTGTATATTCTCGGAACAATTGGAAATAGAACGAGGAGTTAATAATTATAACAAAATAGCTTCCTCCAGGCATGTATGCACCTGTGGCGTACACAGAATAAAATAAAATAAATTAACTTGGATATGTCAAGTTCACCAAATTCTGCGTCTAATTCGTAGATATAGCGAATACTACACACGATTACTTCACTTTGACACCAAATATCCTTGCTAACTAAGACTTTCACTAATGATGAATATTCACATTTCAAGACTGTATTTCCGTGTTGTAATGTTTTTCATCGGCTAGTTTTTGTCAATCCTCATACGATTTTGTAGACTTGACTTGTAGATAAACGCAGTACAGAGAAGCGTGCAGATATCAGAACACATTCAGCACGTACTTGGTCAACGTATAAAAACTTTGGATATTGTTATACGACAGATCTAAAGAAAGAGAAGTGACTACAAAAATATTTACTGCGCCTTATATAGGCAAATTTACAGCGTACGTGCTAATTACTCTCATGAGGCGGACATCAATAAAGGACGTTGCATATACTAAATAAAACCAGGTGTTCTTTAAACGTGCGAATTCGGGCGCAAATACATAGAAATTGCTCCTCCTACTTCGGCAGTTGGAGCAGAAAACACAATATGTATTCTGTACATGGATGAATGAACTCTTGGACAACACTCAAACACGTTCATAACACCAAGCTTTAAGATATGATACTTTTGTTGAACTGTATTGATTTTTTTTCCACCGATTTAAGAGTGAAAAAATTCAATAATAAATTCATATAATACACTTTAACACAATGTATATTTTTTAATATGACTAATGCTGCTATGCTAAGATATTTACATCACAAAACACAATATTCAATCTTATTAGACCAATATTGATATACGAAGCAGAAATCTAGACTCGTAAGCACTGCCGACATGAAAATTGTAGATGTCTTTGGTTCCATTTGCGAACACACTTAAAATTAAAGACAGCTCCAACACGCAAGTCCTGGCTGGGATCCCAAGCGTACTAGGGACACATGTAGCAGCCACCACAGACACAAGCAGTCAATGGAGCAGTTATTCCATTATCATTGATCTGTATCATTATCACGCCAGGTCAGTTTAAATGAAACGATTACAAGTACGGTACAAGCTACTTTTTCACAGAAGATATAAATCCCAGAGGAGTTAATTTTAGTTCGAAGTCAACACATTACTAACAAACTCTGTTTACCTTCATTTATATGTTACTTGCGAGTGACTTTACCCCAATCTAAGGGTTGATTTATAAAATCCGTTATTATTTAATGAACCTTTTTTTTCAAATCTCTACGACCTGCGAAAGTTAAGAATAGAGTATGATTTTGATGTAAAGACTTAAACTGCCTTTTTAATAAGATGTGTAAATAAACACACTTTGAACCTAAGAATGGTTACTGTCCAGTATGAGTAAGCAAGTGTTGTTTTAAATCACTTTGCCGCACACACGATGTGTTGCATGTTGAACACGAAAATAGTTTTTCACTAGTGTGGGTAAGCATATGCCTTTTTAAGTGGGGTTTCTGAATACATGAATAATTACACTGTGAACACGAAAACGGTTTCTCCCCCGAGTGATTAAACATATGTATTTTTAAGTGGCTCCTTCGTTTACACGAATAATTGCACTGTGAACAGGAAAACGGTTTTCCTCCCGAGTGACTAAGCATATGTTTCTTTAAGTCGCTCTTTAGATTACACGAATGAGTGCACTGCGAACACGAAAACGATTTTTCCCCAGAATGAGTAAGCATATGTCTTTTTAGGTTAGTTTTATAATTACACTTATAGGAGCACTGCGAACATGAAAACGATTTTTGTCCTGTATGAGCAAGCATATGAGTTTGCAGGTGGTGCTTTCGGTTACACGAAAAAGTGCATTGTGAACACGAAAACGGTTTTTTCCCCGAATGAGTGAGCGTATGTCGTTTCAAGTTGTTCTTTCGATAACATGAATATGTACAATGTGAACACGAAAACAGTTTCCCCCCAGTATGAGAAAGAATATGCCTTCTTAAAAAGCCTTTTTTATTAGTAGTATAACTACACTGCGAACACGAAAACGGTTCACCGACTGCAGTGTAATTATGTGTATGGCTACTTGTTTCGTTTTGCTTCAAGTCGGGCTTCCTTTCGTGGGTATTAGGAACACAATGTCGTACGTTCGTGAGATCTGCAATGAAAATAAATTATTTACATTACTATGTTAAATTATTACAAAATTATTTTGTCTGTTTACACGTTTAAGTTTGCTCGCATTAAGAAATACTTTCAAACAAACGACTACTTAAGGTGGCCCTTGTCAGAAGACTGCGAGGAAGAAAGAGACGGAAAACCTCCTGCAGGAATTCCTACTGATGGCGACAGTACACATCTACAGATAACAAAAACTGTGAAGATTATACCACGTGGAAACGAAGAAGGCGGTCAAAATGCAGTCTCAGATCTATGATAAACTATGAAACTATAAAAAATAGAGGAGTATAATAAAGAGGGGAGGAGCTCACGAAGATCACGAACCCTAGTCACGAGGCATCTGTTCAATATATCCGATATGTTGATCGTGGTAAGGTATTTCAGAAGGGTAAGAAGACGCCTAAACACTCACACCCACCGCCTGATGAATAACAAACATACATATTTCATTTTTTAGGAGAACACATTATTATTGTGAAGTTGTAATTATTCAGAACAGACGGTCTGTGATATTTTAAATATGAATTAAATATATTAATTATAAAGATATACATATAAAATCAATTTTATCGAAAAATATTGTAGATGGAATGATGGAACGATTAAATGTATTAATATCAAAAAGGTAACATATAGGGTCGAAAATTGTCGCTAAAAATAATGTCGCTGTAGCTTAGTTGGATAAAGCACCTTCCCCGGTTAGGAAAGAGATCCAGGTTCGAATCCCGGTGGCGCAACAACAATATTTTTCGATAAAATTGATTTTATATGTATATCTTTATAATTAATATAATTAATTCATATTTAATACATATTTCACATAATGCAAACGGAAACCCTCCTGCAGGCAAGCCCTAGTGACGGCGATGGTAGACATCTACAGATAACTAAAACACTGAAGATATTGCCACGCGGACAAAAAAAGGCGGTCTTAGTAACAAGACGTAACAGGATGTATAGGGGCAACCTTCTTACCGGCGCGCTGGTCGGCCCTCCTGGAGTACTCCGAGCACTCCTGCTTAATGTCGGGCAGCGATATATCTACATCAGTGTAGGGCGCTGCACCGCCTTCCCCTTCATAGTCGCTCTGCGCTGGAGACCCTGGCTCAGGCTTCACGGCAGGAGCATCTAGATAAGACATATATCACAAACATATATTTGATACTTTTTTTCTTTTAATAGAGTTGCGTACGCAAAATACTTGTTATATTAATATTATTTTTACCTTTATCAAAATAAGCAAAACGCCTGTGTTATGAAAATAGTATTATCTCGCTGGCCACCTGAAATGAGGCTCGAACCCACACCCAATGACTCACTGGGTGAGTGCGTTAATCACAGGAGGAACGAGCACATATGCCGCTTGCAAATGTCTAGATTTATACAACTGTTTATTTTGTAAATGCTTGAAAAGAATTAGAATTTAATCAAAGAATGCCTGTGAGTGCAGTATATGGGGATAGAGCATTAAAACAAATTAAAGAAAGAAAAACCTTAGATACGTGCTGTTGGCATCGTTAGTGTACCATGCGAAACAAACCACTCCGTACATATTGCTAAAATAAATGGAGAAATCAGAAAACCTAGGATCTTCAATAAAGTTGACATACCGAGATGTGACGGGAGTCTCGCTACACAGGGAACAGGGGAGACAGTTCAGAAATTCTAATACAAACCAGTTTTAGAAGTGTTTTGATTGACATCACCATGCTTCGGACGTTCCATCTTTATATTAGAAAACGTTACATCTACATCAGTACACAGCACTCCAATGCCTTTTACTTCATCTTGGCTCTCGGTAGCAGAGGATCCCGGTTCAGACTTGATGGCAGAAACACCCAGGTCAGCTGAATCCATGACACAGCTGTAGCGGTTGTACTACGACGAGTTTTGTTCTGTAAAAACTGAAAGTTCACGACTAAAGGAATTTCAAGATATATTGATAGAATTGTGATAACTTGACTAGCCTAACGAAATGTGACAAATAAAATAAATCTTGTTAACGGAAGTGACGTCACAATGGATCGTTGCCATTTCGGCCGATGTCTGACCTGCACGATAATCTAGATAATTGTGCGGATCTGTGACGGTTTTAGGTAGTCAGTTTGAATTACTCGAACCAGGTCAAAATCTCAACATGGTATCGAGATATATCTCGACTGAATCTATGAGATATCTCATCGCGCTGACGCACAAATAATAATGATCTCGTCAAACGTCGACAACACTTTAATATTTTGTAAAGAATTTACAAATTTAAAGATCAGCTTACCGCTGCACGACGCGACGAGATGTACCTACAACGAGAAATCCACGTCAGATGGGAAACGCTACAGACAATAATGATCATAGACAAGATGTCAGTAATATAAATCATACCATACATGAAGAAACATAAAATAATACCATATGTTATATGATAAGTGGAATCGTAAACTTACGGAATCTGTATATTATACCTGCGTCATTGATTTAATGTAGTAGTGTAGTAGTGTCACAATGTGGCTCAGATGACACACAAGTCTAGCTCTACAAGTTTCGGTAGTAGCTAACTCTAACGAAGACATACCGAAATAATACTATTTATCTAGTAATTATGTTTGTAGACCATTCAACTCACAGGGTCGTTTACTACTATTTATATATACTATTTAATATTTTGATTTTATATAACTTTTATCTTCACCAGAATTATTTTTAATGCCTGTATA
This sequence comes from Eubasilissa splendida, assembly GCA_031772225.1. NCBI lineage: Eukaryota > Metazoa > Arthropoda > Insecta > Trichoptera > Phryganeidae > Eubasilissa > Eubasilissa splendida. The sequence continues at coordinate 2,096,127 of CM062872.1, read as the reverse complement.
TTGTACTTTAATGTCAACTAGAATTATCTAACAGAGTCTTCGAAGATCTGTTGATAATCTATATATCTGAAAACTCAAACAGTGACTTTGAAGTGTGTGTCAAGTTCATCGCGTGAATATATCGTGTACCGTACGAAAGCATATACTTGATCTGTATGCAAATCGTCACACCTTATTGCCTAGATCAGAGGTTCCCAAACTTTTTTGTGTCGTAGACCCCTTGCCATGTTTTTCGGTTTTTGGTAGACCCCCACTACTTACCTGATATTGATTTTTTGTAAATTTCTAATTGTAGTGAAGTTAAGTGTTAAAAACTTAAACTACAAAGCGAATGCCTACATCCTACAACTTACACAATTTTATAAACATATATAATAAATTTTTTACTTCATAGGTACTTTTATAAATAATGTATATGTCTTTATATTATAAGATTATAATGTAAGTAAATAGGTACTATCAGTGTATGTTGAGATCCACTATCGTGGACTCCCATTTTCATTTCATGGACCCCCAAATTTTTTTTTCGCTGCAGACCCCTTGCAGGTTATCATAGACCCCTGGGGGTCGTGTTTGTTTATGAAAGTACGTTGGCATATTCATTGAAAGGATATGTATGCGTTGAGTTATTTCAAGAAATAGCGCAACCAAAATCTATAGTAAGGACTGGAATTACAGTGTCGAGTCGAATAGATCAGCCAGCGCGTCGTCATATGAAACAGCTGTTGAACAGTTTTCGAAACCAATGACTCGAAGATATAAGAAAATTTATCGAGAGTAATTTAATTACCTGAAACGGATAAAGTATTTAATTATGTTTAATACATTTACGAGACATGATATTTAAATAACTCTGTAATGAAGGCCGTAGAAATAAACAATAAGCACAGATACTAAGTCTCTGATGCTCACTATCACAATGTTAATTATTACGTTCTTGCGTAATAAGTCTTAGTTGTATATCTCATAGAAACTCATGAAAAACTCTTATGTGACAATTATATCTTTATTACATGAATCATTCAATTAAGGTACAAGGTTTATAACTAGTCTCGGAGCCAAACGGTGACGCAAAAAAGACCGCGCCTCGCGCGCGTCACCCTTTTTATCGCCGCTCACACACATATATTCATCCCGCCCCGGCGGTGTGGCGCTCTGACGCACACACATATATATGATCTCAAGGACATCACATTAATTATGAAGGAATACACGGTGATCCTACTTAACCTTCACGGTTTATGCGTACACCCTTACCGAAAAGGATTCGACGGCAAGAACGATGAAACTTCCAGTTTCCGGCGGTCTGCCCAAGTGCTCTGTGGGAATAAATATGATATAGCTGTAGGTAGCGTCTCGTCGCTGATACGGCCCATGACTCATGTAGTTAGAACCTCCCGTAAGATCGGCGCAACTTTTTAAGTATCAACCCGGTTATATCCAGTTTACTGGGTCTGCTAAGAATAACTCAGGCGGATGAAGAGATAAAGACTGCCGAGAATGCTTCTGTCGGATAAACCTGTTAGAAATTCTCGGAGTACAGCTGGTGTATTATTGTGGTGGAGATGAACAGGCGCTATCAAATATAAACCAAAATGAAGGTAAACGTTAACAAATGCTGGCAGGTCTGGCTTAGTGTCAAATGGTGTGCACAACAATGCAGTTCATAGAACGGCGTCAAGTTCAAAATAATAATTTGATTATGATGAGATTTGGCAACGTCGCTCTTAAAAGTATTATCACAGAATTTTCGTTCACGAATCAATCGTGTGAGTGTTATAACTTAGAGTTAACTTTATTTTAATTTAATAATCTAGTTGACTCCATAATTAACAATATAAACAATTGGCAAATTTATACACAACACATACAAAATAGAACTTAAAATATTAAACAAGTCTTGCAATAAATAAATAAATAAAAAAAATATTTTTTTATAAAAAAACCTTTTTAATGATATTCCATTAAGAACTTTCTCATCTCTAGCGGAAACGCCACATTCCATTTTAATGTTGGCGCCAAGTTACTTTTATTTACTAAGATGCTTCTTATATTCAAACACTAGTAGTGAATTTTTATCAATCTTACATAGTAGACAGTTTTACATACAGAACAAAAACTGTATTTCATTATCTTTGTCTTGTTTATCGGTGCTGGTTATGGACAATCTGCATGATTTTGTAGACTCATCTGATAATAAACACAGTAGAGAGACATGTGTAGGTTATATATCAAAAGATACAGGATGAATTCGGTTAATGAATAAGAACTCAGGTTGTTATAATTTGTCATAATTATCAAAGAGAACCTTATATAGGCACATTTACATTTAAATTTTCCCTAGACTATGTACGAATATGGCATTTTAAAAGACACTTTCAATTACACAAATTAACGCCTCAATGAGTAAGCATATGTCGTTTTAAATAAAAATTTCAATGAAACGAATAATTACACTGTTAACATGAAAACGGTTTTCAAACCGAGTGACTGAGCGCATGTATTTTCAACTGGCCCTTTCGTTTACATGAATAAGTGCACAGCGAACAAGAAAATAACTTTTCTACAGCGTGAGTGAGCATATGGCTTCGCAAGCTGCCCTTGCAATAACAAGTATACACGCACTGAGAACACGAAAACGGTTTTTCTCCCGAGTGAATGAACATATGTGTTTTTAAGTTACCCTTTCGATTGCACGAAAATGCGCATTGCGAACAATAAAACAATTTTTCCCCCGAGTGAGTAAGCATATGAATTTTTAAGTAATTTTTTCGATTACACGAATAACTACACCGTGAACACGAGAACAATTTTTCCGTTATGTGGGTTAGCATGTGTTGCTTTAACTGACTCTTTTGATTACACGAATATTCGCACTGCGAACACGAAAACGGTTTTTCACCAGAGTGAGTAAGCATATGTCTTTTTAAGTGTATTTTTTGATTACAAGAATAAGTGCACTGTGGACATAAAATCGATTTTTCTCCAGAATGAGTAAGCATATGTCTTTTTAGGTGGTCCGTTCGGTTATACGAATATGCGCACTGCGAACAGGAAAACAGTTTTTTCCCCAAGTGACTAAGCATGTGTACTTTTAAGTGGTCTTTTCGATTACACGAATAACTGCACTGCGGACAAGAAAACAGTTTTTCCGTCGAATGGGTGAGCATATGAATTTTTAGGTTAGCATTTAGATTACACGAATATGAGCATTGTGAACAGGAAAACGGTTTTTCACCCGAGTGAGTTAGCAAATGTTGTTTTAAGTGGCTCTTTAGATTACACGAATAGGCGCACTGTGGACAAAACATCGATTTACATCCTGAATGAGTAAGGTAATGATTTTTTAAATTGTTTTTCTTATTACTCGTATAAGAACACTGCGAACATGAATACAATTCGTCTTCAGTGAAAGCGAGGCTTTTTGCTTTTTCTCGCTTTGATTCTGGCTTCCTTCCACGGGAAGTCTGGAGAAAATTTTGTGATCCCGAAAGACCTGCAATGAAAATAAATTATTTACTTTATATTGTAATATTACTGTTTGTATATAAACTTTGAAGATGTTGTGAAAGATTGAATGATGAAGCAATATTCTCACCTACATAAAATGTATTCTAGAAATATTTGTATTAGACGGTAGAGAGGATGGAGTAAACTTCTTACCGATGCGCTGGTCGGCTCTGTTGGAATACTCCGAGCACTCCCGCTTAATGTCGGGGAGTAATATATCTACATTAGTGTAGAGCTCAACACCGCATTCTCCTTCATCGTCGCTCTGGTCTGACCCTGGCTCAGGCTCGAAGGCAAGAGCATCTGGATAACAAAGATGGTAAATACATGTTAAATGTTTACACTAGCTTTGCACTTTTTAAATGTGAGAAAGAGAAAATGATCCGAAATTACTCATATAAAAGACCTGGAACGACTTTTAGTTCAATATGTTGGGATAGACCATCTCCGTGAACGATGGCATGTGGCACGATACGTTCTAGAAGTGCATGCACTGGTTTGGTCGCATCCCATTCCAAAACCTTCACGTCTTCAATGCACAGTATTGCCTTCCAGAGCACCTTCGAAACAGCAATTAAATAAAGATCTACTTTGCAGTTTGTGAAAAACGAAAACAAACCGTGTTTGATAACTGACTAACCGAAGCACGTGAATCAGCCAAGCTTATAGGATTGGTCTACATTGTCGTGATCGCTCGGAGTGACACAAAAATATCGATATCGAATTTGAAACTCAGAAATAGTTTAACGTAATCGTATTTGTTAGATTAAGTTCATTATTTCAGACTAACCTACTTGCTCGCCAACTTGCGCGGCGCATTTCAGTGTTAATTTGATCGCTTTACTGAAAACATCTAAAACTGCCGTCTTTTCGATTACGCGCCGGTTAACTTACCTACCTCGAGAAATCTACGCTAAATGATAGACGGTACATTTCTGCAATTCGAATGCGTTAAAAGTGAGCATCTTCCAGTATCGTCGAAGGATTACATGACATATTGTGTAGAGAGAGAGAGGCGGGGCTCAGTAGTGAGTGGATCACGCAGGGGTCACCAGTTTGGAGATTGTATTGATTGTACTCGAATGGAGCGACTAATGCGGGCGGTGAGTCCGAGAGCGCTCAAAGATTCTCACGCTTGAATATGAATGTCTCAGTGTATATTATTGTTATGGAGCATGCTTGTGAAAATAGGTGTTGGTGTTGCGGCCAAAAATCAGGTTGAGTAAATAAAACAGGATTTACAATCAATGATGCACAAATGAACGTACACTGTTTGAAGGTTATTTTGCAAGTTAGATTTCGTGACTAGCGATGCTCACTGGAGGTGGTTCCGAGATATGCGTCCGAGAAGACGGCCAGGGTTAAAGTGTTCGCTTCAGCTGGCTTCACGGACCGGTTGCGTTGCGATGTATTGCTGTCTACGTTTTAGGCGGTACTAAACCCCGTGGAACTCCGGATGGGACATTATGAAATCTATCTTGAAATCTTGCTCAAACATGAGCGTCGTAGTCCTCGGTCCAACTGAGAGTGAGAGAGTCTATACAAATCTTATACAAACCAGTTTTAGAAGTGTCTTGCTCGATATCATCATGCATCAGACGTTCGATCTTTACAACGGGGAGTGCGACATCTAAATCAGAAATACTTTTTCCTCCATATTGGCTCTCGATAGCAAGGGATTCTGGCTCAGACTTGATGGGAACATCTAGGTCAGCTAGATCTGTGGTTCTGCTAAAGTGGTCGTGTGACGTTAGTTTTTTTCCTGAAAGAACTCAAAATGTACAATTAAAAGAATTTCGAGAGAACATTTCACCGCATTTTACATTCGGGCTTATTATAGTGTGTGTGTGCGTCAAGAACTTGAGTACCACGGCGAGCGTTAAAAGTAACACAAGAATCACAAACTTTTTGATTTGAAACATGACACAGCAGGTAAAGTATATCAACGAAATCCGGAAAATGAAACAAATTTTTTGACTTCCCTGTGCCGCTTTGTCTTTTCGTTGGATATCTGACCGGCACGCAGTGCCTTGTCACTAGCCGACCGGCACGCAATCAGGCCTATTCTCAAAATTGCAATATTGAAATGAAGGTGATTGTTACACCAACCCTCAAAAATAGTGTTATATTTGAATGAGAGAGAGGGAGAGAGAGTGAGGGAGTGAGGGAGATAAACGTACCATAATCTGTCAAAACTATCTGCCTATTTTTGAGGGTTGGTGTAACAATCACCTTCATTTCAATATTGCAATTTTGAGAATAGGCCTGAGTGTCTTGTCACTAGCCGACCGGCACGCAGTGTCTTGTCACTGGCCGACCGATCAGCACACACTTCTCCAGCAGCACCCAGCGCCCGTTCCGCGTCGTAATCTTAGATTTCAACTTCATATTTTGTTAAATGAATGTTGAATCAATTAATTAGTAAATTAATACTTTCTTACCGGTATCCATGTGCTGGTCAACTTCAATCTTGACATGGAAACGTGATGCACGGATATCGCTTCCTGCGTCGCCGTCCTCGGCAGCAGTCCTGGGTTCAGACTTGACATCAGAAGTCCTAAGGATGGAGTAGTCCATGTTCTGGTATTGTTAAACTCGCTTAACACAACACACGAAAAGAGGCTTTATTCATTTGTTTTGTTTTGACTCCATCTTGTACCATGTTGCTAAAAGAATTGACTTGTCAGATGACATAAGATTAGTATTCAAAATGTACTCCACAAGATGGTCGCCGTTGCTAAAACATGTCGTAGAGTTGAAGCAATGACAATGACATTTGGTTATATATCTGAAAAGAAAAACAATGACGTCAGTTATATATCTGCCAGTAACGACAAATACATTATTTTATAAGGAGAACACATTCTTATTGTGAAGTTGTAATTATTCAGAACAGACGGTCTGTGATATAATAAGTTAGATGGCTCTTTCAAATAATGGAACGATTAAATGTATTAATATCAAAAAGGTTCAACACATAGGTTCGAAAATTTGTCGCTAAAAATATTGACGCTGTAGCATAGTTGGATAATGCACCTTCCCCGTTTAGGAAAGAGATCCAGGTGTTCGAATCCCGGTGGCGCAACAATTTCGATAAAATTGATTTTGTATGTATATCTTTCTAATTAATATATTTAATTCATATTTACATTATCACTCAGACTTTACTCAAGTGGATGTCAAAATCGGAATAGCGCCAATTCTTACATCATTTATTTATCAAAGCTGCACAATAGCGCAGATATTTAATTAAAAAGGCTATATAGCTATACTCACTTTATGTCTCCGTATAATAGGGTGCCCTGATTTCAAACGTGAAAATATTGAATGGGTTGCAAAAATAATAAATTGACATTCGACATATGGATAACTGGTAACTGGAAGGCGTATTTACTAATAGAATTGGTTGCCCTAATTCAAAAAAAACTAAAAATTACTCTTACGTCGCAAATAGTGTAATTGCACTTCAAACATTGTAACACTTTATACAGAACGGTACTATCGACGTACCCTGCCCGATGCGACTAGATGTATGGCGAGAAGCTCTTCCAAATTCACGCAGATGGAAAACACCACAGACAACAATGATCATAGATATCTTATCAGGTGTATAAAACGTTCCATACATGAAGAAATATAATTATAAATCAATGATTGTGTGAAATATATGCGGAAGCGTAATATAATGTCGGTATTTAAAATTTTGATATATTATGCCTTCCATATTGCTTCAGCCAGATGATACTAGTATCTTGTCTCTGAAGGAGTCCGATGCAAAGCATTCATACATTTTTGCGGACTGTAAATTATGTCATAATTACAAAATTCACTTAAAAATGCTCCTGAGCATAACAATTATAGCACTGAAAATTATAAACAGAAAATCATCTCGTGTCTCCGGATGAACTTCATTTGTCACGAGTCTCGTGGTCGCTGAGAGATAAGAGTTCATGGACTGCGCTGGTCCAGGGCCCCAAACAAGCCCGAGCCTGGATGTCTAGCCGCGAGCGACATATCAACTATTGTGAAAAAATGCTAAAAATGAGAAAAAATATTGTTCATGGATGACAACATAAAGACGCACAAGATACGTTTGACTCGACCAGTGCACGTTCTGCCATTGATATGACAATCAGCATCCGACACCTCTCCGTACGTACACAAATACGTTTTGATAAATTCACGTCAGGTTCTTCGAGAAAATATTGTAATTATTTTATCAAATATGTAGCGATCGTAATTCAAATCTACCGCCATCTCAGTCGACAGCGCTGCCGGCTGCTGCCACAAGTCTGGCTCAATTCACCGCCAGGCAGTCTTGCCGGCTCGCGCTTGCCGAGCAAGACTGCCAATTCATTTCATTTCACGCACGCACGCACCTTCTACATCACATCGTTCATTTATTCATTTCTATCTGTTTTCATTGTCATAATAAACCTCAACACACATCAATAAAAGGTAAAATGATGAAAATAGGCGTAACTTACCTGTCTCCTGGAACGGGGCTCAAACCCTCAACCACTGGATCACTAGGCGAGAGACTGTCTGAACTTTGTAACATTGAATGAACAAGACTAAAGAATGACTGTAAATGCAGTATGTAGGAATAGAGCATTTCTGTGAATTGTGAATGATGTAAAGGTCTTAGTTATTAATCATCATAATTTAACTTCACTTACCAATGTTAATAAAGTTAATACTAACTTCCTTGTAGTGATGCCAATGGAGCCCGACCATATCATTAATTGACATACTAAATGTTGGTTATTTATCTTAATTAACTAAATATTTATTACTACCACTATCTTTTCATATATATACGGAACAAATCAGAACTCGCCACATTGTATCTATACGTGTAACAACTATTATTCTGACTCCATACGTACATTAATTAGATCATAAATAATTCGTTGCAGAAGTCTATTGTGATGATAGTGTTCTTGTCATCCACAACCACAACCCCACCGTTATCATCCTGATTGCCCAAGTCTTGGACGCCAGTTGGATATCCTAGCATCCAAGCTTGTGGGTCACAACAATGATAGAAACGCGTACCATGGACTGCAAAACAAACGAATTTCTCAATTCTTCAGTATCTCTGTACAGAAAAAAAATTATTCCATATTTTAGACTAAGTTAGATGAGATGGTGATCAACGGGTACCCATCTAGGTGGACGACCTAGATATGACCGAAAATCGCCACACAGGGAACAGTGGAGACGGTTCATCCTGTAGAAACAGGTCTGAGGCGTCTGGTCCAACTGAGAGTGTGAGACTCTACAAAAATGTTATACAAACCAGTTTTAGAAGTGTCTTGCTCAACATCATCATGATTTAGACGTTCCATCTTTATATTGCGGGGTGTTGCATCAAATCAACTATCCGCAATACCGTCAAGCGTACATGGCCTTCGAATTATACTGCTGGGGAAGGATGTTATGAAGCTTTAAACCGGGACAATTATCGCTTCGCATTTGGTTCTCACAGCATCAAATTTCGGTTCAAAGAATTTTAAGATCATTTTGGACGTAGAAGTTTTGAAGCTCATGTCAAGCATAACAGTGTGAAAAGCAAATGTGACAAACTCAATCATCCTTGGATAGATATAAATGAAACAATGTTACAAAGATATTATTTTTCACTAAACGACCATAATAAAGCCGTAAAGCCGAAGCCGGCATCCAGAAAGTCACGGATGTAGAAGGGATACGTAATATGATTATGGATTCTCATCCACTAGCAACCGCAGCCTGGATTTTCGATTTTAACTATCTCTAACAAACTGTTTTAATTTCATTATTAATATAATCGGCGTTAACTTTGTAGAGTTTCATCATAATGGATGGATATAAATGAAACAACGTTATAACTCTACTTGAGTTTATTAGCACTACTCGAGTTTCACGAGAAACACTAAATCTCATCAACAGTTGAAGTATTAAACGAGGACTTTACATATTTCGTCCAACGACGAACAGGACATACATCTCTTTAGTTATTTTAGTTACGCACGTTGCTTCTCCTACAGCATATACAAGTAATGTCTCTGCAAATGTTTTCGTAAATTACCTTTATCATTACACATATAATTACACTGTGCACATGAAAACGGTTTATTCCCAGTGTGCGTACGCAAATGAATTATTAATCTGCCTTTCTGGTTACACGAATAATTGCACTGCGAACAGGAAAACAGTTTTTTCTCCGAGTGGGTAAGCATATGATGTTTCAAGTAGAACTTTAGATTACACGAATATGTACACTGTGAACAGGAAAAGAGTTTTACACCCGTGTGATTAAAAATATGTCTTTTTAAGTCACTTTTTCGCTTACACGAATACATGCACTGTGAACAGGAAAACAATTTTTCCTCCGAGTGAGTAAGCATATGATGTTTTAAGTAGACGTTTCGATTACATGAATACGTGCACTGTGAACAGGAAAACAGTTTTTTCTCAGAGTGAGTAAGCATATGATGTTTTAGGTAGACCTTACGGTTACACGAAAAAGTGCACAGTGAACACGAAAACAGTTTTTCCCCCGAGTGGGCAAGCATATGACATTTTAAATAGTACTTATGATTACACGTATAACTGCACTGTGAACAAGAAAACAAATTCTTCTCCAAGTGAGTGAGCATATGACGATTTAAGTAGACCTTTTGATTACACGAATAAGTGCACTGTGAACAAGAAAACAGTTTTTCACCCAAATGAATAAGAAAATGTATTTTTAAACCACTCTTTCTTTTACACGAATAAGTGCACTGTGAACACGAAAACAGTTTTTCACCAGAGTGATTAAGAAAGTGTCTTTTTAAGTCGCCCTTTCTTTTAAACGTATAACCGCACTGTGAACACGAAAACAGTTTTTCTCCCGAGTGAGTAAGTGAATGTAGTCTTAATTGGCTTTTTTGATCACACAAATAACTGCAATATGAACATGAAAACGTTTTTTCATTCGAGTGAGTGAGCATGTGTCGTTTTAAACTGGCCTTATGATAACACGAATAACTACACTGTGAACAAGAAAATAATTTTTCCACCGAGTGAGTAAGCATGTGGTTTCCCAAGTTGCCCTTTCGATTACTCGAATAATTGCACTGCGAACACGAAAACAGTTTCTCCCCAGTGTGAGTAAGAATATGCGTTTTTAAACTGATTTTCTTACTACATGTATAATTACACAGGGAACATGAAAACTGTTCATCTCCTGTGAAAGTATGCATATGGCTTTTTGTGTTTATTTCTTTTAATTTTGTTTTCCTTCCTCGCGCAGTCAGAACAGAATTTTGTATTCTCGGGATATCTGCAATGAAAAAATATTTTATAAATGTATTACAAGTCATATTTTGTACGTTTTAACAATATATGGTATGGTGTATATGCATAATGTTTGTCACTTGATTTAAATCTTCAAAACGATTTTAAGAGATTGTAATACTATTTAATTATTTTATTTAAATCTGAGTAACTACATGGACAGTGAGACGTAAAAATGTGTTGGAACTACATTCTCGTCATCCATTTTACAGGAACTATGTCTTTATACATTCGACAATACAAAAACAACCGTAGAGTTATGCACCCCCTTGAATAATGGGGGTGGCTATCAACATTTATATAAATCAAGAAATATAAGAATGAAAAATATATACATACATCTTATAATAATACAATGTGAAAATATTTAAATGTTGGGAAAATGATCATATTAGAACTAGGGAAAGCTGTCAAATACATAAATATTTTTAAGACCTTTTATCCACTTTAAAACCTCTTTTTTGTACACATTTACATTAGCTGCTAATTTAATTGATTTTGGCAGTTGGTCATTCAGTCTAAGAGCAATGTATGATACATGTCTCTGTCTTATTTCTAATTTGGACATTTTAAAAATAACATATTCATTCGTTTTGTGTAGTTGATGTGTCCAGAGATGCTCTCAACCACTTCTTGCCTACCTATAGTGAAACTCGTCGAAAAACTGAAAGGGGAAGGTCCAGAAGGACCTACCGAGTAGGAAAGCAACAGGAATTTGTCTAGTGACAGCTCTAGGATCTGCGTACACGGAGGAGTGTAGTGAGGAGGGCAGGTCTCTATCCCCAGTCACGACGTATGGACGTGGATAGTGATCTGTTCAATATAATTTTAGAATGTTCATTACGACCTGAGGTGAACCAGCGCTGGCATAAGTAATTAAATAAACTGGTAAAGAAGGGCTGCCGAAAAGAAAAAAATACTTAGTAAACTAATTTATATAAAAATTCTGATCCTGGTAAACTATTTAAGACTGGTAAGTAGGTCCCCTAGAAACTTGCACCCACCGCCTGATTATTCACCTGACCTCATTTCTTATTATGGAAACACGACCCCCCCCTTCCCGCACCGCTGATGGTGGAGATAGTACACACGAACAATTAACAAAAGTACTGAAGATGTTGCCACGTGGAAAAAAAAAAGCGGTCAAAATAGGGAAGAACGATTGATGAAGGGGTGTTCTCGCCTACATTAAATTTACCCAAAAAATAACAGGGTGGATTGGAGCAACCTTCTTACCGGCGCGCTGGTCGACCCTCCTCGAGTACTGCGAGCACTCCTGCTTAATGTCGGGCAGCGATACATCCACATCAGTGTAGGCCGCTCCGCCGCCTTCTCCTTCATCGTCGCTCGGGGCTGGACACCCTGGCTCAGACTTCACGGCGGGAAAATCTAGATAAAAAAAAAATTGTAACTGTTTTCAAATTATGATAAATGCTTGTATTATTTAAATAGGACTGACTAGCTTGTCTGCTGGAATGGGGCTCGAACCCTCTACAACTGAAACTCTAGGTAAGTGACTTAAGTAAAAAAATTAGAACAAGACTAAAGAATGACTGAGAGTGCAGTGTGTGGGAATAGAGCATTTCTGTGAATTGAGAATGAAAGAAAGAAAAACCTCAGTGTTATTCTGTCCTTATCGTACGCGTACCATGGACTGCAAAACAAACGAATGTCTCTATTCTTCTAGATCTCCGTACAGGAATACAATTCTTCAGATTATGATTAGATACAGAATAGAAGATATGGAGAAATCAATGATCGCTCGGATGCACAACTAGGTGAATGACTTAGATATGACCGAAAATCGCAACACAGAGAACAGCGAAGCAGTTCGTCCTGTAGAAGCAGGACTGAGGACCACGTTGCTCAGACACGAACATCGTGATCCTCTGGTCCAACTGAGAGTGAGAGAGTCTACAAAAATTTTACACAAACCAGTTTTAGAAGTGTCATGCACAACGTCATCATGCTTCAGACGTTCCATCTTTGTATTGCGGGCTGTTCCATCTAGATCAGGACACAGCACTTCAATTATATTTCTTTCACCTTGGCTCTCAACAGCAGACGACTCTGGTTCAGACTTGATGACAGAAATATCCATATCAGCCAGATACGTAGTTCTGCTAAAGTGGTCGTGCGACGATGGCGAATTTTTTCCTGAAAATCTGAAAATTTACGACTAAATAAATTTCAAGAGAACATAATACAGTATTTCAATTTCAATTTTACTGAACTTGATAGTATTGCGGTATTATTATAATATTACATCAAAATGACTGCCTTTTGGAAACATCCAAAGACACAGCTGGTAAAGAAAATCAACAAACACTGGCAAATGAAAATAAATCTATTATTAAATGAATACTAGATATCTCATAGAAACGAAGTGTTTCCGCATATTAACATATATACAACTTCCTAAAATTTGATAAATATGGAGATTGATGAATGGGAGAAAATGGTGAACGTTATATTCATATAAAGTGATCACTTAAGCCAGCCAAAGACAGGTCGTAAGCCCCGTAATTACACATACTTCTATATTTTTCCACTAAAAATAGCTTCGGGTCTATGATATATCTATTATTTGTTTAATAACAGTGCCTTTGTAGGTGAAAATCCAGTAATTGTGAGTTCTTGGACATATTCAAATATTGACAATAAATCTTGTTACGGAAGTGACATCATAACGCAGCATCATCTTTCGCCCGATTTATGACCTGAAAAATAATCTAGATCTTTGAGGATTCAACATGACGTTTCTGAGCACATGTCTAATCTCGTTTTTGTTTCTTTAACCCTTCCCAAACGATGCAGTAACACAGGTCTACCATCATAATTAAACCTGTGATATTTCGGTAAATACATGCAACATAAAATTCATATTTTAGATAATCCTAAAGAAAATATTAGCGCTTAGGAATGACTAGTGAAAAACCAATTATTTTTTCCATTCAATCCGTTGTAAAATTAATACGTTAGTAAAAATACAATTTGTAATATGAAAGACAGAGATCACACACTATTTTCACATTGAAAAGAACAACAAACATACAAATATAATTATATCTTTCTCACTAATTAAATGAAGAGAGATAAGAAGGAAGGACACATTGTATACGACTTAATGAATGCTCCAAATTATGTTATTAATCATTTTTTCAAAATTGAATGCTCAATATTTAAAGTAAATTCGTGCCATTAAAACCATTTAAGCTAATAAAAACATTTTTTCTAACTGTTACTTACGGTAACACGAATTGACAGCATGGCTGCATTCGGGTATTTTGTGTCATGGTATGGTAAAGGTTAATTTATTATAAACTTATTATAATTTAATCTAATAAACGATTGAAAAATTCTGAAAAACCATTAGTATTTAAACATCTTAAATGCTCTTTGACTCTTATGTTAAAATTTCGACCCGTTTACCAATGTAGAAAGCAGTACAAATTTTACAACTAATTTTAAAAACACCGGAATTATTAAATTGAGTAATTCTCTAATATTATTGTTTGTATAAAATGCCGGTCTAATGTTTCGCGGTAGGTGTTTTGATATTTGATTCAAAAATGTATTTATGAATAGAATCCTACGCCAATTTTATTATTATATTGTTTTATCTGTGAGTTATATAAAAATTGACTCGTAATGTAAAATTTTAAATGGTGTATATTAAACCTGTATTGTACCCGTTATTAACTGCTATTTGTTTATAATGGTATTTAATAATTCAATATTGAAATAAGATATAAAACTAAAGTAACTACAAAGTTCAATTTGAAAATAGTTAAAATATTAATACTTTTTAACTATTAGAGATCCGAGGGTAATTTTTTTGCATTTTTGAAATTAGGGCACGCCAGCGTATCGGAAAACACGGCTTTTGTAAAAATAGACAAAAATATGTCAGCTGTCAAAATACATTATGGATGAAAATTACAATATGTAAATGTATAAAAGTTTAGTTTTAATATTTGCTGGCGAGACTAGAACAGTCCACAATAGCGTCTAGCGTAAATGACCTTCGAATTGAACTGCGGGAAAAGGTTGCGTATCCCATGAACAGCCCAACGTACTATTGTGGAACCATTTTTTTCAATTTTACAAATCAGGCTACTTATTTATACAACCATTTTTTTTTTAATTCCTAGAATCCTGAGAATAAAAATTATGTTCCGGTCGAGCTGTTGTGTTTCTATTTAAAACATTCCCATTACAATTAACATTTTAATATCTACTTACCGGTGCGTGATGCGTTGAATATATAGCGAGAAGCTCTTCACGTCACGTCAGATGGAGAACACCACAGACAACAATGATCATAGATAATTGTAGAAATGTTATAACGAAGATATATAATATTAAATCAAAGATTTTATGAAATGTGGAAGCGTAAACTGATGCTATCTAAAATTTGTATATATCAAGGCCTCTAGGCCGCTACGATGTACCTCAATTAGATACATTACTTGAATAGTGCACCACCACAAGAATCGGTCATGGATGCTCACAATTAACTTCGCCCCGATGCCGTGTATATGTATGTTAGTAATGTACATCTGCACATTTACTATAGCTAAATAAATGTCTTCCATGTTTTTATGTTCTCCTCTGAGGTATTTTGTCAAAGTGCGGGGTGTTGCTCTAGCGAGAAGTCAAAAGCATAATAACAATTAAATAATCACCCCCTTTATCAAGTTATTTTTAAATAAATTACCTTGCAAAGTGCAACCTTTAAGATGTGTCTTCTTCCGTGGAGACGGGCCTTAATACTTTAAAACTATGGCCCATCAGTGTATTTTGTCTATGGTCAACGTCATTTTACGTTGCTGGAGATCCACCTAGACGGTGGCTACTAATCAGTATAAAGTGGTGAGCTGATTGGTTGACGACTTTTATGTTCATGTCCCTGTAGTCGGAGAGTCCGCACAACTTGTCAAGTATGCAGCCGAGCCACTGGCCGCCCCACTAATACATCGCTGGTAGAGCCGAGAGTCAGTAACACCCTGCGGGTACTACGGTACGCTATCGGGCGACTCCAGTTCCTTAACCAGTTGGTGTACTACGAGTCCGGTATTCATCCCAGCTGGCAGTTCGATAAAACTATCAAACTACATATATACCGTGTCTATATAGGTACGTTTTGACAGAGCTGTCATTACTATATTTGACTATTTGTTATATCTATGGTCCTTTTGTCAATTTGCATAGTTTTGTAATGTTTTTAATATATTTTTAAAACTGAACAAGTCGTTGGTTATTTGTTGATATATTAACACCGATATTGTATTTTTATAAATCAAAATTATTTGAGAAGTAACTCATATTAATACTGTCTAACCCCAGATTAGTATCGTTAATAAATACGTAAAATTGACGTGTAAGGATATAAATATATTTGATACTTGGGCATAGATAAGAAACATGTTTAATATTGAAAAAAACATTTTTCAATTAAAAACAATAATGAAATACGTTTAAAATACAATTATTACATAGTTCGTATAGTCTGAGCAAAATGGTACATTCCACAGATGACTTTTCCACACTTACAGTAAGTGGTCGTCGTTTACTTCTTTACAGATGGATAAAATCTGCAGTATTTTCTTGACCTTGTGATCCTGGGGCCGGAGTATCTCGCTCACCGATAACTTGCAAAATGGACCCACGAAGCTACCTGCTCAGTTTAGGGATATTTAGCCTTGACATGAAGAGTGGCAACGCGACTGAACTGTGAGGTGTTGCATCAGTAGTCAGGGAGAGCACTGCCAAAGTGGGGTAGGCGTCAGAATTGGCAAGTAGGCGGAGCAAATGCTTTTATTCGATTTATCTACATTAAAATATGGTCTTTAAACCTCTTTAAAATGCTCATCACACGCGTTTACTATAATGCGGCTGCCCACCGCAGCCCGTAGATACTGCGGGGGGTATGAATTATGTATTGACAATGAAATATAATATTACAGTATATATCTGAAAAAACGTCGGGTACAATCAGAGCAAACTTTGTTAAAGACGGCTGCGCGATATCGCCTTGTCACTGTGTTCGGGGCGCTATCAAACAGCCGCCTTTGTAGCATTAACAAAATGCCAACCAGGCGGCGTAAGAGTAAGACCGAAATAGAAGCCTTGAGATTATTAAATTTCATAATTTATCCCAACAAATTGCAATGTAATATACATGAGAGCATATGACCGTATTAACATACAGAAACTAAAAATAATTTCAAACAACATATGCAAACATAGTATATGTTTTGATTGTATTTCAGGACACTGAGGCAAGCCACTGTAGCCTGCTTCGACCATGGATGGCTTCCCAGATCTTCCTGCTGTCACGCCTGAGCCAGGGTCTCTGGCTGTGAGTGGTGATGAAGGCGGGGATATACCCTTTTTTGATATAAACATTTCGCTCCCCGATATAAAGCAGGAATGCTTGGAATACTCCAGGAAGACCGACCAGCGTACAGGTGAGGATATTTATTTTTGGCAAATAATTAACCATTGCTGTTTTGTGCGTAATGACATAATTTATAATATTTAAGACTAGCATAGACACCGAAACAATGAAATTGATCATCAAAGGCACCAAACAGAACTATAGGCGACCCTCGATGTCCGGTGGGCATAATCTGGTTTAATACCAAAGGCTCCGGGTTCGATTTCCAGTGAAAACATGTATTACGTTTACCACGCCAACGGCCGAATTAGGAGCACGTGAACGATTTCAAAACATAATATTATTAATAATCAAAGATGGCGACCGGAAATTGTCGAAATAAAACGAAATATAGATAAATAGCTAAGTAAGTAATTTAGTAAACTATTTAAGCTATTGTTGATGCAGTTAAACTAATTTTGATGTAATTATATCAAATTTTACGAAATGTTCTCACATTTTTGTGGGCCATCCTGTACATAACGTATTGCTATCTATCACGTCCAACAAAAAAAACACCTGGCCCATTTAATTTAATGTGAATAGCGTTATATTTGTTTCACACCATGAAAGTAAATAACACGTATACTGTAAATCTATCTATATAAATTACAGCCAATATATATTAAGTCTTTTTTTTTTAAGATTAGCAAAATCAACTTTGTGGTTAAAATCCATCATTTCAGATTGTTAACTTTGTTTTATATCATCATTTTCTTCTTCGGGATGTCATTAACTAATCAAAAACAACCAACGAAATTTAACCAAAGTCCCATTCTAAAAAAAATTCCTAAAAATATGTTTGTATCATCAAGTAACATTTTAAGTTAGGTACTAAATTATTTTTTTTAAATAGTGTATGTTAAAGAAGCAATGTAAAATAACAGACTCAAAGATAGTTATGTAATTCAAGTCACAGCATCTGCCTGGCGGATAAAATAAAGTAGGAGACTGGTGTTTTCATCTTATTGTTTTTATTTTGTAGGATCTTTCTCGAGCGGACGAGCCGCGGAAGAGTCCACTGTGCATCCATCCGGCCCTGAATCACCGCCGGAATACAGTGACCCAAGTGCCGGACAAAGACGCTCAAATGTTAATACGATTAATCTCAAGCTATTCTCATGTAGTCAGTGCCCTTATAAATGTAATCGGCGAGTGCACTTAAATAGACACATTCTCACTCACACTGTTAACAAGCTATTCTCGTGTACTGACTGCTCTTACTCAAGTAACCGGAAAGATTCTTTAAAAATACACAAGCTCACACACACCAGTGAGAAACTGTTCTCATGTACTCACTGCTCTTACAAGTGTAATATGAAAATAGACTTACAGAGACATACTTTCGTTCATTCTGGGGTGACGTTATTTTCATGTAACCGCTGCAATTACGCATGCAATCGGAAAAGTTCATTCAAATTGCATATGCTCACACATACTGGTGAGAAACTATTCTCATGTAGCCGCTGCTCTTACACATGCACTCGGAAGGATTCATTGAAATTACATGAGCTCACACACACTGGTGAGAAGCTATTCTCGTGTCCCAAGTGCATATATAAATGTAATAGGAAAATAGACTTACAGAGACACATTCTCACCCACAATGGTGAGAAACCGTTCTCGTGTGCACGCTGCACTTATAAGAGTAATAAAGAAACATACTTAAATCTACATATTCGCACTCAACACTGATGGCAAATTGTTATCGTGACGTCACTGCTCCATCACAATATGTTATTTACAAGATACGTTCTCTAGTACTTATGAGATTTATAAATACTAATTAAATGTATATATTTCTAATTAATACATTTAATTAGCTTTAAAAACATCACAGACCGTCTGTTCTGAATAATTACAACTTCACAATAATAATATGTTCTTCTTAATAAAAGAATTTATAATTTAACTAAATGTTGCAGATGCTCCGACGTACTAGATACAATGTTTCACATTTTATTTTAATTACACACGACGTTTTTTTTTAATATACTACTTCATTTTATTTTATAGATCTTAGTGTGTTGTATTTTTAAACCTTTCAAAATATATCAGTGGAGCTGTTACCTGCACTCTTGTTAGCCATACTCGGAAGATTGAAGCTGAACGCGGCAAACAAAACGGTGCACTACTACTAGCTAACACTATCCATCGACCGAGACTCGAGGCACTGCGGCCCGGGCGAGCTAAGCCACTGAATTCACTTCACGCATTGACGTCCGCCACAACACCAGCATCAATAAACTCATATAACAACAGTAAGTGGTTTCCATCCATAATATGGATGGAATTGATTGGATTGGATTGCGAGCGCTGCGGTTGATGTATGTGGCTGCCATACACTGAAGACAAACCATTTTCATGTTAACAGTGTAATTATTCGAAGGCAGCTTACGAATTCACATCCTAACTTACTCTGCTTCAAAACTTTGAGAAAAATACCAGGAAAGAGAGCTGTTAAGTGGAAACAAAATAAACATATTTAAATAATAATTAATTAAATGATTTTCTTGGTGT
This sequence comes from Eubasilissa splendida, assembly GCA_031772225.1. Taxonomy (NCBI): domain Eukaryota; kingdom Metazoa; phylum Arthropoda; class Insecta; order Trichoptera; family Phryganeidae; genus Eubasilissa; species Eubasilissa splendida. The sequence continues at coordinate 2,076,329 of CM062872.1, read as the reverse complement.
AATTAAATGACAAATTGTTATTACGAGTGCGGTTGAACTCGGATGTGACAACTGGTAGAAGATTTATATTTAAGAAAATATATCTACTGGGCATATAGATCACTTCACTGTAATGTAATGGATCAAATTTACCTACAAGCGTTTGTTGCTAGATATTAAGTTAAAAGTGAAAGAAGGCGGATATGTGGTTCTGGAGACACATCGCACGTACCATGGACGGAGAGACGCACAAATGTCTCCATTCTGCAAGAACTGAAGATCAAGGACAGACTGCAGCCAAGACAGACCTGCAGCCTGATACGAATCTTTCAATTTCTTAGATATGTCCTTGGAGAAGCTTGTTGAGGTGGTCCACGTCGAAGGGCGAAGAGAAAAAAAAAATCACTTATCTGAGAAAAGTGGAGAAGCAAGAAAGCGGGAGTTTATGGAGATTGCGATCTTCAATCAAAAGGGACCGACATGGATTATGTTATATGTATTATAAGTATAAAAAAAACAGATTAAAATTTTAAGAAAAATCTATGGACGTAGGCTATAAATTGGAACCTACAGAATAAAAATGAATCATGAGCTCTAAAATTTGATCGGGCGAGAAACAATCATAAGATTCTGTAGGTCCCAAAGAGTACGATGGGCTGGCCATGTTGAAGAAATGCTAGATCATGACCAAGTAGATACCCCAGTGGAGGCGACTTTGAGACAGGCTAAAGAAGAGGTGGGCTACTCTACAAAAGAGAACTGGGCCAGAGGTTGGAGTCGGTGAAGAGCAAATATGAATGAGGCCAATTCCCACTTTGGGATGTAGTGCCGTGGAAGAAGAACATGAAAAAGATTTAAGTAACGGGATAAATTCCACAACCGAAGAATTGCTGTTTATTTTAATACATTCAACACAAAATAATTCAATTTAGTGTTTAAATTTTTCCGTTTTTTAGTTCGTCTGAAAGAGAATTAATTATATACTGGGGAATGAGTATATGGTGTATTAGCAGTTATCAAAATAACGATTAGATTGACAACTTTTCTAGAAGATATCAACCAGGAAGTAAGACTCCGATCTTCTATCTTACTATATGATGATAAATACATGTCATTCAAAAGACAGTTTGTAACTTCGTAATTTTCAATTTCGCATTGAATATCTATGTACCCCCAAATCTCACTCAACGGGAAGATGTCCGTAGAAGATTAGAGGATGTCTATGGTTCGCCCGTGTCTATGGTCGACCGTAATCTGACGTTCAGTACGATTCGTAAACGGTGCTAGAGATAGTCCTGAAGAGGAGCTAGTAATAGTGGTATTCAGTGGTGAGCTGATCTATTTCCTGTGACGAGTTATCCAGTGACGACTTTCGTGTATTTTTCTTTGAAGCTGGAGTCTCCGCGCAACATGTCCATTATGCAGCCGACACCACTAGTATATAGGCATTACGCCTGATGACCTCGGCTGGCATCGAGCGACTGCAGTACCTTCACCAGTTGATCACCTGCTCATTCTTCGTACAGGAAAGAGCTTTAAACTGTCAAAGTACATTTTGAGCGGCCAGCTGCAGTTTTGGGCGTTCATCTCTACCTCTAGTTGCTGTGTCCTAACAATTCGCGACAATATAGTGTTTTTATTATATTTGCAGGAGCAAGAGCAAGACACTGGAATATGTAGGAACCATGGACAGTGTCCCGGATCTTCCTTCCATCAAGCCTGAGCTAGGTTCTCCCGCTGGGAGCTGCGATGAGGGAGATGACGCTGATGTATCCTGTACTGATGTTAAAAATATGTTACTCAATAATATAAAGCAGGAATACTCGGGCTACTCCTGGAAATCAGAGCAACAACCTGGTGAGGAGATACTTTTCTACATGTTGAATATTAATTAACCTATTGTTGTACTTGTCAGTACTTTTACCATTGTTGGTTGTGTTGGCGTATTACGCGTGAAGGTATTATATATGTTATATAATCCAATACGCAAGGCCACAGGTACCAGGTTTGTATTATTTTGTTTCGGTATCTAATTCACGATTCACAATCTCAATTCACGTAAACTAAAGGACATATTTTAGTTTTAAAACTTGCGAGTGTACCCCTCAGCACTGAATGCATTACTGAAAATTTTGTTTGATTGGTGCGGGGCCTCGTAATCAAGTTGTAGTTCATAGTGTCTCCGCCGAGAATAGTGTACGAGCCGAGACGCGACAACGAAAGCAGACGGTTCAACATCCCTCCCACGATCGTGAACCATCTGCTACCAGTCCTCGAGTGCTGCCCACATATCAGTGGTAAATTTTAGTGTAGTAAAAAAATATTGCGAATTATTTGGTCATTGGTAAATAAATCATTTTTCATTTCACTACTCGGCGATATCCGATAGTAAAAACGAGAATCGATAGTTAAACATGGCGGACTTTTCACAGCTGTTCCAAAAGTCGTGCGACACATTGACACTCGCAGTGTACGACAATTAATCATTCAATCGGGCCTATTCTCAAAATTGCAATATTGAAATGAAGGTGATTGTTACACCGACCCTCAAAAAGAGACAGATAATTTTGACAGATTATGGTACGTTTATCTCCCTCACTCTCTCTCCCTCTCTCTCTCTCTCATTAAAATGGTGTAACAATCACCTTCATTTCAATATTGCAATTTTGAGAATAGGTCTGATTATCCCGCTATTTTAGCGATGACAGTTCGCCCCCCGACGTGACAGATTTCGAACGCCGAAAATGCGAAAAATCCACAGATAAAGCATACGTATTTCATGATTATTTGTCTCGCCTATAGACACAACTCGTCTGTGCTTTGATAATAGTAAATTTGACGTTCGAACAGCCCGCAAACGATTTTAACACGATCGCGGAGGCTGTCCTTGTAGCGCTTCTTGTCCTGTCCGCGTCCTCGCCTTACACGACACGTTTGGGAAGTTTATGGCCAGCCATGCGTGTCACGTGTGTCCGGTCCACCATAGTCTCGCCTCCGCCATCACGTCCTCGATGTGTCGACACTTGGCGATGTAAAACTGTGACATTGGATCTGCAGAATGCTACGTTGAATGAAACGTTGGTGTAATATTTCCAGATACGGTGTAAATTTAACAGATTTTTATTACAAGTCGCCCATCATTAGTGGCGGGTGATGGAATCGGAAAGTATGATAGGAAATAGTGTATCGGAATGATGGATGAGGGTGAGGGAATGCTTCGATATCGGAGCAGGATGGCTTCCGGGATAAGAAGGACAGCTCGACTCCCTGACTTGCCCTAAAGTTTACTCCAAAACTTGAAACACAACGACAGACGACTCTGGTGAATCCACCGTTCAATGTAGGTCCAAAATGGCTGCCGATAACACGGATCACAATGACGAAAATATCACTCTAAATCTCGGCGTATTAAATACAATGAAATACCAAACCGAATTGAGGACAAACATGTACTTTAGAAATGATCCAACGTGAAATCACAACGTGGACGACACTTCCTCTCTAAATCTCGTCGAATTAGAAAATTCAAAACAATCAGCCGAGCGTAAAGAACAATGTGTATTGATTGGAAATAGGTTAAGGGGAAGGAACAAACTGAAAACTGGTGACAACATACTACATTTAACAATAATCATTTTGAATATGAATTAAATATATTAATTATAAAGATATACATATAAAATCAATTTTATCGAAAAATATTGTTGTTACGCCACCGGGATTCGAACCTGGATCTCTTTCCTAACCGGGGAAGGTGCTTTATCCAACTAAGCTACAGCGACAACATTTTTAGCGACAATTTTCGACCCTATATGTTACCTTTTTGATATTAATACATTTAATCGTTCCATCATTTGACAGACCTATGTTCTGAATAATTACAACTTCACAATAAGAATGTGTCCTAAATAATAAAGTTGTATCAATGTGTCCAAAATTTATTAAAAATGAATTGATAATTCTGGCGTCTGCTATCAGTTTACTCAAAGGTATTTGAGATTCTGTAAAAATAAGGTAGATGGCTCTGTGGTGGCGCAACAACAATATGTTTCGATAAAATTGATTTTATATGTATATCTTTATAATTAATATATTTAATTCATATTTAAAATATCACAGACCGTCTGTTCTGAATAATTACAACTTCACAATAAGAATGTGTTCTCCTAAATAATCATTTTGGTTCACATATGGAAGTATATAAATTCACATATATTTAAAAAATATTTACAAATACGAAACACTATTGCTTTACTGCGTATCTCTATCATTATGTCAAGTTAGATAACGAAAATTACTTCTCGAGAAAAAGCGACCAATTGGAATGTCACAATAACTCTATAACCGTCTATGGTTCGATCGTCTCTATGGTACTCCGTCATTTTCCGTTTTAACGCGACACGTCCCTGGTCTTAGAGATATCCCTGGATTGGAGGTAATAAACGCAGTATTCAGTGGGCAGCTGATTCGGTTCACAGTGAAGTGCTGTCCGGTGAAGACGTCCGTTCACATCACGTCCTTGAAGCCGGAGCCTCCTCACAACCTGCAGCGCAGCTGACATCACTATGTATGTAGGCAATATCGCTATTAGAGCCGAGAGTCCTAACCGTGTCGTCAGTTGGTGTACCGCGGATCCGGTATTCTTACTGTGCAGGCAATTGTTTAAAACTGTCAAAAAAAATCTACTTCTGTGTAAAGTTTTCTGGGTCATTCTGCCGCCTGAGTCGTATCTCTAGATTACACAGTGATAGGATAAGTGATTCTCACGTATCCTAACTTGTATTACTCAAAGGTGTTTGGGATTCATCGTAATATTAAGTTGAATGCTTTACGAAAATTGAATATTTGAGTTATCAATTACAAAAGACTGCAGAGGCATATCAAGAACGTAATCGGTCGATATGGAGAAAACGGTTAACGCGTTTCCCTGGATAGGAAAAAGTCCCGGTTGGAATACCGATAACAACCAAATATTTTTTCTGTATATCTTTTTAATTGATTAATATAATTTGTGTTGATAGTAATTCGTATTATTTACTACTTTAAGATGTTGATAATGTATTTCCAAGGTATCTAATATTTTAATTATGTTTCAGATATTTGGGACAAGCCTCTGGAGTCTGCATGGACCATGGACGGTGCATCAGATCTTCCCGCCGTCAAGTGTGAGCCAGGATCTCCCGCTGGGAGCGATGACGAAGGAGAAGGCGCTGGTGTTGCCTATACTGATGTAGATATATCTCTTCCTGATATAAAGCAAGAATGCTTAGAGTACTCCAAGACGGCCGACATACACACTAGTAAGGAAATGGTTCCTTTCGGTGAAAAAATATATATATATGAAGTTTGAAGGTGAAATAAATCGCTGGTTTATGTATAATCGTGTATTAAGTAATATATTGAAAATAAAGTTTAAAATAAGCTAGCGGTACACGATGGAGTCCTGGTATCGACACTAATGTATGGAGCTGGCAGTAAAGGAACGAAAGTAGACCGAATGCAGTGGAAATAAGATCGCTTAGGCGTATATGAGGCAGATCCATTTATGACAAAAGTAAAGAATGCAGTTATAAGGAAATAATGTAAAGCCAATCTTTGTAAAGTGAGTAAGATTAAGAAAGGATCACTAATATATGGTTCGGTCATATGGAACGAATGAATGAGGAGAGAATGGTAAGGAAAATATGTGATGCAAGTGTTAATGGCAAAAGGTTAATGTGGCCAAATTTTCGTTGGATGCATTCCACAGGTGGCTTTTCCACACTTGTAATTAGATTTTTTAGTCATTTTTTTCTTTGCGGTATTTTCTTGACCTTGTGATTGCACTGGGGATCCTGGGGTTTGAGTATCTTGCTCATCAATAACTCTCAAAATAGACCCACGAAGCTCTCTGCTCAATTTAGAGATATTTAGCCTCGACTTCAAGAGTGGCAACGTGACAGATGTGAGGCGTTGCATCAACAGTCAGGGAGAGTACTGCTAGAGCGGGGGGTGAGGGGGGCGACATAATTGTCCAATGGGCGGAGCAAATACCAGCAGTATCTTAGTATTTACATTGTTTTCATTTTGCAGGATCTTTGTTGACCAAACAAGCTGCCGGGGAACAGACCGAGCTTCCATCCAGTCTGCCAGAATGCAGAGACTCGAGTGGTGTAGAAGAAATCTCAAATAATCACAATCACAATTCAAAATTGTACTCATGTCCCAACTGCTCTTTCACAAGCGATTGGTCACAATCCTTCAACAGGCACGTGCTCGCACACACCAGAGAGAAACTGTTCTCGTGTACTGAGTGCTCTTTCACGTGTAATCAAAACTATTCTTTAAATCGACACATGCACACTCACACCAGTCACAAGCCATTATCGTGTCCTCAATGCCCTTACACGTGCAATCGGAAAGAATCTCTCAATTCTCACATGGTCTCTCACACTGGTGAGAATCTATTGTCATGTCCTCACTGCACTTACACGAGCAATCGAAAAGGCAACTTTAACGTACACCTGCTCACACACACTGGTGAGAAGCTGTTCTCGTGCACCCAGTGTAGTTATGCTTGCAATTGGAAAAATTCATTGAGAACACACAAGCTCATTCATTCTGGTGAAAAACTATTCTCATGTACCCACTGCACACATAAATGTAATAACAAAAAAGACTTAAATAATCATATTCTCATTCACACCGGTGAGAAACTATTCTCATGTGCTCACTGCCCTTACAAATGTAACAGAAAGATAGACTACCACTGTCACATTCTCACCCACACCGGTGACAAACTATTCTCGTGTTCCCAGTGTAGTTACACGTGTAACCGAGGCAGAACCATGAAAGTACACTTGCTCACTCACACCGGTGAGAAACTATTCTCGTGTAGTCACTGCTCTTACACGTCCAACTGGAAGTCGTGTTTAACGCGACACGCGATCTGTCACACGCGTGCGAAACTTAAGTGAACATTTTGTAACATTGGTAATAATTATTTTATTTTATTTTATTTTTCATTCACTGACATACAAGATACAATGTTTTATATCTTTATGTTTAGTTTTATAATAAACTGCTTTCGCCCGTGATTTGCACATAATTATTTAAATATTGATAAATGTGAATCTATAACGTTTTACCATTGTTTTTAATGACAGCATAAACAGCATAAAGATCTTGGCAAATTATTTGATGAAAAATTATCATTCGTTCCATACATAAATGAAATCACCAATAAAACTATGAAATGTCTTGGTTTTGTATTAAGAACGGCGAAAGATATCAATTCACTTAAAGTTTTATACACGGCTATAGTTCGTAGCAATTTAGAATTCAACTCAAACTATTTGGTCTCCATTCTATAAAGTGTACGAATTAAAATTAGAAAGGGTTCGACTGAACAATTGAATTGTGATTTTCTAATGAGCACTCTTAATTTAACTAACTTGTCGTGTAGAAGAACTTTCAGTGATTTATTATTTTTATTTAAAATAATAAATGGCATACTGGACGCCCCTAATTTAACTGAACTGATTGTATACCACGTTCCTGCGCGGAGTACCAGGTCGTCGGCGCTTTTCCATGTAAATTCATCATTTACACCCACACAAAGACTTCACAGGTTTGGGAACGATTTTGGTCGTGTAGATATATTCAGATATTCAATGTTTAAATATAAGAGAGATGTTTTTGATGCTGTTCTGAGTCAAAGATACAACTGATTTTGATACACAGCCATTCTGTGTTAAACCTAAAAAAAAGTTTTTTTTATAGTTTGTTTTGCTTATTTTTTAATTTTTTTTTTTCTATATATATTCCTTGCTACTTGTGTAGCTGCTCGTGTGTGTTTTTTTATTATGTTTTATACCAAACCTATTTTATAAAAGCTCATAAGGGCGTTAATAAATAAATAAATAAATAATTGTATATAGTAATTTCATATTCCCTTGTTTCACTGTAAAACTCTAAAAAGCCGAAACAAATGATTTGTTCGTAGTTTGATAATTTGGACCAATCTCCGGTTGTGTGATCAGTGAACAGAATCTATTTTATAGGTGAGAGTTTGTCCGATCATGATTTCGTTTAACCTTTCTTCTCCGATGTTGTAAACTGAGTTGACATTGCCTCTAATGATGTGATATCTCTGTAAATATACTAAATACAGAGTTCATATTTTAGGTACTCCTCCGTAATATATTAATGTATTGGATAAAATAATTACAATATCTAAGTATTTACCGTACGCAACAATAAAAAATGTTTTCTCGGAGAACTTGACGTGATTTATATGTGTGCGTGTGAGGTGGTGCGGAAGGCGTAGTGCGCGGCGCGCCTGATGCCGATCGTCACTTTAGTTAGTGGCGGAGTGAGAACGTACGCTGGCCGAGTTAGACGTGTCTTATGCGTCTTTGTGCTGTCATTCAGTGTGACCAATGTGTTTCTCATTCTTGGCACTTTTTCACAATAATTTATATGTATATAATATAAGTTATTAGGAGAACACATTCTTATTATGAAGTTGTAATTATTCAGAACATACGTCTGTGATATTTTATATACTAATTAAATGTATTAATTCAAATAATGGAACGATAGAAGTATTCATTTGAAAATGTGTAACATAAAGGTTCGAAAATTTGTCGTCAAAAATAATGTCGCTGTAGCATAGTTGGATAATGCACCTTTCCCGGCTTGGAAAGAGATCCAGATTCGAATCCCGGTGACGCAACAACAATATGTTTCGATAAAATTGTGTTTATATGTATATCTTTCTAATTAATACATTTAATTTGTGTTAATATAAGTAATAAATGTAAAATATTCACTTTTATCCGACTTAAAAATAGCAAAAGTCTCCATGTACACTGAGTTTACAGCATCGGAGCGCACGTTTTTATTTTAGCACGAAAAGCACTTTTTCAGAAAAAGTTTCGCTACTAAAGTGACTGGTTTTGAGCGCACTCGAGGCGGCTAGGCGAGCCGCCATCAGAGCCGCCTGCAGCTCAAGCCGTGGTATAGAGAGTGGCTTGAGCGGGGCCACCTTACACTTTGCCGAGATGAAGGCTACGTCCGAGCCGCCCTCTCCTGTCTCGACAAAGTAGGCGACCGTGCAGCACGCTAGCTCTGAGGCGTCGCAGAAGATGTGCAGGGTCGGTCGGCTTCTCCGACTCGCCACGCTCTGGCGTGGCACGGCGCACTGACTCGTGCGGAGGAGCCGGTGCCAATCTTGCCATTTGTCCGCGTGCTCGGGACGGATCGGGTCATCCCACCCGACCTTTGAGCGCCACACTTGTTGTAGAAGTATCTTCGACCGGATTAGTAGGCAAGCTACAAAGCCCACCGGGTCGAAGATTCGCATTACGGCGCTCAGTAACTGTCTCTTGGTGGGGCGATCCTTGGCCTTCAGTTCTGGCAAGTTCACGAACTGAAAGAGGAACTTGTCTGCTGCTGGATCCCACGTTATGCCGAGCACGCGTTCAGTAGTTGTTTCTTCACTGATGATTCGCACCGGTTCCACGGCACGAAGTGACGGCGGGATGTGGCTCAGGACCTCTGGGCTATTGGAGGCCCAGTTCGCCAGATGCATGCCGCCTCGACGAAGCACCTCGGTCACATTGCGGGTCATCTCGATGGCCTGCTCCGGGGTGTCCATTGCGTCGAGGTAGTCGTCCATGTAAAACTTGTCCTGGACGGCGGCAGAGGCGTCTGGGAATTCCGTGGCGCTGGCGTCGGCGATCCGATTTCTGACAAACTGCGCGCTGCTGGGCGAGCAAGTCGCTCCGAATACCATTGATGTCATTTGGTATGTGCGTGGTGCGGCCTCGCCCGGCCTTTTCCACCAAAACAGCTGCGCGCACTGATCCTGTGGCTTGATTTTCACCCGCAGGAACATTTCCCGGACGTCGGCTGCCAGAGCCACCCGTCCTTCCCGGAACCGAAAGATGTTGCCCAACAGTGATGATAGTAGGTCCGGGCCTGTCAACAGGGCGTCATTCAGGGAGACGCCCCGGCATTTGCTTGCCGCATCGAATACAATCCTGATTTTCCCAGGTTTGTTGGGATTGAAGACGGCGAAGTGCGGCAAGTACCAGCGGTGGCTCCCCAAACGGGCCACCTCATCCTCTGACAGGGGACGAGCATATCCCTTGTCGAGGTACTCAGCCATCTTCGCCCTGTAGGCGCTGGCGTAGGCCGGATCTTTATCCATCTTCCTTTCGATGCTGATTAGTCGGTTGATGGCGCACTGTTGGTTGTCGGGAAGGACTGTTTCCTCTTTGGCCCAGAGTAGCCCGGTTTCCCATTGTCCGGTCGGGAGGCGCCTCGTTGTAGATTCCATCATCGCGGTGGCTCGGGCCACGTTCGCGTTGATGCGGGTCGCGGTCGTGATTCCCAACGAATCCACCGCGTAATGCTCCCGCACGAGCGCCTCCAGGCGCGTGTCGGCGGCGGTACCGCTAGCCGCGGCGAGTGCTAGCACGGTCGCACCGGTTGTGTGTGGGCGGTAGGTGGTGGCTCCGTGAGATGTCCACCCGAGGACCGTTCTGGACAGGACCCCTTGGCCTTGTGTCATTGTACATTCGCGGCTCACGATCAGATGGGCGTGGTCCTGTCCGATTAGTAGTTGTGGTGACACTTCGATGGCCTCGGCGTGGCCCACACACGGTTTCCCTCCCTGATGCGTCATTGTCCATTGGGAGGGCAAAGCAAGTCCGCGGACCGTGCTTGCTTGCAGCGGGTACTCGGCCCCGCCGCCGCGGATGGTCAGGTTCACTGACTGGGACCGGGCGTCCGAAGAACACATTCCGTTGGCTCCGTGGATGCGTAATTGACGCACCGGTCCCCTGGCCCCGACGGCACTGGCCACTGTTGCCTCGATGAGGGTTACCGTGGATCCCTCATCGAGTAACGCGTAGAGTCTTTTCCGCCCCCGGGGGCCGGAAATTGTCACTGGGAGGACCTTTAGCAACACTTGGTCCTCCTGGCCTCCCGAGAGGCTCGCTTGGCTTGTACCGACGGAAGCCAGCTGATCATCCTTCAGTCAGGATCTGCCCGACGATGCACCGGAGGCCGCGTTGCCTGCCGCCGACGGTGCTCGTGCTCGTGACCCCCCATGTAGTAGGCGATGGTGGGGTCTACGACATCCGCTTGCTGCACAGCGCTTTCCCCGGCACTGCTGTGATCGGTGTCCCGGACCGAGGCACGTGAAGCACACTTCCGAAATTTTTACTAACGCCCATCGGTCCGGTACCGATTTCCGCGCGAAGTCGTGGCACTCGGCGAGACCGTGCCGAGTCGAGTGGCATGCTTGGCACTGCACACTTTCGGATGAATTCAGGTTCGCGTTCACGTTTTCTTTTGAATCTTCCTCAGGCGCGGCCTCTATGGCGAGGTGCACCTGCCCGCTCCGGCGGGTGGGATGGTTTGTGACGCTGATGGACAGGCATCCGGCGTTCGGCGCCACCGCGGTTACTTTGGTCAGCCAGGTGGAGAAGTCCTTGACGGCGATGTCCGGCGACTGGTCGACTCTTGATAACATCCAGATACTTTTAAAGTGTGCTGGCAGCTTGCTGACCATCTCCGCCAGTAGTCGTGGTGATACCAGGTGTTTCGTGTCGAATGCCTCGACCGTGGCGACGACATTCCTGACCGCCACGGCGTAGTCCACGATAGCTTCCGTGGGGGCGGTTTCCGACAGCTTGGTGTAACGCTGGATCCGATCCAGCATGTGGCTGATGATGGTGTCGGGCCGCCCGTACCAGCGTTCCAGCGTGGTTACTATTTCCAGCACGTTGTTGGGGTCGATCAGTAATGCCGCCACGGTCTCGCGTGCTTTCCCTTTCAGGGCGCGTTGTAGGCGCATCAGGTTCTCCGCTGGGTTCAGGTCGCAGAGCGCGGTGGATTGGTCGTATTGAGCTTTGAACGTTGGCCATTCCAAGGCGTCACCGCTGAATGGCGGCAGATCTCTGGCGCTTGACTGGCGCGCCATAAATGCGTTCATCGGCTGTGCGTGCACCCAATCGCTTGTTCCGCGATGTCTGGCGGCCTCATCTGGAGTCGCGTGTGCAGTGGCGTATGGCATGGCGTATGGTGCGGTGTATGGTGCGGCGCTTGCCGCTGATCCCCAGACGGCACGTGGTGGTGACGACCATGCTTCGGCGGCGGCGTTTGGACTGGCCGCGCCCGCGGCGCTCGGCCGGGTGAGGTCGATTGTGTTGCCCGCTGCACCGGCGGCGGCTCCTTCGGGAGCATGTGGTGCGACGGACTGGAATCCCGTGGGCCCGGCGTTAGTTCGCGCGTCCGGCTCGGGCCCCCAGGAGATCATGGTTGACATGGTCGGGCCGGTCCGTCCGGCTGTTCCGAGCATGGCTACCGGCTGAATCGGTGTCGTGGTGCTCCACACTCTCCTTGATTCAGGCGGAGCGGCCGGTCCGACCGCTCCGAGCGCCATCCGTGATGCGTCCTCCCAAGGTGCCGCCGATGCAGGCGGGGCGGCCGGTCCGACCGCTCCGAGCGCCATCCGTGATGTAGGTGAACCGGTCGGTCCGACCGTTCCGTAGTCCGCTTCCTGCGTCATCGCTGGTGCCGGGCTCCATGGTGCTGCCATTGGCTGACCCTGGCTCTGCACTTGATAGTAGGCGTCCATCCGTGCGTGTTGTAGTTCCAGGTTCAGGCGATGGTTTTCTTCCATTAGCCTGCGCTGCCTCCTTTCCCATCGGATATTGGCCCGCAGTCGACGAACCGTGTTCTCTGTTGAAGTAGAGGAACCCCGGCGAGATCCGCGCTCATCCCTGGATCTGCTGTCGTCCGAACTCGAGCGTGACGATCCGCGCCGCGGCGGTAGATCCTCTTCCTGTCGCGGCGTATCGTCCTCCTCCCGTTCCGATCTTCGTGCATCCGATCTCAGTCCGGATCGCGACATTTCGTTTCCGGACCACCGACGCTAGCTAGTTGACCTGAGGCAATCCGACTCCGAAGGACCAGTTGTTGCCAACCAAACAAAAAGTGGTCGCCTCAAGTCACTTCGCTAGGGCACGAGCGGATTTACCCGACCGAAGTCGAGATCCTCACACTCGCTCCAAACCGTCGGTGGACACGGATTCGAAAGCCGGTACCGGACCGAGGGGTCGGGGCAGAAGGCTGCTGGACGGCGAGGTTCCGAGGGATGAGGCGGGATGCAAAATGAAACACTTGCTAAAGGTGTATTCAGTGCACCGCAGTATGTAGTTTGTTGTGTAGAGACGAGACGTTTGACGAGAAGTGACCTCCATACTGCGGTGCGCTTGTATTTATTCAAGATGAGTGGACGTGCGCCGTTATTAGCGCGCGCCACCCCAAAACCACCCACCGCACCAATCAGGGCGCGTTTACAAGCCTAACCGCGCCCCAAGCGATACGGCGTTCGGCGCCGCCTGCCGGCCGAACAGCGCAACATTGCGCCATTTTTCGGTCGCGGGCTGACAGGCGGCAGAATCCGTTTTCCGGAGACAAATAATTAAATATCTATATTAAAATTAACAATTGGGGATATCACGAGTAGGGAATTCTGTAGTAAATATCGCGACCCGTGATATCCCGTAACAAGAATTATCCGGCCAGTGTTTTCTTTTGAGTTATTCCATGTTTAGTAACTTCGTTATCTTGGAATGTTCGTTAAGCGGGTTTTGCCAGTGGCGGGCTCCCGTTTGCTCTGATAAGGGCCTTTTGACAAAAATGTGAAACTGGCGGGATAATTTTGTATGGGTGCCGTGGACTACGACATTTGTTTATTTCTACTGTTGTCCACGGCACTAAATACACTAAATTTAAACAACAGTGGCGGCGTACCGGCGGGTGGGCAAAGGTTTATTGTATTCCCAATCCCGCGGCACGCCGCGTAAAGTAAATAATAATTATTTATAAGTCAATAATAATATTTCACAACTAAGTAACAAATACGTAACATTTTATTTTAAGGCACTAGTCTCTGTGTGCAACACTAGTCGTGGTCTGTTACGGTTGTGTGCTGTTACGGGGCTCACGAAAATTCAACCTGATTATTAAAAAACTGCGTATTGAAAAATATCGTTTTCTTCACAATGAAGGCTGTGTTGGAATATCAAACTACATTTTACATATCCGTCTATGGTTCATGCGTGTCTATGGTCACACGACGCCTTTTAACGTTTAGTGCGGCTTGTGCCTGGTGCTCAGATTCTCCTGTAAATAACAGTAATATTCAGTGGGGATATTTGTGTAATTCTCCATAGTACCGTATCTATTTAGCAACTGATTAGGCACATTGAAACAACACAGTATCATGTAACATTCACATCAAACTGAGATATTGTATGGCTTTAAAAATATGAATATTTATTTTTCGATTTTTTCGCCAGAGTTTAGTTCAAAGTTCTACTAAAATATAACATTGTTTCCTTGTTTTGATACAACGCAATTCATTTTGAACAAAATGTTAGATGATACCTTTTTCTTCCAAGGTCATGACAATGTACGTAATTTTTCATAGTTCAGATTATATTCCATCGCTAAGTCCATCTTAAAAATTTGTGGAATCAGGATCTTCACCTTTACTGATATCTATTATTAACACATTATTATTTTCATCATTACTCAAAGTGAAACTCTAACCATATGAGGTCTCATTAATTTCATATGCACTGTGTTTAAATGCGAAACTAACCATATGAGGTCCTTTTAATTTCATACAGGGATTGGCAGGAGGGGGTTCGGAGGGACTCGCGCGAGCCCCCTCCTTGTGCATATTGTCAACTGCAATTTGTGTAGATGGCTTAAATGTATTATGAAACATGTGACTATGTTGCCTTATGAAAATTCTCCATTTATTTGGGGCACATAATAAAATAAACCTAGCCATCCTTTTGTCTATAATCTAACAATGCTTAAAAACGCCGATGTTTGATATGTATTGCTTTCAAATGTTCTTAAATGTTCAACGCAAAATTTTTGTGAACGATACTTAAAACGATTATCCTGCATACTTCACAAGTGCATATTTTCATATTAAGTAACATTCGATTGCTTTAATAATGATTCAGCCCACAGTCCACCGCTGATTTCGTATGTATTGTGGTTTAAGCTGTTAATGTCGTTCTCTTATCTATTTCGCTAAGCTCGTCATTATCTTTCACATCTCAACTGTTTTATCTTTGGCAGTTGGCGTATTACGAAAAGATCAAATTATGTTTGCAGAAGACGGGGTCTGTGGGGGCCATGGAGGGTGTCCCGTATCTTCCTGCCGTCGGGCCTGAACCGGGATGTCTCGCGGGGAGCGGTAAAGAAGGAAACTGCGACGGTGTACCTTGTACTTCGCTCCCTACTATAAAACAGGAGCGTCTGGAATATTTAAAAAACTCCAGAAACGCCAACCGGCACTCTGGTGAGATGTTTTTTGGGTTAATAAGTTAGTTCAGGAGATTAAACAAATTGTTACTTTTGTTTGATATTTTAAAATGTGGGTATTAACGTGAAAAATGAAAACAATATTAATTTTTTCGGCCGTCGACTGTCAAAACGTTTTTGTCGAAAGTGTCGCCGTTTTTTGCGTTGCAAGACCACAAAAAACGGATTTCGACAGCAACCTAAAGTGCGACAATATCTCCCTTCTTCACCGAGGCAGTGGGAAGTCAAGGGAGGTACAATTTGGCGTCCAGCCTAGGACTGAGAACAAGTCCTTTGTCAACCAGATCATTACTGCGAGAATCCTTTATTATTCCAATTCAGGTTGCGTCAACTAAATTATTAGAAAATTTGAAATATCCATACCCGTTGTACAAATCAATTGCTATTTTTTATGAGTTATCTAATCTGGCGTGTGAAAGAACCTTGAATATGAAATAGCAAGCCGGACGACCTCGATTTGATTAATCTGATATCGTACCGACTGCACAATCAAAGTACTAGTTTATTAGAACTGATTCATGTAAATGTTTTAAAAACACGGAATTAATTCAGTTTCGTTGATATTATTTTAATAAGAATGTTATGAATATTGAATACTATATCGAGATACCAAAAATAAAATAAAATATTAAAAAGCTACTGTGTAACGTATCGGTAACCTGTACGACATATCTAAAAGAGCGAGCTGGACTTTGGTCACTCGTCACACGACGTTCAACATGGGCTGTGTCTGTTAGTTTCTTAACCTTTACCATACCGTGATAAAAAATACCCATATGCAGCCGTGCTGTCGACTCGTGTTACCGTAAATAACAGAAATATAAAATGTTTTTATTATCCTAAATGGTTTTAATAGCACTTATTTATTCTAAATATTGAGCATTGAATGCTGAAAAAAACAATGAATATAATAACATTATTTAGAACATTCAATAAGTCCTGTACAATGCGTCCTTCCTTCTTATCTCTCTTCATTTAATTAGTGAGAGAAAGACATAATTATATTCTTATATTTATTATTCTTTTCAATGTGAAAATAATCTGTGGTCTCTTTCTGTAATATCTATCACAAATGGTATTTTTATCAACGTATTAAATTGAAAATAATTATTTTCATTCTATTTCCTTTTCATAATTGGTTTTTCACTAGTCATTCTTAAGAGCAAATATTTTCCTTACGATATTCTAAAATATGAATTTTATACTGTGTTCCGTACAGGAAACAAGAACTGTATGCAGGGGTGGTTCGCCGGTCCGCTCTGGTGTCTCGGATGAGATTATCTGCAGCGTGGTGCAGCGGTCCAGGGGGGTCCAAAATCTTATCCAGTGTAGCAGCCAAGTCGTGATATTTTCCGGGTCCGTGTTCCAAAGTCAGGAAGCCAGAAGATTCGGTGGTAGTGATGATAGCAGGGGTCCAATGGTGCGATAAATGAAAGACGAATTTGCTTTTTTCCAAGTCCAGCGGTGCAAGAAGCGAGAGTAGAAACGAAAGTGATCTTTGCAGCCGCTGGACCATTATTTATTTAACTTAAACATCGAGTGAGCGCAACATGCTCCGAGGAGATCTAATCCAATCAGGTTGCCGGATCTGTCCCCCTGCCGCCCCGCTGCGGTCCAGCGCAGCCACCCCCTGGCGGCGAGATCTTGAAACTTGGTTCATTTTTCTCGCCGCCCGATTCGGAACGGCAGGTTTCAGATTTCTCCGGCATTCCTCGTCTCCTCCTCAAAATCCTACTTATTCAGGCACCGCGAGTATTTTATCCTATAGTCTTTATTGCTCCTCACGATGCCTGATAAGTTTTACCCGGGGCGACGGCCCGGGGAATTAATTATCGCACCTTAAACTTAGAAAACTCAATTTCAATATCTAAATGATTTTTAAGGTGCGTAATATTATCCCCGGGCGATCGCCCCTTTTTATTCATTTATCCTATATCTAGAACATAATTCCCTAACTCTAGTTATGTCATTTTTAAGAATAATACATTTTTCTCCTGCGCGCTGGCGGGGGCGGAGTCTCGCAGCGGCCCGCTTCCCCCTCCACTCGGCGGTCCGTTGACGCAGCGGCGTGGGGATTCCAGAGGCGTAGGGTGCCGGGCGGAATGTTCCTGTGACGCGGAAAAGTGGCCCCTTTCTGTTTGTTCATTTCTCGGGCCACTTTCTATCGCGTCCGTAGTTCGCAAAGCTGTGCGGAACATACTGCGTATATTTACCGAAATATTACAGGTTTAATTGGAATGGTAGACCTGTGTTACTGCATGGTTTGGGAAGGGTTAATAAAACTCCTCGATATTTTAACATGCACGATAGACTTGTTTTATGCAATGCATAGATATACATGCTTCGTAGAAGCGTCATCGCGCTTCCTTTTGTCCATAGATAAGTAGTGTCTAGTGCTGGAGATCCTGCAGGAGCGAATCATAGTTCAGTGGTGAGCTGATCGGTTTACAATGAGGGAAATTCACAGCTCCTTATCCATGTACTCTTTATTAGTTTTAACTAATGTTATGTTTTTAAAAAAATAATAGTTATCTCGTAGAGACGAAACTATTTTTTATTATATTTATTATAATAACATAGCTTCGTCTCTATGAGATATCTATTATTTGTTCAATAACATTGCCTTTGTAGGTGAAAATCCAGTAATTGTGTGTTCTTGGACATATTCAAATATTGCTAATGTTATGTTTTTTATAAACTGACATCCATAGATACCATCCACGGTGCATCTCGTCTTCAAGCCATCAAGCCAGAACCAGAGTCGCCCGCTGTGAACGGTGATGAAAATGAAGCCAATTTCTCCTTCAACACCGCCAATGGTGTGCCCTACAGTGATATTGATATTATGCTCCCCGATATAAAGCAGGAATGCTGGGAGTACTCCCGGAAGGCCAATCAACACTCCGGTAAAGATATATTTTTGGATTAACAATTAATAAAGTAACAATTATTATTTTCATGATTTCTGCGCCGTTTACATTCTTCTCTACTTATTTCTTTATTCTTTTGGTCATGAATTAATAACATTTAAAAAATATTTGATTACGTCACCAACATTTATACACAGCTGTGGTTCGTAGCAATCTTGAATACGACTCAACAATTTGGTCTCTATTCTATAAAGTGCACGAATTAAAATTAGAAAGAGTTCAGTATAAATTTGTAAGGTTTATTAACTTCAAACTGTGTATACCCGTTGAACAATTGAATTATGATTTTTTAATGAGCACTCTTCATATAACTAACTTGTCGTGTAGAAGAACTTTAAGTGATTTATTATTTTTATTTAAAATAGTAAATGGCATGCTGGACGCCCTTACTTTAACTAAACTGATTGTATACCATGTTCCTGCGCGGGCTGTTCCATGTAAATTCATCATAAACTCATTTTTATAGGAATACACCCACAGAAAGACTTCACAAGCGTGGGAACGATCTAAATCTCGTAGATACACTCTGGTGTTCAATGTTTAAATATAAAAGTGATGTTTTGGATGCTGTTCCGAGTCAAAAGAGTAATTGATTTTGATACTCAGCTATTCTGTGTTAAACCTAAATTATTATTGTTCTTTTTTCTTTTAAATCAATTTTATCATTTCTGTTTTATTTATATTCCATGATACTTGTGTAGCGGCACACCTTTTTTTAAATAATTAATTTGAATATAAATAAAATAAAATAGTTTAGAATATGTTCTGCTCGAACGAAATTTAATATTTCCATCTTATCATTTTTACATGGCAGGGTCTTTGATGAGCAATCAAGCTGATGCAGAATCCGTTGCGTGTCCATCCGGCCCTGGACCGCCGCTAGACACCGACTCGAGTGCTGCAGAAGGAAACGATCATGTGCCTAATGCTAAATTGCTGTTCGCATGTTTACACTGTTCGTTTACAAGTAACGTGTTACAAACCGTCAGCAGACACGAGCTCACACACGCTACGGAGGAAACGTTTTCTTGTCCCCAGTGTAATTTCATGTGTAAAACAAGTGGATACATAAAGATACACATGCTTTCTCACTCTGGTGAGAAACTGTTCTCATGTACCCAGTGCACTTATGCAAGTAATCGTAATTCATCCTTGAAAAGACACTCGCTCACTCACACTGCTGTGAAACTATTCTCGTGTACACGCTGCACTTATAGGTGTAATCGGAAAATAGACTTTGATAGACATATACTCAATCACACTGGTGAGAAACAATTCTCATGTACTCACTGCACTTACACGAGTAATTTTAAACGTTTATTAAATGTTCATAAGCTCACTCACACTGGTGAGAAACTGTTTTCGTGTGCTCACTGCTCTTACGCCTGTAACTGTAAGGCTCAACTTAAATCGCATTTGCTCTTTCACACTGGCAACATGCTATTCTCGTGCGCTCGCTGCTCTTACACGTGTGATCGGAAATCGTCATTTACAAGACACACCCGATATTGCACGTCCACATGATTGTTTGGGTATTTAATGGTGTTAAGAAAACGTAATCCTGCACCGATAGGATCTAATAAATGAATTGGGAAAGACGGAAATAAGAGAACCTGGAGATAAGGGATAAGGGTAGATGATGGGATGGGGGTCCCAGTCGAAGGATTAGTGATCTCGGAAACCGGGATTCGGAAAAACTGCTCACCTTACATTGTATATGACGCTTCCGTAACCCCTGCAGTCACCGACGAGATCACACAAACGGCACGCGGATGGGCAGTTCTCCGCTTCCAATAGAAGACGCTGATATCGCAACTTCACCCGCGGCACACAAACAACAAACATTACGTGATCACCGAACACAAGATCACAAATTACAGTGCTGGTGCACTGGAGCTGACAAATCCACACCGCGAATGCTATCGCGATCGAACAAGTATCGGTCACGTTGAAATCTGCTGACGTCAAGGTCACAATTCACACTAACAAAACGAGCATTAAGGAAAAGTATGGATGTAAATTTAGACCCGGAAAGGTGTCGCCAAAAATGTGTTTTTACGAATTCGGAACAAATGGTATTAATTTAATTATTTATCGCTGTATAAGTAATAAAATAAGAAATGTAGTACTTTATCCAACTTCATTATTTAATATGCGATACACACTAGTGTAATATATCTAGTCCTAATAATTATGAACTGAACATCGAGGACAGTCTCTCAACCTGCAGCCTAAAACGAATCAATCATTTTTTGGGCATCTTGCGAGAAGGGAAGATAGCTTAGAGGAGATTATTGCGGTGGGCTACGTCGAAGGACAATGAGGAACAAGATCCCTACCCGTTGTAACAACCGAGTGGAAAAGGTAATTGGACAGCCCTAAGGAAGAGCATACACAAGAGAGCAAGAGTTTGTGGAAAACGTTTTGGCATCGTGAACATCTTCGGATTGTCACCAGAGGAGTGCCAATGGGTGGGAGATTTTTTTCTTTCCCCAAGCCATTCTCGCAAGACGTCCAAAAAAATTCGCGACAGAATGGAGACAATCCTGTATCTCGTCATCCGTGGAATGCGCAACATGTGTCTTCAGAACCAATTAGGTTTTTAAAAATATTATTTCGTCCATTTTACAGAAATACTCAAAGATTGGGTAGGTGGTTACCCACTCAAAGGCACGACATTATGTCTATGGTCCGCACGTATCTATGTACACCAGACATTTGATGTTCATGCGTCCCGCACTTGTCGCTGGAGATCCTCCTGAACAAGCGCTAATTACTTAGTGGCGAGCTGATCATATCGCCTATTACTCGTATAGCCGGAGGCTTCGCACAACTCACCCAGAATGCTCTAGTATATTGGGAGCATCGCTGTTGGAACCGAGAGTCAGTCCTGTTCCTGGAGGCTTCGACTGGGACCTGATGGTCCTCGTGCAGGCAAGTGCTTAAAACTCCCACAGAATGCGTATTTTCTTCCGAGGAGTGGTCCCACTGCAAGGCCATCGTCTCCATTAGCATTAGCTCCTTGCCATACGTCCCGGTTGACAGTTGTCGCTGGTCACGCATCACTTGCAGTGCAATTACGTTTTAGTAAAGTGAAGGTCATTTATCTACCCCATTTAGTTCAGGCTTTAGCCTAACCATTTTAAAATTATATTTAAAATACTGAAAAGAAATTACAAACTTATGAATGAACTGCAAAGACTACCCATTTATATAAAAGCTTTGCGGTGAGGAGAGCAAGGTGAAGTGGCAGCAATGTTGCACACGGTGGCCGAGCGGACATTCAAAATCGTGTAACGGCTCTTCATCTGCTAAAACATTATTTGAAAACAATGATTCCATTCAAGATGATTCAGTTATTGCGGCCAAAGAGGCCACATTTGCCTTTCACACAGCGATGCATGATATGAGCTTCAATAGTTCACTGCAGATCGGTTTATAATTAAAAGTACAAAGAGTATAAAGTTAACTTGAACTAAAGTTGCTCGCTTGAGGTGTTTTCGGAAGGACGGTCTGCGAAGAAGTGGCTGGCCTTCGCTAGCTTCTAGGACTCGTCCGTCGCGATGTATTGTTAACTGCATATTTGTGGGTACCAGGCGGACTGATATGAAAGTCAAGTGTCTGGATTGACAGGTGCGCGTGCAGGTCGCCTACATACTCATACCTTGTAGTACTCAAGGCCAGATGTATAATGTATGTACAATTTGCGTAGTTTTACCCACTTAAAAGTCACCGAAAGACCTGTGGTGACCCTGTACGCTCCCCTACAGACATGGCCGCATAGGCACTCACTTAACTACCGTAAATGACCGAAACCCAAGCAACCAATCAACAGACAACGTCCATCGTGACGGACACTGCCCAAGAAGCTGGCGACCACTTCTCCGCAGGCTATCCTCTCATCGACATTTTCTTCCATCCACATCTCGAGCGAGCCACTCCAGAGTTCAACCACATACGCGTATTTTACTGTATACCGCCTCTGTATGGGATGAATCTTGTTTTATATAAGTAATTTATTCGGGTATGGGTGGCTCATTGGAGCCCCTTAGGTGGATAGTTAGGCCGTCCTGCATGGGTGGGACTCCACCTACGCGACTACCTCTCATTCTCCATACCTCGTGTTTTGCAACTCCATTAGTCTGTCCGTGTAAGGGCGAATCAATCCATTTTTTAGATCCCCGAGTGTCTGTCCGCCTTGAACTACTTCACCTTAATTTTTCATCTGTATGTAAAACTATATTCTATAGATTTATGAATGATTTAAGGGACGCGGATGGGTCTAAATTTTAAAATCATTGCGATTATTGAATTTTATTCTCCTTTTCGTTTTGCATATACTTAAATGTGTTATTGAATTAAAGTCTCGTATTTTGATTAGCTTGGATAAGTGGGACCGACAAGGAAGCCCTAGCTTCTAAACCGGTCCCGGGATAGGGTGATACAACCAACCGCCAACCATTTTAAGTGCTCCTTCATTTAATTACCTTGCTCTAGTTACAACAGTAAACCTACGCGGCGACATACAACTAACACTAGAGGATATGGGCTTCAGTTTCACATCTAAACCTTCCGACACAAACATGTTCAACAACTCTAACAGGCCTAAATGTTGAGTCGCATTTATTTTTAACATTATTAAATTCACGGCTTGCTTTGCAACCGTTTAAGGGAATGATATAGCGCTTGTTACGTGACATTCTAAATAGGTGTATTTACAGGAGACTGGAATCTACAGGGACCATGAACATCGCCCGAAGTGTTCCTGCCATCGAGCCTGAGCCAGAGTCTCCCGCTCTTGTTCAATATCACGATATAAATATTTCACTCCCTGATATAAAACAGGAATGCCTGGAGTATTCCAGGAAGGCCGACCACAACTCCGGTAAGGAAATAATTTATAACGATTATTAACGACAACTGTAACAAAATTACCTGTAACGACTCGTGTACAAACTTAAGCCCAAAAAAAGAAATCAAATATCTCGGTGTAATTATTGATCAACATTTAAAATGGCACAGGCACATTAGCGAATTAGTGAAAAGAATAAGAAAATGTATTTATATATTCATAAGATTAAGGAACATTCTAAGTATAAATAATTTTTAAAAAGTATATTTTGCTATTGTTCACTCACTACTCCAGTATGGAATAATTGGGTGGGGAGGAGCATATAACAATATAATGAACTCAGTAAAAATAATACAGAGAACAATTATTAAAGTGATATTAAAAAAAAAAAAAAAAATTTTCAATACAAACACTTTTTGCAAAATTCCCAGTTCCCAAAATAGAAAACATTTACAAAAAAACCTCAATTAATCAATTAATTAAAGAAAATAACACTGGAAAATTTGAAAGAAGCACATCATTAAGGTTTAAAAATAACTTTAAAATCCCTAAATGTAACACCAAACACTATCAACAAAATTCTATATATTTAGGGATAAAAAATTTCAATAGCCTCCCTACACAAATTAAAGAAATAATGGATATAAAAGAGTTTAAAAAAAACTAAATAAACACTTCAAAAACACATAATTGGACAATAAACAGTATTATAGAATACTTCAGAAACACACAAATGGACAATGAATAGAATATGTAAGGTATTATATAAAATTATTGTAGTGTAACTCCCTCTCCGAGCACAAGAGCTGGTCTCTTTTTTGGAGAGGTAAGCGAATGAAAAACCATGTATGTATGCAACCATATGATGTATGTAACCATATATTAAAATTGAATTTATTTTGCCAATGTATTTTCGCTAAATAAAATAAAATAAAATAAAAATAAAATATCTGTTAACCTTTAATAATGTTCAAAAATATACATTTATATTTATAGTCTACTACTTCAACAACTGTGTTGAAGTTCCTCCTGCCGGCAAATGTTCAGTATGTCAGAATTCATTGTGAACTAATCCACAATCTCTATCTTAATTTTATTTATTTGGTAAACAATCAAGTGTTAAGAATGTAACAAAATAATTATATTTTTATGCACTTTTTAAATCACTTCGAGGGGCACGCGGACGACAGCGCCCGGGAGTTTGGTCTATGAAAATGGATCGCTTTGTAGGGGAACAGTTTGACCATTCTTTTGTGATTGTTCGGCGTGGGTGGACCATGCGATAATGAATGTGTAATTCACTGAAAGCCTACAATTGGGAAAAACATGTATTCAAATGAAAATGGCCTTCGTCCACATATAGATACGAAATAAAGTGCACGTATAGGAGAGGATTTTGGAACATTAGTTGCGGGACGAGGGGCATTCCACACACATTCATGGTGGAAATATAAATCCAATATTTTATGACACATTTATGCAACAGTAAAAATATTTACTAATCGATAAATAAATCTTTGTGTAAACAAGATGTCTTTTTTACATTAATACATATTACCTATATTGTCAGTGTTTTAATTTCCATTCCAATCAAGTCATATTTTTAAAAAAAAGTCGCGGACCTCTTTGATTGCGTGAAAGGTACCAAAGTGATCACGTGGGTGACACCAAATTGAAAATATTGAAACAAGGAATTTACATTAGTTAATGTCTATATATTTGGTGGTCTGTAATGTATACCGATATACTTAAAAATGCAGAGTGTTAACCATATGAGATCCCATTAATATGGTTTATGCTGGATGTGATGTATTTCGCTAATTTAATCATTTTCTTTCTTTCTTTGTTTTACGTTGGTCAGTTCGCATAATAAGTCAAGTATTTCCAGGAGACTGGAGCAAGACGCCGGCGTCCACGGACACCGTGGACGGTGCCCCACATGTTCCAGTCATCAAGCCTGAACCAGGGTCTGCCACTGGAAGTGCTGACGAAAGAGGAGGCGATGGTGTGCCCTGTACTGATATAGATATAAAGCAGGAATGCTTGAAATACTCTAGGAAGACCGACCAGCATTCGGGTAAGAAGTTTCAGTTAACATTAACGTGATGTTAGAGTGTTGGTATATGTGTGTTTGTGTGTCCGACATGGGAAGTGGTAGGTATGTGTGCGTGTGCGGAGAATATTATATAAGTGGACGGCTACTATCAGAGCGCGCTCTTGCTGCTTCGAATAAAATGTTGATAGTCACCAGACAACAAAATTTGATTACCGACCCACACTTAGAATACAATAGATAGACAGGAGACAAATCCATAATCCGTGTTCACATATATCTACTGGGCAGCTGGTATTGCAATTATTAATGTAAAATTAGCATACTCGTCCAAGTTTTTAATTCGGTGTAATGGAGAATTAAACTGAACAACCGTGCCAGTATTATTACAGTAATAAGGTAAAATGATTCTATCACCGCATAAACAAATAAAATTGCTCTTCCTGCTCTCGGCGATGGCATCGAGGCAGGCACAATCTAGAGGGGCAGACTCGGAAGAAAACTCTCCCTCTAAGGGGATAAGATAAAACAAAATGATAAATATAGAGGTCTATTCGCAGCTCGGACACCACTGCCGGCATTCACCATCTAGAAGTGTGGGGAAATGGAGTCAATACTTAATGAATGTATTAATGATAATTAAATCACTATGGGTGAGGTGTGATGAATGTGAAATTATAATTATAGAGAATCAGAAAGTTGTGTATTAGCGTCCGGTATCCCTAATTAATTACACTCGACGTTCACCTGTTTGTTTGACTTCACAAGGCCAGAGCAGGTGCAACAATAAAGACTACTTACACTTGTCGCGAGTTTATTCATACTTAACAGCTCTACAACGAGAAGCGTTGCTACTGATCTCCTCGGGGAGGCGACTGCGAGAGAAGTGACTCGCCAGGCCGGCTCCCTGAGCGGCTGCGGCGGGTTGTATTGGCACCTGTTTTAGGAGCAATGATTTTTATATTTACACTATTGTTTTTATTTTGCAGATCAAAAGCAAGCTGCCGCAGAAACGACTACACCTCCTTCCGGCCTTCGACCACCGCCAGAATTCAGTGACTCGAATACTACCGAAGTAAACATAAATAATCATACTAGGTTGAAAGTGTTTTCATGTATCTACTGCAACTATAAATGTAATAGGAAAATACTATTAAGTAGGCATACTCGCACTCACACCGGCAAGAAACTATTCTCTTGTACACACTGCACTTATAAATGTAATCGTAAAATACATTTAAATAGACATATTCTCACGCACACCGGTAAAAAGCTATTCTCGTGTAATCACTGCCCTTATACGTCTCACCGGAAAGACTCGTTAAAAGTACACACGCTCACACACACCGGTGAGAAACTGTTTTCGTGTACACACTGCACCTACAAATGTAATAGAAAAATAGATTTACATAGACATATTCTGTCACACAATGGTGACAATCTAGTCTCAAATTCTCAACGCACGTACACATGTAATTGGAAACATTCATCAAAAGAATTCAAACTCACTCATCCTGGTGAAAAATTATTATCGTGTACCGACTGCACATACAAGTGTAATAAGAAAACACACCTAAATATACATATGCTCACACATTCTGGTGAGAAACTATTATCGTGTTCTCAATGCACTTACACGTGCAATCGTAACGCGTCTTTAAAAAGACACTCGCTCACGCACACTGGTGAGAAACTATTCTCGTGTGCCCGCTGCGCATATAAATGTAATAGGGAAACTTACTTGAATATACATATTCTCACTCACACTGGTGAGAAACTGTTTTCATGTTCTGAATGCACTTATGCGTGTAATAGAAACGCTTCCTTGAAGAGACACTTGCTCACGCACACTGGCGAGAAAGCCTTTTCGTGTTCCCAGTGCACTTACACGTGTAATCGGAACACATCATTAAAAAGACACTTGCTCACACACTCTAAGATGCTGCTCTAATGTCTAATGTATGTAATGTAAAATCGTATTTTATAAAACACTGGGGCCAGTGGCGTAACTACAAAAATTGGCCACCAGTGCATAATAGTAAAAAGGCCTCCCTAAATAAGTATTGTGTATTAGATATACGAATATTTGTACTGCGTGGTTTATTTAATAAAAAGTAAGAACAAAATTAGCCTCTTGTCTCCTTAAATAATGACATACTCATGAAAAAACATACGTGTTCGTATACACATATATCCACTTGCAAGTTAAAAAATACTTGCTACACTTTACGGCGATACTCTGGTCCCTAACCCAACACAATAGCGATTTTCTAATTTATTCCGTTCTAAAATTAATAGGTTGTCAAAAATACAATTTGTAGTAAAGATCACACAGAATAACAAACATGCAAATATATTTATGTATTTTTCTCAGTAATTAAATGAAGAGAGGTAGAGGGGAGGTCTTAATGTGTAGGACGTTATGAATGCTCTAAATTAGATATTATAATAATCCTTTTTTTTGCATTTAATATTAGAGTAAATTTGTGGCTTTGAAGTCATTTAATAAACACATTTTTTCTCATTTAAAATGCTTTAAAAAAAACCTTAATTTCTTACGGTCACACGAGTTGTCAGCGTGGCTGCGTACGGGTATTGTATATCACGTTATAGTAAATGTTAATATGGTCGTATTCTGAACGTTAGGCGGCACACTCGACCTTAAATGACACCAAGATTCAAACATCACAACTTATAACTGATAAATAGCTTATTAATACTTTAATATGAAATGAATTTTACGCTGCATAGAAAACGGTAAAGGAATTAAAACTTTCTACTTTATAACAGGAATATAAAAATCTGTTAAAATAAGATAATAAATATATAAAACAGAGAGATAAAAATTAAAAAGAAGAAAGGAAAACGGGATAGGGTATAAAATCTGTGTAATAAAAATACAATGAAGAGCCATGAGATTTATGTATTGAATTTTTATTTCATTGCGTTAACTGAAGTATTGAATGTGTTTAAATTCATTTAACCGTGAATTGAAATAAAGGAAGGCTCGGTTGAAAAATGAGTTTTGTTTGGCATTTGAATCAAAATGTAGTATACGGTCACCAGTTTTTAGTTTGTTTCTACCCCTTACCCTATTTCCACTCAGTACACATTGTTTCTTTGGCTTGGAAAGTCTCGTCCTCGCTGTGATCAGTCGTGTGGATAACTTCTAAAGTACAGCTCGGTTTGGTGTTTCGTTGTGTGGAAATAAGCCGAGATTCAGAGTGAAATTTTCATCATTGTGATCTGTCTTATTGGCGATCATTTCGGACGTACGCAACAGAGCGTATTTGTATGTGAATTCGGCAGAATCGCTGGTTCGAATCTGTTCAAACATTAGGTGAACTTGGGGAAGGTGAACGAGACCGGCGTCATCAATCTGGTGAGTTTATCCTGGTCATCAATTCCCTAATTCCTATCCACCCATCCTGTCCGATTCCATCATCCACCACTTGTGATCGGCGACTTGCGTCAGTCACATCAAGTGTTATTTATTCAGCTATAGTTTTCTACTGTGAGCCGTCGAATGAACAAAGATAAGACGAAAACGAGATGAGATACCTAAAAGAAGCAGCGGGAGTGACGTGGAGAGATCAAATCATCCGAGAGAATCTTGGGATGAACCCGCTGCTGCTTTAAATAGAAAAATCTCAGCCAAATTGGCTTGGACATGAGCTCCGAATGAGAAACGAAAGACTGCCTAAACAGATTTTCTCAACAGTGCCAGAGATACGTGCCTTGTATAGAGTGTAAATATGTATAATTCAATTTATACGGCGAAAAAAGAAACGCCACAGACGGCCAAACTATTAAACAGCGAAGAATCAATATTAGGGTAGTTTCAGGACCATCGCTAGCGAAAAATCCACAAAAATGACCTACCTAGGCCCAACCTGAATCATTACAAAACTTTTCGTTGACATTCCATCAATTTGAGCTAATGCACTCTTATTTTATCGATACTTACCGATTAAAAGAAATGCTAACGTTATTATTAACATATTACGTACAGTTCATAGTTCTAAAGTGCAAGGCTGTGTGAAAGACAAATGTGGCCTCTTTGGGCGTAATAACTGAATCATCATTTTTAAAGAATGTTTTAACAGATGAAGAGCTACACGATCTCGAAAGTCCGCTCGCCCACCCTGTGCAACGTTGCTGGCACGTCACTCTGCCGTCCTTCGTGAATTTGCAATTTCTTTGCTTCTTGGCTCCGGAGACAAACACATCAACATCGACTCAATATGAAAACGGCGACAATATTAATAAATCATTTTGTAGTTGACGTGTCTTTATTTATATTTTTTAACTTAAATCTATCCGACGGAATTTTTAATAATAATAATAATAATAACGTCTCGTAACATAACGCAAAGATCTCGGTCCTCTCTCACCTGTCGCTTTGCTGCCATCTTCTGTCACTGTCAACTGACTCAGTCGTTCCCGTTCTAACACGGATGATTCACTGTTTATACAATCACATGAGTTCAATATCAATTGGTGTCGTATCATTAGCACTGTTCACTTCGCTAGTGTTCCTTTAACCTATATGCATAATGAATTTCCTCGAGGGTTATGTTAGGTCGTACATTAATTAACTCGCAAGTACGAGTAACAGCTGCTAAAACAAAATAAATTAGTCGATACTTTAAAAAAACATCTGTGCCAATATTACGCTCCTGGACGTGGCCCAAGCGAATTCTTACTAAGATATAAATGTCTCACGGAGATGTCTTGGGCATTACAGAGCTTACTACCTGTCATCTGCTAGCTTGAGTGATCACTTTACACAATATAACGTTCACCTATTTACCCATGCTACCACATTTATCAAATTTTTATAAGTTGTAAATATGTTATCATCTTGGAACATTTCAATTATGTATTAGCAACTATGCTGTCGCGATCTATGGATTTTTTTGAAAATTTAATAGATGTGGTATGTTAAGAATTCCCACTAATCCGTCATCCAAAACGAATCGCAGCTCACAGAGAATTCTCTCCGCAGTGAACCTTCATGTGAGCACTTAAGGCGGAGTGTTGCCTGGCTCGGTACGAGCACTTGGGACACGCGAAGGGCCTCTCTCCGGTGTGAACGCGCATGTGCGTTATCAAACCACTTTGCTGCCGGCACGAAAAATGACATTCCGAACAGGAAAATGGTTTCTCGCCCGTATGAAAGAGCATGTGTTGATTTAAATTAGATCTCCGATTGCTGGAATAACTGCATTCTTCGCAAGAAAATGCTTTCTTTTCCAAGTGGAATCGCATGTGCGCCGTGAGACTAGCCTGCTGAGTGCACGAGTATCCACATTCGTTACAACATAATGGTTTAAGTCCCGAATGAGTTCTCACGACGTGCGTTTTTAGAGAGGTCTGTTGCCTACACGTGTAACTGCACTGGGTGCAGGCGAACGGCTTCTCTCCAGTGTGTATGAGCATATGTTTTTTTAAATCGCTCGTCTGTCTGCACGTGTAACTACATTCTGAACAAGGGATGGGTTTGATGGACGTGTGCGTCCGCATGTGCTTGACCAGGTTGTGTTTCAGCGCGCACGTGTAGGAGCAGCGCGTGCACCAGAACGTGTTCACCGTGGCGTGGACGCTCGAGTGTATTTTGATTGCGGATTTCGTCCTGGCCGTGTGGCTGCAGTCCGGACAGGCGTAGGGCTTTTCCCCGGTGTGGATGCGCGAGTGCTGCTTCAGATCGCTGGACTGCCGACACGTGAAGGTGCACTCCGGGCAGAAGAAGGGTTTCTCCGACGTGTGCGCCAGAATGTGCCTTCTTAAATTACTCTTCAGAGAACACGTGTGGTTGCAGTGAGGGCACGAGTATACCTTCGGAAGTTTCGCCGTGTTTGTATTACTGACAAATGAAGCACCACTGTAATAGATATTCTGCGCTGGTTGCGCCAGGTCTTTCGTTTCTTCTTTTAATGTTGGATTATTTCGTGAGTCTCGAACGGCGTCGTCAATGTTTTTGACGACTAGAGCTGGAAAGCGATGAAAAAAATATAATTAATGGATGCTTTCATCAACCGAGATATTTTAAAAGTATTCCGGTACATATTTCCCCTGAGGCAGCCCGTCACTTCTGGACTACTGTAATTAGTAATGAGCTAAAACTGTGACATCTGTGTTCGATTACAACGATAATTAGTAACTGATAATTCGTAATTCGGCGAGCAATCACCGATATAGTGGAAACTAAACCTCTAACAGTAAAATATCAGTTACCAATCATCGTTATAAAAGAAATACCAAACGCACAATCACAGTCACAATAACGTTTAGCTCATCACTAACTGTAATAGTATTTATGCTGGTTGCTAATGTTAACGCTTGATCAATTACAATCTATTCTAAATGCGGCACCACAGATAATAATGGAGTTTCTAAATTCTCTCAGAACAAATTTGCGTCAACTATATTGGCTCCGTTTTCCCAGGAAGAATAGAATTTAAATTGTGATGGTTGATGTACAAGGCGACACATAACACGGCATACAACTTTAATGATAGACGTCAAACTCTCAGGTCAGCCTCTACTTCAACTGCAGAAAGGATTGTAGAACCGATCAGCCAGGTCTAAGTTCGGTAAACGGGCGTTTGGGGTAGCGTTGAACTTTGCCCTCTTTTTTCTTTTGCAACTTTATTTAAAAAAATACTAAAAACACAAAAATGACGCTATAAGAATTATCCTTAGTTATTATTCATTATTAATTTAAAAATATAATTGATGTTAGTTTTACATCACGAGAAATGTGTTTTTTCAACATCTTGCCTTAATTTCACATCCCTGAGTCTCCTGGGATACGAAGACGAATATGACGCCGATATATGTCAAGAAATTGGCGCTAACTCACCAGGCAGCTGGTCACAGCTGTTCTTCAAACACTCCTCCTTTATATCGGTATAAAAAATATCTACGGGGCTATAGTATCCATCTGCTCCGTCACCGCTCTCGGCGCAAGGCTCGGGCTCCGGTTTGATGGCAAGAGCGTCCTGGTCGACAAGATCCATGTCGAGGATCCGAACTTGATATTTTCAAATACAATTCACGTCCACCTGAAAACTATAATTAATATGAAGGGAAAATAACAAAAGCGGTCATTCTTTTTTAATAACATCACAAATTAGCCTTTTATTATTTTTTTAGATTAAATTAAACATTTGTTTAATACCACGAATTGTATTACACGCCTACAGATTTCGCTTAACTCGAGCTTCTTTAGGACGTATTTAAAGAGTAGACTTATATATATACATAATACCCCTCTTTTTATATTTATTGTTAGTTTTAAATACGCCTTGACGATGCTTACGCTAAACGAAACCGGTTGGCGTGTAATAAAATTCGTGGTTTTATACAAAGTGATGGTGTTTTATTTAATATAATATGTCAAACCACAAAGTGATTGCTTTCTACGAAAATATATTTTTTAATATATTTTAATCTAAGACACGGTGGTCAGGAAGTTATCGGGCAAAACTGGAAACAATGCCCAAGCACAATTGAAATAGTGAGACCAAAAGTGGGCTAACCCACAAATTTTCCATAGACAAATGATGACGTTAAATAGTAGACAGATAATATCACCCCCGTGTGACTGGATGGGACAAATCAAGCGTTCAATAAAAAGGACAAATACCTTGGCCATATCTTCAATGAAAATTGACAAGACGATGATGACAGAGGAGACAGTTAAGCGTTCGTGCGAAAATGCTGTCACGACATTTCTATACAGTAAGGAAGTAAAGAGCATCATTTTTAATTGTTTTTTCACCAGCATGCATGCACGCAAACTCTGGTCGAAATACAAGCGAGTGGCGTACAACCGTCTACGAGTACAATGTCGTACAAAATACTGTTCGGGTTGGCGCATTATTGTAGCGCATCTACATTGTTTGCTGGAGGCCGTGCGCGTGGATTCGTTCCGCTTCTGAGGCTGTAAAGCTGCGGTTGAAGCTCAGCACACAGCACCGACTCTCTAGTGCAAGCGGCGCTCTCGCGGAGAGCTAGCTCCCTGACCAGAGAATGGCATCGACTGCAAAATAGCTACAGGTATGCTGATATTCGTATCTAAATCACATGACAAATTATTTAGAAATAATTTATTTGCAATAGTGAATCATGATAAAATCTTACATTTATTTTACAGACCTAAGCTTTTCGGGGTTAGTCCATGTTTGCTCTCACTGCTTCAATTGGTCTCTATGCTTCAATAATATTCACAATTTCTTGGAAAATATAAAGTTTTTAGGCATCTACTTGCACACACAACTGAGAAAAAACCTTCCTTCTGGTCAGAAAGGTTCGATTCACACGGCAGAATAGCCCAGTAAACGTTATGATATATTTCAACCTTCTATAAAATGTGACAAACTTTACATACAAAAAAACATTGTTTTCATCGATAAATACAAATATAATAAAAATTCGATAGTTCTTATGGACGGAATCTTAACGAACACATGAGGCATAGGCATAGGTGACTTCCTATAAAATGTTAAACACTTTCCAACATGCTGATTTTAACACATTTTCGTGACCATTTTTACCCGGGAGTTTAAAAACATATCCTATGTTCATATCTGTCTTTAAAACTGTACTCGATGCGATCCGTTCATACATTAGATAAAACAAAATAAAAAAATCTACTCACCTGTCAAATTTTGATCTAGCTTCATCTACATTTATATTTATTCATATTAAAAATATGATCTACGAACTATTGTACTATACTCACAAAACTTATTATGATATAACTTTCCATATAGATATATAATCAACACTCCACTTGGTTGACGGAAAAGGCTTTTCACTTATCCATAGACAAGGTAAGCCGAGAGCACATTGCCATACTGATAAATTAATTAGAGCGAATGCGTAGCTACTTGTTAAGTAATTTTAATCTACCATTAGAGGTGGAATTTTAAGAATTAATTATGTTTCATCGATGTACTCCTGTGTAAAATATGACAAAAAACTGCAGATCATTTTAAATATCGCGTTATAAATTTCACAGGCTTGCAGGGGGAGGGATGAAATACCTTAGAACGTTGTTACAGGTGTTTAATACACTCGTAGACACTAAAGAGAAAGAATACGTAAGAAAAAACCTGGGTTGTATGATATCTGTGTTGATTTTTTTTTAAATATTTTAATGTTTTTCAAAAAAATCACCATTATTTAACTTTAATTTGGGCGCCATTGATGTCGGAGCTAATGAAAACGCTCCCAAAGATGGATTTATTAACAGGTAAGATCAAAATCTTGTTTTATCGGTTCCGGACTATTTTTTTTATCAGACCAAATAATATTCACAGGATTTCTCGGAGGCAATTGTGGTGATTTTGACGGAGATGAAGATACTATTTGATTATTGGACTCATCACTACGAGATTCATAACATTTACTAGATTTGTAGCGACCAGAATTCATATTTGCCGCCATCTCAGTCGGCATCGACGCTAGCGACAGCGCTGCCGGCTGCTGCTACAAGTCTGGTTCAATCATTCACCGCCGAGCAGTCTCTCCAGTTTCATCGTTTCACAACGGCGGTCTTGCCGGCCCATGCGCGCCGAGCAAGACCGCCAACTCGCTTTATTTCATTTCATAATACACGTGCACCTTCTACATCTTCATTCATTTCTTTCATTCTGTCTGCCGTCCTTGTTATAATCATACTGTCATAATAAACCTCAACACGCCAATCACATTTCTTTCAATTAACCACCGTCCTAACCCCCAAAGTATCATCTTCAGGGAACAATGTATTTAAAATTAAAAATACAAGCATCGATATAAACAAAACTATACAAATATAAGTGATGGGTAACTAAATAGGAATTACTATGAAAACAAATTTAAAAGGTGACTATTTGCAAAAAGAATTTGATTATTTAAAATATGTAGCATTGCTATTATCACATTTTCTTATTTCTAAAATTTCATTTTCGTCTAACTGTAAACCCCTAATATTTGTATGTTTAATTTCTAAACCCTTATTAATGTCAAAAGAATTGATAGTTTCCAAAAGGTGAACGCAGAATAGTTGTTGCTATTTAACCATCTCAAGTGCTCCTTAATTCTAATATCAAAATTTCTTCAAGTTATGAAAATTATTGCAATCATTGTAAATTAATTAGTAGACCCCCGACCACCGGTTTAAACAAAGTGTTTTATCTTATTGATTAAAAATAAGTAAGAACTTTTAAATATGTACCAAGTACCTAACTGAATAAATTTTGTAAAAATCATTTGAAATAATTGGAATTTCTATTATTTTGTTTCACTTTTTATTTCTCCTAGCGTCATTGCGAGAAAATTTGTTGATTTGCAATTCATTATTACAATTTATTATTAAGTATTTGGTGTCTACAGAGATGCAATTGTTTCAGAAAACATCCAATCTGATACGGGCTGGATTGA
The DNA here is from genome assembly GCA_031772225.1 of Eubasilissa splendida. Classification (NCBI taxonomy): domain Eukaryota; kingdom Metazoa; phylum Arthropoda; class Insecta; order Trichoptera; family Phryganeidae; genus Eubasilissa; species Eubasilissa splendida. The sequence goes on along the minus strand of CM062872.1, from coordinate 2,040,676 downwards.
AGACGTTTACCCGTCACAGGTCCATCAAGACAATCACGTATCCGGTTCCGGCGAGGCACAGGGTCCCCAAAGAGGTACTAGATCCGGTATTTTCATTATTATTACATTATTGCTACTGAGAGTTGTTCGTTTCTAGTGAGAAGAGACAAATATTTTCATACAAATACATTTTAACCCTTCCCAAACCATGCAGTAACACAGGTCTACCATCATAATTAAACCTGTAATATTTCAGCAAATCATGCAACATAAAATTCATATTTTAGATAATCCTGAAGAAAATATTAGCGCTTAGGAATGACTAGTGAAAAACCAATTATGAAAAGGGAATCGTACAAAAACAATTATTTTTCCATTCAATCCATTGTAAAATTAATACGTTGGTAAAAATACAATTTGTGATATGAAAGACAGAGATCACACACTATTTTCACAGTGAAAAGAACAACAAACATACAAAAATAATTGTCTCTTTCTCACTAATTAAATGAAGAGAGATAAGAAGGAAGGACACATTGTATAGGACTTAATGAATGCTCCAAATTATGTTATTAATCATTTTTTCAAAATTGAATGCTTAATATTTAGAATAAATTTGTGCCATTAAAGCTATTTAACCTAATAAAAACATTTTTTCTAACTGTTATTTACGGTAACACGAGTTGACAGCATGGCTGCGTTCGGGTATTTTATATTATGGTATGGTAAAGGTTAATGACGAAAAAACGAATTAAAATCAAGATTTTTATTTGAAGACATTTATAGAAGTAGGCTACTTAGAATAATTGAACATACGGGAGTTATAACCTCAGTAGTTCAATGCACTACTAATAAAACAAGAAAACCTTATAATTGAATACTTTTTGGGCTTTGTAAAGTTTACTAGTTACCTTGCAGGTGACCTTGCATCGTTTTCTAAAGCGTTGCTATATCTGACAAGTGACCTCTTGTTCAATTATAGGCATAATTGTAAATTATCGTCGGTTAATTTGATTTTTATCTTATGTTTTATTTGATTCGTGGAAGAGAATGCGCGCTCTTTTAAATAGGTAGAGTCAAAGATTGTGGTAATGGTAAACGCTACTTCTTTTACTGCTCGCGCTAGATAGATAATTTGTATCATTCTCATGGTATTTTCTATTTTTAAAGTGCATATTTCAATACAATACGGACATGGGATATCTAAATCACGCAAACGACGTCTTTCCATTCTCGAGTTTCGACTAAAAATATAAGTTTTTGGTTAAAATAAGTACTAATACAGTATTCAAAGTTCACAGAAAAAGGTTTGTTCATAAATTACCTATTGATTTCCTCATCTGCAGCGTCGTAGTGAAGAATCACGGCCAATCCTGTTGCCATTTTTATGTTTTGACAGATTATGGTACGTTTATCTCCCTCACTGTCTCTCCCTCTCTCTCATTCAAATATAACACGGACGTTAATTTACATACTGTCTATTTTTGAGGGTTGGTGTAACAATCACCTTCATTTAAATATTGCAATTTTGAGAATAGGCCTGATTATATAGTTATTATACTTATTATCCAGCGTCCCTTCTGTAAAAGTGTCAAAGCGATTAGCGCTGATGCACTTGTAGTAGTAGATTAGGCGGTCTAGCCGCATGTAGAGTACTCAGAGTATCGTAGACTCTAAGGAATTGGAAAAAAAAAAAAACATACTGTCTATTTTTAAGGTTGGTGTAACAATCACCTTCATTTCAATATTGCAATTTTGAGAATAGGCCTGAATATGGCCGAAGAATTGAAATAATCTTTTGCTCGCTGCTGTAGATTGATTAGTCGTGTGTCGTGTCGTCGTGCCATCTTATTAATATATGATGAGATATCGTTGATCGGCCTAGTAAAAATAAATCAAATACATCATATTTGTCTATGGTATTAACTAATGAACACCACTAAAAAATAATACTATTTCGTAAAAAGGATGGATTTATTACGCGACTCTTGTGGGGGATGGATGAATTTGTTTGATTCTTTTACTTAGAACGTGTGCTTTGCATTCCGTTCAAAGAGCAGTGCCTTGGGGGCGGAGCCCGTTCAATGACGTATTCAGTAATACCAGCATTACCAATTTCCCACCGTCAAGGGAAATTGTGAACGTTATCTTATGCTTATAATTTTGCCACTTTTAATTAGTAAACAGTACTTAAACCCTTTTTACCACAAATTATTACATTTAAGTGCATAGCAATTATATATTTGTTGTAGTATTCTTTAAACAAAAAATAAGCAAATTATGATAGAAAATTTAAAAAAGAAATCTAGGTTCATTAATATTATTCATTATAATTTGTAACACTTTAAATTACTGTTAGACTTGACATGACGTACACAAAAAAATATATAGCATAGTATAAAACATATGAAAGAAATATTCTAAAACATTAATAGTACAGTTGAAAATTTAAGATAAATAAAATAGGTTAAAATAACTATTAATCACAGGGAATACAAGCGCGTCAAACCTAACCTTGTAACAATGCGCAACTGTCATTTCACCCGCAGCAGTGTTGATATAACAAAAAAATAACTAATGTTAGTAGTCTAAATAAATCAACTAAAGTATTTACATAATAGTTAGTAGAGTAGTATCATCAAAGAATTGACACCGCAGTAAAATATATGACTAGATTAAGTTGATGTCAGGATAGAAAGGGTTAAGGCCAACGATCTGATCAGACCAATCGAAATTACCCATTCGTCCGAAATTTCTACGGATAGTCCATATTTTGACTGTCTATAACAGCTTATTATTTTTATTTATTCTTAATCTAGTGCATGCATATATAACTTATCCTGCACATATTTACATAGTTTTATTTTGAGTTAATGCAATTTCTCCTTTCTAATATTATCTTCTGACATTTCATAAAAAAAATCTTTATCGCGCTGCACATCGCCGATTGTTGAGATTTAGCCTTCTTCCTGAACGGCAGTCTCAATATATATCTTTCTCTTGTATGATTTGTCTCAAGTTTTCTTATAAATTCTATCAATATTTTTTTAGTTAGGATTTAAATATAAACCGCGTAACATTGAAGTATATTTTCTGTTTAAAGGACATCATATTAAGGTCTTTCAGCACTATCGCATTACTGCCATTAGTTTAAAGATTCGGATTGTAACGCATAGGGAAATTTATTATACCATTAGATTGATATGTCAGTTTTTTACGAAGATGTGTTGTGAAGTGTATTTATAATGTCAGAAATTAGAATTCGAAAACAGACATATTTTTATACTTAACATACATTTATATGATATAAGTGTGGATTTTACTATTGTTTTCGAATTTTACGATTTTATATTATTTTCGTCCGTCTTGTGGCGGTAAAAACCAGCCAATAAGGCTGCCTTTCTACTGCTTCGATGTAGCGGTAAGATGCTCCCCTGCTAAGTTTCTCGTTTGAGAGATCACCAAATTATTATTGTATAATACATGCGCTTAGCTCAATTAGAAAAATGGTAATTAGAAAATTATTTTTATATTCGTTATCTGGTATCATTGCTATTTGGGTGACGCTTGGAATCTTTTACACTTTTAGGCAATTTCCGGCTTCATTTAATTACCTAAATGAAATATTATACAATTAAAATGTTATCGTACCGAAAAGATATATCACACGCAAGATGTCATCGCGTACACGAAAGGATTAAAATAGGAAAAATTCACAATGACGTAAAAATTCGGGAAAACTCGGCGCCGCCGCCTGGCAACACCGCCAGTGCTATTGCGTTTTACGCTGCGCCCTCGAACGCTGTGATATTTGCGATTTTGAACGAGACGATTCCAAGAGTTTGAGGATACACCGCCAGCACCATGTCCGGCATGCAGAAACTGTTCAAGTTCCAGCCCCTGCTCAGCAGCCCGGCGCTGATCAAGAGGCTCAACAACCACAAGCTAATCGCGCAGTGCGTGCCCGCCCGCAGCAGGGTATCCAACATTGTAAGTGAAAATATTCATATTAATTATTTATCAATATTCTTTTATTTCATTCCCTTACCGTTGTCAATACTTGGAACTATATTTTCTATCTATTCTGAATGTTTTTTCTCCTTCAAAACCTTCACATTGAACCGTGTAAAAAAATATTTTTTTATTACGTAATTTTGACATGTGTAAATGATTTCAATTAATTTAATTTTGAAGGCCGTGTCGTGTTTGTGTGCGCTTTAGACGCTTCCGCAATTGGATTTTAACGTTAAAATTGTCAATGAAATAAAATTCACCCATTTCCTTGAATAATCGATATTTTTCACGCACAACCTCACTTTTACGCCTGTCAAAATACGTAATAATAATAAGTGGAGTGATTAGTTGAATTGTGTGCCGCGCTGTTTGTATTGAAAGTAGTGTATATTTTGGTAAAATGAAAAAAAATGCGCCATACTATTGACGAAAGTGCAAAAATTTGATTAATTTTTAAGTAGGATTGAATTTGTTCATGTTTAGTTATCAGCTTGGCTATATTTATCAGACTTGATTGGTGCGTGGACGATTCGAAATTTTCACTGTTTTTCCGACAAATTTTCTGATGTATTCATATTTTGTTTTACTATTGAAATTGTGGCTTATTCAAATTCTCACAACACTAAGTGACAGGGACAAAGAAATGTTATAAAGGATATTAATACAAGCGCATTATAAAAAATAATAAAAATTCATCAATTATTTTCATAAATATAAATAAATACTTAAATAACCTTTATATGATAGCCCACCTCAACACAGGTTCATCTTAATGAGGGGGCATTATTTTTAATAACTGCTAAAAAGTATTATACAAAATATCAGTGATATTATTGATGGAATAGGTGTTAACTTTGCAGTTTCATCATAATGGATGGATATAAATAAAACAATGTTATAACTCTACTTGAGTTTATTAGCACTACTCGAGTTTCGAGAGAAACAGGAACTCTCATCGACAGGTGAAGTATTAAACTAACTACACACAAATATAGGAGACAAGGCTTAGGTGGTATACATACAAGTAATTAGGTACTGACAGATGGAGGGGAAGGGAGCGGAGTTGCTGGTGGAAAGTGGAGGGTTGATTGTAACGAGATTACTTGTAATCTAATGTTTTATTTATATCCATCCATTTTAATACCGGTAATGATTGCCACTGAAGATTGTAATTTTTCTGTCTTAGACTAGAGTTGGCGGAACCCGCCAAACACAATGACTGTCGAGTATCTCTGATTCGATTATTGAATCGGAACATTTTAGGGTTGTAGCCGACATTGGTCTGAATATTTTGTCCCGTATACATGACATGTTATAGTCGATTGAATTGTTAATGAATGATGTTCCTCGTGTCCGCAGGAGATGTTCGGCCTGTGCAGCATCATGGTGAGCTGCTGGCTGGCCACGCCCATGTACATCCTGTACAACCTCAAGTACTACAACGGCAGCGTGCAGCGCACCTAAACGCCACGCTCGCCGCCGTGCGCTTCTTCTAGTTGAATTTATTTTGTAATTACATTATGTCTTAATAAAGTTATATCCAAACCACACGTTCGTCTTGTCAATCAATTATAATAGTTTATTTTAAATATTGTGTGTGCGTGCAAGTGCAGTAGTAATCGGTTTGACAATCAGAGTACATCCCTCAGAATTGATACATTGTTTGAGATAAATACGACACTAAGGGCGGGTTGTGTGATCGGTAGTAAAATTTGAACGTGGTAAGTTTTTACTATAGTAACTTTACCATCGCCCGTGGTGAAAAACGTTTGCGGGTTGATCGTATGTCAAATTTACTACTGTCAAAGTATAGACAAGAAATCTCACCTCACAGTTTGAAAAGTCATGAAATATGTTTTACTCACCTGAAATCTGTCACTTATCTATGCACTAATTTATATTAAACGACAAAATCATCATCGTACGAGCTCTCATCATTAAAATAGCGACATATTGAATGATTAATTGTCGTATGCTGCGAATTTCAAAGTATTAATGCGACAGGTGACTTTTGAAATAGCTGTGTAGTCATTTTTAAATAACGATTTACGATTTTTACCATCCGACAATTGAGAGTAAAATTAGTTAACCATAGCATTTATTACCAACAATCAAACAACCCGTTTTCATTAAAAAATTTACTTTAGTAACTTTTTTACCATTGTAAAATGTTACTGCAGATCACGCAATCAGCCCGACCAATAGTTAAGGAGTGCCATCTCAAATAGAAGGTTTCAATTGGTGCAGTATTTTGTTCTGTGGCAGACAATGCAGCGATAGTGGCTAACAGAGAACCTTATCTGCAGCAGTGATGTAAGATTGAGGATGTTCTCTGATGCGACAGAAGCCGGCTGATGAGAGATCAATGAAGATGGTATGAAAAGTCAAAATAACTCGATTCAAATTAAATGTATCAATAAGAAAGACACAGTCAAAATCAATTTATCAAAAAAATATCTTTGTTGTCACCGGGAAAGTGGTCACATCAACATTGTAAGATAATGACAAATTTTCAAACTTATATGTTGCACTTTCAAATTGTTACATCTGTTATTCCATTATTTGAAAGCAATCTACTTTATATTTATGGAAAATCTCAAACACCTTTGTTGGGTACTATCTGATGGGAGAAGCCAGAATTAATTCATTTTAATTAAATATTGAAAACATTAATACAGGGTGAATGTTATGTTCCAGGCCGAGGTTGTTTATGAATAACTAGGAAATGAAACACAATTTTTTATTTATCCATTGTGTTTGGTCTATTACAATTATGTATGGAATACGACAGCGGCCAAGTGGCCGCCTCTGACAGCGGCGCAAATGCGTGCTCTTTTAACCATATTGTTCGTAACATTCTCGCACACTTGGCGTGTTATTTCAGCAATTTCATTTTTAATATTGTCCTGTAGCATCGGAATTGTTGGCTTATTGGCGTAGACCTTTCCTTTCAAGTAGCTCCGCAGAAAATAGTCAAGCGATCGAGGAGGCCAGTCGATATCACCACTTTTTGACATGCGGCCGGGAAAAATTTTAAGCTTAGCTCGGTATGTGTGTGAGGTGGCACCGTCCTGTTGAAACCGCACGTGTTGCAGACCCAATTCGGCCACTGAGAAGTTTTCTAATGTGCGACGATAGCGATCACCATTAATAGTTACAGTAGATAAAATGTTGTCGATGCGTTAGATGCTCCATAATAAATTATTATCAACTACTTTATATGACTACCAAATTGTGATTTGATTTGAACAGGTTAATAGCAGAAAACTGAAAGATATCTCATTTTGAGAATACTTCATTGAACAAGATCAACAAAGTAGGAAATTGCTTGAAGACAGGTGTGCGAGTGTTGAAGTTGAGCTGTGTTACAGGAAATGGCCCTTCTGATCATGCTGATGGTGGGCTGCTGGACCGCCACGCCTATCTACATCATCTCCCAAATGCCCGAGTACACTAAGGACATCAACAGGGATTTTGTCTGACTGCCGAGGTATGTGCGAGACAGTTAGCGCTGATTCTCGGAAGTTTCAATATTATTCATTAAATCACCTTTTTTTAAGAGCGGAGTTTCAGTACTCCGCGCCTAGTGGCGTGCTGTAGGTATTGACTTAGGTTATGCTGTTACCATGATATTATATAATATACCTACTATATGCTATATTGTACATAGGTTTATGAACATTCATTTAACCGACGTCTTTAAGCAAAATGAATCCATCATAATAAAAAATGCATTATCCTCGAACGTAAAGAACAATCATGAAAACAACACGTTTAGTAAGGTAGTCAAATTTGCGATTTAGTAAATGAGGAAGTAGATGCTTCGATCAGCTCTAAACCAAGTTCAAAACCTTTCAAATGTCATTCTGTTAGGAAACAGCGACACAAAATGGATCTCAGCTAGGTAGCAATTGTATGGCTTGAATAGAACGATAGATGAAAACAGTGGCATGCAATTGTAGAACCAATAAATGACCCAGCAGAGGACTACAGCACTCTGGTGGCATCGCACGGTAGCATCCAGAACTACGCAACTACTGATGTACAGTAGGGGCTAGCGTAATTATAACATATGGATTATTTAATTTATATTGATTTCCCAGGATTTTTGGTAACACAGTTTTTTTGCTTGCCCCTGACCACGTCACATTTCTGGTTTGGCTCATCATCCACGTCTGTCATCTCCGTGAACACCCACCCTCTTGACAATGCTCCTCCACTCTTCTCCGCATCCTGCAGATGTTAGGCCTGTCACCGGAGAAGTGCCTGTTGCCTTTTCCACTCAGTCGGTCCGACGGGTGTGGGATTTTCCTCTTCGTCCTTCGACGTTGCCCATGCTAACAAGCTTCTCCGAGCTATCTTGTATTGTAATATTGTAAATTAACAATAATGATCCATAAATTGAAATCAATAACTGACGCAGTTGGAACTGCAACTCTTGCTATTTCCTTTAACATCCGTTAAATAGAGTCGGTGTGTTTGGAAGAAATAAAGAAGAGCATTTGGAATCCTTTTCACGCGATAACTCAAATTACCCCAAAATGTTAGTTGGAATCTTATTATTCTAAGGGGTCGATATAACTACATGTTTCTATCAGCAAGAATTATATATTCATTTCAATGTTTCAGATTAACAAGAGCCATTACTGCGAAGACCCAGAGATAAATTATTATTTTATGTGACATTGTGTTGGAATAAATTAATTTAAAAAATACTAATACTTTAATTTACTGTTATAATTATTTGTGTTACGGCGAATTGTGCCGCCTTAAAGGCACAACTGATCGGTTCAACTGATCGATTCAACTGATGAGGCGATCGACCCTGAGTAAAAGCGTGTTTTATATTTTTATTTGTAGGTCTAACATTAGTGAAGGGACCGTATGTATTAACTTGAAAAGTGTAACACATGGGTACAAAAATTTTTTTGTCTGCTGTAGCATAGTTGGATAATGCACCTTCCCCAGATCGGAGAGAGATCCAGGTTCGAATACCGGTAGCGCAACAACAATATTTTTCCATAAAATTGATTTTATATGTATATGTTTCTAATTAATACATTTAATTAGTATTTAAAATATCACAGATCTATGTTCTGAATAATTACAACTGCACAATAAGAATGCTCTACATATGCTTTAATATAAACAAAATTAAAATATTTTCTTTTACTTAAACTTATCTTTTACATATTTGGTCAGTTTTATTTTAAATCTATTAAACTTTTTCTCCTTTCTTATGTTTTCTGGCATTTCATTAAAAATCTTCATCGCACTGTACATCAATCAATTTCTGAGATTTGGCCTTCTTCCTGAACGGCAGTCTCAGTCTATCCCTTCCTCTTGTACGATGCTCGGGCTCATGTTGATTTGCATCAATTTTTTGCGTAAATTCCGCTGATATTTTATTATTGAGGATTTTGTAAATAAATACCATTATATTAAAATGTATTTTCTGCTTAAAGGTCATCATATTAGTACAGTAAAACCGCGATATAACGAAATCCAAGGCCCAAAAAATAAAAGTTCGTAATAACGAATTCCCACATATAATGAAATAAATAAAAGAAATCCTACTATATGTTACGCGCCGTCGCAAAAAAATGTTGCGCGGAATCAAAAAAGATCGCAAATTCTGCAAACAAAGGAGGAAGAAGGCCATAGGGAACTGAATACCTACATATTTTTAATAGTTTTGTTATTAAAACAGATAATCAAAGGAATTAAATTAAGAACAGAACCTATTCAACACCAATTGGAAGATATTTTTGTAAATTCCAGAATATTGCAAACACAAAACAATATTTTAATTGTGTTTAAATGTAGAGCCGCTTCAAACATAGTTTGGGCAAGAAACATAAAAAATTTACAGTTGAATCGCGGCATTTTTATAAAATGAGTCGTATATATATTTAGAAGGTTCTTACGCGTAACGGCTTCAACCACTTCAAAATATGATTCTATGAACCTAAGAAGAAGTTTGAATTGTTTTACTACCTTGTCGGCAGACCGCCGCGCACCGCCGATGCCGCAGATGCAGCGGCGCGGCTTTGTAAGTGCGAAATAATATTTTCATCTTTTAACATTTTTTTATTTCGTTATAAATTTACGTAAATGTATTGGCATTTTTTCGTACGGGACAAAAATGATTTTGTTATAAATATTAACGGGATTTCGTTATATAAATGCATTTTTGTATGAAAAATTGGTTTTAGGGACTAAATTTCGATTTTTTTTTTCGATATACGTCATTTTTCGCTATATCGGGTTCGTTATCGCGTTTAGTATTACTCTCAAAGCTTTATTTAGCAGCACTGACAATTGTTGCATTTCTTCTTCATTAGCCAAAACCAAAATGCTGCTGCAGCAGTTGATGTGAGGAATAATAACAGAGCTGTAGACTATTTGACAAGACTCGGTACTAATAAATCTTCTGATCCTTCCCAGAAGTGACATATTCTTAGCAATCTTTTTGTCACATATCTTGTATTTTGCGATAAATTCAATTTTGAATCTATCATGACTCCTAAATATTTTATTTCAGTCACTTCCCTCAGACTTTCACCATCTGTGATGATTGCTGGTGTGATTGGTATCCTTTTATTTCCAATGTTCATGAATTCAGTTTTAGTTTATTTATCTTCAGCCATATTGCTATATTGTTTAAGTCATAGTTTAATTCATTCAGTGCAGTTGCATAATTGTCTCCCGCGATATATATTAGTAGACCTAAACACTTCCGTCCAACAATTGAGATCTCCACCTCCATTTCATATATGATTTATAGAACATTGGAATTAATACAAATAAATTTAAAATATTCCATTGTGGGCTCCCTGTTATCCAGACATTCAAACTTTTTCTTGAGTGTCATAAAATGGCAACACAGTGTCAATTCGTTTTTTAATATTTGAACGTCTACAATTGATTGCAGAGACAAAATGTAAACTTACATTTTTGAAGTATCCAAAATTGACATTCTTATCCATAAATTTAATTCATTTTCATAATTTGCCTACAAAGTTTCCTTTCAAATTTGCCTATAAAGTTTCCTTTCAAACTTGCCTATAAAGTTTCCTTTCAAATTTGCCTGTAATTTTTTTTTTACCTATATCTGGAAGGAAGAACGGTGAGGATGCACAAAATATGAAATTAAAACCCAATAATTTAATACAGAGATTTTTTTATTATCACAGCAACATGTTCATGTTTCACGATTAATATATATTGTTTAGTTCACTGACGGGGAATGGTAAATTAATACTAATATATCTAATACTAATTATATTTTCATACAAAAGTTAGACATAGGAATAATATATTTCTTTAAGGTCAAAGATTTGCAGCTCCGAGGAATAATTGTGAATTTATCTTCAGCACACGCACAAAATGACTCGGAGCACGACATTTTGCGTGCGTAAATACTGGCTATATAAAAATGTTCAAAGTGTATGTGAAAATTTCATTTCAATCATTCAATATGTTTTATCTGGATGACGGAAATAGCCGATGGGTGAGCCCATATTACAATAGGTACTTGAATCATATTTGCGAGACAAAAATGGACGCCCAAAGTCTTCGTGATGAATATCGGAGCAGCGGGAGTGACATGGCAAAGATTGACTTAAGAGTCAGTTGTGTAATCAGTAGTAAATTTTAACCATAGTGAGATTTACCATCGCCCGTGGTAAAAAACGTTTACGGGTTGATGGTATGTCAAATTTACTACTGTCAATGCATAAATAAAAAATCTCACCTTGCAGTGTGGCAAAACAAATAAAAACAAATGAAATATGCTTTGTCTATGGATTTATTGGCCTCTGCATTCAAAATCTGTCACTTTGCTAGCGAAATTATGTGCCAATGAGATCATCATCAGATAAACTCTCATCATTGAATGATTAATTGTCGTATACTGCAACTTTCAAAGTATCAATGTGACAGATGACTTTTAAAATGGCTGTAAAGAGACCGCCATATTTAACTGACGATTTTACGGGTTCTACCATTCGATATTCGAGGGTAAAATTAGTTAAACATTGCATTTTTTTCCAACGGGCCTTTATCTGACAATGGTTGAAGATCAACCAAGACATTGAATGCTGCACTCTTCTGACGCACAACTCTCGCATCGTCCACAATCATGTCCATTATTGAAGCTTCTTCAGGATCATCTTCCAATATCTGGTTTATCCGGTCGTTTTTCCAGATTTTCCATATACACACCTGAGCAACGTTCCCTTGGAGCATTATTATACAGGGTCAGGTGTGCGAGTGGCACACAGACCATTTTTTGATATCATATCGTACACAACTTTTAACAAAACTTATTTATTAAAATTTTTGGTTTCTGCAGGGATACATTCAATTTTTTTGATTTTTATAATTGATAACACTTAATTTGTATTAAAATAGCGCAGAACTATGTTGTTCTCTTATGTGTTCTCTTTAATAAGATCATTGTGGAGAAAGTATCCGAAGTGGGCAGCTTTCTTTGATAGTTATTAATAATCTTGACTTATTTGCACATCTTAATTCATTAGTGATGTGGTGGAGCCAGCAGTGTCATATGCTTTCCTTATTTTCTCTCACAGCATTGCTACTTAACGTCGCACAGCCCGATGCAAACTTAAAAGCAACATTGCATCTGAGTGATCTAATTCCCACCCCGCGCATTCAGTCAAATTTCATTCATCTCACCCACGACTCCGTTGTGCATCTAAAAGTTTCCATCGGAAATTGCTGCATTCAAGGTGCCGCATTCCGTCTTGGATATCTTTCTCAGCCTTTCCGTTTCAATCAAACATATTTCTCAAATATACAAAGTCACCTATCCGTTCCAAATATTCATCACCTACTGTAATACCACTACTTTGGCATTGTAATCCGTAATACACGGTACTAGAATCTGACCCTTTTGACGATTTTCCACAAACAGTTTGAACATTTTAGTCAATCATCCTTCAACGAGTCATTAATGTTTGATTGTTATATTAATGGAGTTACACCGGTGTGGACACAAATCGTATTCACATCTTTAAAAAAAAAAATAGAAATTACATATTGCAACTTACAAATCACATTATACATTGTAAAATTTGCACATATTCCTTGAACATTTTCGACTCGTAATTTAGTCAGGTATCCACCCATTAAGTATTGTGGACTAGATCTATTACGCCCTGTATAATAATGCAGATTTTTGTTATATTTTCTTAGATGTGCTTTCTTAAGATCAAATTTGAATACTGATATTGAATATTATTATAAAAAAAAATCATAACCCCCGGTGAGCTTTGTAAAGAGCTTAAAATATCTGTAAACTGCTATTTTCACATGTTGATTCATCGGCAGTGTGGTGGTTAGCATCCCCGCCCGCCGCGCGGGCCGACAGAATTTGGTTCTCCACCGGGGAGTACGGGCGCGTGTGACGTACAGTGAACATTAAAAAATTTCATTTTATCCTAAATAACATACACATTTAGTACAAAAAAAAAACAATATTAAAAATATATATTGCATTCAGTTTCAATACTAAATCTAGGTGGATATGTAAACACAGCGACACTTATTATTCTAACACGTGGCGACATCGCGAGTCAACGTAACGTCACGGGGCGGATTACAACGGCAACATTTACTACATTCAAACCAGTACACTGTCCAAATCCCTCGGGAATGCAACAATTCAGGATCGGAGACACAACGTGAAGTAAAAGTCTGGAAGTTGAAAGAAGATTGGACATATTTGAGATTGTACAGGATGCGCAAACAAGTTGAGTCAGCTAATAACAATTGAAAAATATTACTTTTCATGATTCGTAGCCCAGGGGAATATAGAAGGCAACAGAGGCATAGCTAGAGATAGATTATCTCGGCTGCGTACCTCAAAACATGACAGTTAAATAACGGCATATTGCAACTTGATCACCAACCGACACACAATAGAAGACGTCACACGACGAAGAAGAATAATATATAACAAGACAACTTGGACCGTTTGGATATTTTGACAAAAACCAGAAAGGCGACTTCCGGATGAAATCAAAGCCTGTGATGATCTACCGAACGTTCCGAGTTGAAACTGGAATAGAAACAATATAGGGCCGGACGTTTAATCAGTGGTCACATTTTACTATTAGTAACTTTTAACCATAGCCCGTTGTGGGTTGTTCGAATGTCGAGTTTACTACGCCTAATAGTGTGGCAAAGCGAATAATCATCCGATACTATTGACAAACCATTCAATTCACCTCTGCATTCAAAGTCAGTCACACGGCTGGCGAAATATCTTCAGTCCATGTGCTTATATAAATTCACAGCGAGATTGTCTTCGAATGAACTCTCATCACTAAAATAGCAGGATATTGAATGATTCATTGTCGTATACTGCAACTTTCAAAACATCAATGTGACAGATGACTTTTGAAACAGCCGTGAAGAGTCCGCCATATTTAACTAACAGTTTTTAGAAATGTACTTTTATAAAGTTGTGATCATCGGTGGAGATTAAATAAATATCAAATTTCATTATATCTACAATACATATCCTCAAAGCCAAAATACCACAATCGCTTAAGACTAAAGCCTACAGCCAGTGCGCGCTCCGACAATGTCAACCGCAAATTAAAAATTGCCCAGCGAGAAATCTAGGCTTAACAACACGCCTACCGAAGCAGAAATACCTTTACCGGGACCAGATAATTACGGGATTCAAACAAAGATGTGACATTGCTGAGGTTAATTGAAACTTGGTGAAATTTATTGTAGTTAACATTTTGTACCAGATCAACACCGGATGTGTTTAATAAATATAATTTATACAAAGATCGTTCATTAGCTACCTGAAATAAAAAATTAAAAGCTGTTCCGAATTAAGATATTTACTTAACAATATTTTAGTTTGTCCAAAAACACACAATTACTGGATTTTTGTTATTAAGACAAATTATAGATATCTCATAGAGACGAAGCTATTTATATTATTAAATTATATGGGAAAATATGGAATTTGTAGTTAAATACTCAAAATGTTACTACACGGTAACATATATACAACATCCAAAAATTTGATAGTTGTGGAGGTTGATTATGGGTAGAATTGGTGAACGTTACATTGTGTAAAGTGATCACTTAAGCCAGCCAAAGACAGGTCATAAACCCTGTAATACCCTTATATACTTCTCATATAATATAATATAAATAACTTCATTTCTATGAGATGTCTATAATTTGAAAATATTTACAATTTTGTCTTAATATTATTTTAAATTATACATTTCTGTAATAAAATATTTGTGAGTACTTAAAAGCAAATATTAACTGTAGTTCTTGCGGCGTCATTCCATATTATAGAATAGAATAACAACATTTTATACGCACGCAATTTCTGGAGAGATGAAATGTTCAAAGAGCACAGTAAAGGGTATCTTTTTATGATGGAAAACATAGTGCTCGGTTTTGTTCAAGTTTTAGATTAAGTTAAAATTTCATCCAGAAATGGAGAGTGAGACCGAGTGTGTATATTTTCCTAGAGTGTAATTGAGCAAAATTTGAAACATATAGAGAGGAGGTAAGTTGAGAGAAGAGGTGAGAGTGCCTGTGTTTTATACAGAATCCTATGCAAAATGTAGGATTTTATAGAGAACAGGCAAAGATATTAAAAAATAAATTAAACACGTAATTATTACATTTCTACTAAAGAGCGGTAAATATATTTTTTGCGCAGTGGTACAATTGCTACGTGACCGATACATCCGCAATATGCAGAGAAAGAAAAAATAACCGACACTATCTCGGAATGTAAAAAGACCCGACAAATAATCGGCAAAATGCACCCGTCGCAATACAACATTTGGAACAACAATCGAATTTGTAAATCGTTCGTATTAGCGCATCGATTTCAGCACCGATCGCGACGTGTGCGATAATTATTCATTAGCTGCCAATTTGTATATTACAGTAAAATCACGTTTATTCGAAATTCTATGGGCTTAAAAATTTGAATTATGCAGAAAATCGTTAATTCGCAATTAAAGCGATGAAAATAAAAAACTACCTCAGGATGCAATCATGTAAAAGAACGCGCGCATTAATTACTTCACATTACGAATAAACGTATTTTTAATTACAAATTATCGGCATTTTTGAATTAACACTGTTAATGATAACATGATTAACATACGAAGTAAACAATTTGGGTCTGATTAAAAATTTCGAATTAGCGGGATTTTACTGTATAACGTTGCATTCATTCACATTACAGTAAGTATTCACAGTCAGAGATGCAAGACTCCATAACTTTAACCGAATACATGATCCTAAACAGAGGCAATCGTTGAATTTAATTGCTTTAGAATGTAAGAATTATCATCTAAAACTAGAGTATCCTTGTAAATTGTTAGACAAACAATTGCAGGAAATAAAAATTAAGTGAAAGGTCCACAAATGTACACAGAAATTCCAAGATGCTGCGAATGTTTCAAATAGAGATAGCCCATTTGAAATTGCCGTCATTTTTCTAGTGGCACTTTTTGGAACTTGATACTTGACAGCTATCTTGTAGACACCGATGCCGATGAAAAATAAATCCTCACATAACAATACCTTTGTCATATGACGAGACTCGTTATACAAAGGAAAATTGCTCTCAAGAGAGGTCCTGGAAGACACAAGACATTGTAGCACGGTCCAACTGTTTCAAGCTATTGCAAATAAAGATCGCTAGCGTTCGTTAAGCGGACGAGTGCCAGAACTTGTATTGCGGAGAAGGCCGAGGCCGTTGAAGAAGTAAAAGAAAAATATTTACTTCTTCTTCTTCATCGTTTGGGAAGGCTTTTAAAATGTCACACTTGGGCTTCGTATCTGCTAAAAATATAACGAAATCAAAATATTACCGTCTGATTAAAATAAAATATGAAATAAGACAGTCCGATGATATTATTTGTGTGGCAAAGTAGTCGGTGTAAAGACGACCACTTCACGTGTTGTGCAAAGGCCTCGCGACCACCGAATACATTTTACTTTTAAATACTACAAATTATAATGCCATAAAAGGCAAATTATCATTAATTTGATGAACTCGTGTTATAAACGCGACATTAGTCTATTATTTGCGTGATTAAATCATTGTAATACCGTCAATTAATTAAGTGTAATAAAATGAGTAAATTTATAAAATGTTCATGTTGTGTGTACCATTATACATCGAGGTTGACAACATTACCGACAAAGGTGTAGTAACATGCATGAATAAGTCACAAGAAATAAGCAAAACAAATTGCAATATTTCAGACACATTCTCCACAATGTGAAATCTAATCTTTAACAGTACATGATGCAGGTGGAAGGTAGCAGAGGTGAAGGTAGAAAGCGGTCAGAAAATGCTCCAAAGTCAACCCTGTTTGCACATACAACTTGAACATTATTCCAAATCTTTTTAGTAAGTTTATTACGTAAAAAATGCGCACGATAGATTTAAAATAATCACATTTTAAAATAAAATATTAGCGTGCCTCGCGCATGATTGGTTAGCTCAGAGCCATCGTTTCAGCTGTGCTCGTGGAAGATTATACTATTTTATTGTTATCTATATTTAATAATTGATAAAATATGAAATATATGGACGTGAGTTATTAATGTAATGAATTATATACACAAAAGTGTATTGTTAACGTGATAATCTAAAGAAAAGTGTATTGTTAATGTGGTAATCTAAAGAAAAGTGTATTATAAACGTGATAATCCATAGAAAAATGTAATATTAACATAATAAAATTAACAAAAGTGCATTATTGATGAGAACTAAAGTGTATTTAAAATACAGCATTAAAATCATATATAAATCAATTTAAAAAACTTATAAATGTAATAAGCATATTATATATTATTATTATTAATTTGAGATTGCCCATATATAAGAATCAGGAGGAAGGTGTTTTTTAAAGTGACGCATTTACGATAGAAAAATTAGTATCGTGAATGTGTCATGCCAAAAGCAACGGCAAATCATCAGTCCTCCCGAATCGTTCCAAAGATTTAAAGTTCTGTAAAAAAATAGTGGAGAGATCTTTCTTTTCAGCTGTCGGCGCAGCTCACACGATAAAAAAGTTTTATTTTAGGAATGTCAGTCGGAGTAGACGTTCCTGGCAGTTCCGGCGGTCACCGAGCGTCGTCACAACCTCGTACATGTGTATAAACATTAGACAGTCTTGAGTAGCTAACTGATTATTCTAATAAAGCCAAAAAAACGGCGAAGCTCGGAGCTCGGGACCTTGGAAATGCAAAATGTGCGGGCAGTCAAAAAATTGACTCAATTATGACAATGGTCTAGATTAGTGTGATGAAGGTAACGTTACGCACAGCTTGGCCGGTACTAACATTATATATTCATTTGACCAAATATTGTCAATAAGACATTTTTATAAAATCACACTGGGTCTGTCGGTCGAGTCGTGACTGCGTCTACTGCACGATGTACTCTTTGTGTCCGCGCACAGCCTTGAGGGCGCTGCGCAGCAGGGAGACAAACTCGGTGGGCTGCACGAGGATGGACACATCGCGCCCGACGGCATTCAGTCGGTCCTTCACCTGCGAGTCGCCCTAGAAGCGAAAGAAAAATGAATTTAGTATTATTAAACATAAATTGATTGTAAAACTAAGAGTCGGGCTGATGATGATGACAACTTTGACGCCCCAACTAGCCGCGCCTTGTTCTGCACTGCCATATCCCAACTAGGCAGCATCATCGCTTTGTAACATTGTGTTTAATCTAGTTGCGTATAAAATTGTAACTTGTCTGAATGAACCATGTGATTAAACTTTAAATACATTTTACTCATGCATTACCACATTTCCTCCAAAATTGATGACCCATTTGTCTATCTAGTAGAGGCGTGTGTGACTTCTTTGACAGACGTTTTAGATCCTATTGTGGTGTCCAACATCAGGTCTGATGTCGTCGGTAGCTGACGGAATACCCCAAAAAACTTTACACGCCAGATTCTGAACAACCGTGAAAACCTGAACATTTTTGTGAACAACACGTTCATCATCTCAACCTTGCCAAATTCCTCCTATTATAAGTGTTATACGTAGATAAAGAACTTTCTGGAGAATCATTGCAAACCTTTTTAAGTAGCAGGTTGAGGGGTCGACCGTTGACCTCAGTTAGTGTGCCGGAACCGGGCACGCCGGCCCGGTATGCCGGGCTGTCGGCCACTATCCCGGTGATGGTCGCAGACTCCAGCAGCAGGCCTGCAAAAGAAATATGTCTGTCTAACAATACTCTAATTATTCAAAAATGTGAGATTATTGCACTGTTTTGATTGGCCCCACGCTCGGGAGCTATTCAAGAATGCATCGATTGTACTATAGCAATCGGGACACAATCCCGAACACACCTTCAGAAGCAAACCACCACTGGAAGACATCAGCATGACATGTCAACATGAATGGTGGGCCGACTCGAGGATCGCATGCACACACAATCTCCGTAGTACTTTACCTAAGTCCTGCTTGTCCGAATCCTTCTTCAGGGCGAACACACGACCGTGAGGGAGCCTCTTGATGATGAGTTCCACCTGAAACAGTATTTGTTGTGGTAAAATATCTTCATGCAGTTCTGTCGGTCGGTATGATAACAATGTATTTATTTAAAATTTGGTCAAGGCAGAGGTGAGCGGGGCGGGGTGATTATATTTTCCTAGAATGCAACAGAATAGTCAGGCCTATTCTCAAAATTGCAATATTGAAATGAAGGTGATTGTTACACCAACCATCAAAAATAGACAGTATGTAAATTAACATCCGTGTTATATTTGAATGAGAGAGAAGGAAAGAGTGAGGGAGATAAACGTATCATAATCTGTCAAAACATAAAAATGGCAACAGAATTGGCCGTGATTCTTCACTACGACGCTGCGGATGAGGAAATCAATAGGTAATTTATGAACAAACTTTTTTCTGTGAACTTTGAATACTGTATTAGTACTTATTCAAAAACTTATATTTTTAGTCGAAACTCGAGAATGGAAAGACATCGTTTGCGTGATTTGTGCGGTATAGTTGTACCTTATCAAGGCGGTATAGTTGTAAAAATTGCCCATTTGGAATTTCCATCAGGTTGCACAAATCACGCAAACGACGTCTTTCCATTCTCGAGTTTCGACTAAAAATACAGTAAAACCGCGATATAATGAAATCCAAGGGACCAAAAAATAAAAATTCGTAATAACGAATTCCCACATATAACGAAATAAATAAAAAAAATCCTACTATATGTTACGCGCCGTCGCAAAAAAATGTCGCGCGGCTTCAAAAAAGATCGCAAATTCTGCAAACAAAGAAGGAAAAAGGCCATAGGGAACTGAATACCTACATATTTTTAGTAGTTTTGTTATTAAAACAGATAAGCAAATGGATAATCAAAGGAATTAAATTAAGAACAGAACCTATTCAACACTAATTGGAAGATATTTTTGTAAATTCCAGAATATTGCAAACACAAAACAATATTTTAATTGTGTTTAAATGTAGAGCCGCTTCAAACATAGTTTTGGGCATGAAACATAAAAAATAATTCAAAAATAAAAATTTGACAGTTGAATCGCGGCATTTTTATAAAATGAGTCGTATATAAATTACGAAGGTACTTACCGGTAACGGCGGCAACCACTTCAAAATATGATACTATGAACCCAAGAAGAAGTTTGAATTGTTTTACTACCTTGTCGGCAGACCGCCGCGCACCGCCGAAAAGGCCATTAAACCGTTCGCATACGGCAGATGCAGCGGCGCGGCTTTGTAAGTGCGAAATAATATTTTCATCTTTTAACATTTTTTTATTTCGTTATAAATTTACGTAAATGTATTGGCATTTTTTCGTACGGGACAAAAATGATTTTGTTATAAATATTAACGGGATTTCGTTATATAAATGCATTTTTGTATGAAAAATTGGTTTTAGGGACTAAATTTCGATTTTTTTTTCGATACACGTCATTTTTCGCTATATCGGGTTTCGTTATATCGCGGTTTTACTGTATAAGTTTTTGAATAAGTACTAATACAGTATTCAAAGATCACAGAAAAAAGTTTGTTCATAAATTGATTTCCTCATCCGCAGCGTCGTAGTGAAGAATCACGGCCAATTCTGTTGCCATTTTTATGTTTTGACAGATTATGATACGTTTATCTCCCTCACTCTTTCCTTCTCTCTCATTCAAATATAACACGGATGTTAATTTACATACTGTCTATTTTTGATGGTTGGTGTAACAATCACCTTCATTTCAATATTGCAATTTTGAGAATAGGCCTGAATATCTTGATAACATTTAATGACACACATGTACCTCAGAGACAGGGGGCGGGGGTGGGGCGGGCAGGGAAGCAAAACTAGGTTTAGATCACAGACTACCAAATATATAGACATGTACTAATGCCAATTCCTTATTTCAATACTTTATTTTTGGTGTCACTATAATCAATTATAATTTATCATCACGCCGTTTCTCCGAGGGGGTAGGCAGAGAGGATAGAGCGCCACACTTTTCTGTCCTGACACAGTTCTCGCCTCATCCACATTCATACATCTTCTCATACAAGCTCGACGATTATTGAGGCTTCTAACAGGATATCCTCTACTTCTGGTGCCAGCAACACTTGTGTCATACATCTTTCTTACCATTCTCTCCTCATTCATCTGTTTCATATGACCAAACCACCTAATTGATCCTTTCTTAATCTTACTCAATATACCTTAGTATATTGAGTATATCAGCTTTACATTCTTTCCTTATTTCTTCATTCTTTACTCTGTCATGAACGGATCTGCCACATATACGCATTGTGATATAACCCCTCCTCTCTTATATGTACACTTTATTTCATGTCTATTCATTTACTGGTCTGTGGTTTAGATGGTCAAATGATTGTATAGTAGCAGACATACATATAAATAAACTTTTTAATAGCAGATGGTTTTTCAGATCTCCTAGTTGTGACGAAAGAAGATACATTGATGCCATGATATCTAATAACAATTCCTCATATGTCGAGGACACTGATCATTCCGTAGGCTGGCCGGCTCCTGCTGTCACCCAATAGTACATACCTGTCCCTGGCCCTGGGCGAGCGCCCGGCGCGCCGCGCGAGCGCTGCTCACCCCCGCGCCGCCCACGGCCGCCAGCCGGTCCCCGATGTGCAGCGCGTTGTACAGGAGGGGGTGCGCCCGCTGCCTCCAGCCGGCCACCCTGACAACATGACAAATTTTAATGTATTTTTATTTATAACTATAATAATATTGATGAGGACAAGTTGTCATGCGTTTATAATTGTGATATCTATGGTTGATATATGTGAGAGCGCGCGTGAAAGGTTGATACGATTGGAGCAAGTGAAAGAGATACAATGAGTTACACCGCAGTCGGGCGCTCTCTCTGCTTCCAGCTGCGATCCGGGATAGATCTATTAATTGACTTGTAATTATAATTAATTTAATAAATCTTTATCAAGAATTTGATTGTCCAATCTAGCCAATGTAGCTGGCACTCCAGTCGATATACGTCATTGTAAAAATATTACAATAATAATCATCGCGTCCCACGACAACATTTAAAAGTTTCTAATTATCCAAGTGTCTTAGTATGATCCGAGGATGACGAGAAGCCACTGTGCTTGAATCAGAGACTTGCATGGTCGGGGTGTATCTACAGAAGAGGTTAACTCACCACACGGCGCCGTAGATGTCCACCAGCGCGACGGCCTGCTCCGGGCAATCTCGCGCCCTCAGCAGCAGGCGTACTCCGCCCTCGTGCGCCATCTCCCCGCGCAGGCGCAGCACCTGCTGCTCCCTCAGCGATAGCACAGCTGCAGACAGAGAAATGCTTGTTAATCTATTACTGAAAAGGCAACCCATCTTGGAAGGTAAGTCTCCAGACCAGGTGGACCTGTTACCAATACAATTATAATTCCGGTAGCAACAGCAATATTTTTCGATAAAATTGATTTTATATGTATATCTTTCTAATTAATACATTTAATTAGTATTATAAATATCACAGACCGTCTGTTCTGAATAATTACAACTTCACAATAAGAATGTGTTCTCCTTAATAATTAAAATAATAGGTCAAAATAACTATTAATAGTCACAAGGAATACAAGTGCGTCAAATCTAACCTTGCAACAATGCGCAACATTTCATCCGCCGCAGTGTTGACATATCAAAACTAATATTAGCAGTCTAAACGTGGATTTTTAGCGAAAAACCAAAAACTTTTTTGTGCCTTTGTAGATCTGCAAAAGGTGTACGATAGAGTTATGAGAGAGAGTTTATGGAAGGTACTCTCTGATTACAGGGTGAATAGCAAACTTACACATGCAATCGCATCCCTATATGAAGGAAGTTCTGCGTGTGTAAGGATGAATGGATCATTCACACCATGGGAGTCAAGCAGGGTTGTGTAATGTCTCCATGGCTGTTCAACTTGTATATAGATAATTGTGTGAAAGAACCGGAATGTATGAATGTAGGAGCGAAAATGGGCGAATTGATTGTATGCTGTTTATTGTACGCCGATGATGCAGTACTAATGGCGAATCATGAACAAGAATTACAGAGGCTAGTGAGTAGAATGTACGATGTATGCAAGGAAAGCGACCTCATTATGAATGTCAACAAGTGGAAAGTGATGGTATTCGAGAAAGAGAAACAGAAAGATATCGAAAGGAGGGTGACTGCGCAGAATAAAGTGAACGGCGCTTTGAATGGAATTATAGCTAATGAGAACTTCTCACCTGAGGCAAGACTACCGGTTCACAATGGAGTCCTAGTACTGACACTAATGTATGGAAGTGAGGCCTGGAGCTGGCGGAAGAGGAACGAAAGCAGACTGAATGCAGTGGAAATGAGATCACTTAAGCGTATATGTGGCAGATCCATTTATGACAGAGTAAAAAATGAAGAAATAAGGAAAGACTGTAAAGCTGATGTTAGTATAGTGGGTAAGATTAAGAAAGGATCACTTAGGTGGTTTGGTCATATGGAACGGATGAATGAGGAGAGAATGGAAAGGAAGATATATGACGCAAGTGTTGATGGCACCAGAAGTAGAGGACATCCGCGGAAGACTTGGCACAACCAGGTAAACCAGTTGGTCTTGTTAGAAGCCTCAATAATCATCAAGTTTGTATGAGAAGATGTATGAATGTGGATGAGACGAGAATTGTGTGTCAGGACAGAAGAGTGTGGCACTCTATCCTCTCTGCCTACCCCCGCAGAGAAATGGCGTGATGGTAAGTAAGTAAGCGGTCTAAATAAATCGAGTAGAGTTAGTAGTATCATCAGAAAATTGACACCGCAGTAAGATATACAACTAGATCAAGTTGATTGCACTTTAAACACAAACAAAAACATTTTCTTTAAAAAAGGAGAATCAGTACCTTGAGTCTTCACGGGCTTGATGGCATTGGAAGGACTTGAATTTTCATCTGAAAAATATGAAAAACCTTAAAATAACACATTGAACCTGATCAAATCACCTCAATCAAACTTCTCTTCAAGGAGGAACAGAAGTATTAACAAAAATCTATACATATATCAGGTTGTTCTATAAGTCTTTGCATTCTTTTAGGTGCAAGTCAAAAGGGTTAAAAATAAAACCTGTAATAATTTTAATCAAGCATATATTCTCCATCTTTTTCTACGATCATCCTCCACCTGTCAACCAATTAACACCCAATTTAAAAAATAATGTACTTTACGAAGCAATAAATGATACAGTATCTTTTTTTATATCCGCTTAAATCTATTTAATTCACTAAAAATATGAAAATCTATCGGGACAACGTCCAGAGAATACGGTGGGTGAGGACGAAGTTCTCAAGAAAATCAACAAATTTTTTCTTTTGTCTTTTTTGCGTAGTTTTGGTGTAAAATGATCCTTTCATGATTAACAAGGGCGTGTATTTTTATGGTCAGAGTCTCAATTAAACAATCTAGCTGAGCACAATACAAGTTTATCGTAATTGTCTGCCCGAAATGCAATACTTCATATCCCACTGAACACATTCTTGATGCAGGAATCAGAGGTTAATTGGTGCCTCTTACGTTGTGTGTTGACATAGCGGATCCACCTCTGGAAACAATACGTCTCAAAAACATTTCATTCTCGAATCACTAACTCCTCAGGGCCGGTTGTGTGATCAGTAGTAACTTTTTACTAAAGCCCGTGGAAAAAATCCTTTGTGAGTTGTTGATACATCAAATTTACTACTGTCAAAGCAGGAAACGTCTAGAGACGTGACAAATAATCATAAAATATGCTTTATCTATGGATTTTTTCGATATCTGTCACTTTGGTGGTGACATTTTTTCATATTATGTGTAATAATGTATATTAAAAATACAAAATCATCATCGGACAAACTCTCATCACTAAAAAGGCGGGATATTGAATGATTAATTGTCGTACACTGCAACTTTCATAGTATCAATGTGTCGGATGAGTTTTGGAACAGCTGTCCGCCGTATTTAACAATTGATTTTCGTTTTTTACTATCGGATATCGGAAAGTAAA
Source organism: Eubasilissa splendida (assembly GCA_031772225.1). Taxonomy (NCBI): domain Eukaryota; kingdom Metazoa; phylum Arthropoda; class Insecta; order Trichoptera; family Phryganeidae; genus Eubasilissa; species Eubasilissa splendida. Next base: position 2,015,102 of record CM062872.1, on the reverse strand, counting down.
ATCAGTTTACTACGGGATATACTTTCGAGAAGTAAATTTTTTTTTACAAACGATCAAACAACCCGTTTTCACAATTTTTTTTACTGAGCACACAACCGGCCCTCGGACAAATTATGAGGTACCCACAATCCATAAGTTGACACTGTTCCCAATTTTTTTTAATGTCTGTAAACTGAGATCGGAGGCGTATTGAGCTTTTGTGCTAGCCCACGCACGGTTAATCTCGGATCTGCTTCGACGGTAGCTGTATTATCCTCCTATCAGTCAACGTAGGTCTACCCAACCTCGGTATATCTTTCTTCAATATTAAAATTAGCAGAATAAAGTTTTTTGTATCACATTTGAAACTTTCTAAGTTTTATTGCATTACAAATATGATGTCAGAGTTGAAATTCTTCTTTTGTTCGTTATTGTTGACTAAGGGTTGTAAATATTGAAATAAAAAATTATCCCATTACCACAAATAAACAGTAAAAAAATGCAAAAAATATATTTAGTATATTTTATAAAATACCCAAAGAAAGTAATTACCGGAGCCGACGGTGGCGCTGCTCAGCGAGTTGCTCCGTCTCCTGTCGGCCTTGGCGTCCGCGTGATTGGTCGACGGCCGGCGGGGTGCCGGGCCCGGGGGCGCCGGGGGGCGCGACCTCGCCACCTGGCCGGACACACGACAGAGTCAGACGGCAAATTAAAGTGCGACAGAAACTGCCAAAGTCGAGAAAGAAAGTTGGAAAGGCAAGATAAACGGACAAGTTTAACATGTGTCAAACTAGAACAAACATTGTATGTAGGTGAACACAGGTAATTAAAAATAATGTCACCTAGAATTTGCAATTTTCACATCAGTCAAAATGAATCTGTTGGACATATTTGTGGTTGACCCATCTTTTTTAAACTAATTTGTGTATTGTGCATCGGGGACCAACCCGCCGCTCATCACCATGGCTGAGAGCGCTCGACACCCTCGCATTTAGGCCAAAGGTCTGGTTGGAAGCTGACTCAACATCTCGACAAGGCTATCGGATAAGTTGAGTGTTTGTCATATCCAATCCCCTTTGACTCTAGACATTCACCACTTCTTGCAAATTCTCCTCACTTTCCTCTAACATGACATTTAACTTTAAATACCAACCAGTTTCAGAATATATGTTTCTTCATGGTTCTGTTCTCGCTGATCGATCTCAGACAATTGAAATGATAAAACGAGATCTGGATCTCGTGTGCATGCCGTTCACGTCCGACACCGATCTAGATTACTTTTGGCACCTCAAGTTATGCGGAATACCACACAAAACCGGGAGGTACATTACGCATTTTAAAAAAACACAGGAACCAAAGTACAAATAATGCTCAAATACAATGTTGATTCTAATTAAATAATTGAAATATTTAACAACAATTACACCGTTTCAAATATGAAAAATATATGATACCTTCATGTCGCCGCCCCTGATAATGGTGGGCTGCGTTCTGTCATTATGCTCGGACCAGTTCCTCCGCAGTGAAGATTCCACTCGAACCACGTTCTCCAGATTTTTGTTCTTACCGAACATATTGTTGAGCTTGGAGGTGAACGCGCCGCCCTTCCTGACACCCGACGTGCTCTGCTGCGGGGCGTCGTCCGCAGGAGTTTCCAATGCGTAGAACTGGCTGGTCTTCACCGGTTTCTGTTCTTTAAAGTTTCTAAATTTGGACATGATGTTCAATTCAGTGAGTCCTCGTGTGAATAGCCTCAGACGCGCGTCGTTGGCTTCTGTCGGTTTCTTCTGCACCCTCGCCGCGGCGTTCAAATTGACGTCTTCACTGTTGCTGGTACCGTCATGTTCTAGGTTAGAACCGGTCCATTCGGCTGTTGGATTTCTGGGCGCATCTTCGCTCAAATTAATTCTTAGATTTCTGACATCGGACTCGTCCCTTCTCGAAGTGCTTTCATTGGTTTTTAAAGCAATCTCTTTGTTGGCCTCTGAGGAAGACGTTTCGCCTCCGTTTCTTATCCACGAGAGGAATTCGTAATCTCCGTTGGCGTTCACCTCGCCTGCGGAATTATCGTTAATTTTTTTTTTCTCACCGACATTATTACCGTCCTCGCCGGTATTGATGTTGACAATTTGTCTAGAGTTGAGGAACAATTCTGAATTTTCTAAACGTTCCGCAATCGCCTTCACCCTGTCGCCCTTCTTGGGCGACACGGGTACGTCGACGACCAACTTGGGCACGGCGGCCCGTTTGCCCTTGTCGACTGGTCCCTTGTTCTTTGACACGGTGAACGGCGTGAAGACGCTCTCGTAAACTCCGTCCTCCGCATTCCTCTCCGGTAACTTCTTAGCGGCGCCGCCCTCCGACTGCCTCCTGAGCGTGGCCGGCACCTGAATCTTAAACATGTTATTCCCGCAACTTTGCAATTGTTCCATTTTGTTTTGCTGATCGGACGTCGTGCTGTGCCGGATGTGACCGTAACCGGAGCCAACCGTCACCTGTTCCTCCGGCACTTGTTTACGTCTGAAAACGATTTCATCATCATCGTCATCCTGAACTCTGAAAAGCCTATTATCTTGAGAAACGTTGACGTAACTCGTGCCGCTACAGTTTCTAACATTATTCTCGATTCTTTCGATTATCTCTCGGAAGCACTTTGCGTCGTCTGTTGCATTATTCTTCAGCTTCACTGCATCGGAAGCGCTAGAAATATGAACATCAGTATCTGCGGCACGCCTCTCGGCGGAGATATCCAGATTTGAATTGTCCAAAACGTTTGTTATTTTCCGGTCGAAGTCAGGTGCTGTCGTTCCGGGTTGGAATTCTGCACCTGCTTGATCGGTGAGTGTGATGATCGTGACATTGGAACACTCGGGAACGTCGCGGACCATCTCACCCCTGTAGTTATCCAGAATCTGTTCTGTTCCGACGGAATCCGGTACAGACGAAGTACGGTTGAGGAGATATCTCCTTCTGTAAGATGAAAAATAGCCTTTAAACATCCAACCGTTTATTAAATATCCAGCAGAAAACAATTGACTACAGCTAGGCCTTGTATTATATATCTATGTATGTATGTATAAAGTATAACTAACTCGCCATCACGCCGTTTCTCCGCAGGGGTAGGCAGGTAGGCTAGAGCGCCACACTCTTCTGTCCTGACACACAATCTCTCCTCATCCACATTCACACGATTATTGTGGGTTCTAACAGGACCGTCTTCCAGAACCTGGTTTACCTGGACGTGCCAAGTCTTCCGTAGACATCCCCATTTCTGGTACTATCAACACTTGTGTCATACATCATTCTTGCTATTTTCTCCTCATTCATCCGTTCCATATGACCAAACCACCCAAGTGACCCTTTCTTAATCTTACTCACTATACTAAGATCAGCTTTACATTCTTTCCTTATTTCTTCATTTTTTATTCTGTCATATACATATTTAAGCAGAAAATATATTTCAATGTAAAAGAATTTATTTATAAAATCCTCCGTTCTGCCGTTCAGGAAGAAGGCTACATCTCAGATGATGTACAGTGCCATGAAGATTTTTAATGAAATGCCAGAAGACATAAGAAAGGACAAGAAACTACAGAGATTCTAAATGCAACTAAGCAAATATGTGAAAGATAAGTTGTAGTAAAAAGAAAGTATTTTGATCTTGAATATACTTATGTATGCACTATATTAAGAATAAATAAATAAATGGATCTGTCACACATGTGTCCAAGTAATCTCATTTCCCCTGCATTCAGTCGGCTTTTGTTCCTCGTCTGCCAGCTCCAGGCCTTCACTCTATACATCAATACACCATTGAGTACCGGAAGAAATATACAGATTATAATTGTCTTCGAGGCTTTTACCTAGCGGCCACCGCCGGCTTGACGGTATTTTTGACATCATCTGTCCTTCCATCACGCACGCCTGTTTCGCTTGTCTGAGTGAGACTCACGTACACGCCAAACGCCGGTTCGCTTGCCTCCGATTCCCCACTAGGCTCTGAAATATTAAGAGTTTGAAAAACATGTGGTCGAAAGCAGACTGCATATACATAATTATACAAATTTCCAGAGATCTTTGCCCTCTTGATATAATAATTGTATAAAAACCTGTGTCGCCGGTCAATTTAATGTCATTATTTCTCGGAGCCGGTGTCGGTTTTGCTGGTTTTTCTTTTGCATCTCCCCCAACGTTCACTTGCTTAATATTGGACCTCGTGTCGACGTCCGCGTGGTTCAGAAGCCGCTTCTTGAAGTGCTCAAACTTTTTTGCATTTAAATCCACCTAGAAAAAAAATATTTTTACTATTTAATAAAAATTATACATGTTCTTTTAATTCTTTTACTGAGCTACAGTCGTAGAGACATTTTGTGCTGTCGGGTTACACATGCAGTTTGCGGTGTTGGGCTATAGTCATAGACATTTTGTGCTACAGATTTGACAACATCCAGTTATCAACCCTCGGGTCAGATACCGGGTTACACATGCAGTTTGCGGTGTTGGGCTATAATCATAGACATTTTGTGCTGCAGATTTGACAACATCCAGTTATCAACCCTCGGGTCAGATACCGTCTAACCGCCTCCTCTCACTCATTAGCTAAATCACTGTAATTCTACAATATTTCAAACACATTTAATTTAATATTTTAGAAAATAATACCTGTGTGTAGCCCTTGGAGTCCCTCTTCACCCTGTTGCCCGCTTCTCCCTCGGGACCTTGCGAGGAGCCCTCCTCTGGTGCGTCGTCTATCTTGGCCTGCTCGTCAAAGTCGGCGAAGCAGTCGTCGTCCGACCCCGTTGCCGTGTCCCTGTTGAGCAAAGAGTCCACGAGGCAGACGTTCATTCCTGAAATTTTCGCTGTCGTTTTGGAAGAGGTGAATTCCGAATCTGCCGCATTTACCGTCAGCCGATCCAAGTCGTCCACGCAGTTCCATGCCTCTTCCATCTTACCGTGCCGCATCAACGAGGGGTCCCCCAAAGTCTCATCGATGTCGTATCCGTCGCTAGTTTTCCTCCCACTGTCTTCACAGGCTTCGTTTAATTTATGATTGTTTTCTTGGTAACTCTGGCTGGTTTTCCTCCTGTTCTTGTTGTACACTTCGAGCGTTTTTAGATCTTCCTCGCTCGTCGTGTCCTGTAAGTTCGGCTCTAAAACGTTGCTAGAGTACGATTCCTCAGCATTATTTTCACTGTTGAAATGATCGCGCCGAGCCCTCTCCATCACCAACCTGCCGTTGGCCAAGTTCCCCGTGAGGCAGCGCGAGCTTTCGACGAAAACCATGCTGTTGCAGCCGACCGTTACGACATTCTCCTGCGCGACGTTCACGAAATCCATTTCCGGAATTCTCTCAATGTTGAACTGCCTTTCGGAAAGATTAGATTCGTCGGGAACGCTCTGCACATTGGTCACATTGTCTCGCACGCACAGAGTTTCATACGCCTGCTGCGACGCTTCGACTCGTATCCTAGACACGTCTTCCAGCCTTTGCAATTCGGAATTGACCAAAACGACGGCGACGGTTTCCGGCTGACTATCGCTTATGTCTTCAACTGTTGATTTGTCTCGTTCCGAAGTCGTGGATGATGTTGACGCCGTGTTGTCGGATGGGTCGTCTTCAGGGGAGTCAAAGCGGACTGCCGGAGTGTCGGTGCCGGGTACTCGCGCCGCAGGTCCCGGGGGAGGAGGCGGGAGGGGCGATGTTGGGTCTCTGGTGGAGGCGCGGGGCCTGGCCAACTGTTCGGGCGGTTTGGAGTAGACGTTCTCCTTGGGTTGCAAGATCTTCATTTCTCGCAGCTTGTTGCGCAGCGTGTCCACCCAGTCCTTCATCTCTTCCCTAGAATAAGATACAGTCAGTTCAATGATCATGTTTTTAAACACTGATTTCTCAAGTAATGCCATATATGTACAAACTGCATATAAAATACAATAGACAATGAATGATGTAACACTTTGCACTCATGGATATTTGAAGGCATCCCTTGAAAAGGGAAACTGACCGTGTACTACATGACTGACTTTGTGTTTAAAATCACGGAACAATGTACAAGAATATAAAACATTTAATCCGTCTTCTTTTGATTTTTTGACTTTAAAAAGATTTGATTATTTAATCAGTGGTAAATTTTGACGATAGTCAATTTTTACTATAGTAACTTTTTACCATCGGGTCATTTGGACGTCAAGTTTACTACTGTGAAAGTTAGTCGAGTCTGATAATGCGGCAAGGTAATTTATTTAAAATATTCAACATTGGAAATGCTTTGTGATCACTTCGCCTGGGAAAAATCTTCAGTCTATGTGCTAATATAAATTAAACACCGAGATCATCATCGGACGAACTCTCATCACTAAAATAGCGGGATATTAAATGATTAATTGTCATATAGTGCAACTTCCAAAGTGTCAATGTGACAGATGACTTTTCAAACAACTTTCAAGAGTCTGTCATTTTTAATTAATGATTTACGGTTTAAATTGACCACTGATCACACAACCGTCCCTACGTGTCTGAAGTGTCTCACCAGGTGGGCGCGGCGAGCGTGGTGCTCCCGGAGGCCGTCAGCACCACCAGGCGGTGGCCGGGGGCCCGAGGGCGCAGGCCAGCCGTCACGCTGAGGGCCTCGGCCAGCGGGCGGCGCCAGGCGGGCTGGTGCGTGGCGGCCAGCGCGGGCTGCGGGTAGAACTCCAGGTAGGGCGCGCGGTCGCAGTGCACGCAGAACACCACCCACCACAGGACGGCCTTCTGCAGTCGTCGTAAATGTTATAGTTTTCATCATTCTTTGACAGACAGTGTTGTGTCACATCTTATCTACTGAAATTAAGAGCATTGTTGGCGAGGGCTTCAACAGCAAAGTAAAACGCTTCATTTGGTGCTCTGCCTACAATGTTCTCATTCATTTCAAATCACGATGTGCGCATAATATCTTTTGAGTAATTATCAAGACTAATGCTATTATTTATGCGCTGAGCGAGGCAATAAGAAAATCATTACCATACCAGTATAGAGCTACTGGGAGGACCTGGCCCTGGCTCCACCGCGTTACTAATGAATGTAGATGTGTAAATAAATCAAGATTAAGATATATCAAAGAAAACTGCATGCTCAGGATACATTCTCCACAGTGAAAAATCTGATATTTAACAACCCATCATGCAGGAGAAGATAGAAGGCAGCAGAGCATTCTTATTGCGAAGTTGTAATTATTCAGAACAGACGGTCTGTGATATTTTAAATACTAATTAAATTCAAATATCACAGAGCTATGTTCTAAATAATTACAACGTCACAATAAGAATGTGTTCTCCTTAATAATATGTATATAAGTTTTATCAATGTGTCCAAAATTTAATAGAAATGAATTGTTAATTTTGATGTCTGCCATCGGTTTACTCAAAGGTATTTGAGATTCAGTATAATGGCTTTTAAATAATGGAACGATAGATGTATTCATTTGAAAAGTGTAACATATGAGTTTGAAAATTTGTTGTCAAAAGTACTGTCGCTGTAGCATAGTTGGATAATGCAGCTTCCCCGGATTGGAAAGAGATCCAGGTTCGAATCCCAGTAGCGCAACAACAATATTTTCCAATAAAATTCATTTTATATGTATATCTTTCCGATTAATACATTTAATTAGTATTTATATTTAAAATATATCTAGAATGAGAATTGGGCATTGCCAGGTAGCCTCGCATTTATTCAGATTGAACAAAATAGATTTTCCAATGTGTGAGTGTGGTGGCGTGGTGCCGAGGAGGAAACCCTTGACTATATCTTTTTTGCCTGTCCATTGCGGATCGCAGGTTTCTTTTACAGTAATCTCGTCACTGGTAATTTTCAACTCCCGGTTAACTAGTGTCATCTTCTTTCCCTTAACTCGCCACATTTAATCTACATAATTAGCTTTTTTTTTTGAACGACAATGGTGTTGACTTATAATATTATTTGTACTGTTTTCTATAAAATAAAGTTTTAACTTGATTAATGACACAAATCACTATTGAAGGGTAGATTACCTATTTAAAAGAAGAAAAAGTTTTGTTAACGTGCTACAATTTATTGTGTGCGTTATGCTGGCAAATTTTACATACACGTATACACTTTGTAACAGAAATCAACTTTTTTTGTTTTAATGAAAGATTTAATACTAGTTCCAACAGTATTTATGGGTTCATTGAACCAGCTGGTCATAAACATCAACCCTTGTAATCTCAAGTGTGCTTCAATGTGAACGCGTTTGTTCTCCTGACTACTCTAAAACAGAAACAAACACAAAATAATAAGTAATAATGCTAGACGCCCTTAATTTAACTGAACTGATTGTATACCACGTTTCCACGCTGAGTATAAATTTTTATAGGAATGCACCCACAGACTTCACAGGCTTGGGAACGACTTTAAACTGATGTTCAATGTTAATAGTGATGTTTTTGATGCTGTTCCGAGTCAAATGTACAATTGATTTTGGTGCACGACCATTTTGAGTTCAACCTAAATTTTTATTTGCTTAATTTTCCTTTTTTTTTTCTTTTCAGTCAATTCTTTCAATTTCTGTTTTATATATAATCCATGCTACATGTTTTTTTATAATTAATTTTGTAAGGGCATGAATACAATATAAATAAAAATAAGCCATAAAGTAAATAGGTAGCCGGATTATGACACGCGCACACTTCAGAAGGGACATTGCCGCCTGCTTCACAAAATAAAATCAAGATTCAGTTAAATAACTATGATTAGAAATAAAAGTTAAAATATACAATTTAGAAACAAAAAATTAATTATAATTTCACAATGCACAAAAAATTGTCAAGAATGACAGGACTACGCACTTTCCCGCCCGGGCCCGGTTCCGGGATGTGGTGCAGCCAGGAGTGCTTGTGCACCTCCCGGAACAGTGTCGGCGGGGGCCCCACCGGGGACACCGAGGTCTGCTGCATGCTACCGACCGCACATCCCTGCAACAAGCGGGCAAAATTGACAAACGGATGACATACTCACTAACTGGTAACTAAATTACTTTCCAGCAGGTGTCGCCAGAGAATGGAGCGCCACACTCTCGTCGTACAACTCTCGCCTCATTCACATTTGTACATTTCTCGTGCAAGCTCGTCAATCTGTCTTCTGACGGGACCGTCTGTTCTCTATTTGTGATGCCATCAACACTTGCGTCATATATCTTTATTCCTATCCTCACCTCATTCAATTGTTACACATGGCCAAACATGTTGACTATGCCAAGATCATTTTTTACAATTACTCTTAAATTAACTCATTTTTTATTCTCATAAATATATAAATCTATATAAAGGTGTCCCAACAAGAGCGGAAAATATAAATTGAAAAAAAAACAGTTGTTTTGAGAAAACACCGAAATTTTGATTTAATCATAAAGTAGAGATGTGGGAATTATGTATGGAACAACACATCTGATAAATGCTTTGCTTTGCTGCCACATTTGTGTTCTGTTAATGAAATTTTCAATCACGATTTGGCATAACTGTGGCTGAATTTCAGCGATGCAACGTCTCATTTCCTCCTTCAATGCTTGGGTGGTCGTAGGGTTGTTGACATCAACTTTTGACTTCAAAAAACCCTAGAGAAAGAAGTCCAAAGGCGTCCCCCAAAGACGCAAATCGTGCTTCTTAAAATGTTCAACACAATCAAATTTAAACACGATGCCGAATGATGTTCCCGGACTCCTGGCCACATTCTGGCAAACAGCCGTGATATTTTCTGCTGAACGACCTGGACGAACACGTGCTGATGGTTTGACATCAATAATCGACCCAGTCTCCTCAAATTTTTTGATTATTCTTTTCACAATTGATGCACTTTGAACATTTATTACCAAAAATTGTACACAATTTGCGAATCGTGGCAGACAAACTTTCACAATTTTTTAAATAATGTTTAATAAGATTAGAATTAGATTAGAAGGTCAAATAGTGGTCCATTTTTAATAATGGTGTCTAATGTGTGGTCTACCATGTCTACCATCGTAACTGTCTACCATCAAACACATTGAATGGTTTGACTGTCAAAGCAAAATGGCACAGCAAAAATGGCGCCAAATTTAAATTTTCTGCTCTTGTTAGGACACCTTAATATACATATATATTTCTGAAACTCAACTTTTATAACTTTTAATGCAATCATCTATTCACGTAGCTTTTACATATTATGTTAAATCATTAACAATCAAATTGAAATTATGTAAATTGATCATTCAAACTTGATGTTAGCTGCAAAGTCAGTCGCTTTTACCTCCCTGCCATTTATATTAACAATCGACCAATAGCAGTCTTCGCTTCTCTGAAATTACAATGGCCTCCGGTATGGAAGTGAAGAAAGTGTTGAATTTTTTTATTATCTTTTAAAACAGATTATATGCATGATGTCATTCATGATAAGTGCATCAATAAAGATATTATTCTTCATGCTCAGTTTTTCTACAAATAAAAACATGACATTACTGAGATTGAAACTAGTGCTGTGATATATGCTTGATTAACGACATTCCCGCTGTATTCAGTGCACTTCCATACTACAGCTGACAATGACAATGACTTCCCAAGTTCACTAAATCATCTGCGTGTTCCAAACATTCATCACCTACCACACAATGTCTTACTTCTCAAATACGGTCACTTTCAACTTCATTCCAGTTACAATTCTTTCACACAATTGTCCATGGGCATATTGACACGATGATGTGAAAGCTCAATTAATTCCTACACATGCAGTACTTCCTTCAATTGGAAATGCTATTGCCTGGATATTACTGCTGGAAGTAAATAGTAAACACATATTCCATTACTACCTCTTACGGCAAGATGACATGACTATAATAATATTAAATATTATAAATAAAATTGATGTATAAATTATTTTAAGTATTGACATTATATTGTAGATCGCCATGCAACGCGTTATGCAGCCAATTAGGAGTTAAATAAATCAAATATAAATAAAAGTTCAGTTTCGAGTCAAACACATTCTTGATAGGCAAATTTGAAAGAAAACTGATACAAAACATCGAAGTGAAGTGTCAATTTTCTTTATGAAATATGAATTAAACTGATGTGTTATATTTAAATCAAAATATTGCAAATTTTTGACACTTCAATTAATAGCAAAGTTTTAAAATGTAGAAAATGAAAGTGATCGCCGTTGAAAAGAATCGAGAAATGCAACAAGGACAGCTTCTGGGAAAGCTGCGTCAATTACATGGAATGCGGCTTCAATGAGGTGTTTGAAAATGCGAATGTATCGAGGTAAATTTATGAAACAGTTTTATTTTTATTTGATTTATATATTTTATTAATCCCAACGTCCTAGTACAGGGCCCCTAATTGAATAACAAATCAATTACACACTAATAGAACATAGTGCTTAATAGCAATGGAGTGGCTAAATTAATATTGAAGGTTATTTTAATAAGCCTCGCTCAAAAACTCACGAAAATTCTCCGTTCGCGCGGCAAATTACAAAATGAACAAAAGACGGTCGCGACCGGCGAAACAATCGAAGTCTGGCGAGAGTTCGCGGGGGAGGAGGCTAACGAGCTAGGAAGGATGTTCTGACATCGCTCCCGACACCTGTCAGACGGCCACCATCTGGCGGGGCCCGGGACGGCCCTGGAGGGCTGAAAGCGAGCAGTAATACGTGATAAGGTCCCACCCTGCGTCCGAGATGCGTGTGCGCTCCGGCCGGCCGCGGCTCGCGCTCGGTTCCTGAGAAATAATCACGATTGTGACAGGCGGGTGACACAACAACACAATACGGACGCCATGTTTGTGAAACTGAAAGGGTAGCCACATGTACGATAATGTGATGGAAAAAAAAACGGTCCTACTTAATGTCAACGGTTCATTGCCGCGATATGGACGAAATTAGTGGCGCAACACACGCATGAAAAAATCTTCCTTCTTTCAGTATTTACATATAGTGACCTCAATCAAATGAAACTCGGCTCGTAATGCAAATCTCATAGATAAAAGATATACTGCACCTCCACAAGTCCCGATCCTGGGTCGCCCTCACGGCTGGATCCAGGATCTATCTACCACCAAGGCACTCTTCCAGGTCTTCTTCGATCTAAAGTTATGCTCAGGATAATCTCGTTTTCTAGGATGTCGCTTTGACGCATATTGTGGCTATAGAATTGGAAGTATCTTTTATTCACTGTTATAGATAAGCAGGCTTACCATACCATACCGTTGCGGGTGCAGTGCGCGAGCCCCCCCCGCAGCGACAGTTGCCGCCGATCATGAATCACTCGCAGTGTAATTACGTTCTAATCAGGCGACGCAGCTCTTCTCATTTAGTTCAAATTTTAACCTATCCCTTTCAAAATTGAGTTTCAAATTCCGAAAAGAAATTCAAAATTTACGAATGAACTGCAAAAAGACAACCCATTTATAAAAAAAGTTTTGTGGTGAGGGCAGAAAAGTAAAGGGCCATCTATGTTTTGCAGAATTTTGTATTGCACACAGTGGATAAGCGGACATAAAGGATCGTGTAACGACTGTCGCAAGCTCATCATCTATTAAAATATTATTTAATAACGGTGATTCTATTCAAGATGATTTAATTATTGCGACCAAAGACACCCCATTTTCCTTTCACGCAGCAATTTATATTATACGCAGCGATATGAGCTTCAAAACTTCTGACTGTACGTCCAAATTGATCTCAAAATTTAATGCTGCGAGGACCAAATACGAAGCGACAATTATCCTGATTAGATACTAATGTTCTGGTTTAGAACTTTATAATTATTATGTTAAGACTCGTAATTTGTTTTGATGCAGGATTAAGGAATTCGTACGTCATGCTGTCCACGAGATATTATGTAATATCTTTCTCCAGTAATACATTTCGACGGCGTCTATTTTACGCTTGTCATTATTGTGAACTGTCCAATATCGAAGTTTTCGCTGCACACATAAAGGTTAGAAAGTATGAACCAACATAATTTTATAGCTGTTTGGTTTATGTCACTATTTTTCCATATTCTCTACAGTTGGTTCTTAACGGCTTTAGCTGATAGTATCGAATTTCCTGCCCACTCTCACCAATATTCGTAATCAGCACGTCCAAATAAATAAATTGTCTCTTGAACTAACTCACATACAACTATCTGTGTTATTATGTTGTGATACGTTGGCATGATCCACAACCTATATTTATGGTATTAGACCGATTTGTTTCTAAATATTCATAAATTCAGGTAAATAAATAAAACAAATGTCTCTCTGATGGAGAACTGAACCTCAGTTTCCCGCGTGACAGGCGAAGATACTAAATATCAGTGATGAGCCAAATCATTATTTAAACTGTGAGATTTGTCTGATTGTAACAATGACTGGTAACTGATTATTCACCGATACACTAGAATCTAAACCTCCTACAGTTAAATCTCAGTTAATTCAATCATCGTTCTAATCGAAATGAAACAGTCGTTTACAAATCTGTTGATTAGTATTAGTACGTTGCAAAGTTCACCAGGGGTATTTTTCAAATAAATAAAAAAATGTGTTAAAAATGTATAAATAATAAAGTACACATATCAAACATATAAACCAGTGCGATAACTTGTAATTAAAAATAAACCAGCACTAAATACTTATAGGCCAATTTGACAAAATAGTTAATTAGGAGATTAGTTAAGGTGGCAGAGCGCTGGCTCAACATGCGAGAGGTACCGTTGGTCTGACTATTAGCGGGGTACTACTGTATACAACGATAATGTTTTCGTGAGTTCTCGCAAGGATTAATTTTAAAAAAATTGTAAAATTCATTTTTTGCTATAGTGTACTTTAAAAAACTATTAGTCAATATTGGCGTTGGAAATACATTGATACACGTGATTGTAAAGCATGGATGTTTTGGTCCCTTTAAAACTGCCTAGGATTTAAGAACTGAGAAAATTTTCAGAATTTAAATTCTCCATCGGCAGTGTGATCTTAACACGTGTGAATTGACCTTTATTACTCTGACATTCAGAAATGTAACCTAATCATATTCCGAAAAAGATTCGTGTGAACTGTGTCAGTGTTCTCCGTCTTCTTTTAAAAGAGTGAGTAAATCCAGCTTAATTAACTTGAAGCCTTTGAAATGATAATCTATTCGTTCATTTTAATTTCTATAGTGTACGAAATACTGATAATGTTGCGTTAGTATATTTGAAAAATATATGTGTTTTGTCTCCCGAAACGTCAAATCATCGTACATGCCGTAAAGTTGTCCGCTTGGAATATGCAGCAAGCTAACGGAGCAGTGTAGCGTAGAACGAGTAAAAGAGTATAGACGTACGAATGATCTTTGTCAAAGCTGCGAGGTAATACTGTTGACTTTCTGCTGAATTTCTCAGAATTTCGCTTTTACGTTGTACTTCGCGGCGTGCCGGTGCCGCAGTCTAGTCCCGATTTCTACCACCGCGTGGCGTACAGTCCAATATTTTGAACCGCCAAAACGTACGTCAGGAATTTTCCCGAGTTTTGCAACAATAAGTGAGGAATTTGTCGTCATTTACAGCATATTTCGTAGATATTTTTGTTTAAAAGTCTGTCTAGATTTGTTGTTTAGAATTTAAATCGATCCGCGATGGCCAAAGTTCACATTACCAACGTCGTCGTGCTCGACAACCCGAGTCCGTTCTTGAACCCGTTTCAGTTCGAGCTCACGTTCGAGTGTATCGAAGAGCTGAAGGAGGATCTCGAATGGAAGATGATTTACGTGGGGTCCGCCGAGACCGAGGAGCACGATCAGACCCTGGACACCATCTACGTGGGGCCCATACCGGAGGGGAGGCACATGTTCGTGTTCCAGGCTCCGCCGCCGGACGTGCAGCGCATCCCGGAGAACGACGCCCTCGGCGTCACCGTCGTGCTGCTGACGTGCTCTTACCGAGGCCAGGAGTTCGTGAGGGTCGGCTACTTCATCAACAACGAGTACTCTGAGAGCGAGCCGGAGCTGCGCGAGAACCCCCCGGCCAAACCGCAGTTCGACAAGGTGATACGGAACATCCTGGGCTCGCAGCCGCGGGTAACAAGGTTCAAGATCAACTGGGACGACACGCCCAACGGGCAGGCGCCGATGGACGCGGCGGACATGCCCGGCACGCAGTACAGCGCCGGGGTGAGCGTGTCGGCCAGCTCGCTGCACGGGGACACCTTCGCCGGAGACAGTCAGAGCCAGTCCCTGGTGGGGACGTACGGGGATAACTCCAATTCTGTGGCGGCCATGGAGTGCTGAGGAACCGACTGATAAATCTCGAGACAATTGAATTCGATAGTGTTTTCATACTAAATTTGTTTTATACAAAATTTGTTTCATTCAAATTTGATAAATATCAAAGAAAGTTTTCGGTGCGATGTGTTTATTGATTAATTATATTTTAAAATGAGATTTTGTTTGCTAAATATAATCAGAGTGATGCGTCCGCCTATCTCTCTGAGTTGCCGAACTGTACCGCACTGGTCAAGGCGGAGTCGCGAATAAGATCTTACGTACTTGGTGCAGTAATCGCATTTTTTGACCGAGTGCAATTATTTTAAAATTATATGTATAAGATATATTTTTTTACATTCATAATGCAAGTTGCATACTCGGTCAAATGATGACCCAACCCAAGGTTTGGATAAATGTTTAGAGAAGCATTATCAAAGCTCATACGAATGGTAATATTTTTAATGGATGTTGCGTTAGATTTTTTATTGATTAATTTCTGGTGAAAGTGTGTGAGAAAAGTGATAATATACAAACATATAAATTTAGCTGTTAATTAAATAGATTAATAGAAAACATTTTCATTTTAAAATACTCTCCTCTAAATATATATCCAAGCTCTCGTGTGATGACGACAGTCGTCACGTGACCCCCCTATTTTTTTTGTCTATCGTGTTGTAAGTTATATGTATATAGTTTTAGTGTTATCATATATGTAACAATATTCTAGTGAATGGGAGATTGTTTTCCCGATTTAACTGTTCCCGGCTACAGACAGGCCGGCGCGGTGATCACGGGCGCTGCAAGAGTTGTTTGGTCAAAATTTTCCATCAATTTGAGCTGAAAGAAATGCGGCCATTGTTATTTTAACATGGAACATGTTTTCGGTAGCTTTTCGGGCAAGCGTTACAAAACTGTGTTAAAAAAAGGTGTCAGAAAAGTGCTTTAACTTTTTATAGTAGAAAATAAAAACAAATTAATTGAGCCACCTAGAAAGGTAAACAGAAATAATTTGTTTCACGATCCGGTTCACGGTATGAAAAAATTGTTGTATGAAACGCAATTTTATATAGTTTCTCGTGGGAACTGAATTTAATTGGTAATTTGGCCTTCTAGACCACCATTTAGAAACATTGTATATTTTTCTACAATTAGTTATACTTCACTTCTTTAGGTTTTAGGTTTTTTAACTTCTTGGGCATTCAATATGTATCAAACAAGCATATCAAATAAATACTGTTAAACACAATTTCTAAGTGAGCTTCCTTGCAAAAACACTATGTCATCCAAGATGGACAGTTCTCTGTCTATCTATTGACATTTGTAAAAACCGATATACAGTATTGTTGTAGGAGGCGTTTCAAATGTCAATACAGGTAACCCTCGTTGATCGCAGCGATACGTTCTGGAAATGCTTGCGATGAGCGAAATTTCACAATCAACGGGAGATTTAAAAAAACTCATTTTTAAATTCAAAGAAACATTTGATTAATAAAATAAACATTAAAAACATGTCACACATAGCATAATTCATTCATTACGTTTATTATGCAAAATTTGCCGATAACTCAAATAATCCATTACAACCGCGCATTACAGCACTCACTTGCTCGTAATCTTCGTCGTTTTCTTCTCTCGACTCCATACATTGATTGAAGAGAAAGGGCTTTTTTTGAATGATTTTGACACATTACTTACGCACGGGAACAGGTTCCGAGACGTCATTTTCTTGGGACATTGCATGGCAGTTCATTTCCTGCAGCTGATTAATTTTTCAGTCTTTTTAATATTTTAAAAATTACGTAGAGAAAAAATATGGAGTCAATTTAATTAGCGTGCGTTTGATACTGCAGCTAAGATTACACTGAAGGATGGACCCAAATGATGTGTTGTCTCAACTGTAGCAGGCACTAATGCTCGTGACTTTAGATATATGTACGTGCAATTACTCGTGATAATTTCTGGCATGTTTCAAAGCCAGACAAGTGCTAAAACAAAACTTTTTTAAAAAAAAAATCGCAATATAAAATCTACACTCGCTGGGGTCGCGGTGAACGGGGCTACTTGTACAGTGTTACTAAATTGATGCCAAAGTATACAAAATTAAACATTTACCCACATCTGCGATCTTATTATAAAATGTTTTCTGACACAGTTTTGCCGCACGTTTAATCCGGAGAGTCTTTGAAAAAACACAACCGACTAACTTACCGTCATGCCGTTTCTCATGCAGAGGATAGTACACCATTCTTGCCTTGTTGACTTTCATCCTCGTGCACACGGCGATTGGGGTCATTGTCCAATATCTGATTTATTTTGTACTGCCTTGTGACCTATGTGAGCTTGTTAGTTTTTCACCGTATCGTACATATTTGGTTGGCAAAACATTTTCCATGTTAAAATGTAATACTGTTTAAGGTTCGGTGTAGATATAACGCTTCGTGCCTTGTACGGAAGTAAACTGGAGGTGGAGCATCTTGGCTCCGTCAGTGTGGACGACTGTAACATATACTTGTAAATATATTTCAATATGAACTTACTGTGTTTTGTTTTCTTACATTTTATCAAATATGTTCACTAGGGATGGTAATGTTAAGTGAAGCCATGCTAACCAGTTCAAACGTACATTAAAATTATTTTTAATTTTGACTCGTGACACTGATGTCGCTTCCTATGATACAATATCAAGTAACTGGTTATCACGAAATCACCGGGACACAATTATCGACTATTTCTAGGAAGTAGACAATTATGGCGCAAATGTGTTCTATCGATTATAGCACAAACAAATCTAAATTCGCCTTTGTTTGTTTATTTAATTAAATTACATTCTTTCTTTAGCTTATTCTTCACTTCCGTACATTAGTGGTGGTGCTGGAACTATATTGTGCACATTTTTCAATGTTATACTTCTTTATATGCTGTCTTCTGTAGAAGGTTGGCAACTCTTTTACAATGGAAAATCTGAAAAATCATTTAAAACAGAATTTTTTCTGGTTCCAACTTAATTCTATGAATTTCATACGTTTATCTACTTTTCACATGGAACAAAAAACACTAAACACAAAAAGATTTCGCACCTTAGATAAAATAACATATCGGCAGTCCATCGTGATTGAGGATCGCGATCTTTATGAACTCCCACTTGAGTATGCTCGTCTTGGGACCATTACTAGAGAAGTGCCTTGCTATTTGTGTTTTTTAGCAATGGTAATCACCCTTTTACAGACATTTTCAAGGCTCATGTCCATTGAAAGAGACAGTGAAATAATCTCATAAACTTAGTTGAGATACATATCAAAAATGTATATTTTGAAAAGGTGCGTTTTTAGTCACATCTTAAATAAAGTCTCTTATGATGGAGGGCAATGAGTTGCACGCTTTTGGCCCTGCCACCACGAATGTCTTGGACTTGGCTGGTAGGTCTACAACCCTTCCTATGGCTGACCTGAGAGTTGGATGTCTACCATTCAAATTGTCTGGGATACAAAGCTCTTGAAGATACAAAGGCCACATATTATGTGCCGTCTTTACTGATGGTAAACCGTTACATGACTGATTGTGTCACTGATTGGTAACAGATTTAACGATGATTGGTAATTAAGATTTAACTGTTGGAGGTTTACTTTTATTATATCAGTCATTGCTTGAAGAATTAGGTTAATCAATTATCAATCATCGTTACGATTACTAGTCACCTTGTACATCAACCAGCACATTCTAAATTCAATTTTTTTCGGGAACCGGATCCAATGTAGGTCGTGTAAAAGTGAGAGAATTTAGAAACTCCATACATTATTCGTGTTGCTGCTTTTAGAATGGATTGTAGTCTATCCAGCTGAAACATTGGCAGGCCATTGTAAATGCTGTTACAATAGTCCACATGCGACACCACAAATGCATTTATAAGTAGACGGGCTGCCGCAGAAGAAATATGTGTCTGAATACTTTTAATCTGTCTCAGATGTCAGCACGCACTGATAGTTTAGCCGATTTGTATATTCATTGAAAGATCTGAATCAATGTGCACGCCCGACAACTTAACTGCAGATTTAACATTGCTTTCTGTATGAAGTGTTGCTGTACATAGTAGCTCTGTTGTGGATGGATTCAATGTGAGTCTGTTTTGCGCCATCCAGCTTACAGAAAAATTAAATGAAAGAAGGCATTCGATCACTCTTATTTATTAAGTTTTAATTGCTGCACGGAAGATTCACGGAATGGAGCATCAGCGGTTAATGGAAAGACGTTTGCTGTTTAAAGTACAACATGCGTGAAGCGACGTCTTTTCTAATGGTTCCGAATCCCTTCCTCTACCAGATTAATATTTCACATTTTGGTGATAATAACCAAAACACATAGGGACTGATCCGGAACCTTCCTATTGCCGGTAACCTGTGCCAACTTTAGGTATGTGAATACGAGACAATGAACAACCTTTTTTATCTAATGAATTGTTGATTATATATAGTTGCCTATTTTCTTGATGCACCTTCCAATTTTTCCTTTTAATTCTTGTCTCGTCCGGTTTACAGAAAAAATAAATTAGCGTATCGTCTGCATAACAGTGAGGTGAGGTAACCCGGATGATATTATTCCATATCTTTCGTATATAAACGAGATAAATTCGGAGATCAGCTAGAGATCGGTAGAAACAGACAAAAACTCAAACCAGTATACTCAACGTTCGATCTGACAAGTTAGCATAAGTCATTAAAGATTATTATTAATGAGAACAAAGTATTTGAGATTCTGCAAAAAAGATGATGGGTTTCAAATAATGGAACGATAGATGTATTCATTTGAAAAGTGTAATATATAGGTTCGAAAATTTCTCATCAAAAGTACTGTGTGCTGTAGCATAGTCGGTTAATGCATCTTCCCCAGATTGGAAAGAGATCCCGGTAGTAACAATAATATTTTTCGATAAAATTGATTTTATATGTATATCTTTCTAATTAATACATTTAATTAACATTATCATGAATATAGTACTCAGTTTTCACGGCTGCTGGGGACATTCACTCAACTGACAAACGACAATGGCCACTGTAAGAATGCGGCGGGAGTTGAATACACTATAAAGCGATCTGATACAACAAAATAATCACTTGCGTGAATAATTTAAATGAATGCGGATTGGCGACATATTGAAATAATTGACACTTCTTCTTCAAATGCGCTTCTGCGCAGATAATTTCAGCCGCGTTATTACACTGGTCATACCCTGAGTGTTGTGAGGTATGTACAAGGGCAATGGCGTAGGAAGGGGGGTGGTGAGGAGGGCAGTGGCGTAATTATGCCAGTGCGGTGCATTAGGGGACCAAAAAGTTTGCGCCTTCAGATCCATCTGGCATTGAGATTTTTGTGAGTATCGGTATCATTTTCAGAAATGGAATTTAAAAAATCGTTTTTCACGTTTATTACGAAAACGTTGTGATAGATCCATATACAGTAGAAGTACAGTGATATGTCAGGTTAGGGACCAGAGCATATTTTTTAAATTGCAAGCGCATGCCTTGGAACACTTATATATATATTTTTATTTATTATCTTTGTTTTATATATATATATATAAATAAATAAAAATATGAATTTTAACCACAAAGTTAATATTGCTAATTTTAAAAGTACTTATATATATTTTTAATGAAAGTAAATATTATACAGGTGTAACAAACCCAGTCCACAATATTTTATGGCCGGACACCTGACTAAATTACGAGTCGAAAATGTTCAAGGAATATTTAACACACATACTCTCGTGTCGAGGTCTAAAGTCCTGATATTTTTACAGCTATCGAATTTACGAAAACTTATTTTATTTTTACTTTACAAAATGGCGGAGGGTGACTTATTTCGCTAGTGGAGATAATGCCGACTTTTCCTCGGTATGCAACGCTACTACCGCAGAGTCCGATGGTGAGAAGGACGCAACAAGTTGGAAAGCGTCTGGAACGTTCCAATCTGTGTAAATTGTCAGTTAGATGTTGACGTGCGTTCGCGATATTTCTCTGTTTTGTCGGCGTGCAATTCAAGTGAATACGATATATATATTTTTTTAAATTATGCCGCTAGTTTTTTAATTATGTGTGTTGTCAGTGTAATGTGTGCGTAGTTGTGATGTGAAGTGCCAATATATTTTCGTTTTAAGCATCACATTAAACACAGTGACATTAATAAAATCTGATACATTACGATGTTCCAAGTGTCACCGGCCTGACAACACTGTCAACTTTTGTTTTTATCACTTTTTTTTCATCTTAAAACCGCACGAAATCGCGCTCGATGGACGCTCATGATGAAACAGTGCCAACGTAACGTTTCCATGGTTTTTTTTTTTCGTAAAAATGAAATTCTAAAAAGCTAACATGTGAATTTTAAGAATTTCGGCGCCAATATGGTGGTACGATGCTGTTTCACCTACGATTTTTCTGGACGGTTACTAACTTACCATCACGCCGTTTCCCCGCGGGGATAGGCAGAGAGGATAGAGCGCCACACTCTTCTGTTCTGACACACAATTCTCGCCTCATCCGCATTCATACATCTTCTCATACAAGCTCGCCGATTGTTGAGGCTTCTAACAGAACCACCCTCCATTATTTGGTTTACCTGGTCGTGCCGAGTCTTCCGCGGACGTCCTCTATGTCTGGTGCCGTCAACACTTGCGTCATATATCTTTCTTACCATTCTCTCCTCATTCACAGTTAAAAATGTTTTTATCATAATCATAATTATAATCAGTATCCGGAAAGATCGTGTTCGGAAATGTCACCAAATCCTCAGAGAGAGTCTCGAGTCGAGAATGTCTCAAAATTCTCTTAAAAGACGCGATTCCACCCACACGGTAATTCGATAATTATTGTCAGTGCGAGAGGCCGCCGCCATTGCGTAACATTTGCCTCAGATGGCGCGCGCATATTTAAAAATGCTAATATCTCCACTCGCGAGGACGTGACCCAAAAATGACGTCATCTAAACGTCGTCATCATTGGTGAATCCAATCCTGAATCAAAATGATATTCGCTCATTACCATCACTAGCAGGGGCACTGCTGTAGGCGTCCGCCAAGAATCGCCGACTTTCTCTGTCTTCAGCCCTTCCCGTCCACCTGTTGCCGGCGAATGGTGAGCCACCGCTTTACGAGCAAAAGCTCTCAACACGGTATGGCTGCTGACCAAAGACTATTCACTGTCCGTACGGTGCAGTAAAATATATTTGTTCAGTTAAACAAGATAGAAATAAGTCAAATGCACGTAAGAATAGGACAGCAAATGGGTGGTTCCTAAATCCTTCGCACACTTAAAGGAGAAAGAGATGGACGATTCCAGGACCGGCAGAAGGGGAAGGGCGGATGGCCCTCACCCTCTTTCTAAATATCCGACCGTCTCAAAATCTCCCAGCGAGACACCCACGAAGGTCCGCTACACGGGCAACAGGGCGGTAATGCACGACTACCGGTCAAGATGGACCCCTCACCGTCCCCCGGCAAGGGTGTGACAAATGTTCAACAACTACAACTATTCTGTCTCGATGGAAACAGTTCAACTGTCAGTGTAAGGCTTCCATTCCAAGACCTTTCTTCCCCACCGTTCATCGTCTCTTCGACAAATATGTCTGTTCGATCTTTATAACAAGATTCTATGGATCGCCGATCGCCATCTAGCGTGCATGTGAATGTGACATATAGAACGGTTCATGTCCATTACCGACCTAATCCCCTCTTCCCTATATCCAGAGAACGACCTTTTTATGTGGTTTTGAACCAGTTGAATTGATTTAACGTTTACTATTGGGTGCGTTAGACTGTCAACAAGTTATCTTCCTGCCGCGTGGAAACGATAAGTTGGATTGTGAATTATCGCCCCGCCGCGTGGAAACGATAAGTTGGATTGTGAATTATCGCCCTGCCGCGTGGAAACGATAAGTTGGATTGTGAATTATCGCCCTGCCGCGTGGAAACGATAAGTTGGATTGTGAATTATCGCCCTGCCGCGTGGAAACGATAAGTTGGATTGTGAATTATCGCCCTGCCGCGTGGAAACGATAAGTTGGATTGTGAATTATCGCCCTGCCGCGTGGAAACGATAAGTTGGATTGTGAATTATCGCCCTGCCGCGTGGAAACGATAAGTTGGATTGTGAATTATCGCCCTGCCGCGTGGAAACGATAAGTTGGATTGTGAATTATCGCCCTGCCGTGTGGAAACGATACATCGTATTGTGAATTATCGTCCTGCTGTGGTGTGGAGCTGATAGCGTACTGTTCATCTTTGCTACTGTGCTTGCGTGTCACTTTTCACGCGCTCAATGTAGTGCGAACGTATAGAGTACGTATTTTGAAGCCAGAAGAGCCGTGGTTCCAGTGGAAGAAGAAATTCAGATACCTAAAAGAGCATCTCAGGTGGGTCGTGTTTCTTCCCGGTGTCTGGTTGGTCCTCGAGCCTCCATGTTCTCTATTCCTAATTCGTTCTCCACAATATCATAATAAATTGTAATCAACCACTCTCTTCACATAACATAGCATTCACCCTGTAAATTATCGATCGCAGTCCATTGCAGCGGCAATCTCGATCCGCCCGAGTCCCGCGCTCATTGGTCAAGTGATCAGCGATCAGTTCGTGTCGATTGGCGCAACGCGGCGACCATTCTAATTTTGAAAGTGTTCCGCACTCGATTGTTTCGCAAAATTTCGAAGAATAGGCATATTTTGTTATTTAATCTATAAATAAACCTCAGAATAACATTATCAAATTTGATTTGTTTCTTTGTTTACGATTGTGATATTGCGGTAAGAGAATTTTGCGTTAAAATCAACATTGCTTCTTCAATATTTGCAAAATTACTTTGTGACCTCATTTTATATTAATAATTATATAAAATACTTTGTTTAAACTACTATTTATTAATTATTCTACATGTTTCGATACCTACAGTGTCAACTTCACGAAACAATGTATACTAAAATAAAAAATACAAGCGTAGATAAAAAACTATAAAATGGTGAATAAGTAAAAACTAATATGAAAGAAAATTTAAAAGGTGACCATTTGCAAAGAGAATTTGGTTATTTATAATATTAAGCTTGCTATTAACACTTTTTCTCATTTCTAAACCATCATATCAAAGGAATGGTTTGTTTCCAAAAGGTGATTGGAAAATTCTGAATAATTATTGTTATATGCTCCTTAATTCTAATATCAAAATTTCTGCAAGTTTTACCTATATAAAAATAATTGCAATCTTTGCAAGTTAATAGTCCTCATTCTTGTTATTTAATATATAATTCTTTATTTTGTTATTAGTGTAAAAAGCTGGTTGTATAGAATTTGGGATATTTTTTATAATATTTTATATATTATATTCATATTAGTTCTTACTTATTCACCATTTTATATTTTTGTTTTTATCTATGCTTGTATTTTTTAATTACAGTATACATTGTTTCCTGAAGAAGGTACCATGGGTATCGAAACATGTAGAATAATGGTTTAAACAAAGTATTTTGTATAATTATTAATTAATATAGCTAACTGCTTCTGCGAATAGTTGACTCTGAGTATCAAGAGTCAAAAATATCAACAGAGATAGGTTTATCTTCGCACTGTAGAGAAAAGTTAGTCAAAAAAGTAGCTTCTGGTTGTGAACCGTGATTCGGCGCACGTGCGTATGAAACGAAAATATTCACAAATGAATGACGTTATAATTCGTGATAAGCGCCATCTAGTAGGTTCTGCCAAAACGTTTTATATGCATTTGACCCGAAAAATAAACTCATATTTTAGTGTATTTTGATTATTAGTAATAATAATAATAATAACGCATTTCTTCCAGCATGATCGGGTTTTAAAATTATTTTTTTTATGAATTTTATACATATAGAATACATTAAAGTTACGAAATATTATTTGTTATGAAAAGAAAACCAAGGAAAATATAAATAAATAAAAAGTTCACACATAGATATAAATATAAATGAAATACACTACAGTCACGGCCATTATTGTATCTGTAGCTATTCTGTAGGCGTTGCCATTCTCTGGTCAAGGAACTAGCTTTCCATGAGAGTGCTGCTTGCACCCGAGAGTCGGTGCTGAGTGCTGAGCTCCAGCCGCAGCCTTACGCCCTCAACTTGATGTCTCAGAAGCGGAACGAATCCATGTATACGGCCTTCAGCAAACATTGTAGATGCGCTGCAATAACGCTCCAATCCGAACAGTATTCTGTATGAGTTGTACTGAATTCGGAGACGGTTGTACGTCACTTGCTTGTATTTCGACCAGAGCTCGCAGATATGCATGCTGGTGAAGAATGATTTAAATATATCCTCTTCATCTCCTTACTGCATCGATAGAAACGCCGTGACAGCATATTTGCACGAACGCTCAACTGTCGCCTCTGCCGTTATATGTCATCATCGTCTTGTCCATCTTCATTGAATATATGGTCAAGGTATTTGACCTTATTTTGAACGCTCAGTTTTGTCCCGTCCAGTGATGAAACTGTAATCGCAGTCACAGTTTTCAATCACCAATATTATCGAATATTAATCACAATAACACCAACATTTTGAAAACAAAAATATCGAGACTATTGCCCAGTCCTAAAGTGTAATTGTGCAAGATTTGGATGACATTCACTATGAAATACATTCATATCATAGGAGGGGGTGGGGTGGCCAGGGGGAGGGGGTATGGTGTTTTTGTATTTTGCATGGTCCTAAAGAGTAATTATTAAAAATAAGGTTTAGATTGGTCAAATTGATTGTATAGATATTCAGTTTTATCTTGTGGCACACTTCCCAATCACTAGTGGCACAGCGGTGTGTCGCGGCTCGGACAGTTGAGAACCACTGCTGTAGAGCGGCACCATTTGGGATCCAATTCTCTGAAATATTTTGTATTCAATTGCTTAAATTTGTAACGGCAGTATAGTGACTTTACACGTGTGTAATCTTTTGTTGATTATATACGCTGCGTATAAGTGCCCGACAAATGAAACAGATATGTTTATATTGTTTTTTTTTTTTAACTCTCGTCCGGTGTAAAGTTATCCGGTGAGAAGCCAGCGCCAACAACATGCGTCGCCTTCTGCCGGGGATGTGTTTGATGACAATATTTAATATGTAAGTAATCCTGTCACCGTGTTGAGCGGCCGCTCACTAGTTACAATTCCTCCTCAAAAAGGACCTTTGACAAGTTCAGCTATGATGCTTTTCTTTGATGCAAATTTGTTATACTGTCATTTTCCTTTGAAATACAAATTAAATTGTTATGTAACTTTTTGGATCTGAATGTTTTAAAACAAAATATGGAAAGTTAAATTTTGACACTTGAAATATATATATTTTGTAAAAATGTTTTAAGGTTTTAAGCGCAGTTTCAATATTTTCATTTTGGTGTTACTCGCGTGATCACTTTGGTACCACTCACGTAATCAAA
Source organism: Eubasilissa splendida (assembly GCA_031772225.1). Classification (NCBI taxonomy): domain Eukaryota; kingdom Metazoa; phylum Arthropoda; class Insecta; order Trichoptera; family Phryganeidae; genus Eubasilissa; species Eubasilissa splendida. The sequence goes on along the minus strand of CM062872.1, from coordinate 1,988,442 downwards.
TAATTCCGCGACTTTTTAAAAATATATGACTCAATTGGAACGAAAATATAAACGCTGACAATATAATATGCATTTTGTTTACATATAGATTTAATTTTCGGAGAGTAAATACTTTTACTGTTGCATAAATGTGTCATGAACTATCGGATTTATGTTTCCACCACGAATGTGTGTAGAATGTCCCTCGTCCCGCAACTAATGTTCCGAACCGATCCTAAGCCACGACGGACCGACGTGGACGATGGTAACTAATATTAAACCGTTGGAGGTTTACTTTATAGTGCGCCAGTCAGAATTTTAAAAATCAGTTACCAACCATCGTCCCAATTGCAGTCATAATAACGGTTTAAATAACGATCTAACCATCACTGCAAATTGTACACAGAAGTATTTGAACGTTGGTTTTGAAAATTTGAAAATATTTGACAACAGCTTGTCAACAATTTTTGTCGGGGTCCGATCACTGATATGTGGCCATCGAGGCCAAGGTCCGCAGGAAGGTTCGATATGCCATTGATTATATCCTAAAATCAATATTAACAAATCAGTTTTGATAATTTTTGTTATTCTATCTTATAGATTACAGTTATCTTTTATACTGAGCATATTTTGTGTTTCACATTTGAGTCGCGTGATCTCCCGACATAATGTAAGGTAGTTTGGTCTGATATTTTTTATTATAAATAATTAAGTAACGCATTCTGTAGACTTGAATTTTTTTGTAAGTCGAATCTGTAAATTGATTAAGTGTTCTATGTACAGGTGAATATTATTTTCTACACTGATTTTGTTTAGACGCCATTTTGGTTTGGCAAACATTTGTCAGTTCGCATTTGGTAGTGGATGACAATTTATTATGGAGCATCTAACGCCTCGACAACATTTTATCTACTGTAACTATTAATGGTGATCGCTATCGCCACATGTTGGAAAACTTAATGCTTAGGTATACAACACATGCGGTTTCAACAGGACGGTGCTACCTCACACGCAGCCCGAGCTACGCTTGAAATTTTGCGAGAAATTTTTCCCGGCCGCGTAATGTCAAAAAGTGGTGATATTGACTGGGCTCCTCGATTATTTTTCTGGGACTATTTTCTGTGGAGGTTCTTGAAAGGAAAGGTCTACGCCATGGGTGGCCAATCTTTTCAGCAGCCGGGTCAGATTTTAGAAATGAGATTTTCTAGCGGGCTTTTCCACAGACTGGCGGTCGCACGACGTGTCCCGCCCCGCATTCATGCTCACGGCTATCCACGCAAAATTTTTGAAATCAGCTTAACGTTGTGATTGTTTGTTAATACGAATATACCATAGAAGAAATTGTCACGATAGTTGAATCAATGTACTGAGATACTTCCATATATGAGATATGATACGTTGGAATGTTTTTTTGGTGGTTTTATGTACACTAAAAGAAAAAAATGTGTGCATATGCTCCGCAAGCCACAAGTAAACACTCGGCGGGCCGCGGGTTGGCCACCCATGGTCTACGCCATCTAATATGTGTGCTAGAATGTTATGTAAAATATGGTTAAAAGAGCACGCATTTGTGCCGCTGTCAGAGGCGGCCACTTGGCCAATGTCGTATTCCATACATAATTGAATAAACCAAACAATCGATAAATAAAAACTATATTAAAAAATTGTGTTTTATTTTATAGTTATTCAAAAAATCCATCGGTCTGGAACATAATATTCACCTTGTAAATAAATATTATTAATTATATGTGTGTATTATACTATTTATTATTACACATTTTGTAAAAGAACAAAACAAAAACAAATAAAGAAAGCCATTTCATTAATTTTTCAAAATAGCATTGTTGGTATTTCGATTATTTGACAAGATGAAGTCTATAAAAATGGACAAAGGTTAGGCTAGGTTATCGCCATCATATAGGTACGTCATACGTTGGGGTTTAAACATGTTAATACATGATTGTAATTCGGGTTGGAAATTTGATTTGTTAAATTTATTTATTATTTATAAAAATATTTTTTGTCCAGAATAATTTATGTCCGAAATAATCAGTGTCCGGAGACATCCTGTCCACAAAACTCACCAAACCGGAGACTGCCATTCGGGAAGACGGTTAAATTTAATTTATTAAAGTTGAAGTAAGAAGGGACATTGTGATCTTTTTTATGTTATGTATGTATGTATGCGCTATATTAAAAATAAAAGAAATAAAAAAAATAAATAATAATAATTAGAATATTGATAAGACATGTATGTATTCACTTTTTTTGATGTAAAAATAGCATGTGTTTTATATGTTGCGTTTAAAGGAATAATAACCAAATCTTCAATGGTGAAAAAATATCTATTTTTAATGTAATTGTAATATTTGTTTGTTTAATTTCAGGCTGACCGGCTGCACCCTCCAGCCACCCAGGCCGGCAGCCGACATGGCCAGCAAGCTCGCAAGGCTGCGCGGCCTGATGCGGCAGGGCCCCCTGGCGCTGAGGGCCTATCTCATCCCCACGGGGGATGCACATCAGGTAACCTACCGTCATCCGGAATGTTTATTGTAATGATTAAATTGTGGTAGACGTGAATATGAAAAAATCTATTATTTGATACGTTTGTGTGCGTGATAAAGGTTACTGTCAAGATCAAACTTTACCGGGTTGCATTGTTGGACCGAGTGAGAAGTACAACGTAACGGAGACTCTCGACATGGAGCCCCAACTTCTACATATAGAAACGTGTCAAGGCACGTCATTCTCAAAAATATGTTGTGTCAAAGCACGTCATTCTCAAAAATATGTTGTGTCAAGGCACGTCAATCACAAATAATAATGTGTTCTTTTTAAATATATATTTTATTTAATTTGAAGCGATTTGGCACTGTTTTCGGATAGTTAATGGTGTTTTTACTAATCAGGCCTTGCTGCATTGCGATGCAGCGCAGCTTGAATTAGTGTAGAGAGAAAAAATGCCAACCTGGCGGCGAATGAGTAGGACCGGTATGGGAGCTGCAGCTCATAAAACAGTCTCTGTAGGTATAATATATTATACAATAGATATTGTAAAAGTTGACGATTAATTGATTCCCTGTCTATTTTCAGAGCGAGTACATATCAGAGCACGACGCGAGGCGCGCGTACATCTCTGGCTTCACCGGTTCCGCCGGCACGGCCATCGTGACAGACGCCCAGGCGCTGCTGTGGACCGACGGGCGCTACTATCTGCAGGCGGAGACCCAGCTGGACAGCAACTGGGAGCTCATGAAGGAGTGTCAGTACACTAATTAATATAACCGGTTCTAGATATTTTAGTCTTCATTTTCTACCTTGTCCCGGGAGTCTCCGCTGTTGGTGGCTGCGGCCATTGTATTTATCTGGTTACTTTTTATGTTTGCCGATCTGACCACTTTGAATGTGCCTCCATATTATGCAGTGTCATTCTACTTGATGATAAATGTTTCTTACTCTCCCTGTATTGCAGCGCTTCCCGCGACGCCCACGCGAGAGAAGTGGCTGGTGAAGAATCTGCCGCCCAGGTCTAACGTGGGAGCCAACCCTTTGCTGATGGCCTATTCCGAGTGGGAGCCCTTAAAGGTATATAAATTTTGCTTTTTTATTTTCAGTGGATGCCCTTGTATATGGACCCATGTATATACATACTTGAGTATGCTACAAATGCAATATCATGCTGTACAGTTTCTATTTCCACTGTTTAATAACTTCTAAACCTTTGAATTTTGGATGAACCTATTGATGCTCAATGGGTTGCTGGTGATTTTCCTGAACCGTCCTAACTCTGTCTGAGATATTGTCTCTGGGATACTGTCTCCAGTATACTGTCTTTAAGATACTGTCTCTGTATTACTGTCTCTGGGATAATGTCTCTAGATACAGTTTTTGGGATACTGTCTTTCGATTACTGTCTCTGGGAAACTGTTTCAGGGATACTATCTCTGGGTTACTGTCTTGGGTAGTCTGTATATGTAGACAATTATAAGGAAATTATATATGTAGGGTGGTGTGGTAGAGTGTGCAGGACTGATTAAAATAATAAATGTGGAACCAATAGATTCCAGGGTTCTGGCTCCATCATACAGAAATGTTTAGCTTAGAATCAGCCTGTTGTGAGTCCATGCTACACAGGTGTAGCACATTAGTCGTATAATTTTATCAGTATGTACAGAGTGGCCCAAAAAAGTGAGAACATTTTGTAACACATGAGTTATTTTAAAACATAATATAATTAATTTTAATTCTTAATGTTATTTTTTTGCACAATACATAGCTAATCAGAAATCAAAACGTCCCATATTGCATCATCTACTGGGTTTAGATCTGGGCTGTTCGGTGGCCACATGCCTGGCTCGATGAAATTAACATTCTCATGACGAAGAAAGTTGATTGTATTTCCGGCTGTATGAGATGGAGCTCCATCCTGTTGTAATGTCTCCAGTTATTCTGTAATGTCTAGCTGTACTCCAGTATTTGTTTTGAAATTCTTTAATTATTTTCCTACCACCCCGTCCTTTTTCAATTCGCAAATTTTTGATCAGAATACGGTCTTCTGCAGTGATTTTTGTCATTCTGGGTGACAATTTGAAAAAACCAAATATAAACAATGGGAAAATTAATAATCAAAGATGGCGATCGGAAATTGTCAAAATAAAATGGAATATAGGTAAATAGGTAGGTAAGTAAATTAGTAAACTATTTAAGCTATTTGTTGATACGGTTAAACTAATTTTGATGTAATTTTATCACATTTTAAGAAATGTTCGAAACTTTTTTTGGGCCACCCTGTATATGTGTTAATCCCTCTCTAGAAAGCGCTGCACAAGGCCGGGCACACCCTGGTGCCGGTGGAGACGGACCTGGTGGATCTGGTGTGGAACGAGCTGGACGGCGGGAGCAGGCCCGCACAGCCCGCCAACCCTATCTTCCCGCTGACCAGCAACTATACGGGTATTGTACTATTCATTATTACGACAGATGTTGAATAAACCCTGTTCTAGTGTGTAAATTGAATAAGTTGTATTTTTAGGAGAACACATTCTTATTATTGTGAAGTTGTAATTATTCAGAACAGACGGTCTGTGATATTTTAAATATATTAATTAGAAAGATATACATATAAAATCAATTACATTGAAAAATATTGTTGCAGCACCGGGATTCGAACCTGGATCTCTTTCTTAACTGGGGAAGGTGCATTATTGCTAGCGTTAGTTCAATGGCAGCAACTTCATGGTGGATATTTTCTTGTAGGGCCTGAATTGTTCGAGGATTGTTGCTGTAAACTCTCGATTTAAGGTATCCCCACAAAAAAAAGGCACACGGTGTAAGGTCCGGTGGCCGAGGTGCCCAGGGTTTATCTCTATACTTGGTGATTAATTTATTGGGAAAAATTCTCCTCAGCTTCTTCATTGAAACTATAGGTGTGTGGCTCCGTCTTGCTGAAATTGTGGAAACAGCTGCAGTTGCGGTACCAAAAACTCAAGCAGCAACTACAATTTAATCGTAATATTTTTCCACTGGACACCCTTTAGTTATAAATACAAGTTGTTGAGTTAAATTGTTAGATTGGTAATGCCCTTACAAGGCGAAATGCGTGTCAAGTAAATTAAACGAGTAGAATCAAAAAACAAGCGTTTTATTTTCACATATGTACTTTATATATCATCAAAATATTAAAGGATATTATTTTTTACGTAATTTTTTCACAATCTTTTTACTAACGCTTGTCTTAATCATGACAAATAATATTCAGCTTATTAGTATTTTGATTTTTATATTGATTTGTTTAACCCCTTAATGCCGCTGTAAAGATGAACAAGAATATTTCACTAATTATCTTGTACTCTGATTTCATAGTGTTGAAACGGTACAAATATTTACATATATTAACCTTAAAGGTTGTGTGTTTCAGGTAGGACCGTGGCAGAGAAGCTGAAGGACATCCGGGAGAAGATGGAAGACAAGTTGGCCCAGCTGTATGTCGTCACGGCTTTGGACGAGGTCGCTTGTGAGGAATATTTTTTTTCGTACATTTGTGGTACTGACTTTGTTGCATGCTCGACGATTTACATCTGTTATTTACATTCACAGACCTGCTCAACCTCCGCGGCTCCGACATACCCTACAACCCCGTCTTCTACGCATACTGCTGCGTCACCCCGGATCAGCTGCTTCTCTTCACGGACTGCGACCGGCTGACGGGCCCGGCGCTGGAGCAGCTCAACGCCGAGGGGGTCGAGGCGCAGCTGAAGATCCTGCCCTATTCGGAGATTCTCGCTTACGTGGGAGGAACGGTAAGATTGAACCTAAAGGTTGGATTGTTTTTATATTGTACCTTCCCTCAAACAAATAGAAAATCTTACGGAGAATAAAAAAACAACCTTTCAATTAAAAGTTAATTATAAAATGAAGTAGTAATATGCGTTTATTTTAATTAAAAATTGACGTCATTTCGGCTTTATTAATGATTTTTACATTCACCGTAACTATCTTTTCGAAACTAGTGAAACTACCTTCGGATACGTGCATTTTGTCGCGTGATAACATATTTTTTGTCACTTTATTACATGATCCATTTTTATCACTTTAATTTTTTTTGGCCAAAGCATTTATAGTCATTGATTTTTTAGTCTCAAAATTATTGTCAAATTACTAACATTTTTTGTGACATTATTAACATTTTGTTACATTATAATTTTTTAGTCACACAATAAAAATGTTCATCAGTTTCCTTTATTACTCTAAGCCACAATTTTGTAATAATCGGGTTAAAAGAGTTTGATGTGAATGCCAGATGATACCTAGTTGCTCCAAGGAATGATATGATAATATAACATATTAAAATATGTGAATTAGTTTCTCAGTTTCATATATTATAACCGACAGGTGAAACAAGCCCTTTCGGACCAAACCAACACATCTGACTACGTTGTGTGGATCACGCACGGCTCCAGCCAGGCCGTGCACTTGGCTGCGGCGGCGGAGCGGCCGGAGGGCGGGCGGGCCGTAGACGTGGTAACGGACCTGTCCCCCGTCGCACTCATGAAGGCCGTAAAGAACGAAGTCGAAACACAAGTTGGTATTTTCATAATTTTTAGTTTTAATAATGGCTTTTTTGTATCAAATTGATATATTTCTCCATTTAGTTATTAGAAATATTATATAATATGTACTAGGATTAATACAATATATACCTTTAATAGAAAATACTAGATGCCTCACTAAAATAGAAGGAATATAAAGTCGAAAATTCTACATGGTGATTGGTTACTCATTCTCTCAGCAACAGAAAGTTCCGGGTTCGAGTCCCGGTGGTTTTCAATAGATATATTTTTTCTGTGTGTTTCTTGGTTTTATCACAAATTGTTTAAAAAATGCAGAAAATTCGCAGATGTAAAGAAATGCGTTTTTTAAGTTTTATTAAAGAGACGCAACTTCATTTTTACAACACTTTCTTTCTTACTTTCTTCAAACGCTACACACCTTAAACTACTTTTCAACACAGTCGCCACCGTTATTAAGGCACTTGTCATAACGGGGCACCAGTCTTTGAGTTTATCATCGCCATCAAGGAACCGCTTTAGAAGAAGGAAAATATGGAAATCAATCGGCGCCAAATCAGGACAAAACAGGACACACTTGGTGTTGAACGTCAGCTGGTTTCATGTTTTGTGCATTCAAGAAACGAATAACGGACCATATCTCACAGTCGGCGAGCTGATCGTCTTGAACATTTCAACCACTCACTACAAGATGACCACACTATGTGAATGTCTCTAACGTTGCATGTGGTGAGCCAACAGATGATGGAAAACATTGCGACCGCTGCGGTTGCAACATCCGGCAACGGTACTTACTTAAAAAACGCGCCTCGTAGGTATGGATTGATACAATGAGTTAGATTCATACAATACCTATGTCCTAGCAATTTGCCGACAAGCATTCACATGAAGTTATAACAAATGATTCGTAATTTTTCTAAATAACCCACGGCTAGACAAAAGTCATGGGTTACGTTATAAACAAGGTTACGCTAATCCGGGTAATAACGTCTAGAATTTTATAAGATCTTTTCATAAGATAAAGATAATTTAATTTATTTTTATTTCCCAGAATTTTTAGTAATGCACAGCTGCACGCCCCTGGTAATAAGTGTTCCATTATTTAATTTTGCAGGGCATGGTGGCGTGTCACGTCAGAGACGGAGCGGCGCTGGCCAGGTTCTTCTCGTGGCTGGAGCGGGAGCTGACCGTCAACGGACGGATCGACCTTACGGAGATTTCGGCGGCCGACGAGCTGGAGAGAATACGCAGGTGATTTTGAAAAATTGAATTATGTAACACAAGGTCTAGTATCTAAGACATCTACGGTTGAGAACCATGTTAAAACGAGAGTGGCTGCAGAAAATTAGATGAATGATGCTTTGGTGCCAATATGAATTTATCACGCAAGATGAGTCTAGCGGTGCGTATTGGAACAATAATGTATGTGTGTATGTAAAATAACAAAAGTAGATTGAATGTTGATTGTTTGATCAGTGATAAATTTTTACCATAGTAAAATAAGTTACTTAAGTAAACATTTTTGCGAAAACGGGTTAAATAATTGGTAAAAAATATTTACTCATCGAAAGTAAACTAATTTAACCCTCTAATATTGGATGCTGAAAACTGTGAATCGTTAGTTAAAAATAACAGACTATTCACAGCTGTTTGAAAAGTCATCTGTCACATTGATACTTTGAAGTTGCACTATATGACCATTAATCATTCAATATCCCGCTGTTTTAGTGATGAGAGTTTGTCCGGTGATGATCTCGCTGTTGAATTTATATTAGCACACAGAACAAAGATTTTAATATATATTTTTAAGTTACCTCAGAAAGTGGTTCAATGTCAAAAATGTCGGTGGTCTTATATAGGATAAATCAACATGGACGCCAACCTTCGATAGAAGACGGTAAGTGAAGAAGAAGTTTTGCTAAAAATTGTGTGCGCGCACTCCCGCACACCTCAGAGGGAACATTGACGGAGAGCACATCGCGAGAAATGCACGCCAATCAAAATTGGAGGCAGATAGATTTCAAATACGACTTAAATGGCTATATCAGAATAAGAAACGCTTGCATGTTAATAAAACAATTGTTTTTCTGTCTCTCTTCAGTCAGCTGCCGGACTACATGGGGCTGTCTTTCAGCACCATCAGCTCGTCCGGGCCCAACGGAGCCATCATACACTACAAACCCGAGCCCGACACCGACCGTCGTCTCACCGTCGACGAGCTGTACCTCTGTGACTCGGGAGGCCAATACAGGTAAGTGACGGTGCCACCGGTCTTGGGTTCCGTGGGCATCCTGATTGCCCAACTGCGCGAGCCGGTGCTAAGCCAAGTAGCTTGCTATGCTGTGCTAATCAAGTAATCATAGTATTTTTTTCATTTTTTATTTATTAATACAAATTAAATTAATCAACTAGAAAGATAAACACAAAATATATTTTTAGTCGCTATCGCTGGATCTTTTCCTATCTGGGGAAATGCGTTCAATTCCTCTGTAGCAATCGAGCACGTTTATAAAAAATTCAACTTTATATCCCAAATACAAACACGAAAATAAAAACACTTGTCAATCTAACCATTTTAAATTCAACATGTTGCTATATAATTACAATTTTTTAGATTTCGACACATTTTTATGAAACAATTCTGTTCAAACACTAATGGTAAGAGCATATAATCTTAAAATCGTTCTAGGAATGAAAACTTCTTCTGGTCAAATAATCAAATTGGAAATAATATTAAACTTCAAGTGACGTTGGAGCTTTTAGAAAGAATGTTTTAAATTTGTTGTTAAAATGAGGTAGAGCAGATACAGATACTGACAGTCAACTGTTGTGTATTATGAAATAACTCTTATATATTTTAACTCAGCTTTACCTTCTATGTGCTTTCATTTTATTTATACGTAATGTATTGCACATTATATGCACATGTAGCGCCCAATTCCAAAACCCCTTTACATTGTAATTTTTTAAAGAGACAATTTTGTAATGTAATTTGTTTTTGTGTAATATCGTTTTGGCAGCCATGCTGCTTTTTAATATCAACGAGTGATCAATCAATAAGTCAAAACAAATAACAATATAAATCTGTACAATAATTGGACTGGCTCACAATACATGGATGCGTACCTGGTATCCTTTGTAAAAAATATGCTCAAAATGTTGACAATATATGTTTCGGCGTAAGCGGCTGAGATTCAATCCCGTAAAAGCGACTGTCTTAGGTCAGTTTTTTACATTTTTATCAATAACTCATTTGAATCTCGTCCGATAACATTTATTTGTATCTCAAATTATTTGTAAATATTTAACACATAAGTGGTGAGTCAGATTTGACCCGGGTGTATGTAAAAATATGAATTACGCTACAAATATTTGTTAAATGCTGTTTTCCTTCTAGCTAATCTTTTATTAGACAAAGGATACCGGGTATGCATCCATGTATTTGTTTTCACTTATTTTCGTCTGATGGCACCTAGACAATGCCGGTAATATAATTATTTGAGGGGTGTTGCGCCTACCTGTACGTTTTATGATACTACCTGCTCGGGTTCCGACGAGAAGATCACATGCTCAGTGGATGTTTGTATTTTGACTGTGTTGGGCGACTGTTGATATGTGAGAATATGTACATTATTCGTAATATTTTTTAATTTTTAACTTTAATTTTTTAGCAGAAACATTACGGCACATCGTGCCATTTCATTAAATCATATTTAAAATGAAATATCTATAAAAAATCTCTCACAAAACAGTTGAAAAATCGAAAACTTGAGGTGGGTCTTAAATGACCCACCACCGCCGGACGTGTTTTGTTTTGACCCACCGGGCAGTAAGTGTTAATAAAAGATTAGCTAGAAGGAAAACAGCGTTAAACAAATATTTGTAGCGTAATTCATTTACAAACACCCGGGTCAGATCTGACCCATCATCGCAGAGGATGTGTTAACTCAAATTATCCGAAATCCTACATATGTACTTTAATTTAGTATTTAAATTTTGTTTTGCCTAGTTTCAATGAGTTAATTTGGTTTGTGCAAAATTATTTGATCGCCTATTTGCCCTGAAATGCATTTAAAAATCTGTTTTAAAAAATCTATATGTAACAAACTGTTTTTTTTAGCTATACAAAAAATATATATATTATATATTAAGAAATAAAAATAAATTTTAATGAAAGGTAATGTGTAAATAGAATAGCTATACATTTTTTTGTAAATGAAGTGGATACAACATTATTCATGTTAATTCTTAGGGTTTTTTTACTGGTGTTTTTGTATGATTCTAGTTAATAGTTATGTTTGAACAGTAATGATATTTTAAGGATGCAGTACTTCTAAATTGCTGTCTCAGCTGCTTTCTGCACAACTACGTCCGTCCCGTTGATGATTTTGTTTCATATCTCTGGTATGCATATAGCAATGTAAATTAGAGGGAGCTATATATGTATAGACTTGTTTGTTTATTTATTGTAACGTTATGAATTGTATGATACAAAAAAATAAATAACGATAGTATCTAAATAAAACTAAGATCTCCATGGTTAGTAAATTTAACGCGCAGAGCGGAACGCCTATCACCAGTTTCAAAGTTGGTCGCTAGAGCGACCGGGTACGTATCAGACCGGCGCGAAGTAGTAGCATTTTGCATTCGCGTGTCGCTCTGGAAGTACACGCTCTGCGGGCGGCGTGGCCATTCCGCGTGTTTTGAAGATTTTTTCTTGGAGATGGAGCCTGAACAAATACGACGCCAAATTGGTCTTGGAACATAGCGCTCAGGATGACAATGAAGGGTAATAATAATGTTTTTTTTTTGTATCATACAATTTATAACGTTACATTATGCAGATAACAATGTGGATGATTCCTTGTCACCTAATAAAAATGTTATAGTTCTTCAAAATTTAAATATTAAATGGTTCTGTGATATTCCAGGGATGGCACCACGGACGTCACGCGCACACTGCACTTTGGCACACCGACGCCGGAACAAGTGGACGCATTCACGCTCGTGCTGAAAGGGCAGATAGCCCTTGGAACGGCTGTGTTCCCCAACAAAATAAAGGTGACTCCCAGTTACGATAATATAGGGTTATCCAATAAATATTATTTAATTTCAAATAAGAATATTAGCCAATGTTTATTAATATTTTGACAGCTGTCATCGTTATTTTAATTTAGTATAGTTTGTCATTTTATCACGGAGCGTTTCATATTGAAACAATGTTTACAACTTATTATCAAAATTTATTACTCATGATACAACGTAACACACAATATTGTGGACTAGATCGGTTACACTCTGGATATATATATCAATATTTCACATAACTTTTAGGGCAACGTGCTGGATACGCTGGCACGCCAGTCACTGTGGAGCTGCGGACTGGACTATGCGCACGGCACGGGCCACGGCGTGGGCGCCTTCCTCAATGTGCACGAGGGCCCCATGGGCATCTCCTGGCGGCAGATGCCCGATGACCCGGGCCTCAGCGCCGACATGTTTTTAAGCAACGGTAATGCAGACAGATTTAACATTGAGCGACCGGTTTGGTGTTTTAAAACAACGGTTGAAAAATATCCCAATGATACCAATGCTATGCAAGATGTATCATGTCATTCTTCAAATATAACAGAATTTTTGAATATTTTTCAAATCAGATAAACATATTTTGCGGTGGTACGATACATGTGCCCGAGAAAATAAATAAAAAAATTAAATTAAAATTTTTAATATTAATGTTTTGTTCTTATTTCCAGAACCGGGGTATTACGAGGACGGCCAGTACGGAATAAGGCTGGAGGACATCATCCGAGTGGTGACTCTCGTCCCGCCGGGTGACATCGCAGAAGGTGAGTCAATAGAGGAAAAAATATTGTTACGTGAGAGTTCTTTAAGATTATTTGCAGACAATTATGAAATTATAAATAATTAATTAAACTATGTGTTTGAACAAGGGGGTTGGGGAAATACGGGATGTAGGAAGGGTGGATGGAATTTAACAGGGGGACAGGAATAGGAACAGGGGGGTTGAAAGACCAACCAGAGCCAGGAAGGAATACGACCCACCTGAGAATTGCTCCCTTCGGTTCCGCGCAAAGTATTCTCTAATTCACAGTTCGTTGATGGCGCGAAGTGTAAGCACATGCACAGATGTATAGGTTTCGGCATGCACAGTGAGAACACACACAGTACTGTCCGTCAATATATCATTCCCACACGGTGGGAAGATAATTCGCACTGTTTTCACAGACTGGTAAACGATAACTGACGGTTCACACTTCTCAACTGGTCCAAAACCATAGAGAATACCACAGAAAAAGGTTGTGTTCTGGGTATAGGGGGAGGGAGTAGTGGATAGGTAATAGATAGGAATTATATCTACGCGTTCACATGCGTGCAAGACGACAATCCCTGAATCATAAAGATTGAACACTATAACTTAGGGGTGCAGTATGGGTGAAGAATAATATTTACAAGACACGTGGCAGGGCAGGAACCCCACACTGGAAGACGGTCAGCCAAGTCCCATTGGTGTTCTTACATATTATTTCCGTGTTACAGGTTCGCTTCCCTTGCCCCGCGGGCTCCGGGGCAACTTCGCGGGCCGCGGCGCGCTCGGCTTCCAGACTGTCACCGTGTGCCCCATTCAGAAGAAGATGATCAACATCACACTGCTCACGGAGAAGGAGGTACTATCTAGATGCGTAAACAGTAATAATTTATAAAGTGTTTCGTAATCGTCCATAATAACATTGCGCTTCCCTATCTCTTATCTATGACTTACTGGACTGTAGTGTTATTGACTGGCAAGTATATTGATCATCTGTCATCTACTTTTCTTATCTATGCTGTCATCTCGCGTCGTACCTACCATAGAAGCCGTGAATAATTGTTGGTTCTGATATATTATTTTTGGTTATGTTTGCAACATAATATTTGTCAAAATCTCCACGCGAATAATTCATCATAACCAAAGATTTTAATGTGTTCTAGGTTGAGTGAGAAAACCATTAATCCGATTCCTTCTTTACTTAAATGCACATTATACTGATAAAATAGCATTTTTGTGTTTATTATTGTCTATCCGCAATTCTTACATCATCTAGATGTAATTTTTGTTCGTGTTGACAGCTAACAGTGCTACTTATAAAGGTGGAATAATGTTAATTACATTGAGATCATATTTACATGTGGCTTGTTTTGGGGAAAGCGCGATCAGGGTTTTCACAAAAACTATTTTTCAATGCAGAAAATATGATTTTGTAACTAAAGTAATTTTTTTCATATTGGCAATAAATACAAATTACACTGCATAATGGATACGTAGCACTGTCATAATATAGATGTATGTATACTTGCTTCTCGAGATGGAGCAGTTGTACCAGATTTGAGTTAATTTCAACCATAGCTGTATCAATCATTCTTCCCGTGTATCCCTGGTAGATAAAATCTTCCACCTCTCCCTAACCATTTTGGTTAAAAATTGGGCAACTAGTGACTCATTATTTCTTTACAGATTGAGTACGTGGACTCGTACCATCAGATGGTGCGGGAGCAAGTGTCGCCGCTGCTGCAGACGGCGGACGACGCCCTGGCCCTGGAGTGGCTCGCCCAAAACACCAAACGGCTCCGAAAATGAGTTTTGTATTATATGTGTATTTAATCATTAATATTATGAGCATTTAATATACATTTATTAATAATACCGAGTTTGAATCTGCACCCCTTACCCTGCCATCCATGTACTGTTGAGAGATCGACTCCTCGTTTCCCTAAGACTATTCAACTCTAACTAATTCATCGAATAACGTTCATCTTAGGCATGTAAGATTCCACATACTAGCATAATAACTTCACTTTATATATGCAACGTTTAGTCCACACACACAGCATAATCACAGTTAATTTTGCGCATACAACGTTCAGTGCACATTCATACAGAATAATGTGCATGCGACATCTTTATCTTGCGCATACAAAGTTCAGTGTACACACACGCAGCATAACGTTCATCTTGCGCATGCAATGTTCAGTACACATTCAAACAGAATAACGTTCATCTTGCGCATGCAACGTTCAGTGCACATTCATGAAGGATAACGTTAACTCTGTGCATGCAACGCTCAGTCCACATGTACATTGCGTAATGTTCACCTTTGCACACAAAGTTCAATCCTAATACAGCAGATGAATGATTTTACATTGACAAATAATTATAGAGTTTTGTTATAAGAGTTAAAATAAAATCATTATATATTTTTAAGCATTTCTTTTGAATATTGAATATAAAAAAATATAAAGTAAGCCATAAAACAATGTAATAAAACTACTTTGAAATATAAATATATAATAGATTGAATTAAAATATTCATATCAATCACTTGGTATATCTTTTTAGCGTAATGCCATCCGGGGATTACGTAAACTTATTGAAATAATCACATCAGACTTACATTGTCATTACTGACGAGGTAGATACGTCGAATGGAATGATAATTTGTTCATCAATTTAATATAATCTGTAACCTCCCTGTCAACTGCGCACAAGTCAAGGGAATCGTACCTAAGTTGAGTTTAGTTTCAGTGTAGAAAGAATCTGCTCCTCTTTCAAACTCTAGTAAGTAAGTAAGTAATACTTGAGTATTTTGCTGCGGCAGGCATTCTCCATTTTGTCGCCGTAGAGTGCTTATATTGAACATCTTTTGTGTTGCATTTCTTTCCACCTCATTATTATCGCCGGTTGAGAGAAGCTGAGATCGGCGAACCACCCTTGTAGTCTTGTTTCCTGTACGTAACATGAGAGAAGAGACTAATTTTGTTCTTGCTATTTAATGGATAAACCATGCAGAACTAATATAAATCATCAATTTGTCCATGATATCCTTACGTATAATAACACCTGGAGCCATGTGATGAAGGATATAATCACGCCACTAAATGTGACGCTCCTATATGATTCTACGAGATGTCCATGTTTCAGCATCATATAATATGGACTCAATACATGATCGGTCAGAAGCATCGCTGTTCAACATTCCAGCTTCATCACAATCAATGATTCACTTTAGATTTACAACGCATTCATTACATGTTTTTATTGTCTCTATTTATTTTTTTATCTATCTCTGTCGTATCTTACTCTTTCTTTTTAATTTTAATCAAATAACACCGCGACAACATGGAAAAAAACTGTCTACTTTAACACAGACGGTAGTCTAGTAAAGTAACCAGGACAATGCTTTATATATCAGAGGTGGATGGATACCTACTGCATCCCAAAGTCAAATAATAAGTGTGTTATATAACTTATCAAAGAGAACACATTCTTATTGTGAAGTTGTAATTATTCAGAACAGACGGTCTGAGATATTTTTTTAAAATGCAAATAATGGAATGATAAATGTACCAGTTTTAACATATAAGTTCGAAAATTTGTGATCAATGCACTGTGTTGGTGTAATCAGTTAATGCAATTCTGGATAGGAAAAGATCCAGGTTCAAATTTCCAATATTTTTTGATAAAATTGATTTTATATTCACAGTAAAATCCCATTTATTCTATGTTGAGGGGACCGAAGATCAAGAAAAAAGTTCAAATAACGATTAATGATAATGAAAATTTCAAAATTTTTTTTTTTTTTTACATAGTTACTAACTTTTTTCATTGAACTCAAAGTAATTATATATATACACAGCGTAAACAAATCACAAAATTATTTAAAAAAACCTGACAATCTTTTCGCGACATTTTTGTCAAACTTGACAATACCGCCATTTCTCCCGTGTATTGAAGTTTGCAAAAAAAGTTTCCAGCGTTTTTAAAACATTGTTTTGTGGTGGTCGCATTATTGTTATTTTTCTTCTTCAATCTCCGCTTCCTTACTGCTTTTCTCTTATCCCATATCTTTCTAATTAATACATTTAATTTGTATTTATAATATATATAATTGTACGTTCACTTCCGATGTACAAAATTTTTGTTCTCAATAAAGGTTTAACTTATAGAGAAAGATCGCTGTGACTACCCAGTTAAAGGAAAAAATATTTCCCCAACATTAAACATTTTTTTAGTGTGTAACACGTTTTGTCACAAGTTAAAAAAATGTCTCATATAGATTTACCGTCCCTTGGCAGAATATGTATTCCTGATCTGTAGTACACAGATTATTGTATTTTATTTTGGTCTCTTCAAACATTGTCTGAATTTTATTTCAAGTTCAGCCGGTGTTCTCTTGTTTTATGGAAATACCCGTAATAACTCTCTTATATATTACAACCTAAGGCATTTTAACACGGCGGAGACTTTTTTTGAAGCAGTTTCGTGACACATTTTATTCGGAAAGCCTCCGATTAAACATATTCTAGGTATCATGTAAAATAAAAATTATTGTTACCTGTTTTGTCACTAGAATTAAAATCAAAGACGTTCCGTAGCTTAATTAGTATTTATTTGGTAAAATATTTGTAATAAAATTATAAACTAAATTATAAAAAAATGTACAAAATTAAGTATACGTTTTCATTTAATAAAATAAGTATATATATATACAATCCTAATAAATAATAATAAATTGATTCAAATTATATCACTAGATTTGTATATTTTTTCGACAAAATGGCACCAAGGAAGTTATATCGATTGGAATAATGACATCAGGATTATATTCTCTTATGTATATTGAAGAATTGAAGTAGGCGTATGTCATACTACAGGGAATATTCAGGGGAAAGAAGACACATAGTTGAAGACTTGTGAAAGGTTCCGTTGCAGCTCAGTCATTGTTCAGCGCAGTCGAGTGGAACTTTGAAGAAGAGGAAGTAGATAGCATATAATCGATATATTAATATATCTAGAGTATTAATGGAATTATTCACATTTAACATCTAATAACATCAACCATTCAAGAAATTAACATTATCCAAAAAAGACGCATTTAACGGTTCACACGTTTTGGTATACAGTTGATATTACTGTGACATATAGTTGGTATATACTGTGGCATACAGTTAGTATATTATCCAGATTACAATCTTTTTTAGAATCTGGAGTACCTCCCCAAGTAGTTGTTGCAATGCGGGCAGTAGTGGTCCACGTTCTGACACCCTCCGATGCAGAACGGGATCAGACAGCAACCGAAGAAGCATCTGAAATATGAAACATCACCGAGTATTAGAACAGAAGAAGGGAAAAAGATTGTTCAGAACAAAATTAATGAACACAAAATACATCTTCCATGGGCCAAGCATTACTAGAGGATAGAGCGCCATACTCTTCTGCCTTGACATTCAACATTCACCTCATTCACACTTAAACATCTTCACACGCATGCTCGTCGTTTTTTGAGACTTGTAACAGGAACCATCTTCAGTCTTCTGCGGATGTCCTCTATTTCTGGTGCCATCAACACACGTGTCATGTGTATTTCTTACCATCCTCCTCATTCATTTGTTTCATGTACCATGATCAAACCTATTGACCATTTCTTAATCTTGTTCACTATGCTACACCTCACATCCATCGTATTCAGTCTACTTTTATTCTTCTTTTACCAGTCAGGATTGGTTCCAGGACTTCATATTACCATATTCAAAGCGCCAATCACATTATTCACCGCAGTTTCCTTTCAATATCTATCTCAGCCTTTCCGTTCCGATCAAAAATACTCCCTAAATACACAAATCAGCTATTAGTATTTTAGGTTGATGCATAATTATCTGCCATTTTTTTCATGACATTTTGTTTTTTGAATTTGACATTTAACATCATTGTTTAATAGGGTTAGGAAATTAGAAAAGCATTCACATGTACGCCACATGATGCTGTACCACTTGGAGAAAGGGTGGAAAGCTGCCACCATCTTAACGATCTTTTCGGTGAAGGAACGATTAGCGAAAGGGCGGTTTGTTGGCTTCTAAGCTGGTGATACCAGCTTAGACAAGTCAAGAAAGGATAAATCTTCGGATTTTGATGAGAAGGCCCTTCTGGTGGCCGTGGAAGACAATGAAAATTACGCCACTAGGACACTGGCTGAGAACCTCAACATTGTTGGTCATCTCAGAAAACTAGGCAAGGTGTGGAAATTGACCGGATGATAATTATATATAATATGTTTGTTTTCGTTTTTGGTTACAATAATACAATATAATTTTAAAAAACGGTGGATAAATATGCATCAACCTAATATATACCCTTCAATAAAAAAATAAAAACTGTTGAATGTCTCAATCAGCTTCTAGGAGAGTTTCCGATAAAATCTATTCTATGTTTAAAAAAAAGTCACACATACGCAAACCTTCAGTAATCATCTCCGCACCCTTGTTAAATGTTTGGGGGCACCGACGACACTGGTGACACCTACATCCAGGGTCCAGGCTATCTATTCCGGATTGTTTCTACACAAATTGCGCGCTTCGTTCCACCATCAAAGTAAAAGGTGGACAAACGACTCACCCGACGATGGCGAGCAGGCCGCACGACAGCCAGGCCAGGATGCTGGGGTCCTGCTTGGTCTTCGTTGTCACCATGGCGTTGCAGCGCGGGCACATGACGGCCGAGCGGTGCGGCCCCAGCGGGCCCGTGGCAATGGGCACTAGAACACAAGATCAAGTCACGTCCACTGGTTTTAAAGGTATTGACTGACAAATCATTAATGAATGAAGTCAAAATTTATTATATAAAATTTTTTTTTGTTCAAAGTGTCTTCGTGTATTGTATTAAAAAAAAAAATTTCAGCCGCCACAAGAATCAGGTGAGAGGTCCCGCCACTTACCCAAAACCGTGCAGCTTCTACTCTAATTCCATCTTGTAGTGAGTGGTTGAAATGTTCAAGCCAATAGATCAGCCCGCCGCCTGAGATACGGTCCGTGATTCGTTTCTTGAATGCACAAAACATGAAGCTAGCTGATATTCATTGCCAAATGTGTCTTGTTTTGTCCTGATTTGGCGCCAAGTGATTTCCATATTTTCCTTCATCTGAAGCGGTTCTTTTGATAACAATGATGAACTCAAAGACGGTGTAGAGACATGGTTCTCATCCCAGGCGGCATCGTTTTATGACGAAGGTATACAAAAATTGGTGCCACGTTATGACAAGTGCCATAATAATGGTGGCGACTATGTTGAGAATTAGTTTAAGGTGTGTAGCATTTGAAGAAAGTAAAGTGTAAAAATGATCTTGTTTCTTTAAAAAAAATCAGGTACTTAAAAAATGCGTCTTGTGCATTTTTCAACAGATACATAGTTAGTAAACCCCCAGTAGCTCGTACCTCTCTGGTGGAGTTAAACAACAAATAATAATGTTGATTAACTTACCAGTGTTGACCACATACTGCACCGAAGTTTCCGCCTGCCTCACAGTAACGTAGCCGGGATTTTGCATCGGATATCCGGGATTCTGCGGCGGATACCCCGGATTCTGGGGTGGATACCCCGGATTTTGGGGAGGATATCCGGAATTATGCGCCGGGTAGCCGGAATTCTGGGGCGGGTAGCCAGGATTCTGCATGTAGACAGGCACTTGGGCGGGCTGCCCGCAATGGTCTATACTTTGCGGTTTGTAGTCCGGGTTGGTGGGCGGGTTGTGGTACGGTGCCGGGTGGCCAGGCTGCACCGAGCCCTGCGACTGCTCATACGAGGGCGGGTAGGAGGGCGGGCCCTTGTCCATGGTTTCTAAAGAACAATAATAATTTAGGTTTAATACAGAATAGCTGAGTACGGAAATCAATAACACCTGTGACTCAGAACAGCACCAACAACATCACTCTTATATTGAAACATTGAATATTGGAATATATCTACAAGACCAAAGTCTTTGTGCGGGTGCATTCCTATAAAAATTAGTATACAATGCGTTTACATGGAACAGCGCCGACGACCCGGTCCTCCACACGGTTAGTTTCCCCGAGGAATACAATTAATTCAATTCTTTTGTAATCTTGATGAGTGATGGTAAACTGTTATGTGACGATCGGTATCTAATATCTAATTTTTGGAGGTATACTTTTTGACAGTGATGGTTGAATCGTTATTGTGAGTGTGATGTGATTGTGTCGGATAATGTCCCTCTGAGGTGTGCGGGTGCACATGATTTGGCATATATATTCATAGCGCACACTTAATATTAACCTGTTAGATGCTCAAAAAATTCCTAGGTGAAATGGCATCATTCAAAATTTCACAAGCTAGCTTTTTCCAAATTTTATTTTTACAAATAAACCATGAATACGTTGTAAATTTTTAAAATACAACGTAGTTACTATTTCATCATAAGTGTCCATCGACCGCGATTTCGTACGGTGGATGTGGCAACACAATCCATCCAAGCTCAAACAATTTTTGACGGGTGATCAAACTCGAGTGTGATTAAACACCACTCTGGACGTTTCTGAATGATGGATTCGTTCAAACTGCCCTATTGCCAATAGTATATGTTCGAATTGATTGTTTGGTTCCTTAATAGGAGCTCCAAAAATACGACACCTTTAATATCCCACCACACTGAGACCATAATCTTCCTTTGATTAATCTCTGCTTTTGATGTCGTTTGAGGCGAACCATCACATCTGCGCACCAAATTGTTGTAAACAATCCATTTCTCATCACCAGTTATTAGTCGCTTCAAAAAATAATCGTTTTCTTCATGATTAATGAGCATATTGCAGATGTTTATACGCGCCATCAAATTAAATTTTTTGAATTCATGTGAAGTCCAAATATTGAGCTTGCTTACGTAACCCATCTTCTTCAGGTGATCATGAATGATGGATATTCGATGTTTCTGCAATCTCTCATGTCGTGTAACGTGGGTTTGACTCGATTAATGCCTTGATTTTGTCGTCATCAACCTTGACCGAGGAGTGTCTTTGAGATCAAAATCACCAGCACGAAATGTTGTGGACTAACGTTGGCAATGACGTTCTTGTAAACTTGACACTACTTTGCACAAGTTTGACGCGTGTTCTTCCCTTTGGATGTAAAACAGTAAAATATGACCAAAATGCAGTTTGGTCTTCCATCTCACCCTTGTTTGTAAAATCAACCAAATCGCTCAATTTAAAAAAAAAAAATGAAGCTAGATCTGACAACTGTCAAATAACACAGCAATAACACATATGAGAATGAATCTAGTACCTCAAAAATGAACTAGCGTCATGTGTTGCCAAACTGCGTCATGACTTTTCCGACAACATAGCATGCGTACAAAATTAGAGGGAGCATTGGTGATGGATTGTAACAATGATTGGTAAATGATTATTCACAATTCTTTGAGCGATAGACGCAGTACACAGTACAAACAGTTAAATCTTAGTTATCAATCATCGTTGCAACCACGGTTTAAATAACCATTACTAATATTGACATCTTAAACTTTTTCCATACCGAAATGTGGAGTTTCCGTGTCGCTCTTGATGTAAGCGTCCAAGCCCCGCTTCCGTATATCAGATCTACAGACAAAAGTATGCACTGATTAAAAACCTTTCGTTTGAGACAAATTGGTAAACACGTTTTCATGACATATCTATTTTTTAAAATTTATTTATGGGGCTTTTACAAAGCTGGTTTGGTATACAAAAAAAAAATAAAAACAAGAGCAGCACACAAGTAGCATGGAATATATACCTATATAGCTTCAAAAAATATATTTAAGTAAGCAAAACAAACAATAAAATTTTAGGTTTGACACAGAATGGCTGAGTATCAAAATGAGTTGCATCTTTGACTCAGAACAGCATCAAAAACATCACTCTCATATTTAAACTTCGAGTATCGGAATATATCTACAAGACCAAAATCATTCACAAGCCTATGAAGTCTTTGTGTGGATGCATTCCTATAAAAATTTGTATATGATGCATTTACATGGAACAGCGCTGACGACCTGGTACTCCGTTTCACTTTCAATTCCTTTCTTCAATTTCAATTTCTGTGAACATTTATAACATTGGTTCATCCATCGTCCTTGACCCGGTTCCGACTGCCTCGCGTGTTCTCTGCTGAACAAACAAACGAGCGCAAATAAAATGCACAACTTACGAAACGTTTGAAATCGCCAGTGACGCGTCTAGCAGCAGCGAGTCAGCGGGCAGAGGATCTCCCACTTTGTCCTTGAACTCCTTTTAGCGATCGATTCGATCGCGAACCCGGCCGGTGATTCGATTCGACGCCTGCGAGCGTTCTTATCTCATCGGATCGGATCGAAACAATGGCCGATCGGGCTTAATCAGCGCAACACGCCCAGACTGAATGTCCTCGGTGACAGACCGAGCTGTCAAACCAAATTTTCAAACAAACAATCAAAGGTACACTTTTTTTATTAATTGAATGGTGGTTCACACTTTTTAGTGTCATTGCGAACGTAGGTACTTGTATTGCTTTTGAATATAAAAATCATGTACGAGAGGAATGGCGTATACAGAGGGTTTTTTATCAGTAATTTTTTACCCTTCCAATTCATGTATTAATATAAAATACATATGATGTTTATTATAATAAGGTAGTTAGTAAAAATGTCAAAGTGATTAGCGCTGATGCACTTGTAGTAGTAGATTTGGCGGTCTAGCCGCATGTAGAGTACTCAGAGTATCGTAAACTATAAGGAATTGGAAAAAAAAAAAAAAGAATGGCGTATAGGATTTCACTAGAGTACCAAAATAAATACATTACGAAAGATATCACAATACAACTTAGGCGGCTTCCGTAAATGATGTCACAAGTTTAGGGGCAAGGGGGTCAACTTTTGACATGTGGGCGAGGGGATTAAAATTTCACGATAAACCAGTGATTATTTACGGAAGCCGCCTTATAGCGACCCACATGTATACTACTAACAGGCGGCGCCCGGCAACAGATAATATTGCTATCTCGCTGAATAAAGCGGTTCGTGTCTTGGCTAAATATACAGATAATAAAATTCGCAGCCTGTAATATTTGAACCCGCGCTTCAAAAATATGATCCTTAGCCCATTTTATTACAGCTGGTTCTCCGAAATACGTCGATATTACGGTAATACAAATGTACAGTACTGTACGACATTAGGTGTTGGTAGTGGTTACTTGTGTTTTTGGTACAATGTGACACATTAATTGTGATAATTTTTAGATTATCACCAGATTTTCTTGAGGTTCTATCCTATGATATCTGTTTAATTATTTGGGTAAGTTGAAATGGAAGAGAGCTGTTCCCCCAGAGACGGCCTCTTATAAGGTTCGTTCCCCACCACTCACCTACTCACTTTCATGATACACACATACATTTACAAAGTAACAGTTCTCACATTATTACTTGAAAGATTTTATAAGGATAGAATGAAAGAATTTTGGATGATGGAATGCGAAGCGATAGATATTAACAAACTCAAAAGACTGCATGGTCGAGACGTCGCGTTAGTTTCCGCCGGACTTTTACCAGGAGAATAACAGGAGTTCTCAGCCCTAGTGGTAGGACGTGCGCAAGTTGTGGGCTGGTTCACACAATATTCACAACAATACAATACACAATAAACGAATCAGGTAATGTCTTCCGGTTATTTAGTTTACCTGGACACGAGCTGTTCTGTGGAAGTAATCAACCTTATCGACATAATATATGTCTTTTTAACCATCCTCTTCTCATAATTGAGTTCCATCTAAGCAAATGCCCTAAGGCCTTGTTTCGTATTTTCAATTATTTTTTTGATCGGGGAAATTCATACAAATATTCCAAGACTTGAAACAAATTATTACTACCTAGCCCACTCCCAATTCAGTGCGCATTGTTCTCTCATCTCGACTGGTATTTATGGAATTCATCGAGATTTGGAGTGGAAATTTTGTCTTCACTGTGATCATTCGTATTGAATCATTTGTGAGTATATATCCGCCTGGCAGTTCGGCTGGTTGTTCTATTAGTTTTGGTGAAAACTCGTCGAGATTTGTATAATTATTGAACAGTGTACGGTGGATTCATTAGGGTCACGTGTTGTGCCGTTCAAGAGTGGGTGAATTTCAGGAGTAGCGTCATCCATTGGGTGAGTCGAGCTGTCCTCTTTATTCCGTAGTCCACCCTGGTCTGCTATTATCGAAGGATTCCTTCATAAATCCCCATTTCCAATTCTCTACTCCTTCCAACTACCCATTCACCTATTTTCTCCTATTCCATCTCGTCCGATTCCATCATCATCACAGGCCTTAAACAATTACCCTAAACATTACATAGACAGTAGGTATTTCAGAAGTCTATTGTTGTGCCGTCTGTATTTCATGACAATATTTAAAAAAAAATCGTATTATATGTTTAAATGTCAGAACGTATTATTTTCTCAAATTTCTGGTCTGGTGACGGCTAGCAACTAGTTAAAAAGCTCCTACTTTCACATTTTTTTTCTTTTTTTAAATATTCAGCTCTAATTAGCAATAAAGGCGATGAATGCTAGATCATAGATAAAATGTTAATGACATCTGTTTTCGATTGGTTCCGAGCGAGTTTTCGAATAGAAAAGGGACATTTTTAATCCTCCTCTCATGTCAGGTACAGGACCTCTGCCGTCTTTCCGAGGAAATAAACCATGGATGCCGCCGGTCGTGGCGATATCGTCAAGAGCGAATCGCAGGAAGCTGCTCCCGAGTTTGAGGTCCAAGTTTGCCACAGGAACGTGAAGGTGGAGTGCTTGAAGTCGTCTAGCAAATCTGCTGAGCACGAGTCTGATTCATTTACATCAGGAGCTTAATGCGGAATCTTTATTTATTTAACATCATAAGTATTATTTCTCAGTCCATAACTCAATATCTAGAACACCAAAATATCTATAATGAAGGCAAGAGAAAGAGAGAAGACGGATTGATGCTTTTGAGATGTGATGTTGGAGTCATATATTTTAAACAAATATAAGATATCTCATAGAGACAAAGCTATTTAAAAAAAAAATATTTAAAAGAAAATATATATGAAAATATGGGGTCATTACAGGGCTTACGACTACTCAATCTCCACATTTATCAAATTTTTGAAAATTGTATATATATTAGTATGTGGACTGATGTTTTATTTATTTATTTTATTTTCTAAGTGTTTGGACTGTGCCCGTCTCACTAGAAAAATCTGTGAGATATGTATGGTGTTATCCCTCCCATAATTTGTTACACTCTGTATTTTTAATTTCAGATTTCAATGGTCGCAGCGATGAGGAGTCGACTAAAAATGGAATAAAACACAATAACTTCGGACAGAAACAGTTATCTTGTTCTGAATGCGGTTATGTATGTATACATTTATCAAGACTGAAAAGGCACGAGCTGGCTTACACCGGAGAAAAAATATTTTCTTGTGATAAATGCAATTTTCAAACTGTCTGCAAACAAAATTTGATCGTCCACATGTACTCGCACACCGGAGAGAAACCAATTACACGTGATGAATGCATTTATAACTCTGAATTGAAGAATTATACAGTCTCTCGTACTTTAGAGCAATCATTTTCCTGTGACGAGTGTAGTTTTAATACTAATCAAAATCGCGCTTTCAAAAATCACCGGTTGTCTTGTGTCGCCCGCCTTTCGGGAAGACATTTTATTCACCCCGTGCCGCGGACAGAGGCCAAAGGAAGTCGGACGCGAAGAAAATGCCACGTGTGTAGCCACACCGTGAAAAGAAAAAACACGAAATATATGTGCACCGACTGCAATGTGGCTTTGTGTATATATCCATGTTTTAAAGAATACCACACTAAAATACATTATTAGGTTTGTGACTATCTTTTTTTCTTTCTTTATCAGTCGATATGGTCATCGAGGTCCTTAAGTATTGTGAAGGTATATATGTATCGACCCTCTACATCTGTGATATCTAGATTAGCAATTACTCAGTACACGTAAAGAGGTAAAATGAAACAATCGAACATAGATGTTTGATACTTACAAAGTCTGGTCGTTTATTGACACAGATGTAATGTATGTCACATTTTAAATATTTAACGGATTACATTGCGGTATTGCATCTCCACAAAACTTGGTCGTAGGTCTCTCTCAGATATAAATTCAAGTTTCAGTCTGCAACCCGGTTTTCTGAGGTATAAAATAATCATATTTATATTTATTATTTTTGTTTTATTAACCACTTAATTGAGTATAAATACATCTACCGGTTTCGAAAAATACCATTTTCTTCTTCAGGATGTTATAACTAACTAAAACATATATTATTGTTGCTTTACCAGAATCTATTTAAAAAATTAATTTAGTACCTAACTCAAATTGTTACTTAATACAAATTTACTTGAATAATTTTTAACAATGTTAAACTTGTTTCTTTTGATATTGTTAATTTGTTTACTAATGTACCTATTAATGAAAGTAAAATTTTAATTTCTGATTTACTAAATTCATCTAATTTACCTAATAATTTGGTAAAAGACCTATGTTGTTTGTTAAACCTTTGTATGAACCAAAATTATTTTCAATTTAATAATATAATGTATAATCAAACAGAGTCTTCCTATGGGAGCACCCACAAGTCCACTAATAGCAGATATTTTTGTAGATAATTTAAAGAGGAATTTTTTTGATTGTGATTC
Organism: Eubasilissa splendida; assembly: GCA_031772225.1. Classification (NCBI taxonomy): domain Eukaryota; kingdom Metazoa; phylum Arthropoda; class Insecta; order Trichoptera; family Phryganeidae; genus Eubasilissa; species Eubasilissa splendida. The sequence goes on along the minus strand of CM062872.1, from coordinate 1,960,849 downwards.
TCTTTTGTTAAAAAATGTTTTGTTGTGAAAAAGGTATGTGGATGATATATTATGTATTTGGTTAGGTACACAACGTCAACTAATTACATTTTTTTAAGTATTCCCATTAGAATCATTGGAAAGTGTATTAATCTGTTAAGACCCAAATAAAATGGCCCTTTATCATCTTTATTTTCTATTTCTTCCTTGAAATCCTATAAAAGCAATAAAAATTAATGGTTTTAACATAAAAGCAATAAAATGAAAGAATAAACTTAAAAACATATTTCATTTGAACTTGTCTTACAAAATATGTAGTAAAGTGTTATTGTTTGGAAGGGGACTCTTCTTCCATAGAAACGTCGGGTGTTTCTTTGTTATTTGTCGCATGGCAGGACGGTAATACAGTATTTATAAATGAAACGTGGCGGACTTTTATCACCGCCGGAGAGTGCTTTGACGACAAATTTTCGAAGCTATATGTTACACTTTTCAAATTAATACATCTATCGTTCCATTATTTGAAAGCCATCTACTTTATTTCTACGGAATCTCAAATACCTGTGAGTTGTCCGAATTAGAAGAGATCCAGGTTTGAATTCCGGTAGCAATAACAATATTTTTCGATAAAATTGATTTTATATGTATATCTTTCTAATTAATACATTTAATTTGTAAAATTTGATTAAATTATCTAAAATTATGTATCTAAAATATCACAGATTTATGTTCTGAATTATTACAACTTTACAAAAATAATGTGTTCACAAAAATAATAATTTATTTGTTTATATTAATTGTGTTGTGGTGGACTTTTATTGTTTATTAGCTTTCTGTTAGTAAAGACCATTATCGCTATGCGAGATGAAAACCATAGATAAAACAAAACATATCCAAGTGACGTTTAAATTAAATGTATTCAGGGATTTTTATAGTGTTCCTTGTTGATATTTATAGTGCTCTTGTCGTCGGAGTGAAACATGGAAACCTCAGATCCTGAGCAGGTTTGGATCAAGTCCGAGCCTCCAGAAGCCGCCCCCGAGTTAGTAGTCGAAGTTTGCCATCGGGACATGAAGAAGGACCGCTCGGAGAGGTCCACCAAAACTGGTGAGCTCGACCCGACAGTGTGACAGCATTTTTGATGTACAAGATGATTGAATTCTTTTAGAATTTTGAAAAATTCTTCCTTTGACAGTCGCGGATTGAGTTGTCCAATTTCTTCCTAACTCCGTAGGATTGTACAAAGATAATAAATACATAAAACTACATGGTTAACATTAAACAATGGCGACTGAAATATTTTTTTCATACCGAACGAATTTCACGTCGAAAAATAAAATAAAAATATTAATCATTTTTTTTAGTGAATTTTTAAAAATTATTATTTTTTATTTATTTTATTAGACTTTATTGACAACATACATGTTTTTGTTGTAACAGAGGTGAATATATAACAATATAACACGATAAACATAAGATACAATTATATTGCTATTAAATACTCGTAGTTTATTGTGTGCAATGGAGTAGACTCCACCTCTGATATATACAGCATTGTCCTGGCTACTTTGCTAAACTGCCGTCTGTCTTAAAGTAGACAGTTTTTTTCGTGCTGTTGTGGTGTTATTTAATTCAAGAAAGATAAAGATTCATTAGGAATAAAAATAAATATATAGTGGGAGTGTTGTAGAAGTAGTGAATTATTAGTGTAGGCACTGTATAATGATTATGTTAGAATGTTGGATAGCCATGCTTCTGATTGATCTCTACCCAATTGGATCATATATTGGGTCCATATTTGTGTAATCTTATTGGAAGTGAACGATTTCCAGTTGGTGCTGAGTGTGTTGTACAGTTTCGGAGCTAAAAACATGTAGAATCTTTGATATAATGTCGTTGTTGCTCTCAGAACTGACGTGTAGATGTTCTTTGTTTGTCTTTTGTTGTGTCCATGATTTATTGCTCGGGGTGAGTTGTTGTCATCGTACGTCTTATTGTTTATTGGCAGATGCCGGCCCGGTCAGAATAAAGTTTATACCGGTAAAAGTTTTTTCAAATGGTTAGGTCAGGTTAGGTACAAGTCTTACGAGAGAGTAAATTAAATTTGAGTCGGTGAATAAGTCCAAAATTGTTTAAAGAAGTCCAGACTCTTGTCGCAATATTGCTGACAATTGACACTAGTGAACCAACAAGGAACTTCGGAAACAGTAAAAACTATAACTTTTGCAGAACCAAGTGGTGACGGTGTGGGACACTTTCAAGTTGGAGAAGATACAACGTAATTTATACCTGGCTTGCAATATAAATGAAAGATGGGTCCCTTCTGTTGAAATCAAAAGCCGCATTGAGCAACTCGTGCAACCTTTATCCGCATGTTCTGCAGTCATCATCTCAAACTTGTTCGAGTTTTGAGAGAAATTATGGTTTTCATGAACGAAAAAAAATTTAAACAATAAAAATTCGAAGACTTGTATGTTTGATAGACTTCCGAGTCCTGTGGTGCCGCTGAAGAAGAAGAGGGGGAGTTTTTGGGTGGAAAACGCCCGGCTTCCACGCAACTGTCAGCAACTAGTTCGAGGAACAGGCGGAAGACTTCTTCAAAGAGGGAATTGTTAATATAATTGAAACATTAATTAACTCGTATATACTTCTTCTCTATACACGAGTCTTACTCTCAAAGAGAAGAAACAAATCTTAACATATATATGTATTATATTTTTAATATTAATAAAAAATTAAAAAAATCCGCCGGGCTCAAATATGCTTGGACGTCAACGGGGTCTCAAATATTTTCATCGTAACTAGAAAGTTAAGAGAATTACGACAAATTGTTATCGTTTTTTATTTTAATTGAATTTGCATTTTTGTTATTTCAGATCACAAGGGCGACCGCAAAGATGACGACACTAACAAAAAAGAAATTACACAAAACAACTCTGAACAAAAAAAGTTCACATGTCCCGTGTGCGGATACCGATGTAAATATTTATCAACGCTGAAAAGTCATCAAATCATACACACGGGAGAGAAGATGTTTTCTTGTAAAGAGTGCAGTTTTAAAACAGCCCACAAGCACACCTTGAAGGGACACACGCTGTCGCACACCGGAGAGAAACCCTTTTCCTGTGACATATGCGGCTTCAAGTTCGCCTTTAACGGGACTCTGAAAATTCACATGCTGACCCACACTGGTGAGAAACCGTTTTCGTGTTCACAGTGCAGTTACAAGTGTTCTCAGAACAAGAACTTGAAGTCGCACATGATGATACACACCGGCGAGAAGGCCTTCGCTTGTCACATGTGCGACGGAACGTTCAACAGGAAGCGCACCCTGGCCAATCACATTCAGACGCACACCGGTGAGAAGCCGCTGTCTTGTTCGGAGTGCAGTTACAAGTGCATTCGGCAGGCGAGCATGAATATTCACATGCGCAGGCATCCCGGTGTAAAGCCTGCCGGGAAACGGCGTGGCGGTGAGTTGATTAGTTTTTACATTGAAAATATTAATCCATGACAACCGCACACACATCTGGTGCACGCATAGATAACTGCATACAGTTAACTAACTTAATTTCTTATTCTAGTTATTGAACACATTCTTATTGTAAAGTTGTAATTATTCAGAGCATATAATGGAACGATTAAATGTATTAATATCATTAAAAGGTAACATAGGCTCGAAAATTAGCTGTAGCATAGTTGAATAATGCACCTTCCCCGGTTAGGAAGAGATCCAGGTTTGAATCCCGGTGGCGCAACAGCAATATTTTTCGATAAAATTGATTTTATATGTATATCTTTCTAGGTAGTTACTATGTTGGTGATTATTTATCTGCAGCGGCTCCAAATAGTTGGACTGTGGACTTCGTGAACTATTACTTTAGATTTTTCAACCATCCTTCATCTTCTAGAGCCTCTTCTGGTCGCAATTTGCCCTTGAACGATGAAATGTAATATCTGGCGCTCTTCTGGAAGTCTCATGATACGGCCAAAATATTGCAGTATTCGGATTTTTATTGTTTTAATTATTTATTTTTCTTTACGCATCCGGATAACACATTATCTGTAATGCTATTCATCCAGCTTATTTTCAGAAGCCGCTGTGGATCCAGATCCATATAAAAGTACAGGGAACACATAGCATTCTCATTCTCAAATTTACGTTTTGATCATGGCTGTACCAAACTTTATCTATGCGGACGGGCGCAAGTCAGGCTTGCTGTATACGACATTTGATTTCCTTAGAAAAGTCCCAGTTTCCATTTAATCTGCATTCCAGTTCGATTATAACTTAATCTAACCTAACATAACGAATCCTATATCATTATGGTGAATCCTATATCATTATTTTTAATTGTGATAATGAAACTCGCGATTTGATATAGTCGTTTATTGTAGACTAGATGTAGGGATAGAGAAAGAAAAATACAGGAGATTACAGGGCGTGAAATATGAAGAATTAGAGGAGTTAGTCGCCAGTTTACTATACTTTAGTTTAATATACTCGGATCAGTGCAATGCTGAAATATCTCAATATGATGACCTTTAAGCACAAAATATATTTTAATATATTGGTATTTATTTACAATATTTTCAATAAGAAAATATCTTTGGAATTTATACGAAAAATCGATGCAAATCAACATGAATATGGAATAATGGAATCAATATGGAATAGACTGAGTCAGCAATCTGGAAGAAGGTCAAATATTAGAAATCGATAGTGTATAGTGCGATGAAATTTTTTAATGAAACTGACCAAATATGTAAAAGATAAATTTTAGTAAAAGAACATACTTTAATCTTGTTTATATTAGAGCATATATAGGAGTGCTTATGTGTGCACTATGTTAAGAATGAAATGAATATGTCAATATGGGCCGTATAATCCAATTTAAAATACCATATTTTCCGTTTTATCACACATTTGATTATTCGCACCTATGTTATTTAGATAATCACTAATTTTTAATTAAAATATGATTAAATAATTTTTGTTTCAGATCTCAAAGATGTCAGCTGTGTTGATGATTCGAATAAAATATACATTAAACAAATTCCTGAACCAAAAAAGTTTATTTGTTCTGTATGTGGATTAGTTTGTACAGATTTACCGACACTGAAAACTCACAAGGTCACCCACATTGGTGAGAAATCGTTTTCTTGCGAAGAGTGCAGTTTTAAAACTGCGTACAAAGTTACCCTGAACCGACACATGCTGCTGCACACCGGAGAAAAAAAGTTTTCGTGTAGCATATGCGGCTTTAAGTTCAGATTGAGTTTCACCTTAAAAATTCACATGTTAACACACACTGGCGAGAAACCGTTTTCCTGTTCTGAATGCAGTTACACGTGTTCTCAGAATAAATACTTGAAGTCTCACATGATGACGCACACCGGCGAAAGGGCTTTCGCTTGCAGCATATGCGGCAGGACGTTCAACAGGAAGCGGAACCTGTCCGATCACCTTCGGACGCACGACGAAAAGAAACCAGTTTCTTGTCCAGAGTGCGGTTATAAGTGTTTCCGTAAAGGCAGCATGAATATTCACATGCGTAGTAAGCACGCCGGAGAAATTGTTTTCACGGGGTGAATCGCCCGATTTGGTTGCTCTGCCGACTTTTTTGGACCACAGAATCTTCTCGGATTTATCGCGTTTTGAGAGCTTTTGTGGTTTGCAGTTAAAATGACCTTTTTTATCGTATGGTTCGAACTGGTTGCACAAAGTCGGAAAGGTCACATTATATTTTAAGATATATAAACAATTTAAAGCTACTGCCCGACCGGACTTTACGAGAGAGAATGGTGCGGTGCTGGAACGCCGGTCCTTTGGCGCTCCGTATCGATATGGTGACGTGGCCTCTGCCGACCGCGCGTTTGTTGTAACAATGCAGCATCGGCTGGAGGGACACAGATGCCGTTAACTGTCCGCCTCAAACTTCTTCTTTCATACTCATGTCAGTATTGACATATAGTGGCCTCAATCAGATGCGACTCTTCTCGTAATGCACCTCCGCACGTCCCGGTCGTGGGTCGCCCTTACGGCTGACTCAAGGATATCTCCAGTCAGATGCAACGTATCTATCTACCATTGTGGTAGCACTATTCTATCTTAAGTCTAGGATAAACTTTTATCTTTGGCTGTCCCTTTAACGCGTAGTGTAGCCAAAGAATTTATAGAATCTTAATAAGGAGTGCTGTTAGATTTGTTGTAGGGAGGCATTCTGTCCAAGTCTCCGCGCCATATTGAAAATTAGAAAGATAATTGTGTAATGTGAGTGTGATTTGAACTTCCAAATAAAATATTAATTTCGCATTTCTTTTTATGTCAATGCATGTATTTGATATTATGTATAGGATGTAACAGACCTAGTCCACAATACTTTATAGGTAGATAGCTGACTAAATTACGAGTCAAAAATGTTCAAGTATTATGTGCCTAGTTTCAACAATGCCAGATTAATTTCGATTATTTGAAATATTTTATTGATTTTAAATTATATATTGAATACAAGAAATTATAGATCATGGAATCTCCTCGACCGGCCAGACTGTATTTTCTAGGACCTGAAGCAAAAATATAGATTTATAATGGATAAAATTCTTCAATATTTATTTCGAAAAAATTCAGAGAATATTTTCGACTCGTAATTTAGTCAGGTACCCACCCATAAAATATTGTGGACTAGCTCTGTTATATCCTGTATATGCCTGTAATTTTTAATAACATGTGGGAGATTATGAGGTAGAAATTAAGAGAAACGCTACCTACCACACGATCTGCTATGAATAGTTTCAAAAACATGAGAAAACGTGAGAGTGAGAGGATAGACTAAATGTGGATAGACAACCGTCTATCTTCAACTATATAGCTCCGAATATTCGGATAGGAGGGGAGGGAAAGGTCACTGTTGACGCAAGTCGAGTCCCTACTCTCTGTGCATTTTGACCATCCAATATATTAACCTTAATATATACCTGTCCCGATCTGGCCAACTAGAGATCTCTCAAGATCTGTGTTTTTTTTTTAACGTCCGAAAAGCCCCGCCGTGCGTAACGCGACGACGAAGAGACGGTGTTTTATCTAAAAAGCTTCGGAAGTGCAGTGATATCTTAGTTCTTCACTAAAAGGGTGCAAGTCAAATGGAGGTGAAAACGACGTCCAACCCACGACTTTAGAGCAAGGTAGGCCAGATCCATATGCCATTATTTTCATTAATGAATCCAATTCGGGTTACGTCAACCTAATCATGATTATAATCTATTCAGTCCACGGGATCTTATCCCACCAGTCACCGACACGACTGTTTCAAACTTCGATATATGTGGTGATATATCATTGGTGGGGTCATCCGCCAATAGACGCAGTTCCATGATCACCACGATTGTCCTCATCGAGAATAAGACGGAGAATTAGCTGAACTGAAAAACATACGAAGATGTTACGAGAAAGGAAGCCAACAAATTGAACACAATGCATGTGAAATGTAATTGAGGGAAGAAGACGGAGGAAGGCTCAGATAAAAATACATCTAAAAAATAGTGAGCTAGCCGATGGCCTGCACAAGACGTACATGTGTCTCGTCCTTCTCCCCTCTGAAAGTGTATGATTTGATTGGCATGCATTTTATTTAGAAATAATAAAATTAACCATTTACTATACGCAGTTTTTTTACCAATGCTCACCATATAGGGAAATCGGGAATCTTGTCGGAATCGGATGTGTCGCTGTCGGTAAAAATTTCGGACTCGTCCCATCACTAGTAAAAACCGCGTGCGTTTAACCGCAATGCGTACGAAGCCTTACAGAAATTGCTTTACGATTACGTGTATTTATAACATGATTTAAGAACAAATTCAAATAAATTGTTTTCGTCTGTGGAGCTCTTTATTATTTATGAATCAATGGATTTGAAACAATGACATTTTTGACGTTTATATTATTTTGAATCTGGAACAAGTTTTCCTCGGTCTTATAATGGTTTGATTTTAAATTTAAATAGTATTGCAATGTATATTTTTTTATCTCAAGTACAACAATTTACGTACGAATTGAGTTTGATTCGGTTGGAAATGTGCAAAAGGATAGGTGAGCTTTTTCTAAATCGCCTGCTTGGCTATGTTCCTCCACTTTTATCGGTATCCTGCAGATCTTAGGGCTGTCATCAGAGAAGTGCTTGAGTCTTCCTCTTCCTCTTCGTCCTTCAACGCGGCCCATTACAGCATGCTTCTCAAAACTATCGAGACTTTTCGCAAGATATTCAAAAAGTTGAATAATTAATCTTTGGGAAATTCGTACGTCTCGCCGTCCATGGTGTACGCAACATGTGTCTTCAGCACCACATCTCAAAGGCATCAATCGATCTTCTCTCCCTTGCCTTCAAGTTTCATCATTCCACACCATTTAATGATATAGATTGCTAAGGAGACTGTACAAGCCTGACCTTTGTTGTTTTAGAAATACCATATTTTGTCAAATCTGGATATAGAACTCTTGATTGGATATTATTATTATTATTATTATTTAGCAATGGCGGCCGGTCCGGAGCTATTTGGGGCCAGCTGCCGACCAGCAGCTTCCTAGGTGCAAATGCTTGAGATCTGGAGAGCAAGACGGCCAAAAGCGAGAGCTTCTTGGGCCCGCGCGGCAGTTCACTTCGGCCAACTCACTGGGGATAGAGTAAGCTACCCTTTGGTCAACCTAGAATGGTTGTTTAGTGGCGCGGGGAGGGGGGTTAACATTGCCCGACGCTCGGCCGTGCGTAGTAATATTTGACTTGTTTTAGTAAATTTTAAATGTCCCGCCAAACAATATATAATAATAAACACTATATATATACGCAAACGTTACACGAAACATGGCCATATCACCTACACTAATCCAGGCGGTGCTGCATCCCTGTAATGCAGCAGGTACCGAAACAGAGGAAAATGGACTATCCTCCTGGTACGTGGTTTGAAACTGATATAAAGTTTGTCACCCGCCTTCTTAGGTTTGTAGCCGTTCTCTGATTCTATCTTATCTATGTATCTATGGTTTTATGCCGTTTGACGTTTGTAGTGCTTGCATCCTCCGTTCGCCCAATGAGATTCATCTTTATATACGAAATAATATACTTAATGGTGAGTAAATTTACAAAATATATTATTTACTTTCAGCTGACCTTACTTTAGACCAATCACGTGACATGAACGCTTGATATATACCAAATTTTATCCATTTGACTTGTACGGCATTTTCAATTCAAATTGAATATACGTTGTAATATTAGATTGGTTATTTTCACAAAACATATTCGTATGGTAATGTGCTCCATACATAATAATACATGTTTGGGAAATTGGTGTATTGAAGTTTCGACACTCATAAGTGTGAGTGAATTATGCGTCTCGTTTGATTAATATTGCAGAGTGTGTGCATGGGCGTGTGTGGCCGACTTTCTGTGTCTGCGCGGGCGACAGTTGACGCTGATGGTGGATCACTCGCAGTGTAATAACGTTTTAGTAAGGTGAAGGTCATTTATCTACCACATTTAGTTCAGGTGTTAACCTAACCCTTTTAAAATTGTGTTTAACCCTTCCCAAACCATGCAGTAACACAGGTCTACCATCATAATTAAACCTGTAATATTTCGGCAAATACATGCAACATAAATCTCATATTTTAGATAATCCTGAAGAAAATATTAGCGATTAGGAATGACTAGTGAAAAACCAATTACGAAAAGGGAATCGTACAAAAACAATTATTTTTCCATTCGATCCATTGTAAAATTAATTCGTTGGTAAAAATACAATTTGTGATATGAAAGACAGAGATCACACACTATTTTCACAGTGAAAAGAACAACAAACATACAAATATAATTGTCTCTTTCTCACTAATTAAATGAAGAGAGATAAGAAGGAAGGACACATTGTATACGACTTAATGAATGCTCTAAGTTATGTTATTAATCATTTTTTCAAAATTGAATGCTTAATATTTAGAATAAATTCGTGCCATTAAAGCTATTTAACCTAATAAAAACACTTTTTTTAACAGTTATTTACGGTAACACGAGTTGACAGCATGGCTGCGTTCGGGTATTTTATATCATGGTATGGTAAAGGTTAAAATGCTGAAAAGAAATTGCAAATTTACGAATAAACTGCAAAAAGACTGCCTGTTTATAAAATAGCGCTGTGGTGAGAAGAGCAAAGTGAAGTGGCAGCATTGAAGATCGTGAAACGGCTGTCGCAAGTTCTTCATCTGTTAAAGCATTCTTTAAAAGCGATGATAACATTCAAGATAATTTAGTTATTTCAACCAAAGAGGCCACTTTTGCCTTTCACACAGTTTTGCGCTTTAAAACAATGGACTGTACGGCTAAATTGATCTCAAAATTCTTCGAACCAAAATTTGGTGCTGCGAGAACTAAATGCGAAGCGATAATTGTCCCGGTTTAGAGCTTTATAATTATGGTTAACCTAAGTATATGCAGCAAGAGTCTACGTAGTATATTTTAAGCAGAACAATGAGGGCGGACCCACCGCTTACCCAGGTATTTTTTAATGCTACTAGACAGCTGTTCGATAGCGCCCCGCATATTGACAGGGCGATACCGCATAGCTTGCCGCTACTGTCCCCGGTTGACTCACTTTATTTGTAAATAAATAAATAACATAAAGATGATACAATTAACAAGGCCGTGGAGCAGAGGGGAAGTCAAGAGGCACTCCTTTCCGGGAAACGAGACAAAATGGCACAAAGTCTACATAGTCTAGTCTAGCATAGCCTAAATATTTTTATTTGCTACTGCGATTTGAACCTGGACTCTTCCCTATCTGGAGAAATGTTAACCTGTTCCGCCATATCAACTAAGTACATTTACGATAAATTTTTAAACTTATATTATGTAGCTCTTTCAAATTGATCTTTTTATTATTTATCAACTATATATTGCGATGAATCCCAAATATTTTTGAGTAATACACGCCAGAATTAAATCAACCCATTGCATTAAACTTTGATACAACTAATTTAGTTTATCATCTAGGAAGATATACAGACAACATGTATTTATCGAAAAAATACTTTAGTTACCAGAATTCGATTCAATTCTTGTTCGAAGAAATTCGTTAACCAATTCCACAGAATTAAAATATTACAGAACTATGTTCTGAAAATGCAACTTCATGACAAGAATGTGTTCTTAAAAATATGTGTTGTGTACGTCGTATCACTCCGGGGTCACCAATTTGGGGTATGGTGTGGTGCATGCGAATGTTGACTCGTGAGGCGTGACCAGAAGGTTAGCGTGGCGGTAAGGACATCTCAATGTTCACCCAATGCGCGCGTGTTCTTCTGTATCGCGGAATGTATTATGTGGGAATGTAGATGGTTAAGAATGTGTGACAGGTGGCAGGTTATTAAAATACAAACTGAGATCGGGGGCGGCTTCTGGAGCTGTCGCTCGGGAGACGACGTTTAACCTAGGAGATCTTTAGTGACTCGTCTAAATATGTGAATTTTTTATTTCAGGCGTAACGCGTTGAAGGAGGTACAACGTAGCGTGACAAGGTTAGGGTCTCAAATAGAAAAATTATGGATCTGATCACCAGCGTTCCAACTATCTCAATCATCAAAACAGAGCCAGCGCAGCGCTCCGAGAGCGGCGACGAGGAGACACCCGATGATGAAGAAAACGTGACGCGTTTTCGAGACGCCAAGGACGCTGTTGGTATTAGAAACGTTATTACGATCAAGACTGAACCGAGTTCACGCGTAGAGGAGGTCGTAGAGCCAGGAGCCAAGATTGACTTTGGGAGGCAAGATGTTGGTGTGGTCAAGCCTGAACCGGAGACCCTCGTCGCGAATAAGGCATTATCAGAAACATCCAAAAATGCTAGTCAAGAAACAGGTGAGGAAATAAATGTTATAATTTCTATATTTGAAACCATATTTTAAAATAATATTGTTATAATACCTGTCTTTCGTTATTTTTTTAAATGTTTATTGAAACATGACATGTAGATACTCATTTACCTGATGCAATGTAATTTTAAAATTATTTTAGTTTCAAAAATATTATACTTGTATTTAAGTATGGAACTATAAAATATCTACAAAACTGAAATTCTTTCCGAAAAAAAAAATTGTTAATAATATAGAATTGTAAAATACGGAAACATTTTTTAATTTTTTATTCCAATTTATCTAATAATGCATTTACAAGAAAAAGAAAAACACTTCTTTTGGGCTATAAAATGAAATATATATATATGTCTTTTTTTTCCATCTAGGTTTTCAATCGAAAAAGAAAGACCTGATAGACCTCAACGCCTCTCGTGCGAACCGGAAGAAAAACTGCGTAAGACCGTTCGCGTGCTCCAAATGTAACTTCACATACACAACAAAAGACAGTGTTAAACGACATATGCTGACTCATACCGGAGAGAAACCGTTTTCATGTGCTGAGTGCAGTTACACCTGTTCTTGGAAGCAGAGTCTGAAACGTCACATGCTGACCCACACCGCTGAGAAACCCTTCTCCTGCGAGTACTGCAGCTATGTCTGCTCACTGAGAGGGAACCTAAAAAATCACATGACAACGCATACGGGAGAAAAACCGTTTTCTTGTCCCGAATGCAGTTATATTACCGCAAAAAAACACCTCTTAACAGATCACATGCGAACGCACACCGGCGAAAAACCATTCAAGTGTCCCATGTGCAACTACACCTGCTGCCAGAAGCAGCGACTGCGACGTCACAACATGGTTTACCACGCAGCCGAGAACCCGTATGTCTGTAAAGACTGCAGTTACAAATGCACCAAGGCCGGAGATATGAAAAGGCACATGTTGACGCACACGGCCGAGAAATCGTTCAAGTGTTCGGAGTGCAGTTATGTGTGCATCAAAAGACACCATCTGCGCGATCACATGCGCATCCACACCGGGGAAAAGCCGATCTCGTGCGCGAAATGCAGTTATACGTGTTCGTGGAAGAACAGCCTTAAGCGTCACATGATCTCGCACAATGGCGAGAAACCGTTCGCGTGTATCGAGTGCACTTACAAGTGCGTTACGGCCGCGGATTTAAAAAGGCATATGCAAATTCACACGAAATAAAAGCAATATTTGTGTTTTTTTTACCGGACGGAAAACTCGGGAACACTCATTGTTATATAATTTTATATAGGGGTGTCTTTGTTTTGCGAGCACCTGAAATAATAACGATGTATGGAAAGTTTAATCCAAACAACGAGAGGGTGAGATATCCGAGAATTGGGGGGATGACTATTCGTCATGGTTCTAAAGAATAATTGTGCAAAATTTACAAGGAATTGAATCCAATATACTATCTGTGTCTGGGGCAGGATGGCCTTGGTTTGCCTCTAAATTATAACTAAATTTGAATCTCTATAATGTATATACAATAAATAAGTGATAATTTGAGAAGTTTTATCAGGAGACTCATTTAAGAGTAGTCCGGTAGTTTCCATCGCAAGCTGAATAATATTTTAATGCACCGATGAAATGTCAAAGATTATTAGCCTAATCAAATATTCAGGTACAAGGATATATCTTGTGTCTCCGGACACGCGATAAGTGTATTGGGTATATAAGAACACTGAGCATCCTTCAGTGTCGTCCGCGGCTGAGCAGTAGAAGATACCCGGAGAGAATGGCTGGCCTTGCACGGGTGAGAACGCAGTTAGGGAACGGTGGCCTGTTCTCATATATGGGTGCGACAATGGCCGACGAAGAAGAAAAATTAGATTATTTTTTTTACAAAATCTGTATATGCGCGCAGTGCTTGATCGGATTTGCTACTAGCTAGGGGAGACCTGGAAGTCAGAGATATTGGTTTAATCTTATTGATCATTCTCTTGTACCTATCACGCGCTATCTCCCGTAGTTGACCTTGAAGTTCTTACGGGTTTACAGCTACTTTGAAAACATCTTCCGCAAACCTAAGGTGATTTTGTTTTGAATAAATGTAATTATTTAACGTCGACCGGTTTCGATGCATCATCCCATGATGAACGTACACATTCAGTAACCTTCACAAATTTATTTTTGAATTTATAGTACGAGGCGCGTTTTTAAGTTAGTACCGTTGCCGGATATTCCTGGTGTTGCGCTGTGGTAGCGATGTTGCGCATGCGCAATGGCTTCCTTCATCTGTTGATGCACCGCATGCAACGTCTTGCAGTGAATGGTTGAAATGTTCGAGACAATTGATCAGCCCGCCGTCTGTGAGATTCTGTCCGCGATTCGTTTCTTGAATGCACGAAATGAAATCACCTGACATTTATCGCTAAATGTGTGAGGTGTACGGTGAAAGTGTAATGACAGATGGAATGGATTCTGAAGCGGATCCTTGATGGTAAACGTTTTGATGACGATGATAAACTCAATGACATGGTTTTCATCCCAGGCTGCGGCGTTTTATGACGATGGTCTACAAAAATTGGTGATGACACGTGTCTTAATAATGGTGACGACTATGTTGAGAAGTAGTTTAAGGTGTGTAAAAATGATGTCCGGTACTTAAAAAACGCGCCTCGTACTTTAGCATATTTACTCAATATTTTTACTTTTTTAAAAATCAAATCTCGCTACGAAAATATATGCATCACTTTCGATCTTCTGGTCACTAAAATCAGCTCTATTATACAAGTGGAGTGAGCTCGAATCCTGAATCTTTACAAATCTAGGAACGTGTCAACAAATACTATTGTCGAGTATTATATAATTAAGTAGGTTTTTTATAATAGTTTTATTTATAATTACATTCGTTTAGATTACGTTGTGTAAGCTTCAGTATTCACTTATTGTATATATTATTTATGAAATAAATTTGATCTCGATTTACTGCTGTTTTTGTGTATCCTTTGGAGGATGTGTGTAAGATGAAGGTTATCGAGTGAGGCGCGATGGACTCAGCGGCCATCCACTTGACGGCGCGTCGCTCGTGATGGCAAATGTGGGATTACGTCACCAAAATGTTGCGTGACGGCAACATACATATTGTGATGTTTGTCGTTTGCTGCAAGAGGGAAGGAGGCGGCATGTGAGTGATGGCCGACCTGGACAATCTCATGGAGCAGCAGACGAATTCTGGCGCGGGAATTCAGCAATGTTGTGCTATATGGTAAACTTATGTGACCCACTTTAGAAGAAAGTTAACCTCATGAAAGATGTAAAATACATTTTACGTGTATTCAATATCGGTATAATTTGTGTAATGTGACAATCAGAGTTTATCCTTGAATCCAGTATCATCCCATCCGAGGTAACAGGCGACACCAGAGCACTCGCACACACACACTCGAGGACCCAGACTGAGCATTTTACAATTTGCCATTTATTGATCTTTCGCTGTATACCTACTGTAGGATGCAACCTACATCACCTTCTTTTATCATTCTAAACCGTGCGATCAGAGCACACGCTGCGATCTTTAGGAACTCAATTTTCAGACTGATACCAAATTACTGTCGCCAGTGGGCGCGGGCTTTACGACTCAATATGTCGTTCAACTGTCGAACACCCAGCCTGACAATGACCAAACTGTTGTACGATTGTTTGGTTTTTAGTTTGCGCTCACACTAAAGGGCGGGCCACATAAGGACAAAATAATTGATGAACATAATATAATACTGTTGAATAATATACAATCTATACACGAGACAAAATGGATCAAAACATTTCGTTGGGTAAACGATTGAAAATATGATGGTCTTCCTCCACGGCACTACATTCCAGGATTCCACCGACTCTCTCATTCTGGTCCAGTTATCTTCCATTACTTCACTTGATCATGATCTTCGGTGTCCTGTCATCTGGCATTTTTTCAATATGACCAGCCCATTACAGCATTTGGGACCTACAGAATCTTAGGATTGTTTCTTGTCCAATTAAGTTTTCGAGTTCTTGATTCGTTCTCACTTTACTGAGAAAATATTTTTTTATAGAATTACTAGCATTTTACCTGTTTAAAAACACGATGCTTCGGCAAGATATTGAAAATGTGGCCATACAAGAAGAAGAAGATTGATATATAACCAGAATTTCTTAAAACAGAAAATAGCTTATAAAAACAGGTGTTACAAACAAAATTACATGCATTTATCGCGAAACACCTATTACCATTTTGTCCAGAAACAGCGCCACAGAACAAACACGCCGGGCATTTATTATATTAATTCAAAACGTGGATTAGTTTAAATATAATATCACTATAAACAAAACAGAAATAATTTTAAAAAAATTAATCCGGAACTATTTGCATCCAGAGTGCGCAGCGCGCGTGTGTCTTGTTAAGTTTCTTTTCGTAATACTGACATAACTGCATCTGGAACACGAGAACAGCTTTTCCCTAGTGTGGGTAAGCATGTGATACTTAAGGCGTTGTTTTCGATTGCACGCGTAATCGCATTCCGAACAGGCGAATGGTTTCTCTCCGCTGTGAATGATGATATGGTCTTTCATATTTGATTTTTGAAAACTTGTATAACTACACTCGGGACACGCAAAGGGTTTCTGCAGATTGTGGACGTACTTGTGGTCTCTAAGGCCACCTCTTCGCGAACATGCAAAATCGCATTCAGAACATGAAAATGGTTTATCTCCGCTGTGAGTCATAGAATGATTTTTAAGTTCTCGTTTTTGATAACAAGTATAATTGCATATAGAACAAGAAAACTGTTTCGTTTCTCTGTCGTATGAAGAGATGTGTAGTCTAAGATGATGCCTTTTTAAGTTTCCTTTCGAGGTACACACATAACTGCACCGTGTACAAGAGAAGGGCTTCGCTCCCGTATGGGTGAGCATGTGATCTTTTAGGTGGTGTTTCTGGGTACACGTGTAACTGCATTCAGAACATGAAAACGGTTTCCCACCGCTGTGAATGAGCAAATGAGTTTTTAATGTTCCTTTTGTAAAGGACATGTATTTGCATTCGTTGCACGAGAATGCCCTTTTGCGAATTACGCAAGGAGGTTTTTTCGATAGTGCTTCTTCAATATTCGAGTAGACATTTCTTTCCTCTGTCTTTATGTATTCAATTTTTACTATTGTTTTAGGAATGCTCAGATAAACACTGGATTCTCCATCTGAAACAAAATGCATATAAGTGTATTTTTTTAAGATAACGGATGGATAGAATATGTTTTTTTAGATTTTATTTCAAAATAAGACGAGCCGGGTATCGATTCTGGCACCTCTCATACGCTAAGCGATCACTGTACTATATTAGCTACGCATCCTATCAGCTGTCATGCAAGAATATAATGCAATCTGCTCACAGTTGATACTCTATGCAAATGGAAAGATAATAGATCTAAAAAACACCAACTTACAGTTTATATTCTTAACACATGAATTTATTATTTAGGTTTTATCTTAGATTGTGTTTTTTTGAGGCTCCCCCAGTAAAAATTCTCACGGAAACTGCGTTAAAAATATGTCAATTTCGATGTTATTTTTATTTAAACTTTTATTTCTAAAATATATTTTCCATCGCCTATAATGAGATCAGCCCTTCTACCGAATACGTCACGCCACCAGATACAATGATCCAATACACATATGAGCAACTCAGGATCTGAATGGCATGTTTATTATTATTTGCATTAAAATTGAAGGCACTGATTTATTAACTGCTTCCGAGGTAAGTTTGTAGAACTCCATCAACACATATGTGAAAATAAATCACTTGTTTGTTGAGATTGATAATGCCCTTGCATTATTATGTGAAACGTGTCTCAAGTAAATTTAAAGAGTAGAATAAACGAATGAATCAACCAGAAAAACACTATTTATAAATAAAATATTTAGTTGCTACTGTGATTCGAACCTGGACCTATCCGGTTTAATTTAATTTGTATTAAAATAGCACAGAACTATGTGCTAAGTGTAAAGGAGATTGACACAAAATAAGAATTGAAATAAATCATTTAAATACCAGTTTCTCGTTCGACCTTGATGCGCATCGAATCCAAACATTCCTTCTTCAAATCAGAGTACGATATGTCCACATTCGTGCGGGGCTCATCATCGATGATGGTGGGGGACCCTGGCTCAGCCTTGACAATAGACACATCTAGCTCGCCAAGATCCATGGTGCCTGAATCGGCCGTGTCGTCTGTATACTCATCTATCGGCTGGCATTGCAATATCTGAAAACCAATGTGAATGTGAAAAGTAAACACTTAGGGCTGGTCGTTTGATCCGTGGTCGAGTTTACTACTATCAAAGGTCGATCATTTTGGAACGACTCTCAGGCCCTCAGATGATTGATTCCAGGCTCTGAATGCGAATAGTGACATTGAGAAAGTGGCAAGAGAGATGGGACGCTGCCACGCAGGGCAGATGGACATACACATTTTTATCCTTTGTGGCGGTGAAAATGAAAGGTGGCGGTGGACCACCACTACGAGATGCAGACGAACTCGGGGTATGGGCATTTCATGAGTAAACTCTTCGACTTAAGACTTGTCCGTGAGCCGTGGTGTGTTTGCGCTCAGGTGAGGCAGACGCACTCATGGAGCACATCCTCTGGGACTGCGTGATTATGAATGTGAGATGATAATGATTGCGAGATTAGAAGGAACAGCTCATCGGATTCCCGGAACGATGACCTATTAAGAAATCAAAGGAATTTCTGGGTAATTATTAGGGTGTGGGTCTCTCGCTGAGGGTTGCTGGGATGGACGATGCCGGGAAGAGCAGCGGCTAAAGACCTAACGGAGCATTCTACTCGTTCTCCTTCGCACCTCTTGAGACCTAGACATGGGTGAATTTCTGCCGGGCTGTGACCGAGTTCTGCGACTGCAACACATGTGCGTAATTTCTATAGCTTCATATAAGACTTATAGCGTGTGTTTACAAACGCGTGTATGGCGCGTTCGGATAATTGACCGTTTTAAAATATGCTATTGCTAGGATATGATGATATATTCTATTAGCAAATCAAATCATTCTAAAAAATGACACGAATGGTGTGCTACACGCGTAATAATCTTATATAGTGCATTCACATAAATGTGTGTGCCGCGAGAGAACTTGTACAAATGTCTATTGCTTGAGACGCGGTCAGCTGCGACACAACTTTACTCGGACTTGCGTATTTTTATGCAAAATAAGGTAATTTTCGGTTTAACTTACAATAAAATACTAATAAAAACAACAGAACGCGGAACACTGCATTGCAAACCGAAACGTTAAATGTTATAATGGCGTTTCACCATAGATAAAAATATGTAAAGCTTTACGGACGGCTACAATCACCGTAAAGCCTTCTTTATTCAATTAATTTCGATATTCTTTTATTAAAATGTTTGGGATGTCTACTTTTTGCAAAAATTGATTCCTTTTTTCTATTTGATCTGGTGATGTGCATCTCTTGAAACGATTGAAACGCGCGAGGAGAAATGATTTTCCTAATTGTATAATTCCGTTTCTTACTGTAGTTGATTTAAAAAATAAATTAGTTAATATTAAAATGTATCAATGCCAAAAATTTTGTAGGGCGCAAACCTTTTGCGCCCCAATGGACAGCTACATTTTCGTAGATACGCGACTGGAAATATGAATACGGGAGATAGTGGAGTGTAAAATATGAAGAGTTAGTGGAGTGAGTCGGCGGCGTTTGGTCTCAGTCCCATTCAACGCGGTAGAATTATCGTCGGCGAGCGATCTGACGACGGCTGGTTCTCTGCTGGAGTCAGGAATAGATGTCACTCGCGTTTTTGGATAGCTGGAAACATCGTTGATTTTAAATCATCTTCACATATTTGTAAGAAAAATTAATTTTCTGTGTTTTTATGTAGTGTTCCTCGTTAATCCCTTAATTATCGTCTCCAACAGCATAACTACGCCAGTGCAGCTCGCATTTGTCAGGGCCCACAAGGTATGCGCCCTTCACAAGATGGATGACTACACCAAGATATGGAACTAAAACATTTAGAACTTCATTTCTCATCTATATTTCGAAAATATTATCGATGTACCTATACAGCAGTACCCCGATAATACGTATGGTTAGGTTAGGAACAATAGTACCGCCGCAAAGCAAATATGTCTATAAATGACATTTACTCTAAAAAAATATTTAAATCCGTTGAAAAAGTAAAATAATTGATGCAATCATTAAGAAACACTGCGCTACTTTAAATAAATAAATAATAGGTCGTTGTTTTAAGAGAGGCTCTTTTTCCATTTTGCATCGGAGAGTAATTTTTATAGTTACGCCACTGACCATCTCGTTATCCAATTCTTTACTCCATTATATAATAGAGCAAAGAATTATATTCAACGTCTTTGGCGGCAACACTGTATTGTCCTGTATACCGCCTGTCCCACGGCAATAGTCTTACACATTCCCTGAAGGTTCGGTGAGCTGTCGATGGTAGAAATAAGAATCTAACGTCGAGGTAGTTAACAATTTATCACTATTGTACATCGTACAAAAATAAAATATTGTTATCTTGAGAACCGAAGAGTATTAAAAGAGAATGCAACAACTTCGCTTCCAGCGTCTTTTAACGCCTCCCGGCTCCCCATTCCGCGCGACCACTTGGCACTGGTCAGCATTCTCACATACTCTCCCATCTGCCACACACACATTCACATAACTTTGACAGATGTCAAATATCTTATATATATCTCAATATTGCTTTATTTTCAATGGTAGTTTGTTGCAGTTTAGTGAAATAGACGTATTTTATAATTTTTATTTTTGCCGTGCGTTTGGGTAATTTACGAATGTATATTTTGATTATTTGGAGAATTGTTTTTTCAGTTTAAATATCTTATTTTGTTACCGATGAAAAAAGTATGTAGGGGCGTCGAAAGGTGTAGTTTTTTAAATTCACAAACTAACATCCCGTCTTTTTCTTTGTAAAATACATCTTAAATAATTGCAAATAGGTTTTCGGGAGTTAAACTTTTCTTGTTTTTGTTGGTAGAAACCGGAACATGAGTACAAATTTATATAACGGTTCTTTCGATATAAATTATTATTTATATATTCTTAGCGTGACAAGGTAAAGCAGGCACTGGAAGGTGGACCTGTCAGAGGTCTCATCGAGCAAGCAAGCGTTTGAAGATGTATGGATGTGGATGAGGCGAGAGTCATGTGGTGCTCTAAGCTCTCTGCCTTCTGACTATTCGAGAAATGGAGTCGCACAAACAATGTTAAGCGCCTGCGTTATAAAAATAAAATTAACTTGGTGGTTTCCTGAAACGATGTTCAATCTCCCGACCATTTGTGATCACTAAGCCAAAATGGATGCCCTCTGAATTAAAAGGAATTAAATAAACAGTAAAAAAAAAAATTATAGTAAATAATAATTGTATTGCTAAGCGATAAAATAAAGAAAGCGAAAAATTATTTTAAAGTATTACATGTATAATTGTAAAATTACATTTTTACACCGCTAAAGGTTCCGAAATAATTTTAACTAAAACAGTTTTATTAAATAATATATTATTACATTAAAATTTCTGAACGCACTCGAGAGGTGAACTGAACTACAAAGTCACGAATGAAATGATCGGTACGGTATTGCCACGAGACGCATACATGACATCGGATACACCCTGCTTTAGGCACGGTATTGCAGACCAGTACTTAATATAATATCTACATAACTAACGCGTCTTTATTCTCTTCCAGTCAATGTGTTTGAAGAGTTAGTCAATGAGAATTACTGTCTTTGATTTGCATCTGCAGTGCAAACTGCCCATATCCACTCTTCGCGATCTAAGGAATTACGTATCCCATAAATAGCGCGACGCACGAATGCTTCAACAAACTCAACCGCGAGATCTACCTACGGCAGTAAACGAAATGATTATCAATTGCATTATGCGATATCGGTATGACAGCTTATAAATGGAAATTCACGTAGGCACAACTTTAGGACGAAGGCTGCGAGCGTGCCACAATGGTGCCTTGTTTAGTGCCCTTGAGACAGCTGTGAGGTAGACCGAGGGTCGAGACTTGTGAAGGTGCATGACGGGGCGTGTCTCATCTGACAGGCCGCTAGGCAAGCCTGACATGAACGAAGAAAAAGGATCTTAAAAATTGTTAATTACTAACTGTACACAACCTCATAACTTTCCCACATAAACTTAAACATCCCTGTCCGACCAGTGAGATCTCCAACTGTATTTTACACGAGTTTTAGTTTTACAATACCAATCTAGGTATTTTTCTCCCAAACCGTAAACATACGTAACATGAGACACTCATTGACGATCTTGAAATATAAGCAATTCTGTACAAGTCCTCAACAATTAAAAAGTATACTCTTTAACATATTTTGACATATGGCATAATGTCATACTAGGGACATCCATCGGTATCATTAACGACCTGTCGATAATCTGTACATTAAAAAAGAGAATAAAAACATAAAATTAGATTCTTTCATTTCTTAGCACGCTTTTTATTAACAGCGTGCGTGCGCACGTGTCTAGTTAAGCTCTGTTTGGTAGCGCATGTGTACGAGCAGTCGGGACAAGAAAATTGCTTATCGACATCGTGAAATCGCATGTGTGTCGTCAAGTTGCCGTTCGTCGCACATTTATAGCTGCAGATGGAGCAAGAAAACGGCATCTCAGCGTTGTGCTTTAACATGTGGTATTTAAGGCGTTGTTTGCGATTGCACGTATAATCGCACTGGGAACAAGCGAATGGTTTCTCTCCAGTATGCGTGATGATGTGGTCCTTCATGTTGGATATTTGAATGCACGTATAACTGCATTCGGGACACGCAAACGGTTTCTGTTTTGTGTGTATAAACATGTGTTCTCGAAGCCCGCCTCTGCGGGAACATATAAAACTGCATTGAGAACATGAAAAGGGTTTCTCTTTAGTATGTATAAACATGTGATCTTTAAGCTCTTGTTTTTGATAACATTTATAATTGCACTCTGAGCATGCTAGAGTTTTTTTTCCTCTGTCATACGACGCGTTGTGTATTCTCAGATGGTGTCGCTTCAGATTCCCCTTCGAAGTGCACTGATAACTGCAATTAGAACAAGCGAATGGTTTCTTTCCTGAATGGGTTAGCATGTGCTCCATGAGGTGGTGTTTCTGGGTGCATGCGTAACTGCATTCAGTACAGGCGTAAGGCTTTTCGCCACTGTGAACAAGCATGTGTTTCTTTAATGTCACTTTCGTGAAAGACGAGTACTTGCATTCGGTACAAGAGAATGGTCTGTCACGAGGTTTTTTTAAAATTATCGCTTTACATTCAGAACGATTGTTTTCATTTCGTCTTAATGCTTTTGATTGAATACTTTCATCCGTGATTTTAGGAGAACTCGGATTGATGTTCCAATCTGAAAAATAACACAGATGTAAAGTAAAACTTTTAAAATCCTCATTAAAAAAACATGCTGAAATTATAAAGAAAAAATGAGGCAAATCAACAAGAGTACGAAGATATAGAATGAGAAGTCATTTATGAATATGGTTAAATCTCTGAAATCAGTGATATATAGTGAGATGAAATGTCAGACAATAGAAGAGAGGAAACAACATACATTTAAACTAAGCAAATATGTATAATATAAGTTACAGTAAAAAGGGAAATATTAGTACTGTTTATATTAGAGCATATATATATGATATATTTAAGGTTTTTACGTGATAACAGATTATTTTCTGGGGGAATCCGCGTCAAATGGTCTTGAGAAGGATTTGTATATTCCCGATGTTTCGAGTAAACATTATTACTCATTCTCAAGGACCATTTATCCTATATCCTGCTCTAAACTCGACCGTTTAATACAAGAACCAAAATGAAAGTGGGTTAAAATCTTAGTAGGTGCTAAATATTTTTATTTGACGTCGCGATTAGCTGTATCTAATGGTAATGAACAATGACTCGTAATTAATTTAGTTATTCGTTTACGTCGGCTTTGTGCACGCGTAATTACCTTGCTAAGTTGTTCTTCGATTATTATCAAATTAGGACTATTTGACGCGGTTTCGCCCAGAAACAATCCACTATATATATATATGGGACTGACGACACTGAATATATATCTTTCAGGTTAGATTGAGTTTTTTGTAGGTTTCCTAGGCCGACGTTTCAGCGTTGTCACGGAGCATTGTCAAAGCGTTGTCTCATCTATCTCTTGTCTATGAATCTCCCACAGTCGACTGTGGATCTTACATATCCGGAGAGACAGGGAAAAATATATGTTGGATTAAACATTTACCCTGAAAACGGAAAAAAATAAAAGACGAGTACCAACAATGAAACAAGTCAATAATAATAATATACATGTTGTATGTTTCCGATGATGTTTCCGTCCGCTCATATCAAAAGTAAACACTGAACCTTAGCGCGTTCAAATTTATTTGTTACATTAAAATTTCGCCAGTTCAAGTATCCGGTGCACGTTATATGGTCGAATGAAATATCGATTTTATTGTGATGTATCTATGGGACGTATGCGTGAGCGCGAGTATGCTGGTACGATGATGAACGTGTGAAAGAGATAAATGTATCGCGTCCTGTTGCCTCCAAACCGTTGAATTGTAAACATCTTTACTACATTGTATCGAAGAATTCAAAATAAATACTTCTCTTACCACGAAATGGTATTACTCTGACGACACAATCCCGCACACGTCATCATCATCATCAGCACGTGTTAGAAATATAACACTGATTACAATTTTCCATAACATAAGATTATTAGATGAAATAGCTGAGCTTCTCCATAGAGCAGAAGGAGAGGGGGAGACTAGGACTAGAAATAAATAAAAAAAAAAACACAACGAAATTCCTCATCGTCGATCGATTCCATTTACTTCTAAGGCCATTCCTTAAGGCAGTGGTCGCAAATGCGGTTCTTCGACGAATGGCGTGTTTAAAATACCATTTTATTTAATAGTATATTAATACAATTTTCAGTCAGTGCGTTATGGAGACATGATGATTTTCACACCTGGAATAGTATTCCTGACTCATATATCAGTTATAAAAACTAGAATTTGCTGCTTTCGTTATTCGGCATGAACCTTACCAAAAGTAAATTGAGAAATCATCTTATTAATGAAAATCTGGAATTAAAAACAACATACAAACCTGACATATTCAAACTTTCCAAGGAAATGCTAGGCCATTGTCCACATTAAACATGACAATGTTTTAATTATAATAATGAAAATGTAATTTTTTATTAATAAATAAGATTATTATAAAGTATGATATATAGTTTTATCCAGTTTATTTAGTTTTAACTGATTTCTAAAAACGGGATTCTTGTGGCTTTCAAAAGAATTCTAAATCTTTGTATCGCTGATATTTGCCGCTTTTGACTAATGAGTTTGCCGACCACTGCCTAAAGGAATTACGGAGTGGTAATCCAAGCGAATCGTCTGCTCACCAGTGCTCTGATCGGCCCTCCTGGAGTACTCCGAGCACTCCTGCTTGATGTCAGAATACGATATATCTACATCAGTGTAGGACGATACACCTCCTGCAGACCCTGACTCATGCTTCACGGCAGGAGCGTTTGAGTTAACGCAGTCCATGGTTCTGGTATCTTACAGCGAGCACGAGACGCGTGAATAAATGGTGATTGTCAATTGGTCGCTGAGCATAGACAAGAGCGAGCCATAGACAAATTTTCATAATTAATTCTTCGGCAGGTCCTATGACATGGGGTGTTGCAAAGTAGAATATAAAAGATCTTATTTTATCGTCGTCCACAATATTTTGAAATAAACAAACTGTCAATTTTTGATATTATTTAGCTCTGTGTTTATTGAACATTATGAAACGGCTGTCGCAAGCTCTTTATCTATTAAAATATGTATAATTTTTTTTTCATATTATATGTAATCTATAGGTAATCGGTAATTATATGTAATCTAAGGCTTCTAGTGGCGTTCCGCAAGGCTCACGTTTAGGACAGGTTTTTCTTTAATTATTTATAAATTATATTGTGGCTTCATTTGATGAATACGACATATTCTTATATGCTGATGACCTTAATATGCTCAAAACAATTACGTTGACAAATGAGTGCTTTATTCTCCAGTCAAATCGTAATGAATTACATAAAATAACATTATTTTATTTAACAAAGAGAAATACTAATTTAAAACGTTGTATAAATACAAAAAAAAATTGTTTTTCATATTATCAACATCACCCTTGAAAAAGTATCACGAATTAAAAATCTTGGCATACTTTATGATGAAAGAATTTCGTTAGTTTCCAATAAAGCAAGAACTATTTCAACAATATACTTAAATCGCTTAAAATATCCATGATCCATATAGTTCGTAGTTACTTAGAGTATAATTCGACAATTTGGTCTCCATTGTATGAAGTTCATTAGTTAAAACTGAATACTTGGATTCATCATACAACTTTAAACTTATGCTTATGAATTTCAAACTATGTGTAGCGACCATAATTCAAATCTACCGCCATCTCAGTCGGCATCGACGCTGGCGACAGCGCTGCCGGCTGCTGCCACAAGTTTGGCTCAATTCACCGCCAAGCAGTCTCTCCAGTTCCATCGTTTCACAATGGCGATCTTGCCGGCTCGCCTTCGCCGAGCAATACCGCCAATTCATTTAATTACTTCAGTTCCTACATCTTCATTCACTGTATTCATTTCTATCTGTCTTCATTGTTTTTATCATACCGACAATAAACATTTGGGGGTTAGGTCGGTGGTTAAATGAAATACATGTGATTGGCGCATGTTGAGGTTTATTGTGACAAATGATAAACAATGAAGACAGATAGAAATGAATACAGTGAATGAAGATGTAAGAAATTATGAAATGAAATGAATTGCTGGTCTTGCTCGGCTAAGGCGAGCCGGCAAGACCACCATCGTGAAACGCTGAAACTGGAGAGACTGTCTGGCGGTGAATTGAGCCAGATTTGTGGCAGCAGCCGGCAGCGCTGTCGCTAGCGTCGATGCCGACTGAGATAGCGGTAGATTTGAATTATGGTCGCTACAAACACAACACACAGCCAATCACATATATTTCATTTAACCACTCTCCTAACCCCCAAATATGTATACCCATTGAATAAATGAATTATGATTTTCTAAAGAACTTTACTTATTTACCTAACTTATTATTTTTTCTAAAATTAGTTAACGGCAAGCTGGACGTTCTTAGATATGTTGTTCTAGCATCGGGTTATTCAATGTAAACTTGAATCATAGGTAAGATAGACAGTCGCATGAGAGATTGTAGTCGCGCACGCCGTTCTCTCACAATTGTCTTTCCAATCGTATTTACAACGAGGACGAATCTGAACACACTGTAGTTTAAAGCAAAATATTTTAATTCAATGATCTCAAAGCAAAGCGACAAGTAGGTTGTGGTTCCTTGATAATTATAATTACATTTATTCTTAATATAGTACATACATAAGTATTTTTATATGTTCTCTAATATAAACAAGATCAAAATCGTTCCTTTTTACTACAACTTACCTTTCACACATTTGCTTAGTTTCATTTTGAATCTTTGCAGTTTCCCCCTTCTTTCTTATGTTTTTCTGGCGTATCATTAAAAATCTTCATGCCACTGTACATCTGACATTTAGCCATCTTCCTGAATAGCAGTCTCAGTGTATCTTTTACTCTTGTATTATGTACGTGCTCAAGTTGATTTGCATACATTTTGTCGATATTGTCTTCTGTGATGTTTTAATAAATAAATAGGTATCATTACATTGATATATATTTTCTGTGAATATACCTTTATATATCTATATCAGGTCATCGTATTGAGAACTTTCAGTATTACACCGATTCGAGTATATCTATTTTTTTCAAGTATTATTCTAAAAAGCTTTATTTTGCAACACTGACAATTGTTGCATTTCTTCTCTATTAGACAAAACCAATATTTACAAGACTCAGTACTAAAGAGTATTCCGATCCTTCCCAGAAGCAACAATATTTTTAGTCACGTGTCTTATATTTTGCTATAAATTCAATTTAGAATCTATTATGAATCCCAAATATTTTATTTCAGTCACTTTCTTCATACTTTCACCATCTATGATAATTGATGGAGTAATTGGTATTCCATTATTTCCAACGTTCATGAATTTAGTTTATTTTTCTTCAGCCAGATTCAAACAGATCAGGAGAACATCAAACAAATTCTACATTTCACAGTGCGAGTGCACAGCTTGAGACGTATTGTAAGAATGCATCTTTTATAAAAAAAAAACGATTTTGCAATTTTATGATGAAACGAAATTTCAAGAATAAATGGCAAAAACTTATTACCCGCTAGGATTGAAAATTTTATAAACATAAAAGTGTCCAAGTTAAACATTTAAAAAATATTATTGTATCGAGTTCATTTTGTCGCATACTACGGTAAAGATTTTTGTCATAAATACAAAAAAAAATTTTGTGTCATTTTGTTAATTAATTCAAGATATTTAGTATTTGGTTAGGTTCTTGAATTGTTTAGTTATAAATTGTAAACTTTATTTAAAACTCCGTAAATATACAAATATACTATTTAAATATGTAAATAAATGTCATAATTGAAAGGTTTGTAGTATTTACACATTTACTAATAATATGATCTAGTGTGGACGGATTACTTAAATCAAACATTATATATTTACTTATATCATATATTTCGGCAAAGAGTAAATACAAACACAGGTTCATCAGCACGTGCTCTGCAGACTTGACTTCAGACCGGAATAATAATTTTAGTTTAGTCTTAATATGGCATTAGACACTGCAGAATTTAATTGAAAATGTTAGCGCTGGCGAGTCGCAACATTTTCAATAGATTGGTAAGAAAAGTTATCTCATTACGGATTTGAATATACATATTTTTGAAAACATGAAAAATATTTAAGATACAGTTTGTGCGCTACTATTTGACGAAATTTCTGTATGACTTAATACACTGCATACAAATAATTTCGATAATATTGAAGAAGCTCCTACTTCTAGAGGAATTCCTAAAACTTAAACATTATCGTTTGTTATTTTTTTAACGCCATAAATAAATCACACGATCTGACTGTTGATTCCATTTTGTGTAAAGGCCTTAAATATAAATACTCAAGAATGCAAAATATGTTTTTCTTATATCGTCACCAATATCTTCAAAATGTACAATGAGAAGAGATCTATTTTTGTAAAATTTAGTAAAAAGGATGACAAACAACTTTTAATAGGGTTTATTTTTGATGATACAAACCTTTTAAAATATGCAGTTGAACATAACGCGATCAAGAATTTGTATAATAAACTGTATAATCAATTTATTTTGATTATTTGTGTTGTAAAAACAGCTTCTCTTCAGCATGCGTAACCTCATGCCATTTTAGGTTGGATTTATGAGTGCATGAAAAATTGCATTGTGAACACAAAAACAGTTTCTCTTTTGAATGCGTATGTTCGTGCCTTTTTAGAGTTGATTTACGATTGCATGAATAATTGCACTGTGAACACAAAAAAGGTTTATCTCCTGTATGCTTAAGCGCATGAAGTTTTAAATTTGATTTATGATTGCACGAATAAGTGCAATGTGAACACGAAAACAGTTTCTCCACAGTATGCGTAAGTAGATGTGATTTTAAATCCGGTTTACGATAGCAAGAATAATTACACTGTGTACACGAAAATCGTTTTTCTTTAGAATGCGTAAGCGCATGACGTTTCAAACTTGATTTATGTTTGCACGAACAATTGCACTGTGAACACAAAAACGGTTTCTCCACAGTATGCGTAAGTAAATGTGATTTTAAATCGGTTTTACGCGAGCATGAATAATTACATTGTGAACACGAAAACAGTTTATCTCTAGTGTGCATAAGAGCATGTCTTTTTAAGTTTAATTTTTGTTGACACGAATAATTGCACTGTGGACACGAAAACGGTTTCTCTCCAGTATGTGTAAGCTCATGACTTTTTAGACTCGATTTTAGATTGCATGAATAAATACACTGTGAACATGAAAACCGTTTCTCTGCAGAATGTGTAAGCTCGTGACGTTTGATGCTTGATTTACGATTGCAAGAATAATTGCACTGTGAACATGAAAACAATTTCTCTCCAGTATGTATTAATATGTGAACCCTTAAGGAAGCTTTCCGCTTGCACGTGTACGGGCACTGCGCACATGAAAACACTTTAGCACCAGTGGAAGTGAGCGGGCGCCCACTTGAGAATTTTTTTGCACAGGAAACTGTCTCCAATTTTGGCTCCTGTGCAGGGGCCGGCGGGGGCCCATCTGCCACAGCTGAAATACAATCTTGCGTTTTCAAGAGATCTGAAATGCAAATATATTATTTGTGATAATCAAATGTTTTATTGTATGTTGAATATTTTTGTCACATGATATTAAAATGCGCAGTTCTGAAATATCAAAAGACAGAAATGTTGAGCCCTTATTAAAATGTTTAAATACACAACATAATTTGAGAGGATATCACATTAGACCCTCGCATTGAAACAGTACTGATGAAGGTACTAGAGGGGCGCCCCGGCCCTGGACAGTCGCTTGTGGCTTGCGTTATTCGGGGTGGCCGGGAAAAATATAATTAACATCATTTTCCTTACTATGTGCATGACTAAAATACAAAACTGATGGTGTAAAAGACGAGTACAAACAATGAAAAAGTAAAATAGTAAATAATAAGTCAACAACTTGCAGAGACGCGCCCTCCCGCTAACATCAAGAGTAAACAAATTCACTTTCTGTTAAATTCAAATATCGCCAGTTCTGCTGTATATTCCTCGAACGAAGCATCGTTAATACATTTTGTGTAATTTGCCGCAACATAAGACTCTCAGATAAAACGGCTGAGCTGGTCCATAGAGCAGAAGTAGAGAGGGAGATTAGTATCAAAAATAAATAAAAACAAAACGAAACTCATTGCCTATCAATTCCATTTTCTTACAACGAACAATGTATCAAAGGACTACGGGTTGTGCAATCTAAGGGAGTCAACTGCTCACCAATGCGCTGGTCGGCTCTTTTGTAGTACTCCGAGCACTCCTGCTTGATGTCAGGGTACCGTATGTCTGTATCAGTGTAGGGCGCTCCATCGCCTGCTTCCTCGCCGCTCTCAGGGTTGAAACATATTTCTGAAATCAATAATAATCCGATATACCAGAGCTAGAGAGCTGCCTGTCACCTCGTGGTGGCTATCAGGGTACCGTAATTCCGTGCACTGGATTTCTGTAAAATAAACTAAAATGTCGCCCATTTTAAAGTTACTCAATTTAGAGAATGTTGGCAACCATGCTAAAAGGGCTGACGTATATTATCTATGATTTAAAAGCCACAGAAAATATAATACCTGTCAAACTAATAAAATGCAAAAAGAAAGAATCGAAGTTGTAGAGAAATATTAGATAATCAGCAATAAGTTAGATAACTTCATCAAATCAACGGTCACGCCAGGTGAGCGCGCCTCACATCGTATATACTAATTTAGAATGGACCAACTCCTCACCAGCACGCTGGTCAGCCCTCCTGGAGTACTCCGAGCACTCCTGCTTGATGTCAGGGTACCATATGTCTACATCAGTGTAAGGCACTCCACCTAATTCTCCTTCATCGCCGCTCTCGGCTGCAGACTCTGGCTCTGGCTCTGGCTTCACGGCAAGAGCATCTGGGGCAGCGCAGTTCATGGTTCTACTACCTTGCAGCGAGCATAGATAAGAGATATACTGCAGCGAGCACGATATGTGATTAACAAATGGCGGCTAGGTATAGACGTGACCGATCCATAGACAAATAAAAATTAATTTACTGTTATGACCTTCTTAGTGGGGCTTTGCGTAGGAAAGTATTATTGTACAGATCATATTTTATCGTTATCTGCAATATTTTAAAATAAATAGCTGTGTGAGTTTTTGGTTTTACTAAGTTCTTAATTTGTATCGGAATACAAGTGAATATTATGTAACATGGATATTAAAAACATCTTTTAATTTATCGATTATTTGGTTTATTACAATTATGTATGGTATATGATATCGGCCAACTAGTCTTTTCTGGCAGTGGCAAAAATGGATGCTCTTTTAACCACATTTTTCAATAAAATCATCATGAACGATGAAGCCCATTTTCACTTTGCGGGTTTTATTAATAAACAAAAAATCCGTTATTGGGGTACTGAAAATCTTTAATTAGTACTCCCACGCAAAGAGCTGAATGGTTCGCCAAGTAGGCCGGCGGAATCACCAAGCCCTATTTATTTCCGAATGCAAGAGGCAATGCAGTAACCATTAATAGTGATCGCACTCAACTGTTTTCTGTGGGGATACTTGAAAGAAGAGGTCTACATTAGTAAGTCAACAACAATGAAAATGCTGAAATAATACGCGAAATGTGCGAGAATGTTATGAAAAATATGTTTAAAAGAGCACGCATTTGTGCCGCTGCCAGAGGCGGCCACTTGGCCGATGTCGTATTCCATAGGTATTGGTAAAGAACCCATTAATTAATAAATATAAACCAAATTAAAAAATATGTGTTTCATGTCCTAGTTATTTAAAAACAACGTTGGCCGGAACATAATATTCATTCCGCATTTATATTCTAAAGTAATTATTTGTTCTGTCTACTGCGGAACTATTTCGAGCTCAAGTGAACAAAGTGATGACGGCCAACTTGAATAGACAAGAAAAGAAGAAGATGCGTTAATCTAGACAGTCAGAAATTAAAATTATTCTGGGCACTACTTAAGGTCTAAGAAAAACTGTAAGCCTACAATAATGTATGCATGCGTTGCATGGGCTGGTGTCAGCCGTGAGACTGACCCATGACCGAGACTTACGGAGTTGCACGGAGATCAGAATTCATATTCGCCGCCAAGCAGTTTTCCCAGAGTCATCGTTTCACAACGGCGGTCTTGTCGGCTCACGCTTGCCGAGCAAGACCGCCAACTCGCTTAATTTCATTTCATAATACACTTACACCTTCTACATCTTTATTCATTTGTATCTGTCTTTGTATTTATCATACTGTCACAATAAACACCTCAACACGCCAATCACTTCTCTTTAATTTAACCACTGTCCTAACCCCCAAACTAGTGATGAGTTTAAAATCACGAACCGTGAATTATTCACTGATATCTTATTCACAAATACTGTAATTATATATTTTTTTGTTGAAAACGTTAGAAAAATTGTGTTCCTAATACTTATATAGATCCCTTCCATCCTTCCGAAATATACTTGGTCCTACCTACTTGTCTATCAATGCGGGAATTAGTATTAATTTGGTTGCCATACATCCTGTACCGTTTTAGAATAAGCGCCGGTCATCTATCCACATCGCGAGATACTTTGCAAAGTGGCCAACGGTACCTTCTACAACTACTTTCAAGCGTCTTAAAAGTGACTCCCAGCATCCGTCGAGGGATCCTTCAATTGCTGAGCGTGAAGAGAGAAGCGGGACTACAAAAGGTTTGTGGTAGTTTTCAAAGGACTGTGTCATCCTGCTTCTCCTTCCATATTTACTTTCATACAGTCCACTGTGACAATCTCCAACAGAAAATTCAATTGATTTCAACGCCGCTGTTTAAATCGATTATCACTTGGATTTTACGTCAATTGATTAGAGGGTTATTTTAATACATTTTGTAGGTATGTACAATAATTTTTCACTGATGATTCTAATTAGTTATGTAGAATTAGTTTTTTTACGCAAATTAAGTTTCAATAATATAAACAAATGAGCTCAAAATTATGTTTTTATATTTATTTCGTGTATTGTGATTTCAGAAACTGTGATCACAGTCACAGTTTTCAATCACCGATGTAATCGAATACCAATCACAATCACACCAGTGAGTCAAGAGTCGCATTTTTTCTCATCACTAGTACAACCCTTGTATCATCTAACTGAGGCACAAAGAAGCCTAGATACAACATTGAAGCGAAGAAGATTGATGATGATATATAAAAAACTTAAAGTACTTCAGTTTACGATTCCGCGATTCACAAAATCTTTGATTTAAAATTATATTTCTACGTGTATGCAACGATTTATAATATTGACATCTTATCTATGATCAGTTTTGTCTGTGGTGTTCTCAATCTGACGCGTGAAGCATTTCGCTAAACATCTCGACGACGCATCGTGCAGCGGTAAGTTGATCGTTAAGTTCCTAAATTCTGTACAAAGTATTCAATTGTTTGACATTTAACAAGAGCATTATTTATACACTTGGATTGTATAACACAAGCACAGCTACTTGGTTGAAACGTAATTATTTTCCCAGCAAGCTTTTTGGTGGATGCCGGTATATTCTAAGAATTACAAAATAATTGCTTTCCTTGAGAATTGAGTGCCCCGATTTGAAAAATGGTAAAAATGATTAGGTCCAAAATATTTGACAAATTTTTCTTTCCTTTATGTCGGTATTAACATATACCGACCTCAAGTTCCAGTCCATGGCCACCCTCTTAGCTGTCTCCAGAGTCTCCAGCCAGATGCAACGTTGCTATCCACCGCTTTGGCACTCTTGCAGGTCTTCCGTCCAAATATATATTGATGCGATCTCAAGGACATCACATTTATGTTTAAAATTTGTATTCGTGAGATTGACAGATCAGATATTGGTACACTCGTCCAAAACAATTGCTAATTGATAACCAATGGGCTGGTAATATTATTTCACAAACTTAGCTATGTGATTCAACGAATACCATAGTTTAAATAAGAGCCAATAATAATGCTGGAACTAAATTGGAAAATACACAAGTTATGTGTTGCAATATAAATGAAAGATAGGATTGGCTGTTGAATTGAAATGCTTCTTTATCCGTTAAAAAATATGCAGGCCTATTCTCAAAATTGCAATATTGAAATGAAGGTTATTGTTACATCAACCTTCAAAAATAGACAGATAGTTTTGACAGATTATGGTACGTTTATCTCCCTCACTCCCTCTCTCTCATTCAAAAATAGACAGATAATTTTGACAGATTATGGTACGTTTATCTCCCTCACTCCCTCTCTCTCATTCAAATATAACACTATTTTTGAGGGTTGGTGTAACAATCACCTTCATTTCAATATTGCAATTTTGAGAATAGGCCTGATGTTCTGCGGTCATGACCTCAATCTTAGATTACGAATGCGAATGATGATATAATAATAATGCGTTTATTCCAGCATTTTCGGGTTTTCTTTTTAAAGTTCTAGACGTGAACTTTTAAATTTTTAGGAAGAAGACCGCCATCGTCGCACAACCACTATAGCAGAACAACGAATTTGGTGATTTGTCATTACTTCATCATTTCTGAACTAGGGTACTATTGAGAGATGAGAGAAAAGAAAAGGCCTCAAGTACTGTGTCCTGATGTAGATGTCACTCTCCTCGATATAAAGATGGAACCTCTGAAGCATGATGATGTCGAGAGACACACTTCTAAAACTGGTTTGTATAAGATTTTTGTAGATTATCTCACTCTCGGTTGGACCGGATGACCACGATGCTCATATCTGAGCAATGTGGTCATTTAGTCTGCTTCTACAGGGTGAACTGCCTCCAATGTTCCCAGTGTAGCGAGGTCCGGTCATATCTAGGTCATCCACGCAGTGGGGCATCTCAGTGATCACCGATTTCTTAATCTCTTCTCCTTTCACAAAGTATGGAAGAATTATTTTTCTGAAGCTCATGAAGAATAGAGACATTCGTTTGTTTTGTAGTCCATGGTACGCGTACGATAAGGACAGCATGTCACTGAGGTTTTTCATCCTTTCATTCTCAATTCACAGGTTTGCTCTATCCCCACATACTGCACTCACAGTCATTCTATAATCTTAATTAAAGTTTTTTACACGATGAAAAATAATTCGCTTGGTGATTCATTTGTCAAGGGTTTGAGCCTCGTTCCAAGAGACAAGCCAGTTTGTCCTATTTTCATAGCCCAAGCGTTTAGCTTAATGTGTAAATGGTTTACTATTATCGTTACCCAGATGCTCCTGCCTTGAAGACTGAGCCAGGGTCACCAGTCCAGAGCGACGATGAAGGGGTAGGCGGTGGAGCGCCCTACGCTGACGTGGATATATCGCTCCTCGACGTTAAGCAGGAGTGCTCGCAGCGCTCCAGAAGAGCCGACCAGCGCGCCGGTAAGAAGGTTCCTTCTATTCATCCTATTATCTCTTAGACACATTTAATGTAGGCGAAAACATTTCTTCATTAATCGTTTTTACTTGATCTAAGGCCGCCTTTGACCACCGTCTTCGCTTCCATGTGGCAGCATCTTCAGTGTTTTTATTAGTTCATGTGTACTATTCCCATCACCAGGGCTGCGGGCAGGAGGGTTTCAGTTTCCACGATGACGAATTAGGTCAGGTTAATCACCAGGTGGTGGGGCTAAGTTTCTAGAGCATCTTTCCACCAGTAACTGGGGGTCGTGATCTTCATGAGCTTCTGTCCAATTCACTATACTTCATTTTTTGGCAAACGCGTATTTTAGGGTTGTCACTAGTCCAGTGTCTGTTGCTTTCCCACGCGGTCGGTCCAACGGGTGGGGGACCTGCCTCTTCTTCTCGGTCTTTCGCCGAGGTCCACCACAGGTAGGCGAGTGCTTGAGAGCATCTCTTGATGTGTAGTTCCTGCTGAATGGATGACGAGAATATAGTTCCTGCACATTTATACGCCTCTTTGCACATGTTCATTCTACATGTGTACTTGTTGTGTACATGTACTTTTTCACGTGTGTTTGTTTCAAGACCTTTTTAATGTTTAATGGATATGACGTAACAATTGGCGCAAGAACTTAATAGGGAAAAAGAGAAGAATATGTATGATTTCAAACTCACAATCCAGATTGATAGGATCTAAATAAACGAATTGTGCAGTCTTCGAGTCGCGCGTCCCGTACAATGGAATACGACAATTTAGTTCGTAAATCGGTATTACCGCAAGGTATGGGAGAGAAGTAGGGAAACCTTGGTACAGAATGAGGTCAGTGATGGGATAAGGGTTCTAGTCGAAGAACCAGTGAATTTCTGGGAACCGGGACTCGAAAGGTCTGCTCGCCTAACCTCGTATATGACGCCTCTGTAATCCGTGCAGTCGCCGCTGAGAACATACAAATAGTACGTGGATGAGTAGATCTCCGCTTCAAACTAAAGATAGCCATGTCACAATTTCACGCACGGCACAAAAAAACTATATCACTTTACATACAAATGGCAGGATTAAACAAACAATACAGAGTCAAAACACAATATCACAAAATATAGTGCCGGTGCACCGGAGCTGAAAGGTCCGCACCGCGAATGCTATTGTGATGTCGAGATCGAACAAATATCGGTCAAGTTGACGTCTGCTGGCGTATGGTCACAATTCATACTGAAAAGACGAGCATTAATAAAATATATGGATAAGAATTTGGACGAGAAAATGTGTTAATAACAGTGGTTGCGGCTGAATTGAAAGACACGCCAAAATTGTGTTATTCGAATTCGGAACTATGTATTTAAATGATTTTACTTAACAGTGTATATAATTTATTTTCATTTCAGATCTCTCGAGTTCACGATATTCTGTTCCGAGTACCCGTGGAAGGAAACCAGAATTAAAACAAAAAAAAACAAGAAGCCGTATACATACTTTCACTGCAGATGAGTCCTATTCATGTTCACAGTGTACTTATACTTGTAATAAGAAAAGCAGTTTAAGAACTCATATTCTAACTCATACTGAGGAAAGACTATTTTCGTGTTCTCAGTGCAATTATTCATGTAATCGAAAGGCCTACATAAATAGACATATTCTTACTCATTTGAAGGAAAAACTGTTTTCCTGTTCACAGTGCACTTATTCGTGTAATCGAAAGGCCTACATAAAAAGACATATCCTTACTCATTTGAGGAAAAAACTGTTTTCATGTTCACAGTGCACTTATTCGTGTAATCGAAAGGACCACTTAAAACATCATATCCTTACTCACGGGGGGGAAAAAATGTTTTCGTGTCCGCAGTGCGCTTTTACGTGTAATCAAAAGAACCATTTAAAAGTACATTTGTTAAATCACTCTGGGTTAAAACCATTTTCATGTACACAGTGCACTTATTCGTGTAATAAAAACTACATCTTAAAAAAGCATATGCGTACTCACTCAGGGGAAAAACTGTTTTCGTGTTCTCAGTGCAGTGTTTCGTATTATCAAAAGAGTAACTTGAAATACCATATCCTTACTCACAACGAGAAAAAACTATTTTCGTGTTCACAGTGCACTTATTCGTGCAATTATAACAGTGCTTTTAAACAACATTTGCGCATTCACTCGCGGGAAAAACGGTTGTCGTGTTCGCAGTGCACTTTTTCATGTAATAAAAATGAGGACTTAAAACGACATCTAAATACTCACTCGGGAGACAAACCGTTTTCGTGTTCACAGTGCTCTTATTCGTGTAATCGAAATTATCAACTTAAAATGCATATGTTTACTCACTCTGGAGAAAAAAGGTATTCTTGTTCACAGTGTAGTTATTCGTGCAATCAAAGGGGGCAATTATACATACATATTGTTAAACATTCGGGGGATAAACTGTTTTCGTGTTCACAGTGCACCTATTCTTGTAATATAAAGCGGCAATTGAGAATACATATTCTTAAACACTCGGGGGATAAACTGTTTTCGTGTTCACA
The DNA here is from genome assembly GCA_031772225.1 of Eubasilissa splendida. Lineage (NCBI taxonomy): Eukaryota > Metazoa > Arthropoda > Insecta > Trichoptera > Phryganeidae > Eubasilissa > Eubasilissa splendida. Next base: position 1,922,202 of record CM062872.1, on the reverse strand, counting down.
GTGCACTTATTCTTGTAATCTAAAGTTGCGATTAAAAATACATATTCTTAAACACACGGGGGATAAACTGTTTTCGTGTTCACAGTGCACTCATTCGTGTAATAATAAGAAGCAATTAATAACACATATTCTTAAACACACGGGGGATAAACTGTTTTCGTGTTCACAGTGCACTTATTCGTGTAATAATAAGAAGCAATTAATAACACATATTCTTAAACACACGGGGGATAAACTGTTTTCGTGTTCACAGTGCACTCATTCGTGTAATAATAAGAAGCAATTAATAACACATATTCTTAAACACACGGGGGATAAACTGTTTTCGTGTTCACAGTGCACTTATTCGTGTAATAATAAGAAGCAATTAATAACACATATTCTTAAACACTCGGGGGATAAACTGTTTTCGTGTTCACAGTGCACTTATTCTTGTAATCTAAAGTTGCGATTAAAAATACATATTCTTAAACACACGGGGGATAAACTGTTTTCGTGTTCACAGTGCACTTATTCGTGTAATAATAAGAAGCAATTAATAACACATATTTTTAAACATTCAGGGGAAAAACTGTTGTCCTGATCACACTGAACTTATTTGCGTAATAAAAAGTACAACTTAAAAGATGTATAATTACTAGTATTAGAAAATAATCATTATTATATTTACATTGCAAGTGCAGATAGGCTGCTTAAGTATGTTTTATATTTCTCGCGCATAGGAGAAAGCGTTTTTATGTTAACAATGCACTATATCTTTATATAAAAAGTTTATTTCAAAACATACTCTTCACATGATATAGACTAGAAAGAAACCTTGTATTTTGTATAAAAAGTATTTACCTTATAGAGAAACATCTTTCTTGTACCTCAGTAACAATAATTGTTACTATTTATTTGTTTGTGAATTATTCAATCAATTGTCGTTTTACATTTTTATTAGTATCATTGATAAAAAAGTTAACATTGCAGTTGTGTTATGTAATGTGTTCAATTTCTCATTTTAATACTTTTGCCGTGAGGGGCGTCTATTTTAGCACGGGTCGTGGATATCAATGATATTGCGAAAGTATCTACTATTGACTGATTGCATGTATCCCTAGTATGCCCGAGATCCCAGCCATGACTCTAGAGGGATCTGGCATAGAGATGTTATTTATCTGTATCTAATTTGATTATCTTCGCAATTGGAACTAAACCAAATTTTGCAGTCAAACATTTCTAATGTTATAAAGTCTGGATTTCCGCTTCGTATATTAACACTTGTCTAATAAGATGTATAAGATTTTTGTTTTTCGTTTTACAAATGTTTTAGATTTAAAATTAATTTTAATAAAAAATATTATTTTCATTAAATAAAGTGTATTATTAAGGAGAACACATTTTTATTGTGAAATATTCTTGTAAACAATATTTTTATTATCCAGGTTTGAATCCCGATAGGGCAACTACAATATTTTTCGATAAAATTGATTTTATATGTATATCTTTCTAATTAATACATTTAATTAGTATTAAGAAATGTATTATTTTAATTTATATTAATATAAATTTTTTTACTGTCGTATTTCCGGTGGTTATTCCAAAGTGGCAGTGTTAATCTCACGGTACATTCAACAGTGTTGCGTTATGAGTCTACCACCGGGCGGACACCCGCAATAGTGACTTACCATCACTAGAACTGTGATGTTCTAAAAAACTTAAAAATTGGCCCCTTCATCACGACGGATCGAATGCAGTAATATGACAGCTAGAAATGTAAATTATCCTGTGTACAACTTTTGGATGAAGAAAATCTGGAAGTCTACAATGATGTGCACCGGGCCGGAGTCAGCTGCGACAGAGACCTGTTAAGGGGCAAGCCTTTATTTGTATTTTGTAGGTGATAATTTCAACAAATGATTTAATAGTCGCCTATTGGTTGGGGTTTTGATACTTATACCAAGTTAATACAACATTTCACAGCACTAGTGCACGACTGATGACTTATTCGAAGAATAGACCTCTATTAAAAAAATTAGACATTTTATATATATTATTGCATCAAGTTTGCTTGATACTACGGTTAAGACATTTGTTACAAATATACATAATTTTTAATATGTTTTTTTGTCAGTTATACTAGATTTTTATTGGAATACATTTAGTATTTAGTTAGGTAGACTTAAAATAAATAAATACTAAACAGAGTATGATTATTCGTATACACAAATAATTCTTGAATTGTTTAGTTATAAATTGTAAATTTTATTTTAAACACAATGACTATACAATTTTACTATTTAAATATGTTAATGTATTTCATAATTAAAGGGCTCGTAACATTTACAGATTTAATTATACGTATAATATAATATAGTGTGGACGGATTACTTAAATCAAACATTATACAATTGCTTATATCATACATTTCAGCTAAGATAAAATACTAACACATGGCCATCAGCACGTGCTCCGTAGACTTGACTTCCGACCAGAATAATAAAGTTAGTTTAGCCTTAACATAATATGACAATAGACACTGCAGATTTTAATTAAAAATATTAGCGCTGGCGAGTCGCAACGTTTTCAGTGGATTGTTAAGAAAGGTTCCCTTAATTCGGGATTTAAATGTGAACATTTTTAAAAACAGAGGTATAATTTGCACGATACAGTCTGTGTTTTATTATTTGATGAAATTTCTGTATATCCTAATACACTGCATACAAATAATTCCGATAATATAAAAGTAGCAACTAACTAAACGAATTCCTAAAACTCACACTTAATCGCTTTAGTTATTTTTTTTAATACCATAACTAAATTACACGATTTGACGGTACTTAGACAAAAAATAATGCTGCAGGTTGATTCCATTTTGTGTAGAAGCCCTTCGATATAATACTCAAGTCTGCAAAATATGTTTTTCTTATAGAGTCACCAATATCTTCAACATTCACAATAAGATCAGAACTATTTTCGTAAAATTTCGTAAAAAGAACAACTATTAATAGGATTTATTATTGATGATACATACCTTTTTAAATATACAGTTGAATATTAGGCGATCAAAAATTTGTATAATAAACTGTATAATCATTTTATTTTGATATAAAGCTTTTGATTGTTTGTGTTGTGAAAACGGTTTCTTTCCAGCATGCGTAACCTCATGCCATTTTAGATTAAATTTATGATTGCATGAATAATTAGTGTCAACACAAAAAATCATTTATTTAGAATGTGTATGCTCATGCCTTTTTAGACTTGATTTACGATTGCACAAATAATTGCACTGCGAACATGAAAAAGGTTTCTCTCCAGTATGCTTAAGCGCATGACGTTTTAAACTAGATTTAAAATTGCACGAATAATTACACAGTGAACACGAAAAAGGTTTCTCTCTAGTATGAATTAACACGTGAACTCTCAAAGAATCTTTACGATTGCACGTGTACGGACATTGAGAACACGAAAACAGTTTTTCTTTATTATGCGTAAGCTCGTGTTTTTGTAGATTTGATTTATGATTGCACGAATAACTGCACTGTGAACACGAAAACCGGTTCTGTTCAATATGCCTAAGTACATGATATTTTATGCTTGATTTATGATTACATGAATAATTGCACTGTGAACATAAAAACGGTTTCTCGCTAGTGTGAGTTAGACTGTGTATTTTTAGGATGTTTTTTTGATTACACGCATAAGTACACTGTGAACATGGGAACAGTTTCTCTGCAGTGTGCGTGAGTGCATGTCTTTTTAAATCTGATTTACGATAATATGAATAATTACACTGTGAACACGAAAACAGTTTCTTTCCAGCATGTGTAAGCTCATGAGTTTTTAGATTTGATTTATGATAGCACGAATAATGGCACTGTGAACAAGAAAATAGTTTCTCTCCAGTATGCGTAAGCTCGTGACATTTAAGATTAGATTTATGATTGCACGTATAACTGCACTGTGAACATGAAAATAATTTCTCTCCAGAATGGGTATACTCATGACTTTTTAGTCTTGATTTATGATAGCACGAATATTCGCACTGCGCACACGAAAACACTTTGTCTCCAGTATGCTTAAGCTCATGATATTTTAGATTTGATTTATTATTGCTCGAATACTTGCAATGTGAACACGAAAACAGTTTCTCCCCAGTATGTTTTAACATGTGTACTCTTAAGTAAGCTTTCTGATTGCCCATGTATGAGCACTGCGTACATGAAAACAATTTCTTACCAGTATGCTTAAGCGCATGACGTTTTAAACTTGATTTACGATTGCACGAATAATTACACTGTGAACAAGAAAACAGTTTCTCCGTAGACGCTTTTTTGTCAGTAGAAGTAAGCGGGGACCCACTTGGGGGTATATTGGTGGAAAAAACGGTCTGCAGTGATGGCCCCTCTCCAGGGGAGGGCAGAGGTTTAGTTGGAGATGCTAAAATCGAATCTTGTATCTTCAAGATATCTGCAAAATAAATATATTATTTATGAGATAAAATGTTATTTATTTATTTATTTAGAACTACTGTTGATTTGTGTATAAATATAGTGTATTAATTAGTTTCATGAATGATCCACATTTATATAAAAGCAAGATTAAGATCTATAATATTACAAAGTAAAATAATTAAGTACAATAAAAATGTTGAGAAATTAATCAGATTGGAAGATGGGTATAAGATGTTAAATACATACATATGTAATTATTTAATTATTTGGAAGACCTTTAAACCATTTTAGAACCTCTTTTTTGTGCACATTTATTTTTGTTGCTACATTAATTGATTTTGGTAGTTGGTTATACAGATATACAGCAATGAACGATGCATGTCTCTGTTCTGTTTCTAATTTGGAAATTTTAAAAATAACATATTCATTAGTTTTGCTCCGAGTCTGATAGTTATAATGGATTTTCTTTTGTCATTTAAAAAAAAACAATTTTTAAATATAAAGAAGATCAATTTAAAACCGGAAAATCATTAAAAAATTTGTTTTGTTAGGTATTATTAGCCTTTTTAATTATTATTTATTTAAAAAAATATATTCAGCAATTATTGATCCACCGCCAGATCAAGGGTTGCCTCCCCGTGACTTTAACTTCAGTTCTGTCAAAACTCAAAAATTTTAAACCTCGATAGAACTCGCGCACAACCTTCCATATCACTTTTAATTCATATTTATATACCTTGTTCATATATGAGACATATCCGTCCCATTTAACAGTCCCCCCAGGTGCGGGGAAGCTACTTCACGGATTGATAACATTAAGATGTATCTTCTTACCGGCGCGCTGGTTGGTCGTCCTGGTATACTCCGAGCACTCCTGCTTGATGTCAACGTACCATATTTTTACATCAGTGTTGGGCGCCCCGCCGCCCTCAGTGTTGGAACATATTTCTGAAATGAAGAATAATCCGATATACCAGTTAGAGAAGCTGCCTGTTATCCGGGTTCGGCTTCATGTCACTTCAGGGTGGCGACCAGGCATACTACTTTATGCGGAATTATACTTCCATGTTCTGGTTTTATAAAAATAATCGAAATCTTCGTATATTGCAAAGTTACTCAATTCAGATATTGTTATCAATTCAAACAAATTAGAGTACTTTATCTATGACTTAAAAGCCAAAGATATTAAGATTATTATTAACTGTCAAAGTATTAACAGGAATCTAAAAAAACTATATGAGATTGTAAAGAATTATTAGATAACTATTCCCACCCTGTAGTGTAGTTTCATCCGCTTATAGTTCACACCAGTGGCGTGTTTTATATAATTAATACTAATCAAGAATGGACCAATTCCTCACCAGGGCGCTGGTCGGCCCTCCTGGAGTACTCTGAGCACTCCTGTTTGATGTCAGGATACGATATATCTATATCATTGTAAGGAACACCACCGCCTTCTCCTTCATCGCCGCTATCGGCCGCAGACCCTGGCTCAGGTTTCACAGCAATAGCATCTGCAAAGGCGCGGTCCATGGCTCAAGTACCTCGCAGCGAGCACGAGACGCGGTTAATAGATGGCGACTGAGCAAGCCATAGAGAAATTATCATAATTAATTCTTCGGTAGGTCCTGCTTATTTGGGCCTTTCAATTCAGGAGTCAAACGATTGTATTTTAACGTCGTCTGTAATATTTTAAAATAAACTATTTGACAGGTTTCCGATATTAATTTGGACGAAATATTTATATTGATGCAAATAATTATGATACGTTTATTAAAGATAATTATTTTAGATCAAATAAGATACATACTTCTCTGATTAGTATGTTCAAATTTATTCCCTCCACTATTTATATTGACTTACTATTACCCTTGTATTACTCTTCTACTTTTGATTGTGATTGTGACGGGTAATCCATTACTACTTGTAAGTGCCATTGTGAGACGTATACTATCCTCCACAGAATAGTAACAAGGAAGAGCATGAATTTGTGAGTACGTGAATCAGAAGCTACCTACTTAACATAATATCGAGATCCACCTTGCTATATTCTGGGAAATAAAGTTTATTAAAAAAAACGGTAAAATATGAAAGGTGATATTTAATAATAAAAAAGAGCCAGCAAATGTTAAGTTAAATTTTATTACAAAAATTAAAAAGAACTGAAAACTACTATAATAATTATTTTTTGATAAATAATAATAAAATTTAATTTCGGAGCCACATAACAGGCGACGACGACAATAATAATTTTACAAATACGTCGACCTGGAGCGATTTTTCTTGCTCCTGCGGTAAAAATTAACATCTTCTTGCATCCGTCCCTCTTGGTGTTCTGAAGCAGCATCCACCGCCGTTTCTGAGTGCCTGGCAATTGGTCAGAACACTACTTTAACCGGCGGCTCATGCTCGATAAGAAATTGTGGACTGGTGATGGGAAGAAGACGTAATTTTAAGTAGTAAAGAAGTAAATAATGAAAGAGATGATATAAGGATATCAAAGAATGAATAAAATAAGGAAATAAATAACGAAAGGAAATTACTTTATTCCTGCAACAATGTAAATTTTTACAATACAATTGAATTCGTAATGCTAAAAACGAGTACGTTGAGAGATTATTATCCTCGGCGCGATAGATGAATTATATTACCCTTCAATTATTATCCTTGGCGCAATGTCTAAACGCCTCTCCGTCGTTGGCTCTGCGCCTGGATCTTGAATATCTTCATATATGAATTCCACAACATGGCGGGAACGGCCATCAGCCACCCGCAGGGCGAACCCTTCTAGCTCGAAGCGCGAATGGAAGTGTACGTACCTGCTAGCGCCGGCCCGCTACTCGAATCGATGGACGCGATCCTAGCGGCAAATATCGCTATCGGCGTTTCGAACTGCACGTGAAATAAACTAACCAGGGTGATCGTTATTTTAATTAGGTACACTAACGTTACATTTTTTCTTATACTCAAATTTCGTAACGTTATAACATTATTTTTTTTGTTTATCTAGCCATATTTTATATTATACAAAGCACTAACAGTTTATTGATAGAACATATAATAAATAAGATACAAAACAAAATGTGGTCATTAAACTTTTTACAAATGTTCTTCACACGATGTGCAGGTACTGATCTGGTTCCAGTAATGATACAGTTATCGATTGGAAAGTGGTAGGAGAGGTGGGATGCGGCAAAGCAGGGAAGGTGGACTTATTCATTTCTTCCTAACGTCGCCGTCAAGTTGAAACCTCCAGACATAAATAATTTTGAATGGCAGATTACGGGGCATGGACAGTTCTGAAGTAAACTGTTTCAGTTTAAATTTGTGGATGCCCCGTGGTGTGTACGAGTGGAACAGATGCCTTACCATATTTTGCGGACTTATGAAATACTTAAGAGATGCACGTGAACGTGTGATTGGTGGTTTGACTGGACTTACACACCGCCTGCCCAGGAATGCATAGTTAATTAGTAATGGGACGCATTTTGTTTCATATAAAGGATATATTCGGGTATGGGTGACTCGTTGGAGCTTTTTAGGTGGGTAGTTAGGCTGGCCTGCGTTGGTGGGACTCCACCTACCTCTTAACCTCCATATCTCGTGCTTTGCAACTCCGTTAGTCTGTCCGTGTAAGGGTGACTTAATCCATTTTGTGTCTCGTCCACTGTCCCTCTTTTGATGAATGGATCCCTGAGCATCTATCTGCCTTGAACTACTGCATCTTAATTTTCTATCTGTATGTAAAACTATGCTCTATGGATTTATGTTATACGATTTCTATGAATAAAGACAGCACTTAAGGGACGCTGAGAGTCAACATTTTAAAATATTTGCGATAATTGCTAACACATTAAATTTCTTCTCTTTTTTCGTTTTGCATATACTTAAATATGTAATTGAATCAAAGTTGCGTATTTATTAGCTTTGATTAGTGGTACCGACAAGGAAGCCCTAGCTTCAGCTTTCAGTCCCGGGAAAGGGTGGTACACCCCCCTTCAGCTGTCCTTTTAAGAGTATGCATTGTGCGTTGACAATGAAATAGAATATAATTATATAAAAATGAGACGATAATGATTATATGTGAACAAATTGTAATGAAATACTGGACAACATTGTCATGTTACAAAATCGTGCGTGTGGACGCCGCCTTATCTTCTAAAATTGGAGCGCGGACGGTGGCCGTGTGAATGCTGCTTTAAAATCCTCTGCGCTTATCCTGGCGCGAGTAGCGGTTCTCTAGCAGTAAAAGGGGGGAACACGGAATTCAGAGCGGCGGATCGCTAGTATGGTGAAGCAGTAAAATGATTTCACAAAGGCACTTTAGACGCAGTTAATCAAGAGATTTGTGTGCCCAATACACTTGCAATAGGGAGAAATCGCCTGGCAGGCATTCGTGAAGTGATTCTGGGTTGGAAGCCGCGTGGACCAGTCGAAGTCCCTGATTTGTATTTTATGTATCATTGGGGGCGAGAGATGGAATTTATGCCCGGGCGCTAGTCGTTGGGAGGACTGCCTTCAACACTGCAGCAACGGACAGCAAATCTGGTATAAGCGTTGTAACAAGAACTCTCTACGTTCGTCACATAACTCATGTACAATTTTGTTTACCTTAAAAATATAATTTGTGTTTAAAATATAACGTGTTTGCATACACATGCATATCCCATTCCATCCGGCGCCGTCCATAGACCTAGCCTAGCCGGTAACAGTGCTTTCTGGTGTTCGATCCGCAAGATCCAGGCACTATGACAGCACGTATAACGCTAAGTTTCAAACAATAAAAATACAAGTAACACATCACGGAACATAGTAATAGCAAAAATACTGGTTGGTGACTTCGCCTAACAATTTTTATTTTATTAAGAAAACATACAGTTTATCTATAAACACAAGCAATAATGAAAGTGAAACAATAATTTAAACAGTTACAAGTTTTCACTGAAAATACAGTATACCTTGAACAGTGAGGACTATAATGTACTTTCTTCTCTATTGCAGAAAAAAAGAGAATTCACATCATTGATTAGGGTGTCGCTATTTTCTCTTAAAACACGTGGACAAGACTTTCTTCTAGCCTAGCCATTAATATAAGCAAGCTGCACTCATTTGTATCCGCGTAATTTTTTTGACTAATGGCGTAAAAAACATTGAAAAATACACATCTGATAAAAATTATATTCAGTAAGAAAATAATTGTGTTTTTGATACAAAACACAGCTTTAAATAATAAATTAAAGCTGATATAACGTTGCGCAATCAACATATTTAGTGCTTGTCACGATTTTCCCTTTGACACATTTATTTACACACTGACAATTCTTAGAATTACTATAAAATTTATTCATCAAAAATATCTTCTTGCCAATTAACTATTCTTCTAATTTTAAACCAATTAAATGATATTTTTTCATTGCTTGAATATAATGAATATATTAAGATTGGCAATTATTTAATTTATTACATTACATCCAAGCCACAAAAAAGCGGTATTCTACAGCATCCTGAAGTGCAGTCATAGATCAGGTGTAAATTGCCATCCATCTGCCATTATTCCTTTCTTCCTCCAATTCGGGTTGCGTCATACAGGTCACGGGATCTATTCACATCAATGACTCAGTCGCAATTATATAATTACAATCAAATCATGCATTGCAATGAGGTTTCAGTTTATTTTATAATAATTTCTATTTGATTTTTTTCAACTCACGTACAGCACGCTGTTAAACCAGTTTTCTATGTTACCTTTACAATGACACCGGTATAACCCCAGCATGACTAAAGAATATTAAATTGCCTGTATAGATACACGAATATAAGCATTGTGAACACAAAAAAGGTTTCTATTCAGTATGAATGAGAATGTGAGTAATTAAGGCGCTTCTCTGATTACACTCGTAAGTGCAGTGTGCACACGAAAACGATTTTTCTCGAGTATGAATTAGAATGTGTGCTTTTAACGTGCTTTTCTGTTTACACTTATAAGTGCACTGTGAACATGAAAACAGTTTTTCTCCACTATGCGTAAGCGCATGACTTCTTAAGTCTGATTTGCGATAGCACGAATAATTGCACTGTGAACACGAAAAAAGTTTCTCTCCGGTATGCGTAAGCTGATGATATTTTAGATTTGATTTATGATTGCACGAATAATTGCACTGTGAACACGAAAATAGTTTCTCTACAGCATGCTTAAGCGCATGTATTTTCAAGTCTGGTTTTCGATAGCATGAATAACTACACTGTGAACACGAAAACAGTTTCACTCCGGTATGCGTAAGCTGATGACGTTTTAGATTTGATTTATGATTGCAAGAATAATCGCATTGTGAACACGAAAATAGTTTCACTACAGTGTGCGTAAGCGCATGTATTTTTAAGTCAGATTTGCGATAACACGAATAGTTGCACTGTGAACACGAAAACAGTTTCTCTCCAGTATGCGTAAGCGCATGTATTTTTAAGTCTGATTTGCGATAGCACGAATAATTGCACTGCGAACACGAAAATAGTTTCTCTCCGGTGTGCGTAAGCGCATGTATATTTAAGTCTGCTTTGCGATAGCACGAATGATTGCACTGTGAACATGAAAACAGTTTCACTCCGGTATGCGTAAGCTGATGATATTTTAGATTTGATTTATGATTGCATGAATAATTGCACTGTGAACAAGAAAACAGTTTCTCCTTAGTATGTATTAATAAATGAGCTCTTAAGGAAGCTTTCCGCTTGCACGTGTACGGGCATTGCGTACATGAAAACGATTTCGTACCAGTGGAAGTGATCGGGCGCCCATTGGAGGCTTTTTTTGCGAAAAAAACAGTCTCCAGTGCTGACTCCTGTGCAGGGGCATGCGGGGGCCCAGCTGGGGCTGCCGAACTACAATCTTGCGTTCTCAAGTGATCTGCAATGCAAATATACTATTTGTGAGAATAAAATGTTTTATTGTATGAAGAATATTATTGACACATCCGAAGATTAAAATGCAGGAGTGTTGACCTCGTATTAAATTGCAGTCACACAACACAATTTGAGAGTCTACCATAGTAGACTCCCTGCACTAAACAGTGCCGATTGAGGTACTAGAGCAGAAGGAGAGAGGACTAGAAATAAATAAAAACAAAATGAAATTCTTCATCGTCGATTGATTCCATTTTCATATAGGGAACAATTTTTTAATGGGCTACGGATTGGCAATCTAAGGGAATCAACTGCTCACCAGCACGCTGGTCAGCCCTCGTGGTGTACTCCGAGCACTCCTGCTTGATGTCAGGGTACCATATGTCTATATCGGTGTAGGGCGCTCCACCGCCTGCTCCCTCGCCGCCCTCAGGGTTGGAACATATTTCTGAAATCAAGAATAATCTGATATACCCGAGTTGGAGAGTGGAGAGCTGCCTGTCTCCCGGCCTCGGCTCCATGTCATCTCGTGCTGGCGACCAGGCGTACTGTTATTTGTCGAATTGTATAAGGTTTAGCACTCACTGCGGTTAAACGCGCGCGGTTTTCAGAGTATCTTATAGATTTGTATGCTAACGCGTTTTATTCCCGCGACTGATTTTAAAACGCATCCGGACACATTTTACTTCACGGTTTAAAAACGCGCTAGGGCTTGTGATCTATGGAAATGTATGGTGGCGCCTGCACTGCGCGGGCGGTTTTGTTCAAGCACGCGTTGAACCAATGGAGAGGCTAGATGCAACGTTACTATACGTCGTCAACTGACTCCAAGCCTACGTTTACGGCGACATCGTATGAGAATCTATCAAAGTCAAGGTCAAATGTATTGTATGATAAAATATCACGATCAGACGTTTAAAGACGAAACAATAATTAATAAATAAATAATTTGTTATAAAATTGTTTTCTAACCTCAAAGTAACAGACGTTTTTCTGGTAATACCGATTTGTAAAATGTATCCTGGAACGTAATATATGTACCCATTTCTATTAAAAGCTGTCAAAACTATTTATTGACATTTCATAATCAGTTATCGCGATGTTCTCGCATATTATGGTACAGTTTATAAACATAATTTGGTTAACTTGTCAGTTAACGGAGGAAACCAGCATTTATAATGGCGGCGGCGATTACTTTTTCTATTTCTGATAACACAAGAGATGCAGCATACAACACAAGCTGTAATTTAGAAGTTCATTTCGATACCGAACTGAAAATACGTGGTTTAATATCGCAGTGCGTGCTAGGCCTAATACTTCCGCGTCCCGGCTTTATGAAAATAACCTAAATCTTCGTTTATTAAAAATAACTCAATTTAGATAATATTTTTATCCATGACTTAAAAGCCATGTAAGATTGTTATCTGTCAAACTAATACTAATTAAGAATGGACCAACTCCTCACCGGCACGCTGGTCGGCCCTCCTGGAGTACTCCGAACACTCTTGCTTGATGTCTGGATACGATATGTCTATATCAGTGTACGGAACATCACCGCTCTCGGCTGCAGACCATGGCTCAGGCTTCACGGCAAGAGCGTCTGGGGCAGCGCGTTCCATGGCTCTAATATCTCGTAGCGAGCACGAGATGCGGCTAAGAAAAAATGGCAATTGTCAAATGGCGGCTGAGCATAGACACGAGCAAGCCATAGATCAATTATCATAATTAATTTTTCGGCAGGTCCTGCGTATTTGGGCCATGCAAAGCGGTATTCAAAATATTGTAATTGTTACGGCCGTATCTCATGCGTGATGTTCACGTAGCGCGAAATTTCAAATAATTAAATATTCTTATGCGCAGGCTGCGCGCCGGAAAATGTAAGCCCCTCCTCTCCCCGCTCCTAACGTGCATCCTCAGCCGTCGAAGGGTCGTTACTTCCTCCCCCGCGCATTGGCCGGGGTGGGTTTCTGCCCAAGCCGAAGCTTTCTCTCACTGCCTGCTGTCGGGCAGCTCCACATCAACCACAATTTTACCTTGAGACGAAGCCGCCTGGAAGCTGCGACGTGCCTCCTGGAAGACATCCAAGGACCTAGTCTTGGACACGAGGCAAGCGGCGGATATTCCCGCCGCTCACGCTAAAGGACCGGAGGCCACCCATCATGAGATGACCGGGTGCGGTCACAGTGACCACTTGGCGAGCGAAGTTGAAGAGCCCGCGTCCGTGAACTGAAACAGGGGCGGGCTCCAGACGCAGCTTGTTACATGCGCCCGCGGCTGGCTCTAGCCATAAATGTGTAGATAGACAAGAATGAGTGTGAAAAACAATTAAACAATCATAAGCGTAAATATAGTTAGATATAAGAAGTAATAAAAAATTTCCGCTTCCTTTCTCATGTTGTAAATAAATGTGTAGATATATACAAAACGCTCGTGTTAATTTCATTTACCCCCTCGCTATTTCCTCGCGACCTCCACAAAAATTGATTGCGAACGACCGAAGTGTCTGCCTTTATATCATATTATTAGAGTGGTTAGGTTTTATTTGATTAATTATTCAATATCAATTAATTACGCTCTTGGTTCTTTCGCAAGAGCGACCCCCGTACAATGTCACGCTACGGGTTTCATTCGCTAGGATCACACATGTATACTATGTTTATAAGAATTATTGAACAAGTGGAGAACAGATACACATATTAATCTATACGGGTGGGCAGATGTACATTATTCTTAACTGTAACTTAGATTAAAATTATTCTACCTTATATTGTACGCGCTGATCGCCGAGGTCTACTACAGAGACCTCGGTCTTCAGTTGACGATGCGGTGATGCCAACGACGGTTCCTGTTGTCCGAGCGGCTTCGTCGTGGATGGCGATAAAGGTGGCAAGCAGGGCGGCGGCTGGCTGTGCTCGGAGCTGCTTCGGTCGCTGGCTGACTTCCTGGATGAGGATGAGAAGCGGCTGCTTCCGAACTGATTTGGCGTTCTGAGTGGGCGGCTGCTCCGAGTTGACTTGGCGCTCTGAAATGGGCGGCTGCTTCCGAATTGGCTTGGCGTTCTGATTACTTTTTTCTTCTGAGGTTTGGACTTCGGCTCTTCGCCGACTTTCTTTATTTTTTTGCATGACAATGTTTACATACAACAGCCTTCCGTCCCCCTTAATTTTGGATCTGAATGTCGATTCACAATTTTTGATTATTCCTTTCTACATCGATTTTGTTGTACACGCAGCACTCTTTCCTCCGAAGCGTCCCTTATTCTAAACGTTGAAGCCCTCATACGCTCCTGTTGTAGACGAAGCGTCGAACGAATAGCTTTTTGTCTTTGGCTGCAGGGTTTTTCTGACCAATACTCGTTCTTTTCTTCGGCGGCATTACTATAGGTATGAATTTATATCTGTCCGTCGATCGATTATGTGTTGTCTTGAAGAGTTGAGTTTTGCTCTTTAATCAGAAGTGGAAGGTTCTACACCCTTCTAAAGAGTATGCGAACACGGCACCATCTTGCACTTTTAGCAACAATTAATTTATTATACAGTTAAAACGTTTTTAAAAAAAACACACCCACCGACACTCTTTTTATATAAATAGATATTCCACATTCTCAATTCCGCGTCCGTACATGTCAATGTATCAACAATATTGCAATAAATAATTATAAATAAAAGCAGACTTGAATCTGCCATAAAATTTTTGAATGTGGAACATCGTCAGTAATATTACAGAATAAAGGGTTTTTCAATAGAGATGCTCGAATTATTTGTTAGGTTATAGCAACCATGTTGTTAAAGTGACATCTGTCAAATTTATTGTCAATTGTTTAGTAGTGTAAGGCAAATTACTATGGAAGGTTACAGCGTTGAACAACGTGTGCAAATCATCAAATTTTATTATCAAAGCCACTGCTCCGTTCGAGAAACGTTCCGCGCAATACGTGATTTTTATCCTCGCCACAGCCGTCCTGCCCAGCCGACTATTCGACGTTCGGTGGCCAAATTCGAGTTAACCGGTTTGGTAAATAATCGGCCAACACCAGTCAGTACGTTACCGAAACGCAAGATCTGCTGAAAACGTCGCTGCTATGCGTGAGATAGTACAGGAAAACCCAAGGCAGTCAATTTTTCGTCGTTCACGAGAACTTGGCCTTTCTGCGACTTTAACTTGGCGAATTTTGTGTCGGTACTTGGGTCTGCACCCATGTAAAATCCAACTAACTCGGGAACTTAAGGTAAACGACCATAGACAACGCCGTGTATTCGCTGATTGGGCTCTGGAGCAGTTGGAAGTTGACCCAAATTTCGCCAAAAAAATCATCTTTAGCGATGAGGCCCATTTTTGGATGAATGGATATGTGAAAAAGCAAAATTGTTGGATTTGGGGCGATACCAATTCATACGAGATACACCAGCAACAAATGCATCCCGATGCAAATGTCACTGTTTGGTGCGGATTTTGGTCTGACGGAATCATCGGTCCGTACTTCTTCCAAAACAAAACTGGCATTGCCAGAACTGTCAACGGCGAGCGCTGCAGATCGATGAGAAGCAACTTCTTGTGGCCTAAACTGGATGATATGAATACCGATAACATATGGTTCCAACAGGACGGCGCTACGTGCCACGTGCCACACAGCACATGCTGCACGAGCGATTTGAGGGCATGGTTATCTCGCGCGGCTGTGACGTGAACTGGCCACCGAGATCGTGCGATTTAACGCCTTTAGACTTCTTCCTTTGGGGCTATCTTAAATCGCAAGTCTTTGCGAATAAATCGCAAACAATTAACGCCCTCAAAGTCAACATAACAAACGCCATCCAGCAAATTCAGCCAGATTTATAAGTCATTGAAAATTGGACCTCCCGAATACGTGCCACCAAGCAAACCAGCCACGGCGGATATTTGAACGGCGTTATATTCCACACGTAATGCCATAAAATGTACTTTCAAATGAAAAAAAAATTGAGTGGATATCTCACACACAACTTGTTTTTTTTACATTTTAAAATAGAGCGTCCTTATTGAAAGACCCTGTATAATTATAACAAAAATAATGATTGGCGACTTTGCCTAACAATTTTAACATTGATTAGGGTGTCGTTATTTTCTGATACACAATTGTCTCATGCGGTTTAAAACACATGGACAAGGTTTTCTTCAAGCCTAGCCATTAATAGCAGTAAGGCGCAGTCATTTGTATACGCGTAATTTATATATATGTTTTTTTTGACTAATTACGTTAAAAAGTATAAAAATATTATTCAATTAGAAATTATTGTGTTTTAATTGAAGTGTGTGCAAATAAATTCGAAGCAACTTGAAACCATAATAAAATGATATAATGTCAACATTTTATAACTATTAATTTTATGAACATTTTGATAGTTTCTTAAGTACCTACACCTTGGCTTTGGACACATAAGAAAATTTATTCTTTAGGTCTAGGGCAGGGGTCGGCAGAAGCGGCTCGCGAGCCACATGCGTCTCTTTTCATGGACCAACTTCACCTCATCTCATGCAGCCTTATAACTGATGAGTTTATGAGATAGAGTCGCCGAACAAACATAGACTCGTAGGGAATACTCTTGACAATACTTTAGCCCGGCCGCACATGACCATATTTGCGTTGGACAATATGAGCCGTATGCGAGTTTTAGCATTTAAAACTTATGGTGTAGTACCGGACTCTGCATTTGCAGAAGATATTGCGAATGCCATAGAAACATATTTGGAAAACACTGGAATTGACCTAAATAAAATGATTTCCACTACTACCGATGGAGCTAAAAGTATGACGGGCGAAAACAAAAAATTGACCATGATATTCTCACGTTCCATTGCGTAATACATCAAGAAGCTCTTTGCGCCCAAACATTTCCCCAAGAAATGGTTAGGGTAATGAACTTTGTTATCAATGTAACTAATAGCATCTTGGCCCCAAACCAATCTTGGACAAAACGGATAAGACTGGTATTTCGAAAGAGGCCTTTAACATTTAAAAAGTTTAATAATTGTGAATATTTAAAGTTTTTTTTAAATTGACTAAATAATACAGTTTTTGTATTATTTCTATCGTCCAAACTCGCCGAGCTACATTTATTTAATATATTTCACATTTTAAAAGAGACTCAACAACTAACAGATTACGGATATATTCTATACCAACAATATACATATTCTTCTGACTTTTAGAAATCCTGGCCGTCCATGATCGCATTCACTATAGAACACCATCCGTCTCTAAAGATCGCTCTTGTAGTCCAGTCTGATGGACACGCTTCGCTCTTGCCTTTATATTATTTACCACTCAAAGCGAAATTTTTGAAACCATCGTAATAAAAATGTATGTAATTAAATTTTGAATTCGAAAGTCATTGAAGTATAACTTCTTACAAGCATTTATAAGTACACTTTCAACATTGTGTATTGAATCAATCATATTGAGACTGAATCTTTCCGTTTTGGTATTAATCTAAATATTAAATTAAGCAGTCAATTCTCAATTTTCAGTAACTGTAGAATTGATTCAGTCTTCGATTGAAAATCTCCCATCTGCGAAACAAGTAAAGCGAGCAAGCACGGATGACACTGCAGCAAGTTGTGTTACAGTGAGCGAGAAGGTTGATATATTTTTTAAAACAAACAAATTTATTAATACATATTATTTAAAAACAATACTTTTTTTAATTCAGGGAGATTACGGACACAAAACGGCATAAATATATGTTTTATGTGTATTGAATTGAAATTATAATTGTAATGTTTATCTTAATATTCAATAGACTGACAGTTCTCAATAAATCAACTCAATATCCAGGTAATGTAGAGTTTGTTTATACAATTAATGATAATATTAAAAATATAAATATGTAAATTAAGTTTCCAGATGCGATGCGCATTTAAAAGCTTTACATTAGAATTCATTTTAATATTTGAACATAACATATTTCAACAGGACCTAAACACAATGACTTAAAGTAGTCTTGTGATTCTTTTTCTCAAGTTCCTGCAGCTCCTCTCTGTGTCCTCGGTCTTATACCACGTTGGACTGATACCAAAGCAGACGTATACCGAGGTACCACTGTATAAAAGATTAATCTGTAACAAAATTGAACACTTATTTCTGATAAATAGATTTGATTAAATAATTTATATAGGTATGTGTTAAATTTGCGGTAATGTTAATTTTCACTCTCCACCTGAAAACGTGCAATAGGAACTTATAATTATTATGATTATTTAACGTCTTTCGTATTTTATATATGATAATTTTAATAAATAAACCATTTGAAATAGTCACCTATTGAGTGTGGTCTCGATCCCCGTCCCGGATACAAGTAAGGAAGACACCCAGTTAGTCCTGAATTTCATAACAAAAGGCACATGGAAGAGTAGGAGCCAAGATGTGCAGACAAGAGAACGACATATTCTCTAACCTATTACCCACTAGGATTGCAGATTTTTGTAAATATAAAAGTGTCCAAGCCTTATCAACACTACACACATTTAATTCCATTAAAGTTAATTTACAATCAGCCTCATTCTACTACAAGACAAACTATATGCTAAATATATCTATCGCACGTTCCGGCACAGGAGCTAAAAATAGAATGCTTCAGCCAACATATCCCACCAAATAATTTTAAATTACCCTTCGTCTCATGTGACGGTACGACAATGTCTCTTTCACACGTTTCTCGATGATTCAGCAAATGCTATGGACATTAATCAAACTCCTTCGCTCCTCGATACATAAACAAAGTGTTTTCTGTTAAAAGCATTTGATATCAGTTTGAAATTAATACAATTTACACATTATATGTTTATACTCACATTATTGTGAAATAGTGAACAAAGAAATGAACAAAAGGTCATTCGGAGCTCATGTAGAAGGACAAATGATATACACCCTCCACATTTCTCAACTGATGAGGTCAACATCTGAAATCCTATGATGTCAAATCATTATTCCAAGTAATTTCACCAGTTATAAGTCTTTTTATCATAATTCAGTGATAATCCAAAGAACCATCCATGCATAAATGATATAATACTGGATATACACGTGCCCTAAAATGAGTGAGAACAATTCGTAAAATGTGATATAATTAAATCAAAATTAGTTTAACTATATCAACAATAGCTTAAATAGTTTACTAATTTACTTACTTACCTATTCACCTATATTAAGTTTTATTTCGATAATTTCCGGTTGCCATCTTTGATTATTAATTTTCCCATTGTTTATATTTGGTTTTTTCAAATTGTTGCCCAGAATAACAAAAATCACTGCAGAAGACCGTATTCTGATCAAAAATTTGCGAATTGAAAAACGCCAGGGTGCTAAGAAAATGATCAAAGAGTTTCAAAACAAAACCTGGAGTATAACTAGACATTACAGCAGATGGATCTCCATCTCATACAGCCAGAAATACAATCAACTTTCTTCATCGTGAGAATGTTAATTTCATCGAGTTCAGTAGATGATGCAATATGGGGGGTGTTTTGATGATTTCTGATTAGCTAAATATTGTGCAAAAAAAATTACATTAAGAATTATAATTAACTATATTATGTTTTGAAATAACTCGTGTGTTACGAGATGTTCTCCCTTTTTTGGGCCAGCCTGTATATTATATATTATTCTTTCATAAAATCCAATATTAATGCCAATTTGAGAACTAGATTTTAATTCAACAATAACTGTGTCATATATAACCTTTGCTAATAACTACTCTACCTGCATCTAATTGGTTCACAAAGGTACTTACGCTGTATTTATATTGAGATGATGCGGAGATATTTTGTAAGGTTAAATTTTGAAATATTACCTTGTATTATCCTACATTTGTAAACAAGGTTCACATTAGATTCATAAATCTCTGTAATCTTTTATTATATTGTCAATTCTTTTAAATTTATTTTTTGTTTAATAGACATAGAGGAACAAGTCATAACTTACTTAATACTTAACTTAATTTAAATCATTTACTTCCAATGTCTGCTCTCATTTAGGATTATGGTGTGCACATAAAGAATCTTTTGTACAATGCTTTATTTGTGCGCTGGGAAAAAAATAAGAAAACATTATCTTAGTGGAATAAGGTAGGGTGATGTTAGTGAATTATAGCTCCATCAACGTACGTTAAAGATCCCCTACGTTGACAACATTACTAATGAAGGCGTAGCAAGATGCACAAATACGTCAATAGAACTAATAACACCTATCAAGGAAGGCTGTATACCGTATAATGCGGTGCATTGGAGTCCATATTAGAAAAGTCCACAAAAGGTTTGTGTCGTACAATACTTTTGGTATTAATACATTACCCAATGCTAATATGGACTATATGGACAAATAATTTTTAAAATTGAGTGAGTAATGGAATTTAAAAATTTCAAAGTCATTTCTCACGCGTATAAAGAAAATATCAAATACATATAAAGTATACTTCATTAATATATGGATGTTGGGACCAGATCTGCAGACTTACAAGCAAAAAAAAAGATTTTTTTCAGCGCAAAGCACACATTTGTTTTTTTTTTTTTATGAAAGTTATATAGGAGACAAGCTAAAAATCACATAGTAATTAATATTCTTATATTTTATATAAATTATCTTAATTATACAGAGGGGCCCAATTTTTTAAGTTACGCCGCTGCTTCGGACGCATTCTATGCAGTGAACAATGTGATATTTTATAACTTATTATGTAGGGGGAGATAGAAGGCAGCAGAGTTAGCAGTGTGGTTAGACAAAGATAATCTTGGCTGTGTAAAGTGGCTCAATGTGGCCGCCGACCTTCACAAAGAAGTCTTGTTCAAAATTGTGTGCATTATGATGCTAAATCGTGTGCACGCGCACATATTAGAGGTAATACTGCTTATTTAAATTATTTTTTTAACACGACAATTAAATCGCACAATTTCACATGACATGGACAAAAAGTAAATGCTATGGGTTGCTTCCATTTTGTGTAGAGGCCCCTCGGCATAAAAACAAGTCTGTAAAAAAAAGGTTTTCTTATACGATCCCCAAGATCTTCAAAACGCTCAATGAGATCAGAACTATTTTACTACAATAAACCAGACGCTATGGAAATTATGTCAAAAAGTAAGGTACAAACTTCACATTACATAGCATTTTGTGTTACTGTTTCATTTTTTTTTTAAATATTCGGAGTTAAATAAAGTATATCGAATACTTTATCATCTTATGAATATCTATGATCCTTTTTTTTCTTTTCCCAAATTAGTCAATATTTTCCCTAATGGACGAAAGGTTTTTAGTTTCTGCTAATTTTGAATATTTTAAAATTCTTCTGTAAATATTTTTTAGCCATTTGCGCAATGCGAAGACGGGGCAAATACAATATATTAACAATAATATTTTGCCATTTATATTTTCTGATCGAACCAAAAGCATATTGACATTTAAAACACACATTTTAAAATTTATTTTCAAATAAATTTCATTGTACAACTACGCTAAATAAAATAAATGCTTGAATATAATGAAAATATCAAGATAGGACTGATGACGCAAGTCAAGTACTCCACGTGCATTCTGTCTTTCCAGTAAACCTTTCCCACTCTGGCCAACTAATACGTAGGGATTTCGGCCTATGTGGGACGAGATTGCAATTTCGACGCGGACATGTCAACACGCTTTTTTTGCGGATCGAAAGTGTCGCCGTGCGAAAAATCCAAACCACGAAAAAGCGGTATTCTACAGCATCCTAAAGTGCAGTGATATATCAGGAGGTGTAAATTGTCATCCAACCCAGAACTGAGATCACGGTAGGCCAGATCCATCTGCCATTTTCTTGCTCCAATTCGGGTTGTGTCACGGGATCTATTCACATCAATGACTCAGTGGCATTTATATAATTTGTTTATGCATAAATTGTTATATTACATTGCTAACTTCTGCACATAAAATAATTTTTATTTGTATTTTGAATCTACTAATTATCAATTTTAATCCGATGTCAGGCATTTGCGCAGTGAGAAGATGCAATGTATATTATTCATTAAATTATTTCCTTGTGAATTAGAAACAAAGCTTCTATGTAAATTTTTCTTATCATTTCAACAATTTTGTGTTGAAATAATAATATACCATATCTAATATTTTATTGCACCACGGGCATTCCAATTTATAATATATTATATTATTTTGCAAAAACCTTTCAAGATACTACTATTCTTAACCAGGTAAATATTTTCTAATTGTAAAACAGATATTACGTCCAGAGTAATTGTCAAATTCAAATACCTACCAATTTTACAATCAATTCATGCAATCCAATGTAACTTTAGTATATTTTTAAATAATATCTATTTGATATTAAAATCTTTTTATATGCAGAATAATTAGAATAATTCTTATTAATATATATCTTCTTCAATTCTATACTAAAACATTAGAGGATTTTATATTGTTTTAATATAAAGAAGTCCTAAAATTAACGCAAGATTTGAATTTGCAGTAAATTGTTGGAAACCCTGAAAAAATAATAATTTGATAGCTGAGAGTTTAGGGTTAGTAAAGATGGGGCGTTACACGATACAACGTGTTTTCATCATTGAACAATATCTAAAAAATAATGAAATTTGGCGGCCGCAATTCCAAAATTTAATACAAAATATGATCGGAATAGTGTTTTAAGTTCATCAACTGCGAAGAGATTAATTGAACTGAACATTGGTCGTCCAACAACACACAACAACAAGCCCACAACCACCCGTGCATTACACGAGGAAATTAAACGCTGCATCAACGAAATTCAGCCACATTTATGCAAAATGGTCATGGAAAATTTCGATAAAAGAGTGCGCATGTGCCAACAAAGCCGTGGAGGCCATTTGGCCGATATGTTATTCCATAAATAACTCTATCCCATGTACTTTATGATTCAATGAAAAAATAAAAATCTAAAGACTAAAAACTGTGTTTTCTATTTAATTCAAATCTTGCGTTAATTTTGGGACACCTTTATATATATGATTTTTAATACATTTATATACGCAATTAGCGCAAAGGTGAAATAAGTTTTTTTTTTCTGTATTAAATATATTTATACACATATAACATGAGTTTTGTACAGTTAAAATAAAAAGACTCACATGTCACATATATTTTACACAGATTTTAAAATGCATTGCCCAACTAGTCAAGCCTGTTTTAAAGCAAATTGGCATAATTGGATTAGGGGCGGGTTTTAGCGGTGCTCACGAAAACGATCAGCGTTACTCCCCAGTTGATTGCACGTATAAGTGCACTATGAAACAGAAAAAAGTTGTGGTAACCCTACACGCGCCCGTTAACAAGGACGTGTAAGGGCTCACCTATCAACCATTAGGGCCCAAACCAGAGCGACCAATATGCAGACGCAAATAAACATTAGCACCAAAGACGGATACTGTTCAAACAATGAATATCACTTATCCGCAGACCGTCTTATCACCAACGTTGCCATTCAACCGCATCTCCAGCGAGCCACTAAAAGTTCATCACAAAAAACGAACCGAATAAGGTATATAATTCATTTATATACCATGCTCTAATTTCAACAGACACCCTACGCTACGACATACGACCAACACGCGTGAGACAAGAAGATGTTAGGAGCTCTGTCCCACAGCATCATAACCTTCAGACACAATCTCGAATCAATTATAGTTTTAATAACAACACTCACACCTCAACTCCTACACAGTCTTTAGCGAATATGCGTAAGCGCGTGTCTTTTTAAGTCTGATTTGCGATAGCACGAATAATTACACTGTGTACACGAAATCATATTCTTTCCAGTATGCGTAAGTGCATGTCTTTTTAAGTTTGATTTGTATTTGAACGAATAATTGCACTGCTGACACGAAAACGGTTTCTCTCCGGTATGAGTAAGCGCATGCATATTTAAATGTGATTTGCGATAGCATGAATAATTACACTGTGAACATGAAAACGGTTTCTCTGTAGTGTGCGTAAGGTAATGAGTTTTTAGACTTGATTTATGATTGCACGAATAATTGCACTGTGAACACGAAAACAGTTTAATTATGGTATGCGTAAGTTGGTGACGCTTTAGACTTGATTTAAGATTGCACGAATAATTGCACTGTGAACACGAAAATAGGTTCTCTCCGGTATGCGTAAGCTCATGCTTTTTTAAGTCTGATTTGCGATAGCACGAATAATCGCAATGTGAACACGAAAAGAGATTCTTTACGGTATGTGTAAGTGTATGCCTTTTTAAGTTTGATTTGTGTTTGAACGAATAATTGCACTGTTGACACGAAAACAATTTCTCTCCAGTATGTGTAAGTTCATGCATATTTAAATGTGATTTGCGATAGCATGAATAATTACAATGAGAACACGAAAACGGTTTCTCTGGAGTATGCGTAAGGTAATGAGTTTTTAGACTTGATTTATGATTGCACGAATAATTGCACTGTGAACACGAAAATAATTTCTCACCAGTATGCGTAAGCTGATGACGTTTTAGACTTGAATTAAGATTGCACGAATAATTGCACTGTGAACACGAAAACAGTTTCTTTCCGGTATGCGTTAGCTCGTGCTTTTTTAAGTCTGATTTGCGATAGCACGAATGATCACAATGCGAACACGAAAACAATTTCTCACCAGTATGCGTAAGCGCATGCATTTTTAAGTCTGATTTGCGATAGCACGAATAATCGCATTGCGAACACGAAAACTGTTTCTCACCAGTATGCGTAAGTGCATGTACTTTTAAGTCTGATTTGCGATAGCACGAATACTTGCACTGCGAACACGAAAACAACTTCTCTCCAGTGTGCGTAAGCTTATGTGTTTTAAGATTTGATTTATGTATACACGAATAATTGCACTGTGAACATGAAAACATTTTCTTTCCTGTATGCGTTAGTTCATGACTTTTCAAATTTGATTTATGAATGCACGAATAATCGCACTGTGAACACGAAAACAGTTTCTCTCCAATATGCGTAAGCTCATGACTTTTTAAATTTGATTTATAAATGCACGAATAAGAGCACTGTAGACACGAAAACATTTTCTTTCCAGTATGCATAAGTTCATGAAGTTTAAGACTAGATTTATTTTTACATGAATAATTACACTGCGAACATGTAAACAGTTTCTCTCCAGTGTGCGTGAGCTCATGACTTTTTAGATTTAATTTATGAACGCACGAATGCGTGCACTGTAAACATGAAAACATTTTCTTTTCAGTATGCGTAAGTTCATGACTTTCAAGACTTGATTTATCGTTGCAAGAGTAATTGCACAGTGAGCACGAAAAGAGTTTTCCTTCAGTATGATTTAACACGTGAACTTTTAAGAAATCTTTCCGGTAGCACGTGTACGGGCACTGCGCACATGAAAACACTTTCTTTCCAATAGAAGAAATAGAGTGCCCACCACTTGAGGGTTTTATGGCGGAGAATGCGATCTTCAGGTCTCGCTCCTCTCGAGGGCTGGGCGGGGCACCAGCTGGTGCTGCCGAAATATAATCCGAGAGATCTGCAATATAAATATATTAAATGCGAAAATATCATTTTTTACTGTATGCCGAATAGTTTTGTGGCATCGGGGAATGCGGAATATAAGGTGCATACGAGTATAGCTGTAAAAAAACATTACTCAATAGTGCTGTGCTTTTATTCAATCGATGTCACTACACAACATAATTTGATAGTTTATCTTATTAGACCCGTGCATTAGAGTTAGAGTGAAAATAATAATTTAAAAGGTTCTAGAAGGGCGGCCGCTGACCTGAACAGGCCCTTGGGGCCATCAGTTATCTGGGGAGATAGGGACAAATATAGCGCGGATTAAAAAACTTTAGAAATATTCCCCACTAGCGCTCACAGATGCGTGAAAAACTACAATATAATGGTATAATTGACGAGTACCGACAGTGAAACAAATCAACAGTAAATAATATTTTTTCTGTGAGATTAAAATTTCGCCAGTTCAATTATACGGTCGAATGAAAAATCGCTTTTACATAGATTATAATTTTTCATAACATGAGGTACTCAGATGAAGCTGATAAGCTGCCTCATAGAGCAGGAGGAGAAAGGGGGAGACTAGAATTAGAAATAAATCAAAACAAAACCAAACTCTTCATCTTTCATCTATTCCATATCCTTACAAGGGACTACAGATTGTTAATGGAAGGGAATCAACTGCTCACCGGTGCTTTGGTCGGCTTTTCTGGAGTACTCCGAGCACTCCTGCTTGATGTCAGGGTACCATATGTCTACATCAGTGTAAGGCGCTCCGCCTCCTGCTCCTTCGTCACCCTCAGTGATGGAACATATTTCTGAAATCATGAATAATAAGATGGAGGGTTACCTGTCTTCCGGGTTCGGCTCCATGTCTCCTAGTACTGTACTTCCGTGTACTGATTATCAGTAAAATAAACTAAAATAACGACTATTTCAAAGTTCTAGCGTACATTATCTATGATTTAAAACCATAGAAGACATACACATTATTAGCTGTCAAACTAATAATATTAATGCAAAAAAACATTTACGGTTGTACTAAAATATTAGATAACTTCATACACTCAACGGTCAAGTTTATCCATTAATATTAATCAAGAATGGACAAACTGCTCACCGGCGCGCTGGTCGGCCCTCCTGGAGTACTCCTGCTTAATGTTAGGAAGCGATATATCTACATCAGTGTATGGCGATCCACTGACTTCCTCCTCATCGGCGCTCTGGGCAGGAGACCCTGGCTCAGGCTTCACGGCTGGAGCATCTGGGTAAGTTCGATCCATGATTCTAGTACGAAAAGCGGTTAACAAATGGCGGCTGAGCATAGACACGAGCAAGCCATAGTGAAATTATAATAATTAATTCTTCGGTAGGTCCTGTGTATTCGCGCCTTGCGTATCTAGTATGTTCCCCTTCCTGCCGGTCTTAAGCCATATTGATTGCAGCAATAAAGAGTCCTGTTAACTTGGTCTATCCATCTTGTAGGAGGCCGTCCTCGCTCCCGCCGCCTATCCCTGGGACTCCTGCCTTCCCCTCGCTTCCGCCGAAATAAATCGTTTACTGAATATGGTTATTGTAGAACGTATTAGATGTACAATAGTATTGATCGGTTGTTGGTAGTGGCGAGATAATCCCTGATTGCGATTGGTATTTAATAAATTGTGAGTTAGTGATTATTGATTGTTCTCGATGATTCCTCTTCAAATAATCAACATTGCCTAGTTATTAATCATCGTTATAATTGATATAATTACTTTTTATTTATCCTCCGCCCTGATATATAACAATCAACTTTGGATACTGACGAAGAGAAGTGGGACAAGAATCGTCGGCTTGGACGTTTCGTCTAAATGGGAAACAATGGACTGCCTAATCAGATTTGCTCATCAGTGCTAGAGGGAAGTAGACGAGTTAGGAGAACATGTGTTTTGTAAATGAAGTTTGCTAAGAAATATCTGTGGCCCTAATAAATATATTGTCCTCTCTTATGTCACTTTGCATGTATTTTCACTTTGCCATGTCTCCACAGCACAACTTCTCTGATTATTTATCTGTACCGATTATCTGTTTATGTACCGTGTACATATTGTAATTATATTTTTGCTCATACTGTATTTTTTCTTTATTTTGCGATCATTTGTTTATGTGGTCCTTAACATACGCAGCCACGATGAATCACTTATGGAACTTGTTTCAGTATAAAAAAATTAACTTGAACATAGAACGGTTTAAATACAATAATCAATTATATCTTTTAAATACAAATTAAATGTATTAATTTGAAAGATACACATATATAATCAATTCCAACAACAATATTTTTCGATAAAATTGATTTATTTCGAGGTGGTGACATGCACTTGCGAAATCGGCACAGAAGACCTCCGGCTTATGTTGCCTCTCTCTGACGTCCAATCAACAAATTTCTGTGGCGATTGTCACTGAGGAGAGTTGCGGGGAGATAAATAAATTATGTATTTACACATGAATAGTTTTATTTAGATGATCTTGATTTGAGATACTGATACACTCGTAATTTGCATAATGAGTACGTCTCAGTTGTATACCTCGTAGTTGGTTGTTTGCGGTTCAAGAGAAACTCTTATGTGATAATTACATACAATTAAGGTACAAAGTATATAACTAGTCTCGGAGCTAAACGGTAGCGCAAAAGAGACCGCGCCTCGCGCACGTCACCCCTTTTATCCCCGCTCTCACACACAAACGTATACATCCCGCCCCGGCGGTGCAGTGTTCTAACACGTACACATATACTGGATCTCAAGGACATCACACTTATTCTGTCTATTTTTAATGTTCAGCCACTATCTACATATAATCATGGGCGTTATATAGCTGCTACCTGAAGTCCTTTGAAAAGTATCTCAACAGATGCTTGAGGAAGATATTAGCTATTAAAATAGAGGCTAATTGAAACTAGGTACGTGTGTATGAATGTTACGTAGCTTGCCAAATATATTATGTTTGCGCAGCTATCTCACGGCAAAATAAAACAGGGTGGAGAATTATCAGAGGCGAGGTCTTCGTATGCCCTCTCTAAGGGGTACTTGGCAGCTGCATGTCGGAGGCTTGACGGTGCTCTTTCCTCAAGTGGAATCAATGATGGCAGGCCAGGAGCTGCCTGGAGACCAACTACAAGTTCCTCTCGGAAATAAATACGTGAGATCGACGTCTGAGCACTTAGAAGCGCAGAGCAGCCAGGAGTGGGGAGGGGGAACCTCCCCACGTTCGAAATAATCTTTGACCTACCTCTTGTTGGGCTTTGTCAAAGTGACCCAACGCTACAAACCTTTCCGCACAGCATTATTTTGTCTCGTCATCATTACAATTATGTTTTATCGTAATTCCCAATATTGTGTTCCTTATCGCAATATTCTTAGAATGAAGACTTATCAACTATCTCGATTTACATATTTAATATTTCTGAATTAATTTACAATTAACCGTAAATATTTAATAAATTTTAATTTAGTAAGCTGGTCTGAGGCTCGTACGAGTAGTACTTATTCGTCTCGGCACAATTCTTCAATGTTTGACGGTCAGTTTGCTAACGATCCAAAATTGGTCGGTATACGAATAAGCGCCCTTATTAACAGTTTATGCCGAAAGTTCAATGGCTGGCGAAAACAATATTTATAGATTATCCTCAAAATGCTATAGAAACGACGTACGTTGGGCACGGGCATAACAGTGGAATAGCTTTGAGGCACCTGTAGAAGTACATTAAGCGTATTTAGAGTACCTACTCAGATTATCGTTGCTAGATTTGCATAGAATTGCTGAGTGAGCCGCGTTTCGCCATTTATCTCTGGTAATTTTTTGACAGGACTACTTTCCTTGCTCCCAATGATAAACATTTGAGTAATGAATACCCTTCTCGCTCCCTCCGTTGGTGAGTTGATCGGTCGATGCTGCTCATATAGTAGTATAGCCAAGTGCTGGTGTCTTTTAATGCATCTTTATATCCTTTATTAATAAATTCAACAGTCTCGTTCTAGTTAATACCCGTGTTCCTTCACACTCCGGGTAGGTGACATCACGTCATTTTTGACATTATCATGTGTAATAATGTGCGTACAATTCACTAAATTTGGTTCAATTTTTTGTCTATGCTTAATTTGTAACAAATTTTATTAAATCTCAGTATTTCATGTTCCATTTTGTAGATCTTGATTTATATTCCAATAATCACTGTTTACTTTTTATTGTTTTTATAATTAATTAGGTTTTACCCTAAAATCAACAGATGTGGTTAATAAAATAGTCTAACCTTTACGAATTTAATCTTAGCTGTAACGCGGTATCAACCGCTCGTAGCATCAATACAATCTACGTTTATACCTGTTGCGGATAGAACAGCTCCGGTTTAATTGCTTTAAAGATGGTTTCAGCCTAAGGGACAGTCCTAGGATTGGATCTAGGACCTTGATCCAGAGCTTGAGGATCGCAAATCTAACAATGGTCATTGAAAAGCTATCTTGTTGGTACATGCTTCAACACCCACCTTATTCTCCAAATGATCTTCGTGGTTTAATGATGACGATGCAATGGGGAAATGGTTAGATAGCTGGTCAATTTGTTGGTCAATGAGAACTTTTAAAAATTATAGAAAATACATAGTTGATTAGTTTTTTTAGTATATTCTGTTTTTCAATAAAATTTTGAATTATCAAAAACCGCAACTACTTATAGGACAATCTAATAATAATAAAGTATTGTTTTAGAAGTCGCATCTTTAGTTCACAGCTCCCTGTCTCTCGCGCTTTGCTTCCAAGTTTTATCAACGGCTTGCCAAGACTAGTTCATAATAAATATGTACATCTCGATCGCTTTGTCTGACATGTAATTTTCCTGTTTCAGTGTTTATAAAACAAAGACACTAATAATCATGGATAATGCTGTACCTGTCGTCAAGCCTGAACCAGGCTCTCATAACGAAGAATCATTTGCATGCGCTGCAAATATAAAGGTGGAGAGATCGTCGCCGGATCCCTTTGTAAAGACTGAGCTGGATTTCACAGAGTTGCCTATTGAGTTTGAAGGTAGAACCAATGCCGAGGGTGCTGTTTTCTTCTCAACAGCCGATGTATATATAAAGCAGGAAAATGAAGTTTATCTCTCCGAAACGAGATCTTCTCCTGCGTCAGCGTCTCCTTCTGGCAGGGATAGCGCTCCGCTGCTCGGGGCAAAGCAAGAGCGCTCGAAGAAAGGAAGGGAAGACCGGTGCATCGGTAAGGAGACCATTTCTTTGTGCATAGTGTAAAAATAATTTCCTAATGTCAACACATCATGACAATAACAACAAGATATATTTCTGACATTTTGGTCATGGTCACATTAACTACATTATTGTGACAATAATGTTTCCTTTAAAACTGTGTTACAAACTTTTCAAATTTCTTAGTAGTTTACGAGATAACAAAAAAACAAAGTTTTATTTTAGTAGCACTTGTAGATGATTTGATTGCAAATTAATTATACGAGTTATATTATATAACAGGTCCGAAATCAGGAATTAGTTTACTATATAACTCTCAATTATATACTGATATATTTTTACAAATTTAATTTCATAGGCGACAAACCGAACGTCGCCGCAGAAAAAGAAAAAATATTCCTGGCGCATGGGAACATAAGGCAAAGTTCTCATTCATCATCCACACCGGTCTCTCATAACTGAGGATCGCGATTTTCATGAACTCCCGCCCCTTGACTATGCTCCTCCACTTTTCTCGGTATCCTGTTAGCAAAGTTCTGCTGTCTATTATATTACGTAAACGTGTTGGGTTGTCGTGTTTAACAAAAGGAAATAAATTTGTTATTGAATTTTTAAATAAAAATTCTGTCAAATACTGTTAACGGGGTATAAACGTATTGTATGGAATATAAATCCGTAGATCCTCGGACCACGTTCCGAGCTGATCCAGATGTTCCTGCCGTTAAGCTTGAGCCAGGGTCTCCGGTCGAGAGCGTTGATGGAGAGCCCTACGCCGACGTTGACATATCGCTCCCCGACATCAAGCGAGAATGCCATAGTAGTGTCGACCAACGCACCAGTAAGAATATGGTTTTCTTGATATAATAATTAATCTAGTAAATTACAACTGCGTATAGGTGAAGCTGAGGAAACAAATAGAAGATGTAAAATTAAACAGTACTTTTATTTCTGTGAAGTATCTATGGAATGAGTGCAAGGCGCACAAGAGAGCCAGTGAAAGAGATAAAAAATCGCCCTGCAATCGGGCGCCGTCTCTCATATCCGAACTAGGGTTGCCAACCGTCCCGGATTGCTCATAAAAATATAACGTTAAATTAGTTAAAATTGAGTTTTGAACTACTTGTCCCGTAATCATCCCAGAAAAAGTTGACAACCCTAATACGAACTGTTGCTCGGAACACAACTCTTATCATTATATTATTGACTTGTAGAATAAAAACTATTCTTACTTAGTATTATTCTTCTTGAGCTACCTAATTCGCACACTGAATGGACAGCATCGAGCAATAAGTAAATATATTATAATTTCAAATATTAATATATTTCGTAATCGAAACAAATACTCCAGGCATGTCAAATTTTCGCGCAAGGAATATACATTCTTAGAGAAAGTTTTGACACGTCACCTGTGACGCTACGTGTACGGTACGTTACGTTCGCTAAAAGGCCGTGGAAGTCTGAACACGATTCATCTTGTGTTTATTAGTGGGTGTCATTGGCATTCATCGTGTACAAAATCTGTGATTCGTGTGCGGATCCGATCCTAACTTCCACAGAAATGAACCTGGTATCAGCGCGAGGCACCACCTCGACAACATGATGACTGGAGCATTGGCCATCGTGGATGTACGCCTATTTTTCTGCTCGGGAGTTTGAAATTCCTGGGGTATTTGTTTCATGAAGTATTGTCATTTTTCTGTTACTTTTTGATTCACCTCGGTATACACCCCTTGTTTGGCTAACCGAGAATTTCTGATGTGAGGTGGTCGTGGCTGAACTAATTGCAAATTAAAATATAACAATCGTTTTTGAGTATTTTTATTTAGCGGCTCAGAATCTTTTAGAGTTGGTGGTTATAAATTTTATAATTTATTAAACGTAGTTGGAGAAATATTTTAGAATTTTTGTGTTGGATATTTTACAGATCTGAAGGAATTGAAATCATACTCGAGAATGATAATTCTTTTTTTTTTCAGTGTCCTCGCCTCTACAAGATTCCATTTTGCAAAAATCAACTACGATTCCGACTCACCCTGAAAGAGAGACCTTGCTTATAGCTAAAAATATATCTAAACGCCGTACGCTCACTCCAAATAGAGAAAAACTCTATTCTTGTTCGCAATGCACTTATACAAGCACATGGAGAGCTAATTATACGAGACACATACTTGTTCACACTGAAGCCAGACCGTTTTCATGTTCGCAGTGCACGTTTACATGTAAAAGAAAAGGAGGTTTAAACTTCCATATGCTAACTCACACTGGAATTAAACAGTTTTCTTGTTCGCAGTGTACTTATACGTGTAAGAGGAAAGGTCGATTAAACGATCACATGCTTACTCATACTGGAATTAAGCTGTTTTCATGTGAACAGTGCACTTATACGTGTAACCATAAAGGACACCTGAAAGGCCACATGCTTACCCACTCGGGGAAAAAACCTTTTTCATGTTCACAGTGTACTTTTATGTGCAATCATAAGGCGTCTCTAACACGACATATGCTCATACATACTGGGAAAAAACTTTATTCTTGTTCGCTGTGCACGTATTCGTGTAATCATAAAGTCAGCTTAAGAAACCACATCCTTTCGCACACTGGGGAGAAACAGTTTTCTTGTACACATTGCCCTTATTCCTGCAATCAGAAAGGCAGCTTTAGAGCCCATATGCTTATCCATTCTGAAGAGAAACCGTTTACGTGTTCTCAGTGCACTTATTCGTGTAATCGGAGAGGTAGCTTAAGAGTACATATGCTTACTCATACTGAGGAGAAACCGTTTTCATGTTCACACTGCACCTATTCGTGTTATAAGAAAGCCAGCTTAAGAACCCATTTGCTCACACACTCTTCGGAAAAACCGTTTTCCTGTTCACAGTGCACTTATACCTGTAATCATAAAGGTAATTTAAGAAGACACGTGCTTACTCACGATTGAATGACTGAACTCGCTTTCGTATTGCATAATATACATATGGTAGGAAAAGCCACACATTAACCCATGTTTATCTTTGTAATAATATGAAACCATGTGTGTTTTTAACTTTGCAATCTCCAGAAAAATCACTTCGTTTAATTCATTTTACCATTTGACGGCTGAATATATAGTGCGCGCCTCGACTCTGTGCGTTCATTATTGATCTCAGGATAAGGAATCTCAAGCTGTACATGAATTTCATCAAAACATGGACTCCGAGATAGATGGGGTATTTTAGACACATGACAAGATCACGTCAGCGAGAACGCGGATTTATTTTTATATGATCAAATCAAATTCATCACACAAACAAACTCGTGCGTAACTCCGTCGGCCTGTACCAGGTATAGGGTGACGGTGTAGTCTCTACACGGGAGAGTGTCTTCACTAGTAAGCCCTTTGATGACTGTCTTGTTCCACTGGTTTCTGTATTTGGTTATATTACATCTTTTATTATATGTTTGGATATCTGATCTTTGTATATTCTTTCATTCATGTTATCTTGTCATTTGTAATATTTATATGCATCTTGTATTGTATCTATGAGTAAATAAAGGCAGCACTTGGCAGGGCGCAAGAATTACTCTTGACCCTAATTATGAGGTGATCGATGAATAAGTTTTTATTAATTAGACTACATATTTTGTTTAAACCACTATTTATTGATTATTCTACGTTTCGGTACTATGCTATCTTTTCAGGAAACAATGTATACTGAAATTAAAAAATACAAGCATAGATAAAAAACAAAACTATAAAATAGTGAATAAGTAAGACCTAATGTGAAACCTAATTTAGCAGAGGATTTTGTTATTTATAATATTTAGCTTGCTATTCACACTTTGTCTTATTTAAAATTTTTGAATTTATCATCGGAATGAAAATTGGTTTAAAAAACAATTAATACTTTGTAAAATCTAGGCAAATTTTTGTTTGGCTGATTCCACAGATGACTTTTCCACACTTCAGTAAGTGGTCGTCGTTGTTTTCTTTGCAGTATTTTCTTGATCTTGTGATCCTGGGACCGGAGTATCTTGCTCGCCAATAACTTTCAAAATGGATCCACGAAGCTCACTGCTCAGTATAGTGATATTTAGCCTCGACTTCAAGGAGAGCACTGCTATAGTGGGAAAAGCGTCAAAATTGGCAAGTGGGCGGAGCAAATACTTTTGTTTGAACAACACGCCAAATTTACATACGATACTAATGTAGGGTTAATGATGTGTCTTAATTTTTTATTAGTTCGTTCTGGAAGGCCGTAGATTTCGATGTTGTCGACTCGAGGCTGTCATTGCGTTCATATTTTAAATGCTCCATCATGATTTTCAGTGCTGTTATTTCATTTTCCAACACATTGATTTGTCTTATTTTTGATTCGAACAGTTTAAATTTTTTGGAGAAGTCATCGACCTTAGCTTACGAATGCGAGGGAGATAAAGGTACAGTGCAAATATTGCACTTCCATACATCCCTCTATTGGTTGGATATTTTCTCGAAGTTTTCTGAAATTATACCTTGACATATGAGGCGGTAGGGTCAAGGACCTACATTATGAGAATCAGAGGCACTCTGCGGCCTTTAGTAGTTGGGAACGAGAATAATAATTAAAATTGTATTTATCCATAACGCTAACTGGAGTGAGAATGCTACGTGACAAGCGCTTGTTCAGTTAAGAATAGGATAATTTAGTTACAGGCTTGATACCTGAAATCTAGTGTTGAGAGTAAATCGTAGATTTGTGCAAAAGTAGTAAGATATTGCTGTAGGTTGTTACGGAATTTTTTGTAGTGAAGAAAGAGGCGTTTCCGATGATATACAAATATATTATTTTAAATAGAAATGTGTACATGTAATACAAGTCACATTAATATTATTACTATTTTCGAAATCAGCTGAACACTTGTATTATGAAAATAGGACTATCTTTATGGCCTTCTGGAACGTGCCTCGAACCCCCGACCACTAAATCACTTGGCAAGTATCGTATCCACTAGACCATAAGTATGTCATAGGTTTACGTCAAGCCGATATAAAGATTTTATGTTTTTCTTACTCCTGGGAGGCAGCGTTTTATGTAAACTTGAAAAATTATATGTCAGTTGGTATGCTGATATTTCAGTTTCTTCAATTACGCGTTTCGCCTTGTAAGGGCATTATCAATTTAACTCGACAATTTGTATTTATTACTACATATATTGGGGGACAGCTATACAATTTTATTTACATGAGGTGATAATGATCTTGCAAGATGAAATGCGCATCATTAAATTAAACGAGTATACTAAAAAAAATGGTGTTTTATTGTAACATAAATTTTCACCTTACACCACACGTCGTTAGATTTCTGTCTCACAGCTACTGTGGTCAGTAATTATTGTGTGCGGAGAATATACCATTTATCCGTGTCGTTCTCTCATTGTAGGCATACAGCTACGTGCGACCTGAGCAGGGTCCTGCAGAATTTCTATCGTTTTTTTTAAAAATATAATTCGTCTATGGACCGATCGTGTCTATGGACAAGCGACGTTTGACGCTAAATGCAAGTCGCGCCTCGTCCTCTTTTTATTCAACTATGGACCGCACTGACCAATTTGCTTCTGCTGTGAAGCCTGAACCATGGTCTGGCGATGAAGTTCCGTACACTGATATAGGTACATCGTTCCCCGTTGTCAAGCAAGAGAGCTCGGACGATTCCAGGAAATCTGACCAGCGTGCGGGTGCAGGCGAGTTGGTCCATTCTTAATTAGTAATTGATGTGTGGAAAGTTAATAAAAAGTCTAAATCTTAGTTTAGTGAGATGATTTATAAAATCTATCAGCATATTTACGCCTTTTTAATGAATAGTTTTACATCGCGCTAGTGTCATTCCGCGTGACAGATCACGGAATGCCATAGATAATCTGTTATCCAATCGTTGAAATTGATCCATTGATTCCAAGTCTTTCAAACAGGCGTCAAAATTGGCGAAGTGTATAATGTTATATAATAAATATAGACTTGATTATTATGATGCACATTGAATAAATTTGCGTAACAGGACACGGAAGTACAATACGCAATGTGACACGGAGTAGAGCCTTGGAGTTCAGTTCTCCAGTTCTGGTATATCGAATTATTTTTTATTTCAGATACGGGTTCTTACACTGAGGGTGGCGAGGGAGCAGGCGGTGGAGCGCCCTACATTGATATAGACATATCGTGTCCTGACATCAAGCAGGAGTGCTCGGAGTACTCTAAGAAGGCCGACCAGCGCACTGGTGAGCAGATGATACTTTTGGATTTCTTTAATTATTATTCCGGTATTTAGTGGGAACATTAAAGGATTGCGTATAGATATATGTGTTAGAAAAGAATTGTAATATGGAAGGACGTGTGTTTGGAGATGAGTGCGGAGCGTCAGGTCACGTGGCAGGAATTACAGTATATTCTCGATAAACTAGAGTTGCATTATCCAAGTATCGGATTAATTGACGTAAAAATTAACCTCTCTTTTTATAAACCTTTCAAAAAGTATATTAACTATGAGAATGATTTTTCATTCATTCAGACGCATTTTTATTCAGTTTACAGGGCGTAACAGAGCTAGTCCACAATATTTTATGAGTGGATACCTGACTAAATTACGAGTCGAAAATGTTCAATATATCAGATATGTGACTAATCTCAACCATGTCAGAGATATAAGCATTTAAAAAAAATAACTAATTATTCAATTATTTCGCTTAATTTACTGATTCCAAATTATATATTGAATACAAAAAAATTAATGGTCATCGAATTTTGAGCGGCTAGACCAGTTTTATGATCAGTCACAGATTAATAATACGTAGACTTAAAGCTTAACAAGATTTTGTAAAAATTTCAAACAATAATATTTTGCGTAACAGTGCTGAATTTGCACGTATCTCTTGAACATTTTCGACTCGTAATTTAGTCAGCTATCCACCCATAAAATGTTCTAGACTAGGTGTGTTATATCCTGTATACTTTTGATGCAAGCATTTTAATTTAGATAACGGGTTTAATTTAATTGACCATCGACTTTTTCGTTTGTTTATTTGATTTCTTTTTTATTCACACGGATATGAGTATAAATTTATTGTTATTCGTTTTTTTATTATCCGTGGCAT
The DNA here is from genome assembly GCA_031772225.1 of Eubasilissa splendida. Taxonomy (NCBI): domain Eukaryota; kingdom Metazoa; phylum Arthropoda; class Insecta; order Trichoptera; family Phryganeidae; genus Eubasilissa; species Eubasilissa splendida. The sequence continues at coordinate 1,884,000 of CM062872.1, read as the reverse complement.
ATTTTTCCCTGTCATCCCGGATAATTGAGATCCTACTGTATTTTATATTCTTTGTTTGAGACATAGAAATGCATGTTGTTTTATAAGAGCAACCCATTGTATAATGTGGGAGCTAAGTGCCACACTACGGCACGAGGGCTACAAGAGCCAGTGGTCGCCGCTCGATACTTTGTTGAGAATTACGCAGCTAGCCTAATATTCTTAAAGTATGTTGTGTGGTTACAACGATTAAATTAAACACTTCTGTTTCATTTTATATAGAGCTGTGAATATATTACCCTTTGTTCTGGATATTCGATGACATTAATATTTTAATGTCATCCACGTTCCCGGAGTTGACTAAAAACATTCAGCTCTGCGATAGTGGACACAGTAATTTTTTTGTTTTCAAATAAATTATTTATTTAAATTGCAGAACTCTTAAGAATACAAGATAATATTTCGATAAACCCAACTTGGCCTCCGCCTACCCCTGGAGAGCAGCCAGAATTGAAGACCATTTTCACCGACAAAAAATCCTCAAGCAGGCGCAAGCTCTCTTCCATCGGAGCGAAAGCGTTTTTGTGTTCGCAGTGTAATTATTCGTGCAATCAAAAATCTAAATTAAAAACTCACGCGCTCACACATACAGGAGTGAAACTGTTCTCGTGTGCACAGTGCAATTATTCGTGCAATCAAAACTCAAGTTTGAAAAGACATGCGCTCATACATACTGGAGAGAAACCGTACTCGTGTTCACAGTGCAATTATTCCTGCAATCGTCGATCACACCTAAAAAGTCATGGGCTAACGCATATTAACTGGAAACTATTTTCATGTTCGCAGTGCAATTATTCATGCAATAAAAAATCAAGCTTTACTAGTCACGCACTTACGCATAATGGAGGAAAAATGTTTTCATGTTCACAATGCAATTATTCGTGTAACCAAAAATCAAACATAAAAAGGCATACGCTTACGCATACTGGAGAAAAACAATTTTCATGTTCACAGTGCAACTATTCGTGCAATCAAAAATCAAATTTAAAAGTGCACGTGCTCACACACACTGGACAGAAACTGTTTTCATGTTCGTTGTGTAAGTATTCATTCAATCAAAATTCAAGCTTAAAGAGACACGTGCTTACGCATACTGGAGAGAAACTTTTTTCATGTTCACAGTGCAATTATTCGTGCAGTCAAAATTCAAGTCTAAAAAGACATGTGCTCACGCATACTGGAGAGAAGCCATTTTCATGTTCACAGTGTAATTATTCGTGCAATCGAAAATCTCATTTAAAACGACATGCGCTTACACATACTATATAGTAACTGTTTTTGTTTAACAAAGCTCTTATACCAGTAATCGTACTATGTCAATAAGCCAAATGCGTTTCTCTGTGAATTAATTTTCATATTTGTTGTTCAGGACGATGATGTACCACATTAAAGAACCGCAACCCCTCCGGCGTTTGACGCGCCACGTGTCCACAGCATGTTAAAATCAGATTTAAAATAAACATCTTGAAGTACAATTAGTGAAACCCTATTCACGTTCACAGTGCACTTTACATCACAGCCGAGACTGTCCAACTCCTGCAATTATGGTTGTTCTAGTAGCCATCGTTGTCATACAGAATGGCGGGTTCAGCATGTATATTAAAAATCATATATTATATGTTTTTAACCTTCGTTTACATCGTGTAGCCTTTACTAGTGGTTTTTTTTAAACTAATTTACTATGTTTTTTTTCACTTTTTATTGTTTAAACAGGAATTATATTTTATATTTTCTCTTAATTATTATTATTATTATAAAATATATAAGTTAAAAATATAGTATACTGTTGTATGTTCTTCATATTTGAATAAAATAAAAAAGGACTACTTTTATTATTTATTATATTTGTTAAATGTTTGTTAGTTTTACAAAAATATTGGAACTTTTTTTTTGTAATTGATCATACAAACTCATCTTGTGTAATAATAACATAACGGTGTCTGGAGCATTAGCGTAGACCTTATCTTTCACATAACTCCAAAAAAAAAATCCAGAGGCGTTAAATCGCACATCTGGGCAGCCAATTGATGTCTTTGAACGCGTCCATGAAATTTCTGATATAATAACTCTATTGTTTCCCAGCTTGTGTGCCTCGTTGCCCCTCCCTACTGTAAACAGGCATCATCCAAAAGCACTTGAACTTTACAAACTGTTTCTGCGAATTTTTTGTGGTGAACTACAATTGTCAATGCGCTTTTTAATCGTATATTTTTTATTTGACAGGTATAAAATTAATCATTTCTAACCTCAAAGATAAAAAAATAGACTGATATTTAAAATGACAGTTGAGTTTCCTATATTTTGTGTTACGAATATTTTTAATACGAAATAGGTATATACATATACAGTGAGTGCTTCGCAAACATTTACTTGTAAATTATCGAAAATATGCATGCACTATGTATAATATACAGAGGCCGTGTAAAACGGAATATTTCATGTAGTGTTCTGGGAAATTTATTTTGTGCCTTAAACATCGCATGGAATAGATTTTGGCCTATAAAAAGGCCGCGCTGTATAGCTAAGAGTATATAGATGATATTTTCTAATAAATCCACAGCTTCGCATCTACTGTCTACCTGAGTTTTATTAGTAAAAATCTCCCTCGCAGATTCTGAATCGTGATCCCACGCTTCTTTCTACTATTCGTTCTACGAACATTCCATCGCACAGGCATACGTCACACGAAGATTGGTGGAACCAGCTCCAGAAAACTCTACAAAGAAAGTACTCGTTTGCATATTACAACATATTGTTAATTGTTTCGTTGGCTGTTGTGGTCGCTTCGTAGAATTTATATTTTAATCTAGTTATCCCTTATTATATTAGCAAGTTTAACAATGCACATTTGTCTATTTTCCAGCAAAATACGAAATATTAGTAAAACGATACATGCTATATATATGTGTACACCTTGAGTAACGTTTATCGTCAGAATATTATTACAAACTTAAACATGAATGATATATTCAACTTAAAGAAATTGAATAATATGAAGAGGTAAAAAAAATACCTTAAAATCTCAAGTGAATACGATATTTTGTGTAAAACTCGTAGGGGTTTTGCGTATTTACAAGTACGATAAAATCTATACTAGGTCAATTAATACAACTAGCGAAGCAGAATAAAGGGGGCCAGATGAGACGTATCCAGCCAAAATGGGCAGCGGGGAAAGGTATCCTCGAAGCCAAAATACCACAATCTTTATAGGCTACACGTTTACAACTAGTGCGTGCTCCCGTCAATGTGATACACAAATTAAAAGTTGCCAAAAAGAGCCATGCTTGGAATATTTCTGAGAGATAGAATGCCCAACGTGCAAATTCCCCAGAGAACAAAGGTAACAGAACATATATTGCCGCAAAATTCTGCAAGCTCAAGTGACAACAGGTTGGGCATATTTGTCGAACAGATGACAGACGGTAGGGAAGGAAGACGTGTTGGCTCGATGGAGCGACAACATCAGAAGAGTGGTCGATGATTGGCGATCCTTGGCAAAGGTCTATATCCAGCTGTAGAAAGACACAAGCTAATTATGATTACTGTGTTTTGACGTAATTATGCGCCTGCGCTAGACAAACTTTTCAATAACTGTGGAGTTCAATATTTCCACTAGATTATTAACAACTTAAGTTGGAATTTATTATTTGTAACTATATAATACAATGTAATAATCTGTTTGGACTGTGCCCGTTTCAGTAAAGAAATTCTATGTCGAGACGGGCATAGTTTACAAGCAATTGTCAAATTAATTAGAATTACAAGTAGTAGATAGAATTACATTTATTACTAGATAAGAGGTGTATTTGAAGAACAATTTTTAAGTAGACATAATTTTTGTTTCATTTTGTAGCAATAATTAAACCTGAGTGCACCAATACTGGCTCTACCCATATTACGAATCCTAGTTTTAATATATAGTTTCATGTTCTTGAGACAATTCAATTGATTTAAATCTTTTAGCATTCTATTAAATAATTTAGGTCCAAAATATTTGTAGTTCATTTGATCATATGTTGTATGTACTCTCGGGGTTTGTAGGTTTTTTGTATTTGTCCGTGTGGAAATTATATTTTGAGTTGTTTTAAAATGTGTCTGTTTGTATTTATATTTATTTATATAATTTACATCACTTCTAGAGGTTTTTTTTATCATTATTTAAACGTCATGCCTTTATGACATTAAACAATAACATAACCTATTTCGTGCGTATTATTACTATTACGATTGAATATGAAGAAGGCATTCTGTGTGCAAACATTGTAACTAAATTGAAACAATACATTCTATTGAAGTGTCAGTTTAATATCAATTCGTGTTATGTTAATGTGTTCGGTTTATGTACCTACTTTTATATCAGAAATATTAATTTAAAAACATCAATATTCCTGATATGCTAGGTATATTCTGTTGGTAAATATTTTGTAATGTAAATATACTTTAAGTACTTTAAGCAGCGAAGTCCAAATCTTTAACATTAACAAGCGCAGTAAAGAACTATGTTTTCAGTAGTCCCGTAATGTCGAGCTCTGCATTACGATCATTATCAGAGATCTCCAGTTGATTGACGCAAGAGCTATATCATACATGAGTACGATAAAGCATACATATTTAATATCAAGGATTCAAATTATTTATTTTTTCTTTGCAGATCTCTTTAGACTGCAGGATTCTGTTCTGGCCAACCCGGCTGCGCCTCTTCCTCTACTTGAAACGGAGCCAAAAATGAAGACGGAAGATAATGGAGATCTAAAAACCGCCAAGGAAATTTCTATAAGCCATACGCTGATTTTTACCGGAGACAAACCTTTTTCATGTTCACACTGCGCTTATACGTGTAATAGGGAAGTCCACTTAAAAACCCATCGGCTTACTCACTCTGGCGAGAAGCCACTTTCATGTCCACAATGCACTTTTTTCTGCAATCAGAAAGGCAACTTAAGAAGACATGTACTTACTCACAAAGAGGAGAAAATATTTTCTTGTGCGCATTGCTCCTACACGTGCAATTCTAAAGAATCCTTAACAATTCACGATCTTACCCACGTTGAAGAGAAACTTTTATCCTGTTCACAGTGCACCTTCACGTCCATTCATAAATACAGCATGACAAGACACATGCTATCTCATACTGCAGATAAATTATTTTCCTGTCCTCAGTGCCCTTATACATGTAATCAGCAACGGTATCTAACGCGCCACATGCTGACGCACACTGAAGGAAAACTATTTTTATGTACCCAGTGTACATTCAAATGTAAACGAAAACAAAATTTAAGAGGTCACATGCTTACCCATTCTGGGGAGAAACTGTTTTCATGTTCCAACTGCACTTATGTGTGTAACCAGAGAGGATCCTTAAGAAGACATATGCTTTCTCACACTGGGGAGAAACTGTTTTCATGTTTGCAATGCACTTTCACCTGCAATCTGAAAAGCAACTTAAAAAGACACATTTTTGCTCACACTGGAGAGAAACAGTATTCATGTTCGCAGTGCACTTATTCCTGTAGTCAGAAATCCCACTTGAAGAGGCATATGCTCACACACAGGGAGGAGAAAATATTTTCGTGTTCCCAATGCGCCTACACGTGTAATTATAAAGCTTTTTTAAGACGTCACGAACTTACGCATAATTCTTGAAAACTGTTTTCACATTCACAATACAAATACACACGTAGTCCGATCTTAACATGCTTCCTCTAATAGATACGCCTCGTGTATTTAACTACTTGACATCGTGGGAATAATAAGAGCTCTAGCTGCCCATATCGACGTTCCTGATTTAGTTATACATCGAGTGCCTATGCTTTACGCAGGATCCTAAAGATTCACTTTGCAAAATTTGCAATGGATTTTATTAAATATATTATTCCTTTATATCTTGGGGAGGGTTAGTGACGGCCCGAGATTAGAAGGAGGAATCTATATTTTGCTCAGGGACCTAAAGAGTAACCATGTACTATTTTGACTAGATGTCATTCAATATAAAATAAATTTATATTCGTGGGAATGGAAAGGGTGTAGGATTTTATAGAGAACAGACTGACAGTTCGTTTCATATATAAATGTGATGTATCTGTGGTATGAATGCGTGACGCGCGGTGAAAGAGATAAATGATCACTCCTGGGTCGGCACGGTCTCTCACATTTCCGAACCGTTGTACGGAACACATGTAATATTATCTATTGACTTGTAACTGTATTGTAGCGCCGTAGAATAAACACTATTGTCACATAGTGAGATTATTATTACGCCATCTAATCCCGCACACTGAGAAGACTTCAAGATCAATAGTGAATACATTATAATAAATATCATATATATATATTGATAAAATAATATGATTTATTCATTCCACACAAAATAATATTTACCACTGAAATCCGGTGTCCATTTGAATTGACATTGGATATTTCTGAAATTGAAGTGTGACTAAAATCTACTTATTAGGAAACCTACCCCCGGCCTCCTGCATAACAGACGGGGCTTCTTCTCCACTGCCGAGAAATATAAGTAAGGCGTGTAAATAGCCATCTTAGCTCTTGATCTTACCTTCCCGAAGCGGGGCATTCACATTCCCCATAGATCGCTTTAAACTCGATAACTCAATAATTATGAAGACGATTTCATTTTTAATTTTTGTAATCTTCACGGAAATAGTGACGAAAATTTTGTCATTTTTTGTTTTTAAAATTTCTAAGCGTATAATATTAAAAAATGTTGTTTTCGGTCCAGTGATCTTCGCGCGGTACATACACCTGCGCATGTCAATATCATACCCCTGTGTCTTATCGGGACAACGTCGCCCGTCATGAACTTTTTATTATCGTTTGTATGCATATGATCTGGGGTGTTTCTATACCCCGCTTCGGACCACACGGAAGTTCTAGCCGCTTAGTGACGGAAAGGTTAATATTCGTTGGCTTCAAAGTTCACCAGAGGTAAGTATTTCTAAATAAAATTAAATACCAGCTAAAAATTTGTTAATGTAATGTATCTGATTGTATTGAATGCGTGACGTGCGCATGTTGGCATGACTGACGCGAACGAAAGTGTGAAAAAGATCGCCGGGCTCTTTGGTGCGCTCTCTTGTATTACAGCCGTGGCTCGAAACACGTCTCTTGCATTGCACTTATAACTGTAAGTTCTGTATAAAAAAGTATCGCACATCGGTTCTTGTGCACTTCAATCGCACACAAGATCGCAAGTAGTTTAGATTACCTTGACACAGTCGGCGTTATATATATATATATATATATTACAGTTAAGCATGCACAAATAATTAAGTACAGGGATACCTTGACTTACGAGTGTCCCAACTGACGCGTTTTTCGAGGTACGAGCCGTCTCTCGAATGAATTTTCACTATGAATTGAGAGATAACATTCTAGTTACGAGCTAACTTTAAATACACAACCGCTAGTTAGCGCAGCGAACACCACAGGAAACGTCGCAACATCCACCCAGTATCTCGTGGCTCACTCGTCAACTTTAAGCAGTTACGCATTGGAAGCATTATTGTTGTGCTTGCATTTGTGTGCTCTGTCTGGCAGTCATTTACGACTCCGCTTGCTCACCCAAGCTCGGTTCCTCACTTATTCAATTCCTTCGTCATGCATCTTAAACTTTAGTACTTCCTTCGACCAGCTTAGTGACTGTTCTTTACCGTGCGACTGGAGGCTAGCTGATGGACCCTCTTCTGAGAGCTTTCCTTCACTGACCGTCGACTAACGAGAACAATGGTGGTGTATTATTTTTATTGTTGTTTGTGAGAGAGTGGTACTACGATTGTTATTCCCTCCTGTCCTCGGGATCAACCATTGCTCACCGTTATGATAATTTTTAAAAGATGAAGAGACGAGATAAATCAATACCTACTAAAATCGATACGAAAGAAAAAGATATTCCTGTGGAACGTGGGTCTTTGCGAAATGTACTTAGCACGGGCCACCGCTGTCGCTGAAAAAATCGCCCCTCAAATTGTTACGTTTAAATTATTAAATATTGTGGTGCCCTCGCATCATTATCGTAGTCGGTTACATAAAATATATTTCTCTTTGCAAGACGCCAATACGCCGGACCTACCGAATAATCAATTATTATAATTTCTCTATGGCTCGCTAGTGTCTATGCACAGCCGCCATTAGACGATTACCATTTGTTCGCCACGTCAAGTGCTCGCCGAACGGTACTAAAACCATGGACCGCGCTACATCAGATGCTCCTGCCGTAAAGCCTGAGCCAGTGACCGCAGCCGAGAGGAGCGGCGATGATTTAGGCGGAGCGTCCTACACTGATGTAGACATATGGTACCCTGACATCAAGCAGGAGTGCTCGGAGTACTCCAGGAGGGCCGACCGGCGCCCCGGTGAGGAGTTGTTCCATTCTAGATAAGTATTAATACGTGAAGGGCGCGTACCTGATGAAGCTGTGTACTGTGAAGGGTGGTAGTTTTGGCTTAATGTAATTAGTTTGACAGGTAATAATTTGTTATTTTCTGTGGCTTTTAAATCATAGATAATGTACGCCAATCTCATTTATACGGTAGCCAACATTTGGATAAAAATATTCTCTAAATTTAGTAACTTTGAAATACATATATCGTAGTGATGATCTAAACCGTTATTTTAACCATGATTGTGACTGTGATTCTGAGATTTGTGTTCGATTGTAACCAAAATTGGTAAGTAATTATTCATAATTCGGCGAGCAATCACCGGTATATAGGCTGTATATCAAAAATATCAGACTTTTTACTGGTGACAAAAAACAGTTTGCCGTGACCAGCATCGATATCGTGCCGTTTCGTCTTTGCGCAAGAGAGGGAGGATAGTCGATTTCTCATTGGTTCGACGATTTGACCTTTTGCAGTTTGTTTAGCTCACCGAGCTGATCACTATACCGCAATTTACCGAAATTGAGATTTTTTTTTTTGATATACAGCGTATTGCATTTACCACGACGATATGCACAATTTAGTTTATTTAACAGAAAAGTAGTACACGGAAGTACGGTATTGGAAGAGCAGTGCGCCTGGTCATCATCCGGAGGTGACCCGTAACCGAACTCGGGAGACAGCCAGCTCTCCAGCTCTGGTATATCGGTATTTTTTTGATTTCAGAAATATGTTCCAGCAATGTAGGTTGGAGAAGTGCGGCTCAGCCTACCGAGGGAGGGGTTTTACACCCTGGAGCAGGCGGTGAGGTTCCCCACACTGATATATACATCAAGCAGGAGTACCCAGACATCAAGCAGGAGTATCCCGAGATTAAGCAGGAGTACCCAGAGATCAAGCGGGAGCATCCTGACATCAAGCAGGAGTACCCTGACATCAAGCAAGAGTGCTCGGATTACTCCAGGAGACCCGACCAGCGTGCCGGTGAGGAGTTGGTCCATTCTTTATTAGTATTAGTTTGACATCGATCGACGATGAGGGGTTTCGTTTTGTTTTTATTTATTTCTTTTCCTTGTCTCCTCCCCTCCACTTCTGCTCTACGGACCGGCTCATCCGCATCGTCAGAGAATCTTATATTTAATGTGAAAACAATTTTTATTCAACTGTGTAACGTCCCTCAGATAATTGAACTCGCTAAGTTTAAATGTAACTTGAAATAAATTTGATCCCGCCTAGATTCAGTGTTTATTTTTGAAGTTCGGGTGAAATTGTCGAATTATAATTGACTTGTTTTGTTGTAGAAACTCGTCTTTTATGTCATAAATTCTGTGTTTTTCCACGCACCTGTGAGCGTTGGTGAGGGATAATCTTAAATGATTTTTAAGTCAAGCTATATTTGTCCTTATCACCCCGAATAACTGAGGGCCACAATGGCATGTTCCTAGTACCTTCAAAAATACTGTGTTGACTGTTATGCAGCAGGTCTAATAAGGTAGTCTCAAATAATGTAGTTTAATATCACAACACTCTCGTGTTTAGTTTTTTTACAACTGTAAACTAGTACGCATCTTGTATTCGATGATTCACATTCACAAATATTCGGCATTCAGCAAAAAAAATATTTCCATTTCAGATCTCTTAAATTATATTGCGGCAGCCCCGGCTGGGCCTCCGCCCGCCCCTGGAGAGGAGCCAGCGCTGGAGGCCGCATTCTCCGCCGTACAACCGTCAAGTGGACGCTCGATCACTTCTGTGGGTAAGAAACCGTTTTCATGCGCGCAGTGCCCGTACACGTGCAATCGGGAAGATTTCCTAAGAGCTCACGTGCTAAAACATACTGGAGAAAAACGGTTTTCGTGTTCACAGTGTAGTTATTCGTGCGTTCACAAGTCAAATTTAAAAAGTCACGAACTCACACACACCGGTGTGAAGATATTTTCGTGCTCACAGTGCAACTATTCTTGTAATCATAAATCGAATCTAAAAATTCACGAGCTTACGCATACTGGAGAAAAACTGTATTCGTGTGCCCAATGCTCATACACGTGCAGACGGAAAGCTTACTTAAGAGTTCACGTGTTAATACACACTGGGGAGAAACTATTTTTTTGTTCCCAGTGCAATTATTCGTGCATACGTAAATCGAGTCTTAAAAGTCATCTGCCTAAACATACTGGAGAGAAACTGTTTTTGTGTCTACAGTGCAATTATTCGTGCAATTTTAAATCAAATCTTAAAAGTCATCAGCTTACGCATACCGGAGAGAAGATGTTTTCGTGTACACAGTGTAGTTATACATGTCATCGCAAATCAGACTTGAAAATACACGCGCTCACGCATACTGGATTTAAACTGTTTTCGTGTTCACAGTGCAGTTATTCGTGCTATCGCAAATCAGACTTAAAAATACACGCGCTTACGCACACTGGAGTGAAACTGTTTTCGTGTTCACAGTGCAATTATTCGTGCAATCATAAATCAAGTCTAAAAAGTCATCAGCTTAAACATACCGGAGAGAAACTTTTTTCGTGTTTACAGTGTAATTATTCATGTTATCGCAAATCAGACTTAAAAAGACATGCACTTACTCATACTCGCTAGAAACTGTTTTCTTTTTCACGATGCATTTATACATACAATCACACTGGGGAGTAACAATTATTGTGTTTACACTGATGGTATTCGTGAGAAGCAGCCTACACTCGTAGTTCGTGCACATAATTTCTGGGCACATGTGTGTCTCGAAAGTATTCCTCGATAGCATTGATTATTTCTTTGTTATCGTTAGTTTTCAGATACGCTGTTCAATTATTTCTTCCTCTGTGCGTTTAGTGTTGTGCTAATAATGTGTCCATTTTTAAGCATGAAAATACAAATTTAAGCCTAGTACGACTTTCAGTGGTGAAATGATATTTTTCTTTTTCTTTTAGTGTTTAAATATTAGAATTTCTTTTAAGTAGATCACAAAATGGTGATTCTTTGAATTCTTGGAAAAGTAATTTTAGCTTTTTTTGTACATTTTTTACTAGAATCTGGCTAGTATTATAACCTGATCCCCAACTAATGATGCCATATTGTAATATGGATTGAATACTTAGTACAAATTTATTATTGATAAAAATGTTCTGATTCTTAAAAATATGTATATTCATTTTCTAATCTTTTTAACAACCTGACAAATGTGATCTTTCCATTTAAGATTTTTATTATTGTCAGCTGTTTCTAATATTGAGCAGTTGGAGAGACAATCAGTTGTATTTTGTGTGGAGCGTTCACGAATTATGATGTAGTTTTTCGGAAAATCATTTGATTTTATTGCAAACGGAATAACAAAGGCTTTTTCACTATTTAATGATAGTAAATTAATATCGGAAAAGTTGTTAATTGTGTTCGAATCTTCGGTGGCCTTTAGTTTTACACTTTCCCGATTACTATGAATAGTTGTGGACGGCTATTGAACTGAGGCAATTCACAAACTAACGCTTGTTTCACTATACATCTGCGAAGATTCAAAACGGTGTAATGAATTATTAAATAAAGTCCCAAACGATTTAATTCTTCTGCAACATTCGTAGCTTGCAAAAAAACTTTGACGAATTTGCATTAGCACTCAATCTTCTAGATTAACGCCAACCTTTGTACAAATTAACTTTAATAAATTCAGTGCATCCATATGTAGCTTCTGTTTTTCTTAGGTGCTAAATACGTCCCACAAACATTCTGCCATATAAAAAAACACGTGGATATTTGGGTGAATATTGGAATAAATAATTAACAATTTTAAAAGCAGTATTTGTTTGGATCAACATGGGTTTATTAGTCACCATATTAAATCAACATTTTAAGCTGTTAAACTCCAAGTAGACTCAATTTATACTGACTTTAGCAAAGCTGTCCATAAGGTATGTCACGTAATTCTAATACAAATAATGCACCCACACAAAGACTTCACAGGCACAGAATGATTTTGGTCTTGTAGATATATTCCGGAATTCAATGTTTAATTTGTTTTTTAATGCTGTTCTGAGTCAAAGATGTAATTGCTTTTGGTACTCAGCCATTCTGTGTTGAATCTACATTTTTTATTGTTTGTTTAGCTAAATTTTCAATTTAAAAAAAAATGTATTTATTTTATTAATTTCTGTTCAATATATATTCCATACTACTTGTGTAGCTGCATGTTGTTATAATGAATATTGTTAAACCTCTTAAATGAAGGGGTAATAAATCAAGGCTTAAATTAAATTCATTGCTGGAGTCAATGGAAATTTCTTATATTGGTTTAAGAGTTACGTTCGGATGATTTCGGTGCATCAAGTGGTGTCCCCCAAGGGTGCCATCTCTGTCCAGTGCTATTTGTTTTTTATTTTATTAATTACATTATTATGTTTGGTGACGACCAAAAATATCCAAAATATGATTATTATACTCTTTCAATGAACTTGTGGAAATTACTTGCCAAATATTATTTACTTTAACTACTCAATTAACACATACACTGCGGTGGTGGGTCAGATTTGATCCGGGTGTTTGTAAAAATATGAATTACGCTACAAATATTCGTTTAATACTGTTTTACTTCTAGCTAATCTTTTATTAAATATTTTCAAATAATTTGAGATACAAATAAATGTTATCGGACGAGATTCAAACGAGTTATTGATAACAATGTGAAAAAACGCAGCGCTTTCGAATTTTGAGCGGGTAGACAAAGGATACCAGGTATGCGTCCATGTTTTTGTTTATACTTATTTTCGTCTGGCGGCCATGTAATATACAATGCCAGTAATATATTTATTTGAGTGGCGTTGCATCTACCTGTAAGTTTTATGACACCACCTGCTCGGGTTCCGACGAGAAGATCACATGCTCAGTGGATGTTTGTATTTTGGCTGTGTAGGGCGTCTGTTGATGCGTGAGAATATGTACATTATTCGTAATATTTTTTAATTTTTAACTTTAATTTTTTAGCAGAAACTTTACGGCACGTCATGCCATTTCATTAAATCATATTTATAATGAAATATCTATAAACAATCTCCCACAAAACGGTTGAAAAACCGAAAACTTGAGGTGGGTCTAAAATGACCCACCACCGCCGGACGTGTTTTGTTTTCACCCACCGGGCAGTAAGTGGTAACAATTTGTGTCTTGTATCAGTTTCCGTAATAGACGAACTATTCGTAACCTTTGACATTAAACATAGTGAATTTTGCAATCTCTGGGTCGCACGTCCCGTGGAACGTAACTGGGATTCGGAAGGACTGCTCGCCTTATCTTGTATATGACGTCTCCGTAATCCCTGCAGTTGCCGCCGAGATAACACAAATAGCACACAGATGAGCCGATCTCCGATGCCAATTGAATACGGCGATGTCACAAGTTCATCCACGGCACACAAACAAATATTGTGCTGGTGCACTGGAGCTGAAAGGTCCACATTGCGAATGCTACCGCGATGTCGACATCGAACAAATATCGGTCAAGTTAACGTCTGCTGGCGTCAAGGTCACTATTCATAATGAAAAAACGAGCATGAGGAAATATATGGATAGGAATTTGGGTGCGGAATGTTTCACTAACAGTGATCGTGGCTGAATCGAAAAGATGCGCCAAAAGTGTGTTTACAAATTCGGAACACTTAGTTGTATATCTCATTTTGATAGTATTTCTATAAAGACACTACAAATAATGGGATATGTATCGACGATATCTAAATATTATGGGGCAGTATGTTTAGTTTACGTTGTGAGTTACCAATTTTGAAGGTTTGTAGGTTATGCGTGTCATCCTTTTGGAGGATAAGTTTCATAGATTAATAAGATACATCAGAAGAATATGAGTTAAATGTAAGTCTAGTTCTCCCCAGGACTCACTGCGTATATATGATGTCACAGAGTATGCAAGTGTAGATGTGACAGTGGCTAGAGCATGCGGATGAAATAAATTATTGACTTACAATTGTTGACGTTTATTGAAGATTGTCGCACAATGCACACAAGTTGACGTTAAAATACAGATAAAGTTTACGACAAGAAGTGTACACTGGAGGTGCGTTCGAGAAGAAGGCCAACAGATAAGTGGTTGCTTCAGCTGGCTCTCGGAGTGGCTGTGCCGCGATGTATTATTGTCGTTTCGCGGTCGGTACTAGGCGAGGTAATACGGCTGTTACAAGCCTGGCTTATGGGCCAGGTACTGTGAGACGCGTAAAACTTGTACATACATCATTATTTTATTTATTTATTTCACATCATATGTTGTATGTACATTTCGTATTTTAATATCTGCCTCACTGGGCTTCGCCCGTGCTGAGGCAAACATTTTACATATTTAATCAATAATCATTATATATAGCTAGTTTATCAACTATACATATGGAATAAGTAAGAAGAAAAAATAAAAAGTGTAAGTAACAAAATATAATGCAATATTTGATCTTGAGAAATTTATATCGTACCTGAAGGATAAGACACATTTTAACAATGTTCATAAATGATACAGTACAATTTAATTCAACACACATGCACAGACTGCTTAATCATTGGTGTTGGGTCTGAAGTCTTGACTCTGTATGTGGTCATATTGAATGGGTGACAATGCTACGCAATCGGTCTCAGTTTTTTTGCCAGAATTTCATTGCGCCTTTGAACTGTCTGTGTTCAATATTTTGCATGTATTTAGGCAGAGAATTACACAATTTGGATGCTACAAAATTAGTGAAAAGTCAGGTTGAGTCTGACATTTGTTAATTATAAACCGAACACCGCGAGAGCAATTCAATTATGATTTTATTTTATGATCAAAAAAGGAATAATTTTGATATGTATGTCTATTTAAAATATTGCATCATAAATTTTATGGCCCCGATTTATTGCGGCTAATCAGCCTTCATGTAGCTGCCAAAAATACTAGAATTATTTTACTATATTACTGTAACAACATTGGCACGGTTGCTTACTTTGATTCTCCATTACACACAATTCAAAAATTGGGTAACGAGTATGCAGATGTGTCTGATGTGTGGAATACAACATTACCGAAATACAAAAAAAATCTTACATATTAGTTTATTTCAACACAAGGTGCACGCTCATACAGTGTTAAATTTTCGTAAATATTTTAGTATAATGTGAGACATTTACTATCTTTTTATTTTTTTTTACTTTTAATTAAGTCTATTCTTGTTAATGGTACACCGAAAAACATTAATGTTTCACAATTTAAAAAAAAACTTTTTCGAGATTATCCATACAATTTGTCTGTATTAAATATTAATTGAAGACGAGATTGTTAATTTCGTTATGTATATTATTATTTTTCATGTCTTGTTTATTTTCTCATTATTAATTTGATTTATTTGCAATGTTTATTTCATCTAATTATTAGTATGTACGAAAAAGTTATATGTAAAAGGTGTTTGTACCTTAAATAAATAAACATTATACAAAACGATTCTTGTTTTTTTACCTTAGTTATTAAACTATTAAACTTCTACTTCCATGGTACTTCATCCCAGGATGGGATTTGGCCTCCTCCATAAGAGTTTTCAACCGACTCCCATCCCTGATCATTTTTTTCAGTTCCCGCACTCTACCGTTCTCCAGTCTTTTTCCACACAGTCAGCCCATCTCGTCCTCGGTCTACTTCCAGGTCGCTTTCACTGGGATATCCACTCGGTGTCATATCATCTGATATTCTTTCAACGTGGCCAGCTCATTGCATTTTTAATACAAAATGTTACGGTTGTTTCTCACTTAATTAAGTCATCGAGCCCATAATTTATTTTTATTCTGTTAGGTCCGTTTTCTAGTGTAGATCCATATATTTTAAATACTAATTAAATAATTAGAAAGATACAGATATAAAATCAATTTTATCGAAAAATATTTCGTGTTGCTACCGGGATTCGAGCCTGGATTTCTTTACAATCCGGGAAATTTGCATTAACCAACTATACTACAGCAGACAGTACTTTTGACGACAATTTTTCGAACCCATATGTTACACTTTTTCAAATTAATACATCTATCGTTCCATTATTTGAAAGCCATCTACTTACGGAATCTTAAATATATTTTGAGTAAACTGATAGGATTCAACTTATATATTATTTAGAACACATTCTTATGGTGAAGTTGTAATTATTCAGAACAGACGCTCTGTGATATTAACAACAATATTTTTGGATCCAATTGATTGTATAGGCATATCTTTCTAATTAATACATTTAAATAGTATTTAAAATATCACAGAGCTATGTTCTGAATAATTACAATTTCACAATAAGAATGTGTTCTCCTTAATAAGCATAATTTTTCTTTGATATTTAGCGTTCGAAAACTGTTAATTTTTTATTTGTATTTGGGTTAGGTTATGTTAGGTTAGGTTTGATCTATGATTAGGACAAACAAGGTCTCTCAAAGATAGTTCGCAGGAATCGGCCTAGCACAAGTGTAACAGGAGTTCGTATGACAGACAGCCACAGCGTATCACAGTCTGCCCCTTTGAGTGCTGTCTTGGTTTTATATTTCTCATTTTGGTATTTTGATAAGAGAGGGAAACAAACTCGCGAGTGCTGCGATCGGAAGTGCCACGGCAAGGTATGACAGCAGATGGAGAATCTCTCTCTCCAATAACTCCGTATTGTATTAACATATATTTAAGAGAACACATTCTTATTGTGAAGTTGTAATTATTCAGAACATAGGACTGTAGCGACCGTAATTCGAATCTACCGCCATCTCAGTCGGCATCGACGCTAGCGACAGCGCTGCCGGCTGCTGCCACAAGTCTGGCTCAATTCACCGCCAGACAGTCTCTCAAGTTTCAGCGTTTCACAATGGCGGTCTTGCCGGCTCGCCTTTGCCGAGCAAGACTGCCAATTCATTTCATTTCATAATTTCCTACATCTTCATTCACTGTATTCATTTCTGTCTGTCTTCATCGCATTTATCATTTGTCACAATAAACCTCAACACACGCGCCAATCACATGTATTTCATTTAACCACCGTCCTAACCCCCAAAGGACTGTCATATTTTAAATATGAATTAAATATATTCTGTAAAAATAAGGTAGATGGCTCTGTCGAATGATGGAACGATTAAATGTATTAATATCAAAAAGGTAACAAATAGGGTCGAAAATTGTCGCTAAAAATAATGTAGCTGTAGCTTAGTTGGATAAAGCACTTTCCCCGGTTAGGAAAGAGATCCAGGTTCGAATTCCGGTGGCGCAACAATGTTTTTCGATAAAATTGATTTTATATGTATATCTTTATAATTAATATATTTAATTCATATTTAACATATATTTGTATAAATCTCTTATTGTTATTTTCTTTTCCTTTTGTGCATTATAAATATGTCATTTTTGAATGGATTGTATATTACATTGTACATTATGATTAAGACAGTATCTAAAGGGTATTGGAAGGTTTGTATATTCATTATGTGCGTTTTTTGTAAATTATTATTTTTTATTTTTTTAAATTAACTTTTCATGGGATGTTAAATTAAATTTTCGCATTAGTTAGCGTTGTTGAGGGAACCTACAAGGGAGTCTAAACTTCTGGAACGGTTTCGGAAAAGGGTGGGTCCCTTCTAGGGTCCTTTTAATAATACTAAAAAAGTCTGCCACAGAAATTAGGAGAGCTTCTGGTCGATTTCGAAGGAGCCTGTCTCGGAAGTGAAGGAAAGTCTGTCAGGATAGTCCTCCTCCGAAGACTCAGCAGTGGTCTTAGTAGTCAGCTCAGAAGCAGCCGCCCAGCCGAAAGCTAACGACGCCACTTCGCTGACTTGAAGCTTGGTCTTTGGAAGGGGGCCCCAGTGTGACATTAGATACAGAATTAAATATGATTTATGTTAACACTAAATAAGTACACCTGCCCATTCGTAAACATTCGTGTGTTACCTATGGTTTATATAGTTCACCTGCGTTCACCCAACTCGCGTAGGTCATCTAGAGTCACCAGTAAGCGCAGTCACCAACACCCATAGTGTGTCGGGTATCCGGCAGGCGGAGCTTGCCAGTGTGGAGACCAGACGGTACTCCAGAGCCGACTGACTCTCTTCTCGTCTTAAATCCAGACGGTACTCCAGAGCCGACTGACTCTCTTCTCGTCTTAAATCCAGACGGCCCGAGGTTCCTAAAACTGTCATTTAAAGTCACCGGGAGAGCGCCAATTCAAACGCCGATTCCTTGCCGCGCGTGTTCTTACATACTTGCGCATTAAATAGTATCTCTTACATTGTACTCGAGTGACAACATATACAACAAGTCAGATTCAAGTAAGTGAATTAATTATTTTCCTAGTGTTTCACATCAGACATGTTCGACATTAGAATTTAACTCTAATATTTCTATAAAACATTGTACGATCGGATGCGAAGGTAACTTCAGCGTTCCGACACACGAGGTGACTTCCACGTTCACAGGGTGGGCACCGTTACAGCACGATATAATCAGCAAAACCACCAAATGTGATACCAGAGGGGTGTCGCTTTAATAAAATGATTTTAGAGCCTCTTCATCTTTTTACCACCCCCATTCATCCTTCTTCGCGTCTTCGTCTCGTCCGACAGCCGATGACTGACGATAATCATTGACTTCAAAGATCACCCCCATACGGTCGTAATTTATGTCTCGTTCATATAGAAGTAATAATAATCAAGTATTTAGAAGTAATAATTGGCAATAAACTAAAATTTTACAAATATATCTTAATGATCACAAAGAAAGTGGCTAAAAAGTTAATTATTTAATTTGTACATGTCTTCGAAACGTGATTTGGGGTGTTTTGTCAATGATTATTTTATAGAACATCCCAAATCACGTTTCGTAGAGGTGCACAGAGGCGTGTACGGTGGGCGGTAATGGGTTAAGCTGAATCAGAAAGAAAATATCATAAAAACTTTAAAAAAAAAAAAAAAAATTCAAAACATAACAATGAGGAGTATTTTAAGATGTAATGGATATGCAATAATAAGTTATATGCTAAGACAACTCAAATAAATGACAGCTAAGCAAAAAATTATACAAATCGATTATTAAATCAGAAGTCGGTGGGATTTTAGACTTCCACAAACAAATCTGTCAGGAACGCTAAATAGTTTATAATGTAATGGTTTCAAATTGTTGAATGAAGGAAGCAACTAGTCTAGCTACCTTTCCTAGGTTAAGCGCAGAATATGTAGTATCTATGTTTAATAACTGATCATTTCAATTTAATAATTTTAATAAGTAATTTTTTTTTTATGTTTTATAAAGTGTTGTATATTTTTTTTACAACTAAATAAAAAATACACGTACATACATACATTGACAGCGGTCATCAATAACTCCCGCCAACTGTTGTCACTACACTCTCATCTTGAACCCTTTAACTGTCTTTTCAACTCTTTAATTGTCTTTTCAACTTCAACTTCAGGAATTTTACAATCGCTTCGAATAGGTCCGGGCTTTTAATAAGCATGGACCACGGTCCACCCGACACGGAAATCGTGTCTCGCATTTATCCCGTGACAATAGAGTCCTACTGTTGGCTGCTGCAGATCGATTTTTTTACTCGTACAGTCAGCCACTGACGAATCTGTTGCTAGTATATATTTTTAAAATTATTATATAATCGTCGATTTTTTATTTAAAACATAACAATAGAGATGTGCACCTCCAAATAAGATCTTGAATTATGGGGGTGGCTATCGACATTTATATAAAACAAGAACAATCGACATCGAAGAACACGTGCTGACCAAATACTTCTCTTCGAACTACTGCAAGGTCATGTTGACTGTCCCGGCCAATTATAATTAATATCTCTCCACATACCATCTACGGCAGTCCGCACTCTTCCACATTCATTCATTCACCGGTCATGCAAATACCATAATGAGAAATTTACAGAATATGACTTTTTCAACATTAGCCTCACTACGCTCAAAGGGTTCTTCTTATGAACCACCACAATCTCAATTTTGGCCAATATTCTACCTATAAACACATCTTGCTCTCCCTTTACCGCAACAATAGCTGCAATCTCTCCACCCTATCACCCTCTTTATCTTCTGCACCTAAACATTTCTGTGGATTTTCATAAATAGTATCACATGTTAGATGTTATGTATGTTAGTTATAAGTTTACACTGTCAAAATCCCTCAATAAAATAAAATTAAGGTCAAAATCTATAATAATACAATGTAAAATAACAAGTTAGGAAATTGACGAGAATAGAACTTGTGAATAAAAAAGATGTCGGATTCTTAATAACAATATTAGTCATCTTAATAATAATATCAATATGCCCTTCATCAGCTGAAACCAGTAGATTGAGAAAATAAATTTTAGTAAAAAGTAAACATTATATTTTAATATTACATATAGTGGTAAATGACACAAGGGTTAGAGTCGAATAATCTCGAGTTTTGATCCGGACGATGAAGACTGCACCATTTTCGCGTGGCTTAACAAGATTCAAATGCACGGCTTGGTCGAATACGCAACCACCAGCTACGACCAGCTGGAAGACTACGCTCTGACTCGGGGCAAGTGGAAGACGGCCTTGGAGCGTGCGTTCCCGCGGCACTTGGATATTTTTGATGTGACGCTCAGACGTACAAAGCGCGAAAGTGAGAGACTTATTACGAACAAACAATTACCAATGATCAAGAAATGCCGCTTGGATGACGAGGCAGCTATCTCGTGCCTCATTCGAGGGTTGCCTTCAGAACTGCAGCTCCATGCCATGAGCTATCGGTGTGCGACGCCCGATGAGTTGTACGCTGGGTTTTTATCCTCACAAGTGCTGCGGTACCAGCAGAAAGTTTGCGCACGATGTGACAGTTGCTCGTTTGCCATGAGGCCGGACACATCGCCAGGTTCTGTAAGTGGAAGACACTGGAAGCCAGTGCAATATTATGACCTTAATTTCAGCAAATCGGTTAACTTGGGCAAGCACGGACTGCCGCAGCCCTGTGGACAACATCATTTATCATTAAACTGTATAATTTGATGCTGGCCACCCCGGTTCTAATCACAGACTACGAAATGGGCGATGTTAACGTCCTGATTAGACACCATATAATAAATCAACTCGGAATCTCTGGTTGTTCAGGGAACAAATTTCCGTTTGGTCAAGCGTACGGAATAGCAGTTTGCTTGGAGGATGTTCGTGTCCCTCAGGACTTCAACGTGTAAAATTGGCTGTTTCAAGGGTCGCTTCTCGTCCACGCCTCGCTTCTTTGACCTGGGTCCTGCGATACACGTGTTGTCTGCTACGCTCTCGGATGTAGACGATGCCCTTATGGACATCCATCAGAAAACGGTGAGTCGTGCCGTGTCGTGCTGTCGAAACCGTTCCGTTGGCACTTGACGATCCTGAATGTGCTAGTATGGGCAAGGTGAACATAAAGACAATGAATGAAGTACCAGTTTATTATAAACCTGTGTGTTGTGGATTATAGTGTTCTTAATATATCTATAAGAGATAGTTTTCCCTACCCCTTATAGACGACCAGGTCTGTAAATCACTTACAAGGTTATCACCAGATACATATGGCTGTGGATTCAATATATGAGGCCGGATTGACAATATTAATATCTGCGCGTGAGTTACGGGTTAGCCAATGCAACTTCGGTATACATTCGTACAATAAACTAGACTTTGGAGAGGATTCCAAGCGATAATATTTTAATTTATATGGATAATGTTGACAGTCGCGACAGGTATATCTCTGAGAGAGTTCAGGATCCACTAATCAAACTGCTGATTTGTCAGTAAATTTGTAAATATATTATTTTTTACAGATCAGGATTACTTATTTAGGTCATGAGGTTTCAATTGACGGCATGACACTAGATAGGAGCAACATTTTCACTTCCAGTAAATTGTTTAGAGGGTTTTTTATCAGAATTTTTTAATTTTCCAATTCATGTATTAATATAAAACACATATGATGTTTATTATAATAAGGTAGTTAGAAAAAGTGTCAAAGTGATTAGCGCTGATGCACTTGTAGTAGTAGATTTGGCGGTCTAGCCGCATGTAGAGTACTCAGAGTATCGTAGACTAAGGAATTGGAAAAGAAAAAAAAAAGAGCAACATTTTAGCAATACAGGAATTTGAACATGTGCGTGAAGTCATGTAATTCATGGGGTTGGCTAGTTATTTCGGGAAATTCTCGCCCATTGACGCAACTGACAAATAAAGATGTAGCCTGGGTGTGGGGTTCGCCTCAAGTAAATGCGTTTGAGGCCTTGGAGAAAGATTAGGCTCTCGACTAGTACTGACCATATACGACAGAGATTTGAAGACAGACGTGCAAACATACATACGTTAGTAAGTTAGGCGTAGGTGGTATATTAATGCGGGTTCAACAGGATGGTGATATTAAGCCGATGGCATATTTCAGCTAGTAACATCGCAAGACGTGGGATTATATCACAGCTATGAACGGGAAACTTTGGCTTTGGCAGGAGCATTATAAAGCTATTAAAGCATATTGATACTCTAAATCATAACCCGGCAACCAAGCCAATATTTCAATGATTAGTTGGGATGACTGGCTACTTTCCCTGCAGAGAGCCACAGTCTGATATTAGTCCTTCGTAAAAACAATACGCGAGATCCTGGGAATCAATTGGACGTTAATGATTTATTAGAATGGGATGTGGGAGAAATCGCGTAACACCACGTGGTCATACCATGACTGTATGACTAAGCATGTGTCTTTTTAAGTTGCTCTTTCGATTACACGAATAATTGCATTGTGAACACATATACAGTTTTTCTCCCGAGTGATTAAGCAAATGCATTGTTAAGTAGCTTTTTTGATTACACGTATAAGTGCACTGTGAACAAGAATACGGTTTTTCCCCCCAGTGAGTAATCATATGTCGTTTTAAGGTACTCTTTTGATTACTCGAATAAGTGCACTGTGAACACGTAAACGTTTTTTTCCCAGAATGAGTAAGCATGTGTCTTTTTAAGTGGGCCTTTCGACGACACGAATAAGTGCACTGAGAACATGAAAACGGTTTTTCCCCACAGTGAGTAAGCATATGTTGTTTTAAGCTGGCCTTTTGATAACACGAATAAGCACACAGTGAACATGAAAATAGTTTTTTCCCCGAGTGAGTAAGCAAATGAATTTTGAGACTATTTTTATAATAAGACGTGTACGAGCACTGCGAACATGAAAACGATTTTTCTCCAGAATGCGTAAGCATATGTCGTTTTAAGGTACTCTTTTGACTACACGAATAAGTGCACTGTGAACAAGAAAACGATTTTTCCCCCGAGTGAATAAGCACATGCTTATTAATGTTGCCCTTTTGATTAGACGAGTAAGGGCACAGTGAACATGAAAACAACTTATTCTCCGAGTGATTGAGCAAATGGCTTTTGAAGTTATTTTTATAATAAGATGTGTACGAGCACTGCGAACATGAAAACGATTTTTCCCCAAAATGAGTAAGCATATGTTGTTTTAAGCTGGCCTTTTGATAACACGAATAAGTGCACTGTGAACACGAAAACAATTTATCACTAGAATGAGTAAGCATGTGTCTTTTTAGGTGGGCCTTTCGATTATACGAATAAGAGCATTGTGAACACGAAAACGGTTTTTCCCCACAGTGTGTGAGTATATGTTGTTTAAGGCTGGCATTTTGATAACACGAATAAGTGCACTGTGAACACGAAAATAATTTTTCCCCAGAATGAGTAAGCATGTGTCTTTTTAGGTGGGCCTTTCGACTGTACGAATAGGTGCACTGTGAACACGAAAACGGTTTTTCCCCACAGTGAGTAAGCATATGTCGTTTTAAGCTGGCTTTTTGATAACACGAATAAGCGCACTGTGAACACACAAACGATTTTTCTCCAGAATGAGTAAGCAAATGTCTTTCTAAGTGGGCCTTTCGATTATACGAATAAGTGCACTGTGAACACGAAAACGGTTTTAACCCAGTATGAACAAGCAAATGCGTTCTTAAACTGCTTTCATTATTACAAGTATATGCACACTGGGAACATGAAAGCGATTCACCTTCAGTGAAAGTATGTATACGGCTTCTTAATTCTGGCTTTCTTCCACGGGTAGTCGAAACATAATTTTGTGTTCTCGGGATATCTGAAAAGAAAATAAATTATTTACATTATCATGTAAAAGTATTACAAGTCATATTCTGTCCGATTTAATGATATGCTGTATTCGCGTAATGTTTGTCACTTATTTTAAGCTTTTTATACCTTTTGAAATACTATAAAAAAATGAAAAACAAAAGCAATCGAAAATGTACATAGACATGTGCAGTGAGAGATTAAAATGTGCTGAAACTACATTCTTGCCATCCATTCTGCAGCGACTACACATTAAGAGATGCTCTCAAGCACTCGCCTACCTGTGGTGGACCTCGAGGAAGGAAAAGGTTCGCCACCCGTTGGACCGATCGAGTAGGAAAGCAACAGGAACTCTAGGGCTCGAGGGTCTGTGCACACCGAATAAAGTGAAGAGGGCAGGAGCTCATGAAGATCATGATACCCAGTGGCGAGGGATATATGTAGATGACGATCTGCTCAACATAATTTTAGAGCCATCAAAGCAATCCGTCAATACAGTGAGGAAAACCTGCGCCGATATAAGGAATTTAAGGAACAATATTTTGGATTTGGAAAAGTATTTAACACGGGTAAAAAGATCCCCTAAAAACATGCCCTCACTGCCTGATGATTCACCTGACATCATTTGTCATTATGGAAGCTGAAACCCTCCCGCCAGTGCCCCTGGTGATGGCGATAACACATATCAACAAATAACAAAAACAATGGCGGTCAAAATGCTTAGATAGAGGAAAAACTATTGATGAAGGAATGTTCTCACCTACATTATAAACTGATCAAATTTCTTACCGGCGCGCTGGTCGGCTCTCCTGGAATACTCCCAGCATTCCTGCTTAATGTCGGGGAGCGATATATCTACATCAGTATAGGACGCTCCACCGCCTTCCCCTCCATTGCCGTTCTGGGCTGGTGACTCTGACTCAGGCTTCACGGCAGCAGCATCTGGATTACAAGAATAGTAAACCATTTACAGATTAAGGTAAACGCTTGTGTTTTGAAAGTAGGACTAACCTACTTGTCTTCTGGAAAGAGGCTCGAACCCTCGACCATTGAATCACCAAACGTGTAAATTTCTCTTTGTATAAAAATTAGTACAAGACTAAAGAAAGACTGTGAGTGCAGTGTGTGGGGATAGAGCATTTCTGTGAATTGAGAATGAAAAAAAGAAAAACCTCAGTGACAGTACTTTTCTTATTGTAAACGTACCATGGACTGAACAACAAACGAATGTTCTTATTCTTCAGAATCTCCGTACAGGAAAAAAAATATTGTACACTTTGGGAATATTGCTAAAAGAAATGGTGAAATGAGTGACAACAATGTGGACAGACCGAGATGTGACGGGAGTTTTGCTACACAGGGAACAGTGGAGGCAGTTCACCATATAGAAGCAGTGATTGCTATTGAAAATTAAGACTGTATAAGTACAAACCAGTTTTAAAAATATCTTGCTCGACATCATTATTCATCAGACGTTCCATCTTTATATCGGGGAGTGTGACATCTACATCAAAACACAGCACTTTAATGCACTTTCGTTCATCTTGGCTCTCAGCATCAGAGGATCCCGGTTCAGACTTGATGACAGAAACACCCAGGTCAGCTAGATTCATTGTTCTACTGTAGTGGCTGTGCGACGATGATGGGGTTTTTCTCTGAAAAAACTGAAAGTTCACGATTAAAAAAATTACAAGAGAGCTAAATATTTACAGTACAGTCCAATTTTGTTATGATAACTCGACTACCACAACGCGCAGAAGATTTCATCTCAATGACTACTTTATGACGTGAAACATCCGAAGACAGCTGGTCAAGTAAACCAACAAACACTGAAATGAAATATATCTTGTTACGGAAGTGACATCACGATGCAGCGTTGCCTTTTCGCTTAATTTCTGACCTGCAAAATAATAATAAAAAAGCGCGCTGGGTTCTGCCCGAGCTGCTGTGTTTGTACATCGAACAATCAAAGTATAAAAATAATGCCCTTGTTAAACGTCACACATTTTAATACTATGTATACAGAATTTAGAAACTTAACGATCGACTTACCGCTGTACGATGCGTCGAGATGTATAGAGAGAAGCTCTTCCACTACCATATCAACGTCAGATGAAGAACACCATAGACAATAATTATCATAGATAAGATTAATAATATAAATCATTCCATAAACGAAGACATATAATCTTAATATTTAAATATTATGTGAAATGTGAAAGCGTAAACTGAATATGGTATAGCCGTGCCTCTTGTGTAACCTCCATAATTCTTAAACATGTTTTGTTTAAGACAAAGCGTTCCAAATGCAATCGCGTTCATATTTCCTTAAACAAGTAGGTATTATTAAGTTTAAATTGTTATAGGGTGATGTCAACCTATTGGGAACACCCCTCTTGCCACGTAGGTTTACAAATTGTTGTGCGCAATTTAAAATGTTATTTTTTTCTTTCTATTCCAAACGTGTTCGAAGAGTCCTTCGAAGCAGTCATAAGTCTTTCAACGAGAATCTGTATATCGTGTAATGCATCACCAATGACGAGGGGTTACTACACCGCGTGTCCAACATGAGTTCACATACAAACCACATCTGAGTTACAGAGGCTCCAGCAGCCTGTGAACCGTGTGAGCCGAGACCGTGGCTAAGGACGCCGAAGCAGGCTCACGACTTCATAGAGTAGCTCCCATTTGCGTGAGTATGGAAGTTGACCACGCTTAGTTATAAAGACTGAGACGGATAATCGAGAACGTCGACACGAGGCAGCTGAATCCGTCGCAAGGACACGTGGCGGCGAGCCGTGCAGCCTAATGCGTTTAAGGAGGGCTCCGTGACGCTCTTCACCAGTGATTACTGTTGTGATCACTGGCCAAAGAAACCAACAGGACGAAAACAAAGACAATGAGAGGTAACGGTGTAATTAGTAAATTTAGTGTAACGTTTTGTTTAGAATAAAAACTAAAGTAACTAACGTAATGAACATAAATCTAGTGTTATAGTTTTAAAAAAAATCTAGTTAAAAGTAATTATTCAAGATCTTTAAATCAAGTTTTGAATAAATGTAATGAAATAATTGCTAATTTTTACAAGTTCCTTAACTTCTATTTAATATATAATTTTTTTTTCTGACTCTCATGATAGATGCATCTTTTATATCTCTTATCTTATCAGGTTGGTAATTATTACTTTGACCACTGGCGCTTGGAAAAGTTCTTCAGTAAACTATGATAAAATATAATATATTAAATAAACTTTTCTTTCGTGGCCCCCCAACGTAGGACCTACCAGAGAATTCCTTTTGATTTGTCTATGGTTTTCTCGTGTCTGTGCTTAGCCGTCATTTGTTAATCGCGACTTGTTCTAGGTCCAAGGTACGAGAGCCATGGACCGCGCTGCCCCAGGTGCACCTGCCGTGAAGCCCGAGCCAGGGTCTGCAGCCGAGAGCGGCCATGAAGGAGAATTAGGCGGAGTGCCCGACACTGATATAGACATATCGTATCCCGATATCAAGCAGGAGTGCTTGGAGTACTCCAGGAGGGCCGAGCAGCGTGCCGGTGAGGAGTTGGTTCTAAATTAGTATATCGATGTGAAGCTCTCCAACTTTTGTGTGACCGTTAAGTGGATGAAGTTATTTTATTTTTTTATTATTAATAACTATATAATACTATCTACAAATCAGTTTGGACTGTGCTCGTCTCACTAGAGAAGTTCTGTGTCGAGACGGGCAACCTACCTAACTTATGGCTGTTATCTAATATTTCTTTACAACTCCAAATCTTTTTTTGAATTATTATTATTTTGACATGTATTACTGTCTCTTTTCTGTGGCTTTTAAATCATAGATAATGTAAGCCCGACTCTTTTGCATGGTAACCTTTTCTATAAAAATATTCTCTAAAATGAGTAACTTTGAAATAGGCGACATTTTAGTTTCTTTTACAGAAATGCTGTACACGGAAGTACGGTATCCTGGTCGCCACCCCGAGGTGACATGGAGCCGAGACCGGAGACTGGCATTTTCACCAGCTGTTGTTAAATCGGATAATTCTTGATTTCAGAAAAATGTTCCAACACTGATAGCGGCGTGAGAGCGGTCGGTGGAACGGCCTGCACAGATGTAGACATATGGTACCCTGACATCAAGCAGGAGTGCTCGGAGTACTCCAGGACGGCTGGCCAACACACTGGTGAGCAGTTGATTCCCTTAGATTGCCAATCTGTAGTCCCTTGAGGAATTGTTCGTTGTAAGAAAATGGAATCGATCGACGATAACGAGTTTCATTTTGTTTTTATTTATTTGTAGCCCTAGTCTCTCCTTCTGCTCCATGGACCAGCTCAGCCGTTTCATCTGAGAATCTTATGTTACGGCAAAATTACACAAAATGTATAAACGATTTTTCGTTCGAGTAATAGATACTAGAACTGGCGAATTATTAATGTAACTGAAAATCAATGTGTTTACTTGTGGTGCTAGCGGAAGGTCACATCACACCAAGTTGTAGACTTATTATTTACTATTATCCTTTTTCATTGTTTGTATTCGTCTTTTACATCATCAATTTTGTATTTTTTTCATGCACATAATATAGGAAATGTATTTGTTTATATGGTAATTATATTTTTCTCGGTCACCCCAAATAACTCAGGGCCACAAGGGCTGTCCAGGGCCAGGGCGTCCCACTATTAGATTCATCAGACATTTTAATAAGAGCTCTACATTTCTGTTTTGATATTTTAGAACTTTGAACTTTAATGTTGTCTACATTCCCGGATATATTCAGCATACAATAAAACATTTAATTTTCACAAATAAAATATTACCATTGCAGATCTCTTGAGAACGCAAAATTGTATTTCGGCAGCCCCAGCTGGGTCCCCGCCCGCCCCTGCACAGGAGCCAGCATTGGAAACAGGTTTCTTCGCAACAAAAGCCTCCAGTGAACGTCCGCTCACTTCTACTAGTACAAAAGCGTTTTCATGTACGCAATGCCCGTACACGTGCAAGCGGAAAGCTTCCTTAAAGATTCACGTATTAATACATACTGGAGAAAAATTGTTTTCATGTTTGCAGTGCAATTATTCGTGCAATCGTCAATCAAGCATAAAACGACATGAGCTTACGCATTCCGGAGAGAAACTATTTTCTTGTTCACAGTGCAATTATTCATGCAATCTAAAGCCAAGTTTAAGAAGTCATGAGCTTACGCATACAGGAGAGAAACCGTTTTCGTGTTCACAGTGCAACTTTTCGTGCAATCATAAATCGAATCTAAAAAGTCATGAGCTTACGCATACTGGAGAGAAACCATTTTCATGTACACAGTGCACTTATTCGTGCAAACAAAAATTACACTTAAGAAGACATGCTCTTATGCATACTAAAGATAAACTGTTTTCGTGTTCACAATGTAATTATTCTTGCTCGCGTAAAACAGATTTAAAATCACATTTACTTACGCATACTGGAGAGAAACTGCTTTCGTGTTCACAGTGCACTTATTCGTGCAAACATAAATCAAGTTTAAAACGTCACGCGATTACGCATACTAAAGAGAAACGATTTTCGTGTTCACAGTGTAATTATTCTTGCTATCGTAAAACAGATTTAAAATCACACGAACTTACGCATACTGGGGAGAAACTGTTTCTGTGCTCATATTGTAATTATACGTGCAATCACAAATCAAGTTTAAGACTTCATACGCTTAAGCATACAGGAGAGAAACTATTTTCGTGTTCACAGTGCAATTATTCTTGCAATCGTAAATCAACTCTAAAAAGGCACGAGCGTACGCATTCTAAACAGAAATGGTTTTTGTGTTCAAAGTGCAATTATTCGTGCAATACTAAATCAAATCTAAAATGTCATGAGGTTACGCATGCTGGAGAGAAACTGTTTTTACAACACAAATAATGTGCACTTTAATTTAAAATTAAAGATTTTATTAATAAGAACACATTCTTATTGTGATATTTGAATACTAATTAAATGTATTAATTATAAAGATATACATTTAAAATCAATGTTATCGATAAATATTGTTGCGCTACCGGGATTCGAACCTGGATCTCTTTTCCAATCCGGGGAAAGTGCATCATCAACTATACTACAGCGACAGTATTTTTGACGACATATTTTTGTACCTATATGTTACATCTATCGTTCCATTATTTGAAAGCCATCTGTTTTTACGGAATCTCAAATACTTTTGAGTAAACCGATAGCAGACGTCTGATTTAACAATTTGTTAAAAATTTGACGTCAAAAATAGTGTCGCTGTAGCATTGTTGGTAATACACCTTCTCCGAATTGAAAAAGGGATCCAGGTTCGAATCCCGTTAGCGCATAAACAATATTTTTCGACAAAATTAATTTTATATGTATATCTTTATAATTAATACATTTAATGAGTATTGAATAAAATGATTATTCAGTTTGTTATATAATTTTTTTATCGCGTTTCGTTTAACTGCATATTTAAAAAATGTTTGAATTATCAATATTAAATGCAATTATAAGACATTGTTTGCCTTACGTTTTACGATATTTTTCTAGCGGTCGGTTTATTCAAATATTTAACTAGTAGTAAAAATACTTCTCAACTTATTTTGCGTTTTGAAGATATTCGGGACAGTTTAAGAAAAAACATATTTTACAGACTTGAGTTTTTATGCCGATGGTCCTCTATTCAAAATGGAAGCAACCTGTAATTTTATATTTTGTCTGTATATCGTCAGATAGTGTTATTTAGTTATGGCGTTAAAAATATAATTGAAGTGATTATGATAAAGTTTTAGGAATTCGTCTAGTGTAAGTAGTACTGTAATATTACCGGAACTATTTGTGAGCAGTGTAATAGGTTATATAATAGAAGAATTTCATCAAATAGTATCTTGTCAATTATTTCTGTTTTTAAAAATCTTCATATTTAAATCCGAAATGAAATGAGTTAGTGTTGTGACTCGCCATCAAAATATTTAAAATTAAAATATGCAGTGTCGCCATATTATCTTAAATCATTGGAAGTCAAGTGTGCGGGGCATGTGCTGACGATCTTGTGTTTGTGTTTTTTCTTAGTTGCAATATATGATACAAGTATAATGTAGTAAGTAATCCGTCCAAACTAGATCATATTATAAGTATAATTATATCTTTAAATATTGTGAGCCATATTTAACTTTGAAATATATTTTTATATTTAAATAGTAAAATTATATATTTATGGGGTTTTAAATAAAATTTACAATATATAATATATTCAATATTTATGTATTCGATTAATTATACTTTCTTTGGTATTTATTTATTTTGAGTCTTTCAGGATGGAATCAAATACTTAACCAAATACTAGATGTATTATAATAATGATCTTGAATTAATGACAAAATGACACATTAAATTATGTAATTTTGTGAATTCGTGAAATTAATTTTCATTTCATCTTCCTTTCATCATTGATACGTGTGGAATATGAAGCTAAATACCACCGCTGTCGCCGCTGCATTAAATTCATTTGAGAGACGACCACAGCCGACACATTTCAATGAAATTGCCTCGCCCGCGCTCTGGGAAATTCCGCTTTCCATTAGCAACGAACTTGTAACTTGGATATACTGGTTTTATGGAGTATCGGATTGGGTAATCCTTGCCTCCGTCATCTTGCAGTATCAGGGCGTTGGGAGTTGGAATGGTGGTGTGATTTTATTTTTAGGTAAAGGTTGAAAAATAATTGAATTTAAAATTGAGTGATGCAATGTCAAGATTTTAGGTTGGGCCGAGGTTGCGTAGTGATTTTATAATTTGAGATACAGTTCAATTTCGCGAGTTGAGTCTTTAGTCAATTTTAAATTGAATTATTCTTAAGGCGACCGGGTGCCTGATAGGTATTTTTATTTTAAAGTAAAGTTTTGATGAATTTTATTTTTGTTTATTAGTACCGTTTTTGGCCTTTTATACGTTCGTCGTAGTCCCCCAGTAAGCTTTTTGCAGGGTTGGAGTGGTTTGCAAGGCCAATGATATTGAAATTTTTAAAATATATTAAGACCGCTGGTGCTACACAAAGGGCTCCCAGTTCTGGACAGTGAATCCAGCGACTTTGTCCGAGCGTGCCGCCAGCTGCCATCGACTCCACCCCGGGATCTTCGTGCCACTGACCTCTGTCTGGATAGACGATATTCCTAGTAAAACTGCATTCAAATTGGTGATGAGCTCAAAATCACGAACCGAGAGTTAATCACTGATATCTTAGAGTCACACTCACCATCAGTGATTGAATATCTGGCAATACTGTGATTCGTGATTCATTTTTTTATATTTGGTTGTGAACCGTGATTCGGCGCATGTGCATATAAGACGAAAATATTCATGAATAAATGACGTTATAATTCGTGATCAACGCCATCTAGAAGATTCTGCTGAAACGTTTTACGCATTTGATTCGAAACGTTGAGAATATTATCTTTGTGATGTTATTAATTATTATTGCAAGAATATGTTATTACGCTAATTAAGTGATGTTTTTTTTGCTTTTCGTGTATTCCGATATCGTACGGCGCATGCGCATTATTAATGAATCACATTTATGTGTTGCAGTCACAGAACTCTGTTACAGTCCGGCAGAAATTCACTCTATCCAGATCGCAAGAGGTGCGAGGGAGAGCCAGTAGAATGCCCCGTTAGGTCTCTCTAGCCTCTGCTCTTTCCGGTATCGTCCATCCCAGCAACCCCCAACGGGAGACGTCCGAGATTTCCTTTAATTTTTTAATAGGTCATCGTTCCGGGGGATCGGATTACAAATGAATAATATAATCAGTATGTGGATCCGGAGACCACACCGATCCTTGCACTAGGGTCGTGATGGAAGGACAGATTGATTGATAGAAACACGGATAACAATCTGGATCAGTTTGTATATTTCTACTACATACACAATGGGTAGGCACAGACACATAAAACTAAATTCAATTTACTTATACGAATACAACTAACAAAAAAAAGATTTTATCCCAAATGAGTAAGCGTATGTTTTTTTATGTGGTACTTTCCGGTTACATTAATAATTACACTGTGAACACGAAAAGACTTTATCCCCTAAGTGAGTAAGCAAATGTATTTTAAACTGGCCCATTAGTTTTTTCCCCGATTGAGTAAGCATATGTCTTATTAAATAAGTAATTTTATTACACTTCTTAGAGCACTTATCTATGAACATGAGAACCGTTTTCCCCCCGAATGAGAAAGAATGTGTATTTTTATGTTGCTCCTTTGGTTACAAAAATAACTGCACTGACAACAAAACGATTATTTTACTGAGTACTTTAGTATATCTCTTTTAATTGGCCCTTTCGTTTAAAAGTATAAATTCACTGTAATCAAGAAAACAAGTTTACCACCGTGTGACTAAGTATATATATTTTTTTGTCGCTCTTTTTCTTTCACGAACAAATACACTCTGAACTCGAAAATAGATTTTACCTCGCGTGAGTAAGCATATGTCTTTTTAGACTAGCATATCGATTACACGAATAAGTGCATTCTGAACATGAAAATATTTTATCCCTCAAATGAGTAAGCATATGTCTTTTTAGGCTAGCATTTCGATTACATGAATAAGTGCACTCTGAACACGAAAGTAGTTTTACCTTTGAGTGAGTAAGCATATGGCTTACAAGGCTAGAATTTCGACTACACGAATAGGTGCATTGTGAACACGAAAACGACTTTTTAACGGAGTGATTAAACCAATGATTCTTCAGGTCGCTTTTTCGATTACACGAATAGGGGCATTTGGAACACGAAAACAATTTCTCCCCCGAGTGATTAAGCATATGTATATTTAAGTCGCTTTTCAGATTACACGAATAAATGCACTGTGAACATGAAAACAGTTTATTCTCTGAATGAGTGAGAATATGTCTTTTTAGGTGATCTTTTCGATTACACGAATAAGTGCACTCAGAACAAGAAAACTGTTTTTCTGTGGAGTGAGTAAGCATATGAGTTTTTAAGTGGTTCTTTCGATTACACATATAAGTGCACTGTGAACAAGAAAATTGTTTAACCCCCGAGTGACTAAGCATATGTATTCTTAACTGACTCTTACGAATACACGAATAAGTGCATTGCAAACAAGATAACGGTTTTTTCTTCGAGTGAGTAAGCATATGAATTTTTAGGTAGCTCTTTTGATTATTCGAATATGCGCACTGCGAAAACGAAAACGGTTTTACCCCCGCGTGACTAAGTATATGTCTTTTCAATTGGTACTTTCGTTTACACGAATACGTGCACTCAGAACAGGAAAATGGTTTTTCCCTGGAGTGAGTAAGCATATGAAGTTTTAAGTAGTTCTTTCGATTACACGAATAAGTGCACTGTGAACATGAAAACTGTTTAACCCCCGAGTGACTAAGCATATGTATTATTAACTGACACTTGCGGGTACACGAATAAGTGCATTGCAAGCAAGATAACGGTTTTTCCTTCGAGTGAGTAAGCATATGAATTTTTAGGTAGCTCTTTTGATTATTTGAATATGCGCACAGCGAACACGAAAACGGTTTTACCCCCGTGTGACTAAGTATATGTCTTTTTAACTGGTCCTTTCGTTTACACGAATAAGTACACTCAGAACAGGAAAATAGTTTTTCCACGGAGTGAGTAAGCATATGCATTTTTAAATGGTATTTTCGATTACACAAATAAGTGCACTGTGAACATGAAAATTGTTTTACCCCTGAGTGGTTAAACATATGTATTTTTAAGTTAATTTTATTATTACACGAATAAGTACACAGCGAACACGAAAACCGTTTTTTTAATTTGCCTTTTCGATTCGATAGTTCTTCACCCGAGTGATTAAGAATATGTATTCTTAATTGGGTCCTTTGATTACTTGAATAAGTACATTGTGAACAAGAAAACAGTTTAACAGTAGTATGAGTAAGAATATGTCTTCTTAAACTGCTTTTCTTATCGCAAGTATAAGTACACCGCGAACATGAAAGCCTTCCATCTTCAATGAAAGTGTGTGTACAGTTTCTTGTTGAAACAGAATGTCGTGGTTTCGAGAGATCTGCAAGAATAACAAATTATACATGTACATTATTAAGAAAAATTATATGTTTTCCAATTTAGTTTTGGGGGAAATGTTACTTTGTATCTATTAAACTTTTCAAACATCTTTAAAATATTGAAATACTATTTGATAATCAAAACAAACACTAAAGAAAATGTACAAGAGTAAGTGCAGTGAAACGTTTAAATGTGTAGGAACTACATTCACGATCTAAACCACTCGCCTAGCCCGCACGAACCATTTTAATGATTTGAAATTGCTACACTCGACACATCATTTCAAGTGCACGTGGACAAACAAAACATCAATGCTACAAAAGTCCCTTTTAAAACTTGGAAATATCCGTCGAAAAAGATGCCGGAACGCTGTTCCGGTGCGTTCATGTCAAAAACCAATGGAGGAGTATAGTAAAAAAGGAAGGAGCTATTTTATTAGTTTATTAACAACCTAATTTGAATCGTTATTATTACATTCAGTTATTAACATTATCATCATAATACCATCATAGGTTGGCTCCGGTATCATAGTACCAGAGCCACACCTGTACAATTTGACGTGAGATTCGTTATCACATTCAATTCAGAAGGCAGCCAGAGAGAAGCAATATAAGTCATGCACCCCCAAAACGGGAGGGTAGACGTCACATTTACGTGTTGCTGCCGCAGAACTCGGTCACAGTCCGGCAGAAATTCATCCTATCCAGTTCGCAAGAGCTGCGAGGGAGAGCCAGTAGAATGCTCCGTTAGATCTCTCTAGTCACTGCTCTTCCCGGCATTGTCCATCCCAGCAAACCCCTGCGAGAGACCCACACCCTAATAAATCCCGTAAATGTTCGAGATTCCTTTCATTTCTTAATAGGTCATCGTTCCGGGCGATCCGATGACCTATTCCGATCTGTTGGAACGATCATTGCGACCCGTCAAAACAGTGAGGAAAACCCGAACCCGTACAATAAATTAAGTATACACGGGCACCGAAAATAAAAAAAGGATTATTAATCTAATTTATGTAAAGAAATACAACATTCTGATCCTGGAAAACTATTTAAAACGTGTCAGAAGATCTACTAAAAATTTACCACAATCACCCGATGTTTCAACTGACATCATTTCTCATTATGGAAATGGAAACTCCTGCACGCAGGCCCTGACAACATAATCACTGTAGCTGCTGCGACGTGGAAACGAAAAAGACGGTCAAAATACGGGCTCAGATCAATGATTGTTCAAGGAATATTGCAATATTAACACCGTCCAAAAATAACAGGATGGATAGGAACAAATTTCATACCAGCGCGCTGCTCGGCCCTCCTGGAGTACTCCGAGCATTCCCGCTTAATGTCAGGTAGCGAAATATCAATATCAGTGTAGGACGCTCCGCCGTCTTCACCTTCATCGCAGCTCTGAGCTGGAGACCCTGGCTCAGGCTTAACGGCAGGAGCATCTGGATAACAAGAATAGTAAGCCATTTACACATTAAGGTTAACGTTTGTGCTATAAAAATATGACTAATTTGGTTGTCTCCTGGAACGAGGCTCGAACCCTCGACCATTCAATCAATATATTTAATATAATAAATTTTTATTTTTGACTTTGAGTGCAGTGTGTGGGGATAGAGCATTTTTGTGAATTCAGAATAAAAGAAAGAGAAACAAACGAATGTCTCTATTCTTCAAGATCTCCGTACAAGAAAATTAGCATTGCATACTTTGAAAATGTTGGAGAGAGAGAGAGAGAGAGAGAGACTACAATATATATATAAAAATACGAACCAGTTTTAGAAGTGTCCTGCTCGAGATCACCATGCTTCAGTCGTTCTAACTTTATGTCTGGTATGACGTCTACATCAGCACACAACACTTCAATGCCCTTTCGTACATCTTGGCTCTCAATAATAGAAGACCCAGGTCCAGACCTAATGGCAGAAACACCTAGATCAACTAGATCCATGGTTCTGCTCGTGTGACAACCGAGGTTTTTTTCTAGTTAAATTTTATTGAATCTGAATGACTTCCTTTTTGAAGTGAAGCATCCGGAGACACCGCTGGTAAAGTAAACCGAAATAAATCTTGTTACGGAAGTGACATCGCAATGCAGCGTTGCCAATTAGGCCAATGTCTGACTTGCACGATAATTGTGCGGATCTGTAGTAGGCTTAGGCTGATCTCCAGCTCAAAATCTCAACTCGTGTACATATGAATTTGTATTGAGATGCATCTCAACTAAATCTATAAGATATCTCATCTTATTGACCCACAAATAAAAATGCTCATGTCAGACGTCAAACAACAACATTTTAATACTTTGTAAAGGATTTAGAAACTTAAAGATCGATTTACTGCTACATGATGCGACGAGTCATATAGCGTGAACTTTTCTACGTCAGATGGAGAACACCACAGACAACATGGTCATAGATATCGTATCATTAATATAAATTGTTCCATACACGATGAAATATAATATAAAACCAATTATTATGTGAAAAGTAAAATCTAAAACAGACGATATCTATATTTTCTGTCTTCTTTGTTGATTCAATGTAGTATTGAGGACACTATGTGCTTCAATCATATGACAAGATTAGTGCAATCCGCCTCCACGAGTTTAAACGAAATAATAGTAATACAAATTAAATATATTAATTAGAAAGATTAATATATAAAATAAATTTTATAATGCAATTTGCCTTATTACCTATGGGCAGGAAGAAGAGATGGAGAAATCAGTGATCATTATGATGCCCAACTAAATGGACGACCCAGACATAACTGGACCTCGCTACATAGGGAACAGTTAAGGTAGTACGCCCTGTAGAAGCAGACTAGATGACCACATTGCTCAGATATGAGCATCGTGATTCTTTGGTCCAACTGAGAGTGAGAGAGTCCACAAAAAACTCACATAAACCGGTTTTAAAAGTGTCTTGCTCACCATCATCATGCTTCAGACGTTCCATCTTTATATTGAGGAGAGTGACATCTACATTAGGACATAGTACTTCAAGGACTTTTCTTATATTTTCCAACATGACCCTGGTTCAGACTTGATTACAGAAACATCAAAATCACCTAGATCCGTAGTTCCTCTACAGGTTGTGCGACGATGGCGGGTTTTTTCCTGAATATATGCAAGTTCAAGACTGAATCAATTTTAAGAGAATATAGTATTTACGGAATTTTTAATTGAACTTGTCAGGACTGTGGTAACTTGACTACCATAACGCGCAGAAGATTACATCAGAATGGCTTTTTGATGTGAAATATACAAAGACACAGCTGGTAAAGTCAATGAACAAAAATTGATAAATTAATCTAAATCTTGTTACGGAAGTGACAACACAATATAACATTACCTTTTGTCCGACTTCCGACCTGCACGAAAATCTAGATAATTGTGGATCTGTGATGGCTATATTGATGTGACATGTATTCCGAGTACGCATCTTTATTTAAAAAATAATAATCCTAAGATAAAGGGACGAAAATAATAATGAAGATGATGATAGTTATAGATACAAGGCTTATATAGTATACCTCTAAGTCTCAGTCATGAGTCGCTCTCACATCTTATTCCAGCTCGATATAACGCATTCATACATTATTGTGGACTTCGAGGTTTTCTTCGTCCTAAAGTTGTGCACAGGATAATTTTCATTTCTAGTAGCTAGCTAGTAGCTTGACTGTTATCACTTTGTTCAATAGGGCTCGCAAAAGTTTTACAATAGACTGGCCAAACAATTGTCTTAGAATATAAGTATTTCGCCATAAATTGGGAACTAAGTAATATCGAAAACTAATACAATTATTTATTTTACAATGTTGCAGATCTATAATATTATCAAATCTATAATATAAACTTTTGCTTTGCTAGGCTACACAAGACATATCGGTGAATTAATTTTATTTGTCTATGGGTCGCTCGTGTCTGTGCTCAGCAGCCATTAGACAATCTCCATTTGTTCACCGCGTCTCGTGCTCGCGGTAATGTCTAGAATCATGGATGGCGCTGCCCCAGTTGCTGCTCCTGCCGTGAAGTCTGAGCCAGGGTCAGATGAAGGAGCAGGCGGTTGTGTGCCGTACACTGATATAGACATATGGTACCCTGACATCAAGCAGGAGTGCTCGGAGTACTCCAGGAAGGCCGACCAACGCGCCGGTAAGGAGACACGTTATGATTTCCAATCCGTGCTCAACACACTACACTGTTTTGAGAATTGTGAATTTAAATGTCATCCATATTCCCGGATTTAACAAAAATATTCAGCATACAATAAAATATTTCATTCTCACAAATAATATATTTACGTTGTAGATCTCTCGATAACGCAAGACAGTATTTCGGCAGCCCCAGCTGGACCCCCGCCCGCTCCTCCACAGGAGCCAGCACTGGAGACCGTTATCTTCGAAAAACAAGCCTCAACTGGGCGCCCGCATTCTTCCTCTGGTGGGAAACCTTTTTCATGTGCGCAGTGCCCGTACACATGCAAGAGAAAAACGTCTTTAAAGGTTCACGTATTAATACATACTGGGGAGAAATTGTTTTCCTGTTCACAATGCCCTTATTCGTGCAATCACAAATCAAGTATAAAACGTCATGAGCTTACGCATTCTGGAGAGAAACATTTTTCGTGTTTACAGTGTGATTATTCATGCAATTTAAAATCAAATCTAAGAAGTCACGAGCTTACTCATACTGGAGAGAAACCGTTCTCGTGTTCTCAGTGCAATTTTTCGTGCAATCATAAATCGAATCTGAAAAGTCACGAACTTACGCATACCGGAGAGAAATTGTTTTCGTGTTCACATTGTAATTATTCATGCTATCGTAAACCATATTTAAAATCACATGTACTTACGCACACTGAAGGGAAACTATTTTCATGTTCACAGTGCAATTATTCGTGCAATCTTAAATCAAGTTTAAAACGTCACGCGTTTACGCATACTGGAGATAAAATGTTTTCGTGTGCACAGTGTAATTATTCATGCTAT
The DNA here is from genome assembly GCA_031772225.1 of Eubasilissa splendida. Taxonomy (NCBI): domain Eukaryota; kingdom Metazoa; phylum Arthropoda; class Insecta; order Trichoptera; family Phryganeidae; genus Eubasilissa; species Eubasilissa splendida. Next base: position 1,843,372 of record CM062872.1, on the reverse strand, counting down.
CGTAATTCAGATTTAAAATCTCATGTACTTACGCACACGGGTGAGAAACCGTTTTCTTGTTTACAGTGCAATTATTCGTGCAATCTTAAATCAAGTTTAAAACGTCATTCGCTTACGCATACTGGAGAGAAACTGTTTTCGTGCGCCCAGTGCCCGTACACGTGCAATCAGAAAGCTTACTTAAGAGTTCACGTTGTAATACATTCGGTTGAGAAACTGTTTTCGTGTTCACAGTGCAAATTTTCGTGTATTCGTAAATCAAGTCTAAAAAGTCACGAGTTTAAGCATATTGGAGATAAGATATTTTCATGTTCATAGTGTATTTACACGTGTAATCTGAAAATCATATAAATCAATACATTCTCACGCGCACTGGGGAGAAACCGTTCTCATGTTCTCATTGATCTTATTCGAGTAACTATAAAAGTATTTTAATACTCCATATTTTTAGTCATTCTGGGAAGAATACAATTTTATGATCATATTGTTCATATACGTGTCATCGTAAATGTCACATGAAAAACAGTTTTTTCGGTGCATTTGTACGTGAGCCTGTAAAAAGTGTTAAATATGCTTACTTTCTCCATTGAGAATTGGTTTTAATGTTCTCAGTAAGGAAATAATTCATATTCTCACTACTCTGGGATAAACTATTTGTTTGTTATAATTGCGTATATAAATGTATTAGGAAAGGTAACTGAAGAAGAACGCACATGAAAATGTATCCAGTATCAAGATAAATCTTTGTGCAAGGCTATCGCCTCGTCTACTAGACACCTCACAGCAATGCTGAACGAACCCAGCAAGGCGGTATTTGTAACACAATTCCCATCAGCCATAAAGACGTTGGATGCCGACGGTATGTAACAACAGATACGCGGCAGCTACACTCGATCGGGCAATTTACAGCCTCTCTAGAAGCTTTCTCCATTCTTAGCTCGTGCACCCAGTATTAACTTCCACATTTGTATTAATAACCTTAATATATTCAGTTCATCCGTTAGTAGTTTCTGTTCTTATAACCTGCCGCTTGTCAATATTGGGGCATTCAATACCCTCACACCCGGAGTCACCGTGCATCAACATGCTCTCATCAAACCCTTTAAACCGCTAACTCCCCAGAACGTTTACTACACTACTACCGTTACAGATCAGTTGGCTTCGCTACATCGCTTCAAGCTTGCCGGTCCTGAGCTGCCTGTCCGTATGGCATTGTGAAATTTTTTACATCTATTCTCACCGGCAACTTAGTGACCTGGTTACGGTCTACGATGACAAAACAGCGTGGTTGGACCCTCCCGGAAATGCTGCGTAGTAGAGTGAATCGCTGAGTGCATAATTGGGTATTCACAAACAACGGAACGCATCGTTATTGCTGGCCTCGTCTTTCTCTCCCGATCGGCATCTCGGAAGTCTAAAAGACGGCCCCAAGTTAAGCTGAATAGAAAGCCTTCCAGTTCCACTTTTAACAACTTTATGAAATAAAATAAAATATTATTGCTGTTATTCTTTTTTCCTTAAAGGGGAGATAGCTCTTATTTCTAAGAGAGGATTCTTAAAACCTTTCTGTTCCTGATTACGTGATTGCTAAGATGGTCTAGTGCTAATATTTTGTTAGGTTATGTTTACACAAGCAGTCCTTCCGATGATTTTATCTTACAACTGTATATTATGGTTCCTCTCCTCGCACGGCACTTTTTTTACTTTATGAATTTGTTGTGTATTTACAAGGAGATGGAGTATTTTCTAATGATTCTTGACTGAATGCTATAGAAATTTTACAATATTGCTTCGAAAAAACTACAATAAGTTATTCCACAATTAAATAAATAACAATTTTAATAATCACAATTCCTGTTAGCAGAGCGCATCAGCTGAACGGTTGTTTTCGGCGCTAAAATAGATTCATACTTATTTACAAAATCATACTATACTCATACTCTTTTTCAGGCCATTAAGGCGTACTACCGATGAAGGGGCAAGGGGTTCGGTACCCTATAAAGCCATGAAATCAAAGTCAAAATACTCATACTCACTGTACTTTACGATGGTCAACTCGGTTATCAGTTATGGAGTGAGTAGCCATGGACTATCTTATAAAACGTATACTGATAAAATTAAACAGTTACAATTAAGATTTTTAAAACTTATAGTAGATAAGTGTGAATAGTAATAGTGTTTGTATAAAGATGATTATTACTATGTGCAAAATCTTACCAGTTGACAAAAAAGTAACATATAGTATAATTTTAGAAGAGTTGATAAATAATGTAAATATTAATATTGACCCTTACCATAGCTATTCTACCAGATCGTGTGTGTACGAGAACAAGAGAATACGTTGTACGACGAATATTTAATAAAATCACTAAGGACTAAACATTTTAATTTACTTTTAATATGTTACTTAATTACTTTGATTTTTATGTTTTTGTGTACGTACTTTAACTTTAATTTACTATGTGAAAGACAGTCCTTGCCGCAAAACTGTTCTGCTGTCTGGCAAAAAATTAAATTATAATATACCTAAGTAATATGTATGTAATAAAGTTGAAATAAAAAAGATACTAATTTATGATTTTTCCATGATGGCTATTAAAAAATAATTGTTTTTAGAATTAAAACGATCGGGAACTTTTTATAATAATGTTATCGACAAATTTACGAAAAAATGAAAACAGATTGAATTGGAATACAAATAATTTTCTCAAGTATTTAACGTTACACTACACAATGCAACAAATAATTAGCCCTGGACACTTATAAACTGGATGTCACTTATGTTATTCAGTTTTGAAATATCTGGGGCGGCTTAGAGAGTTCTCTTCTGCTCCAGGCGCATAATATATCAATAATGACTGACCAATTACATTAAATTCCCCGAAAAACAACAATACCAAGACTAATTGTTTACTAAAAACTTAAAAATATCTTTTGAAATCCAAATTGGGGAGATCTTTTCCAAATTACTAACTGCAAAAATGCATAGAACTACTTAAAACATTACATATCACGCAAGTTTTTTTTTAAAGTTTTTGCACTCATATAATAAAAAAAGCTAAAGAAATCCACCACAAACAAAAATACACGAGGGAGGTAACTAATACCAAAAAGAATGTCCTTAATCAATTACACATTAAAGAGGAATCAAATTATTTTTAAAATAACCTGACATAGCTCTCAATCACGCCAATCGCTTATTCACCAATATTATGACCGACTTAGCTAAACAAATCTTCTTCAATCCTTGAACTGCTACCAACCCTGAACTCAAAATGTGATTTGTGACATAAATTTTCATTTACATATGCAGAGGAAGCTGACATAGATAAAGTGATTAACTCTAAAGAATATTAATACTCCTGGTACGGATGGAATAACAAAATTCATTCACTTACCTTTTGTAACAATGTCTAATAATTCCGATCCACAAAGCTGGAAATAGATCTGACATAAATAATTATAGGCTTCGCGTTTGGCTCTCGCAGCATCAAATTTTGGTTCAAAGAATTTTGAGATCAATTTGGACGTACAGTCAAAAGTTTAGAAGCTCATCATGCATCACTGTGTGGAAGGCAAATGTGGCCTCTTTAATAAAGAGTTCTTGCAAAAAAACATTACACTCACTTTGCTTTGCTGTCTTTACTGCAAAACTTTTTTATAAATGGGTAGTCTTTATGCAGTTTATTTGTGATTTTGCAATGTCTTTTCAACATAAATTACGCGCTTCTGCGTCATCTTACTAAAACGTAATTACACTGCGAGTGATCAACATAAATGTGAAGAATACCCGCAACAGTCGGTACAAAATGCCACACCGGCCAGGACACCGGGACCAATGTGTGAAACTGAGATAATCCTGGTCAAACCGGGACGTATGGTAATCCTACCTATTACCCTACTAAAGTCACTATCAAAAAAATTATAAAAACTTAAAATAATCTCAATTGATCGCTATTAAATAATCATAATTAGAAATTTAATATCTTAAAAATGCCAATAACTATTGTACAAGGAGAGGTAATATATTTAATACATTAGATGTTTTCGATATGAGACAAATCTACGCTAAAACCGTTCTAGCTTACGTATACAAACACAAACTAACACACTTCAAAGAAACTTAAAACACAATTCCTACTCGCAGAAACAAAGATTCTCTTCAAGTCCCAAGAGCGTGAACCACGTATGGACAAATAAATTTTAGACATCTAGGCCCTAAACTGTACAATAATATGTTAGAAAGTATATTAATATTTAGGTATTTGAAGAATCTAAAAAGTAGGATTAGAAAGATGGGTCGACCTGTTATTGAGACATTCATCCAAACATAGTGTCAACTTGAATGCCGGTATACCTTAGTATTTAATGATTCCAAGTAAAACCTGGTATTGTATTGCACCAGAAACAAAGGTTTCTAATGGAACAAGTGATGTGAGCAGTGTGTACATTAATTGTAACAAACGATTAGGGTCATGAGATGAAGAAGTCTGACAGAATAAAGAACTTCTATGAATGTTTAGATTAAGTAAAAACAAAAGGTTATATTTTTTTGTATATGTCTACTATTTTTGATACTTTAAAATCTGTGAAAAGTTGTATACTTGGATAGTCTTTTTTTTTTAAATAATTTTTATAATCATTTTTTCAGTGATTTCTAATTGTGACATTGAAGTTTTATATGCACCTCCCCATCCAATAATACCATATTGCAAATGTGACTGTATAAACGCGTAATATATTACTTTCAGATTTGTTAGTGAATGTAGGCAGGTTAAAAATATGTAGGCGGTTTTTCTTATTTTGTTTGTGAGATTAGTGATATGTTCTTTCCATTTGAGATTGTTATCTATTATGATTCCAAGGTACTTGATACAGTATTTTTCTTCAATTGATGAACATTGGTCATAAGAATTTTCTTCAGAAGATACTTCAGTCACGGCCATTATTGGATGCAAGACCTTGCCAAAAATTAGATTCGTTGTTTTTGAGGAACCAAAATATATAGGAATATTTCTTATGTATAAGTATATAACTACATAATGCATCATTAGATGATGACCATTTTGTAATAGCTAGATCAATCAAGCCATGCTGCCAATCTGAATCTGGTTGTTGTGCAGCTCGCACGTACATCTTCTCTGTTCACACGGTGTTCATTTTACTCAGCTTCTAGACACAGTACTCGTAGTTTGTTGAAATAGCTGTTATGGACGAAGAAGTAGAAGGTATTGTGGTTATTCTGTGGAAAAGCATTAAATCTAAATTTTTGTGATTTTACTCAATAATGAGTTGATAATGTTGTTCAGTGAACACTACAATCTACAATAACACTCGTAAGTTCTATCTATACCAATGGCCAAATTACTTTCTGTAATAAGTTAATATGTATTACATAAATCAGCATTGCAAATAAGCACTAAAGGAATTCTTGCTTATTCCTTGGCTAGGTATATTGATAAATGGTTCACTGTGAAACCGCATTAAGTCTGACTTAATGCTATTATTTTGAAAGTATTTCTGTTAAGCTGTGACATCTTAGGTATTAGCAAATTTACAGTTGACTTAACAGCTGACTTCAAAATAATGTCAACAACAGCAAACATATTAAAGATGATGTGTTAACTTTAAGTTGCTTTTGTTAACAGGAATGCTACTGCTTTGAAAACTTAAATCAAAAATATTTTTATGGTGTGTTTTTATTGAAAACCATTTAAATCGTAATGTATGTATAGGGGCGATGTTTTTCTTATGATATAAGTCGAAATGTGTGCTCTTTAAGTTGTCGAGTCTCTCGGATGAAATGACTGATGTTTGCGGTTATGTAATTCGGATCAGAAGGTGAGACTGAAGGACCTATCTCTCGTCGATGCATGTCGCAGTGTATATGAATGTGGAATGTGTGAGTTAGTATATATGCTGTGACTAGAGCAAGATATTGAATTAAAACAGGAATTACAATAGTTGGCATTTATTGCGGGTCGATTCACAATTGATAGTACACCAATTAGAAATTTTGCACAAAAAAAGTTTGAAAAAGAGAGGTGTTTCCAAAAAAGTGGCTGGCCTTCGCTAGCTTCTAGGACTTGTCTGTCGCAATGTAGTGATATGGCTGACCAGGAGAAGTGATATAGCTGTCGGGTGTCTGGATTTTTTAATTTTTTTTTATTAATATTAAAAATATAATACAATTTCAATAATTAGTGGATATATATATCTATATTTTAACATTTGTTTCTTCTCTATGAGAGTAAGACTCGTGTATAGAGAAGGAGTATATTCGAGTTAATTTATGTTTCAGTTAGTCTGTGTACATATTTTTTTAATTTCAGTTACAAATTTATGATAGTCAGTAATTTTTCTAATTGTGATGGGGAGATTGTTAAAAAATTTGATACCTTGATAAATATATTGATTTTGAGTTGCGGTATATTTTAGTTTTGGGATATCAATTTGATCTCTATATCTTGTAGATCGGAATTCGCTTCTAAAATTTAATTGATTTTTCATTTGATTGACAGTAAGGCGTGTGCAGGTCGCCAACAAGTCATATAGGTGCATTCAATGCTGATAAATCGGCATTTATTTTTATAACAACATTCCTTCACAGCTTGCATCAATATAAAAATCCTTAGTACAAGTATTAATAATACATTTCATTTACATGCAAGCCTGTTGGCCGCTTCCTACCTCGCTAGGTACATATAAAGTACCTGTTCTGAAGTAGGTATCAAATATATCATTAATGCATAAACATATTATATCATTGATGTCTTAAAATAAGCTATAACTGTTGCCATAAATGATGTCCGCTGTTGAAATCCTGAAATAATTCAATATGAATGTGAAATACCTTATTTTATTTTTAATTCAAAGCCAACACTTCAACAGGATTGTCAGAAAATGAACATTTTCCATGTGAAGAAAGTTTGTTGGATGATAATCAAATGCAGAATATTGCTATTATAGAAAAATTACTAGCTTACAATATATGTGAACGAACAACTAATGCCTAAATGTTATTTCTTCCATAAAAATAAAGAAACCATTAAAGTTTGTTAGATTTTTGTGTAATAAATGTTTCAAACCGTTTATAAGACATTCGAAAACATGGTACTCGTGGGTATTTTGTGAATTCTTGAACAAACATGCTCCGGATAATAAAACAGGTGTGGAAGATATTGAAAATGTGAAGGCTCACTAAAGCGAAAGCTATTATTCCAGAACTAAGCCCTGAGAGTGAGTTGTCTATTACGTAGATACTATATGAACTCTACTAGGATACAATTAGAAAATTACAGACTACTATAAATTTGTATCTGATGTAAAAAAAATGTGTACACAGACTAACTGAAACATTAACTCTCGTATATACTAATTTTCTATACACGAGTCTTACTCTTATAGAGATGAAATAAATGTTAAAAGAAATATATACAGGTGGCCTAAAAAAATGAGAACATCTCGGAACACATGAGTTATTTCAAAACATAATATAATTAGTTATAATTCTTAATGTAATTTTTTTTGCACAATATTTAGCTAATCAGAAATCATCAAAACACCCCCATATTGCATAATCTACTGGGTTTAAATCTGGGCTGTTCGGTGGCCACATGCTTGGGTCAATGAAATTAACATTCTGACGTTGATTATATTTCTGACTGTGTGAGATTCTCCGTCCTGCTGTAATGTCCAGCTATGCTGTAATGTCTAGTTATACTCCAGGCATTGTTTTGGAACTCTTTAATAATTTTCCTAGCACCCCGACGTTTTTTAATTCGCAAATTTTTGATCAGAATACGGTCTTCTGGAGTGATTTTTGTCATTCTAGGTGACAATTTGAAAAAACAAAATATAAACAATCGGAATATTAATAATCAAAGATGGTGACCGGAAATTGTCAAAATAAAATGTAATATAGTTAAATAGGTAAGGAGGTAAATTAGTAAACTATTTAAGCTATTGTTGATATAGTTAAACTAATTTTAATGTAATTATATCACATTTTACAAAATGTTTTCACTTTTTTGGGCCATTCTGTATACATATATATGTCCTACTGATTATTCTAAAAATTTATTATATTTTCTAATATTAAACTTTTTTTTAAAAAAGTCAGTAATAAAAATTAAGTCATTGTGTTCAGTTAGTTCTGTTTAAATAAATAAATAATTTTTATCGTATAACTCTTCAATGTGAATCGCCTGTGGAAACTAAATTTACATGTTTATATGTCAAATATAATCATAAATTGTTTTTATGAACAAACTCTACAGTATCTGGATAATAAATAACTGATTAACATTAAAATTGATAACAGTTTCACATTAATAATAACACACAAGAAAAATATAGGTACGTATACCGTTTTGTGTCCGTGATCTCTCTGGATTGTTTTTAAAACATATCTACATAAATAAATATGTTTGTTTTACTTACTATTCGGTGCAGTGTCATCCATGCTTGCTTCTTGTATTTGTTCCGCAGATGGGAGATTTTCAATCAAGGACTGATGAATCAATTCTACAGTTTCTGAAAATTGAGATTGGCTGCTCAATTTAATATTTAGATTAACACCAAAATTGAAAAGATTCAGTAGCACAATGATTACCTACTTCAATACACAAATAATGTTCATCCCGCTCTTCCCCACTTTGTCCTTCCATTAATCTTGCATCGTTTTTCATTCTGTCATCTATATATTCTGCGTCGTTTCTTGCTCTCGGTGGCTTCTTCCCGATGAGAGTAAACAACTGTATATAAGTGTGGTTTTTTACTTGAACACCAACCACATAATGATTTTTGTTTTTCAAAATTTAGTTAAGTATGTACATTTTTATTACGGTGGTTTCAAAAAGTTTATTGGTAAGCGGTATATAATAATGAAGGTGAGACGTACAAACATTGATGTCAGAAGAATTCAGGATATGGATTCTGTGATTCCTAAATGTGGACAGTATATTTTAGTTCACTATTTCATCAAAGGTTCCGACACAGTATAGACGCAAAGTTTCTAATTAGTATTATTCTGTAAACTGTACCGTAAACGTATAACCGCACTGGTTCAAGGTCACCAATTAACTGGCCGGCAGCGTAGCCGGGGGGGAAGGCACGGGGTTTAATGTTATAGTTGTAGTTAGGTAACATTGAACACTAATATTTTTGGGAACCAAATTCCTTGATTTTTAATTATATAATCTTTCTGGATAACATTTAAATGCATGTTCATGAAAATTATTTCCCACATTCTTTCTCTAATATAAATATGTATATATGTACATAGTCAATAAAATTGAAAGTTAACGTTTCATATGAATTTTGCGTTACAATTTATTCAGATGTAAACAGTAATATCTCATTTTAATGAACATATATAATATTTCCTTGTCAATTCACAACTCACATCCCTGTAGCATCTGCAGGCTACGGTGGGTAGTCACATTATAGAAAGCACCAATGAGCATTTTCAACAGGTTTGATGTCCATATATTTACTATAGCTCATTCTAATGTTCTACAATTACGCTAGTAAGGCTCTGGTTAACATAACATAAAACATGGATGTATTCACAATAAAAAAATATATATCAGCATTACAACAGAAATAAAGGGGATTAAGTGTGAAGGGATTAAATTAGATCTAACTGATGCGAGAAAAATATATGTGATCATATATAAAATAACAAAATAAATAATATCAAAAACTCACAAAATGATTTACTTACTTAACCTTTCTCATGCCGGGACATAAAATACTCGTACGCAGCCATGCTGTCAACTCGTGTCTCCGTAAGAAATTAGAGTTCTATTAGCCTTTAAAATGTGAAAAAATGGTTAATGCCATAAATTTACTTAAAAGTATTGAGCATTAAATAAAAATATTTAATATTATAATTCGGAGCATTCATCAAGTTCTGTATATGAGGTTGCATTGTATAATACAACCTTTTTTTTCATCTATCTTAATTTAATTAGTGAAAAAGAGACACCATTATATTCATATGTTTGTTATTGTTTTCACTGTGCAATTAATGTGTGATTTCTTTCTATCTTGCCAAAAATTGTATTTTTGTCAACGTGTTCAATTTACAACGGAACGAATTAAAAATAATTATTTTTGTAGGATTCGCCGTACATAATTGATACTAGTCATTTCTGAGCGTAAATATTGTCCTTCAAATTAATTAAATTAACGTATTTTTTACCAAAATATTAGATTTAATTACAGCGTGGACCTATATTATGCATGGTTTGGGAAGGGTTAACATTGCAGACGACGATAAAATATTATCTTTAAACTTCTGCTTTACAAGGCCTCAATAAACAGTACCATCCGAAGAATTATATTATGATTTGTTTATGGCTCGCTCGTGTCTATGCTAAGCCGCTAATAAAATATCAACATTTGTATCTGTAGAACCATGGACCGAGCCGCCCCAAATACTCTTGCCATGAAGCCTGAACCAGGGTCTGCAGCCGAGAGCGGCGATGAAGAAGCAGGCGGTGGAACGCCCTACTCTGATATGGACATATGGTATCCTGACATCAAGCAGGAGTGCTCGGAGTACTCCAGGAAGGCCGACCAACGCGCCGGTAAGGAGACACGTTATGATTTCCAATCCGTGCTCACTCAGCTTTGAGAATCGTGAATTTTAATGTTATCTATATTCTTAAGAGATATACACATATATATATTATAGAGATTCCATGATTACTATCAATGACTTGAGCCCGCCTGGTGTGACCGTTAAGTAGATGAAGTGCACCTGAATGTGTGGCAGTGGTTATCTAATATTTCGTTACAAATCTTTTTTTAGTTTGACAGGTTGTTCGTTTATCTTCTATGACTTAAATGGTCGATAACGTTAACAAGTCTTTCTTGATTGGTTGCCAACCTTGGATTAACAACATTCTATAAATTACCTCTGAAATAGGCAAAATTACAGAAAAACAGTACGCGGAAGTACGGCAGCTTTCTAGCTCTGGTGTATCGGATTATTCTTGATTTCAGAAGTATGCGAGGGAGCAGGCGGTGGAGCGCCCTACACTCATGTAAACACATGGTACCCTGAAGTCAAGCTGGAGTGCTCGGAGTACTCCAGGAAGGCCGACCAACGCACCGGTGAGCAGTTGATACCCTTGTGTTGACAATCCGTAGTCCTTTAAGAAATTGTCCCTTGAAAGAATATAGAATCGATCGAAGATGAGGACTGGTTTTGTTTTGATATACTACCAGTTCTAGTCTCCCTCTCTCCTTCAGCTCTACGGAGCAGTTCAGCTGCTTCATCTGAGAATCTTACGTTATGGAAAATTATAATCAATTTTTAATTCGACCATATAGTTGATCTGATTTAATCTAACAGACAATAAACTTGGACGCGCCTAGATTCATTGTTTACTTTTGAAGCAAGCAGGCGGGCGTATCGGACCAAGTTGTCCAATTATAATAATAAATTATTTACTGTTGATTAGTTTCATTGTTGGTACTCGTCTTTTATACCATTAACTTTGTATTTTTTCACGCACATATGTGCGCTAGTATGGGGAATAATTATTTTTCCCGGTCAGGGCTATCTAGGGCCAGGGCGCCCCTCTACCACCTTCATCAGTACTGTTTTAATGCACGGTGTCTATTGTGGTAGACTCTCAAATTATGTTGAATGCGACTACATTGCAATAATACCTCAACACTCTTGTTTTTAGATTTTTTAGTATTGTGTATTTTAATGTCATACACATCTCCGGATGTGACAAAAATATTCAACATACATTAAAACATTTCAATCTCACAAATAATATATTTGAATTACAGATTGTGTTTCGGCAGACCCAGCTGGCCTCCCATCAGTCCCTGCTGAAGAGCCAACGCTGGAGACGATTTTTTACCCCAAAAAACCCTCCAGTGGACGCCCGCTCACCTCCGCTGTTAAGATAGTGTTCTCGTGTGCGCAGTGCCCGTACACGTGCCTCCAAAAAGCTTCCCTAAAACTTCACATTTTAATACATACTGGAGAGAAACTGTTTACGTGTTCACAGTGCAATTATTCGTGCAATCAAAATATCAACTTGCAAAGTCACGAGCTTACGCATACTGGAGAGAAACCGTTTTCGTGTTCACAGTGCAATTATTCGTGCAATCAAAAATCAAACTTAAGAAGTCATGAACTTTCGCATTGTGGAGATAAACGGTTTTCTTGTTCACAGTGCAATTATTCGTCCAATTATAAAACAAATTTTAATATTCATAAACTTACGCACAGTGGGGAGAAACTGTTTTCGTGTTCACAGTGCAATTATTCGTGTAATCAAAAGTCAAATTTGAAAAGTCATGAGCGTACGCATACTGGGGAGAAACCGTTTTTGTGCTCACAGTGCAATTATTCGTGCAACAATAAATCAAATCTAAACAGTCACTACCATACGCACACCGCAGAGAAACTGTTTTCGTGTTTACAGTGTAATTATTCATGCTATCGCAAATTATACTTAAAAAGGCATGTGCTTACGCATTCTAAAGATAAACTGTTTTCATGTTTACAGTGCAATTATTCGTGCAATCAAAAATTACACTTAAGAAGGCATGTGCTCAAGCATGTTGGAGAGAAACTTTTTTCATGATCGCAGTGCAATTATTCAAGCTATCGCAAATCAAACTTAAAAAGACATGCTAACGCATATTGGCTAGAATTTTTTTTTTTTTCACAGTGCATTTGTCAGTTACAAACCAGTATTATGTTTACACTGATTGTATTCGTGTCACTATAATAGGTAACATTGGATAAGTATAATACTTTCTTTAATGCCCCTCGTAACTTTCTTGAGTTAACAGATTGGTTTGGGAAAATAATTCTAATGGATGACATTTCATACTTATACATTAAGAATCAGCGAGTCTATTTAAAAAATGTTATGGTCATTTTTGTATGTATTGTCTGTAAACATTTCATTGGCAATTCTAGTCCAATTCAGCATACAAGTTTAAATGTGCTAAAATGGTATTATAAATTAATTGTGAAATTTGAATAGATTTTTTTTTTACAGTTTAGATATGAAACTGTATTTGTATCATGTTGTAAGAATAATGTGATATCCTTGAGATCGAATATTTGTGTGTGTGTCAGAGCGCCACACCGCCGAGGCGGGATGTATATATGTGTGTGTGTGTGAACTGGGATATAAGGGGTGAAACGCGCGAGGCGCGGGCTATTTTCCGTTACCGTTTGGCTCCGAGACTTGCTATGTACCTTAATTGTATTATTCATGTAATAAAGTTATAATTGTCACATAAGAGTTTCTTTTGTACTACCACCAACCAACTATTTAGGTGTACAACTGATACGTACTTATTACGCAAGTATGTAATAAATAATATCTTTTATTATCTTTTCAAATTTAGCAATGCAATGCAAATTTTAGCAATAAGTAAAATGTGGTGTATGTACTCTGAATAAAAGCAACATTATTTTTGAAGAGAGAAATATAATTTGTTTGCGAATCATATGGTTGTGTTATATGTTTAGAATTCTGCGTTGGTGGATATTAATATGGATATGGGGTGATTACATGTCCAACCGCAAGCTTTCAAGAAAACGACAATTCTTGACAAAATCCAATTGGTTTCGTGAGTTATTTTCCAAAACCCATACAAATTTTCACAACAGATTTCACATGGGCTTTCTTCAGTTAAATTATCAATTATAAAGTGTTCTCTCAAGTTTTTTGGGCTTATCTGACATTACGGATTCCATTGCAGTTTGGGGGGTTAGAACGGCGATTAAATTAAATAAATGTTGTTTGTTTTGCGTGTTGAGGTTTATTGAGATGGATAGAAAAATGAAGATAAATGAGAATGAATATTTATGAGTGAGTGAAGATGTAGAAGGTGTGCGTGAATTCCGAAGTGAAGCGAGTCGGCGGTCTCGCCCGGCGCGCGTGGGCTGACAAGACCACCGTTGTGAAACGATGAAACTGGGGTGACTGCTTGGCGGTGAAATGATTGATCCAGACTTGTAGCAGCAACCGGTCGCGCTGTCGCTAGCGTCGATGCCGGTTAAGATGGCGGTGGATTTGAATTCTGATCCCTACAGCAGTACTTAATCACAACACCAACATACATACATTACTACAGTCCAGATGTCTCAGGTTCCATGCGATGGGATCCGAAACATTGGCTAGAAAGGTCAGATATACACGGCAGATTAGCCTAGAAAACTGTTCACAGAAGATTCTGAACGGGAGTGAATTAAAATGCGATTGTCATTTTGTCAATAAGAACCTACGTGTTCACTCACTCTGGGTGTAAACCATTTGTGTGTGCTAATTGCGTATATAAACATATTAGGAAAGGTATCATGGGAACCCACACTTCAACTACACAGTATCAAGTTAAACCACCTTATGACTTTGCGGAGGACTTTCGCCTCCACTCTCATCAAGGCAGTATTTAAAACACATCTCCCACCTGCCATAAAGACGTAGTGCACTGGTAGCATGTCAGTATAAACGCGGCAGCTGCTCTCGGACAAGCTGAATTACGGCCACTCTGTATATAGACGTCTCCCAGCACTAACTTCAGCCTTCGTTCAAATTAACATTAATAAATTCAGTACATCTGTAAGTAGTACCTGTTCTTATAACATGCCATCTGTTACACACTCATTTAAACGCAAATACGACCCACGTACACTCGGTCACACAAAAGAACACGAGGGTATTTAGGTGAATATTGGGGCATCTAATACCTTCACGCGCTTTCAATCCTTCTGATCCACATTAACGTGCACTCTTGTACTACACTGCTACCGTTTCAGATCATTTAAGTCCAATGCTGATTTCGCCATTTTGCTCCGAACGTCCAGGTCCTGTGCTGTTCTGTCCATTTGGTAATGTGTAAATTGTTGCATATTTTTTTATGATTAGATATAATTGAACAGGACTATAAACAATATGCATGTTATCTACAATTTCTGAACTTGTATAAATTTTGGATAAAATAATTCACCCTCTAAACAACATGCGTTTATTATTGGAAAATCAATATTTTAGGCTGTTACACTCGCAAGTCGATTCGATTTATATTGACTTTAGCAAAGCTTTTAATAAGATATGTCACGAAATTCTAATAAATAATTTGCTTAAGGCCGGAGTCAGCGGGAAACTCTTGTATTGGTTTAAGAGTTACCCTTTAAATAATAAACTAAGTGTCAAATTCAATGAACTATCCTTGAGCGATTTTAAAGTCTGATAAATATGAATATTTAACACTAATTCTTATATTAATAATAAATATAAAATAATGTGTAAAAATTATATGAAAACATTGATCGAAGCGAACGACAGCATAAAGATACGCAAGACCATCTAACTCGTCCAGCGTACGCTTTACCACTCTATTGACGATCGGAATCCAGCACTGCGCCTTCCGCACCTCTCGGCACGTACACATTTACGTATAGACAAATTCACGTCAGGTTCCTCGAGAAAACATTTTTTATTCTTGCGTATGGTAAACACATATATTGTAATTATTTTATCCAATACATAAATATATTACGGATGAATAACTAGAATATTAATAATGTATTTAGTATATTTACATAATTAGAGGCCATGTCAACTCAGTTTACATCATCGGAGAGGAAAGTTTGAATGATTGCAGACAATGATATATTATAGTTAATGTATATATATGTATGGTCTTACTACGGAAGACCTACCGAAGCATTCAATTTTATTAGTCTATGGCTCGCTCGTATTTATGCTCAGCCGTCATTAAACATTAACCACGTCTCGTTTTAGCTTCAAGGTATTAGAGACATGGACCACGCTATCCAAGATGCTCCTACCGTGAAGCCTGAGCCAGGGTCTGCGGCCCAGAGCGGCGATTCAGGAGCAAGCGGTGGAGCGCCCTACACTGATATATCGTATTCTGACATCAAGCAGGAGTACTCGGAGCACTCCAGGAGGAGCATGACGGATCGCGCCGGTGAGGAGTTGGTTCATTCTAGACGTGAAACGCGTGTGATCATTAAGTGAATGAAGCAGATGATGAAACCCTAAGATGGTGGGAATGATTAACTAATATTTCATTACAACCTCAAATTTAAAAAAAATTTTGATCATTGTTTGACAGATAATAAATAATATGTGTCTTCTATGACTTTTAAATCATAGATATCGTACGCTAGTAATTTGAAATATGTGAAAAATTATTTTTAAATGGAAGTACTGTACTGGAAGATGTACGGATATGGAGCCAAGTCCAAGAAACAGGCCTGGCTCTGTGTGTCCGCGGCTGCTCTTCAGCTCTGGTATATCGGAATATTGTTTCTGATTTCAGAAATAGGTTCGACTCGACCTGCCGCGGGAGGCGGTGCGCAGCCTAGGGAGGGGACACCAGCCGAGAGCGGCGAGAGAGCGCCCTACACTGATATAGATATATGGTACCCTGACATCAAGCAAGAGTGCTTGGAGTACTCCACGAAGGCCGACCAACGTGCCGGTAAGGAGACACTTTATGATTTCCAATCCGTGGTCAACACTTTTGTTTTGAATTTTAGTATCATCCATATTCCCGGATGTGAAAAAAATATTCACCTATGGTTTGCATTATAATCTCATTTTTATTCGACCATATAAGGTGCACCAGATAATAGAACTAGAGAAATTTTAATCTAACATAAAATATACATGGACGCGCCTAGATTCAGTATTTACTTTTGAGGCAAGAATGCGGAATAATTGGGCCAAGTTGTCGAATTATAAATATATATTATTTACGGTTGATATTTTGTACTCTTTTATATCATTAATTTTGTTATTTTTTCATGCACCTGCGTTCACCTAGTTTGTAGAATAATTTTATGTTTTAGATTTATTTTTCCCAATCATCCAAGATACCTGTGGCCATCCCTCTAGTACCTTCATCAGTACCGTTTTAATGCACAGTGGATATTGTGGTAGACTCTCAAATTAGGTTGCGTGTGAGTACATTTCAATAAGAGCTCAACATTTTTATTTTTTTTTATCTCTATACTTTAATGTCATTAACTTCCCCAGAAATGACAAAAATATTCAGCATACAATAAAATATATCATTCTCTAAAATAATTTATTTGCATTACAGTTCTTTAGGAAACTTTTGGTTATGTTTCAGCAGACCCAGCTGAACCCCTGCCCGTCCCGGCGAAGGAGCCAACACTGGAAACCATTTTGTACGCAAAAAAATCCTCAAGTGGGCGCCCGCCCACTTCCGAAGTTAAGAAAGAGTTTTCATGTATGCAGTGCCCGTACAAGTGCCTTCAAAAAGCTTCCCTAAAACTTCACGTGTTAATACATAATGGAGAGAAACTGTTTTCATGTTCACAGTGCAATTATTCGTGCAATTATAAATCAAGTCTAAAAAGTCATGAGCTTACGCATACTGGAGAGAAACTATTTTCGTGTGCACAGTGCATTTATTCATGCTATAGTGAATCATATTTAAAAAGGCATATGCTTACGCATTCTGGCGTCAAGCGGTTTTCATGTTCACAGTGCAATTATTCGTGTCATCTAAAATCGAACATGAAAAGTCATGAACTTACGCATACTGTAGAGAAACCTTTTTCGTGTTCTCAATGCAATTTCTCGTGTAAATATAAATCGAGTCTTAAAAGTCATGAGCTTACGCATACCGGAGAGAAATTGTTTTCGTGTTCTCAGTGCAATTATTCATGCTATCATAAATCTCACTTAAAAAGGCATGCGCTCACGCACTCTGGAGACAAACGGTTTTCATGTTCACAGTGCAATTATTCGTGCCATCTTAAATCAAACTTGAATAGTCACGAGCTTACGCATACTGGAGAGAAACCGTTTTCGTGTTCAGAGTGCAATTATTCGTGCAATCAAAAATCACACTTAAAAAGGCACGCACTTTTGCATTCTGGAGATAAACCGTTTTCGTGTTCTCAGTGCAATTATTCATCCAATCTTAAAACAAATCTTAAAAGTCATAAACTTAAGCATAGTGAGGAGAAACTATTTTCGTGCTTACAGTGCAATTATTCATACAAACATAGGTCAAGTCTAAAAAGTCATGCGCTTACGCATTCCGGAGAGAAATTACTTTCGTGTTCAAAATGCAATTATTCGTGCAATGATAATGCAAGTCTGAAGAGTCATATGCTTACGCATACCGGCAAGAAACTGTTTTCGTGTTCACAGTGTAATTATTCGTGTATTCATAAATCGAATTTAAGAAGTCATGAACGGAAGCATTCTAAGGAGAAACTGTTTTCGTGTTCACAGTGCAATTATTCGTGCAATCATAAATCAAGTCTCAAAAGTCATGAACTGACGCACACTGGAGAGAAACCGTTTTCGTGTTCACAGTGCAATTATACGTGCTATCGCAAATCTGACTTAAATAGTCATGCTTTTACGCATAGTGGAGAGAAACTGATTTCATGTTCACAATGCACTTTTAAGTGTAAACAGAAAAGCACCTTGAGAACACACGTTCTCATTCATTCTCGTGGAAAACCGTTTTCGTGTACACAGTGTTATTATTCGTGCAAACAAAAGTCATGCTTAAAAAGACATGTACTTACTCATACTGGAGATAAAATATTTTCTTGTGCACACTGCACCTACTCGTGTAATCTGAAAAGCGCTTTAATAACTCACATTCTCCTTCATACTGGATAGAAATTTATTTTAACAGCGCACTTATACATTTAATCACTGTTCTCGTGTTTTTCACGCTTGTATTCGTGTAACTGTAAAAGCAATTCATATTTTTAGTTTTACTGGGTTTTATAATGACCCTGCTTATTTATATTATACGTGTCATCGTATAGCTAACTTAGAAACCGCTTTAATAGTGCACTTAGACGCGAGTTTGAACATAAGGTCAAAAATCATTTATGTGTGCTAATTGCGTATATAAATGTATTAAGATAAGTGAGCCCGTACACTAAAAAGCACGCAGTATTATTTTAAGCCAACCAATAATGTTCGGTGAACCAGGGTCAATATTTTTTCGCTTCCTTTTTCAGGGTTGCAGCATGTTTGAACGTTCATTGTTTAGATCAACATTTGATTACTAAGTAGTAAGCACAGGCACACATCTGTCATGTATTTTAGTTAATACAGTCCGTAGTCCGTAGACCACGGTACGGTCTGCAGACTCAGTTTTAAGTGTTCGTTAGCTCATTCTGAAAGTTTAGTTCAAAGTCACCATTATTTAACTAATTTTGTAACTTTCTTAATATGTTAGTAGCGAATTACTATTGCGATCTGTCGGTTGTTTTATAACATTCATTATTATTTTCTCTTTCGATTTGTTCTGACTCTATCGCCATCTATGGGTTGATGTATTAAGTGTGTTAATATTATCTCAACCTTTTTTCGTTTTACTTCTAGTTTTAGAATATCATAGAGATACAGAGGTCCAAAAGGTATATTTACTGTTTTCGGGGCCGTTTGTCTCAGTAGAAAATTCAAGGAGCGCAAAAATATAATGGTTGAAATGTTAATCTTCCCCATGGTGAAAAATCCTCAATATCGGGAAGCCAGCGAACCAACTAACTTATCATTACGCCGTTTCCGCGCTGGTATAGGCAAAGAGGATAGAGCGCCACACACTTCTGTCCTTACGCAATTCTTGCTTCATTCAGATTCGTACATCTTCTAATACAAGATTGTCGATTATCAAGGCTTATAATACTGAAAAATCGCGCCTTCATATACGTATACAATATGTGTGGGGAATTAATCCGACTTCAAATAAAATAAGATAGTGTAGCGAATGGGCAGGTTATCGTTGTAATAGAGATATTTTAAATTTAGTGTGTTTTAGTTAGATATTAATAAAATAATGAAATAAATGTAATTTGTAGAGGAAATTCAATGGTGCTAATTTTATTATCGAACGATTTTATGTTAATTAAGTAATGTATAGTTACCCCATAAGTAGTTTTAATTTTACTAAGTGATTATTATAATATGATAGACAAATACTAAAGTGATTATTGTATAAGGAAGAATGGAGAGTGAATTAATTTTAAGAATGGGGCGATGGAATTGATTGCCGGTTCCACAGTGAAGACCAGCTGGCGGTCGAAGACACACTCTTTAAAAACGAACCGGGTGCCATTTTACAGGACGTTCAAAATTTGAAAGAGTCAGAATAGTGAGTAGAGATTATTTGTGTGAGACAATCCGTTGGAAATTGTTTCTGAATACGGTCCATAGAGGTTTGCCAAATAACTATTGTTCTTCTCCGACGCGTAATTAATTCCATGCATTATTTTATCTAGTATTGTATTCGCACATGAGTAAACTGCTGTAAATTGTCACCTGACAAGGTATTTGATTACACTTGACACAGAAATACATCGCAATTGGCGGAGGAGAATGTCGGCAGAGAGAGAGAGAGCCTGCCGCTACAGTCAGTGTGTACTCCGACATAACTTACGGTGAAGTTCGTAAATGGCAGGGACGGAACAGAAAGAGACAGAGCAGACCAAATGACAAGTGGAAGACCGAAAGTGTGCCGACAGGAACAGTAGTCAGGTAAGGTGGACACCACGGAGACGAAGTGATGCGGGCAACAACACCAGCAATATAGCGCGGCCTTAATATTAGGGTAGCCCATAATTAGATTAAATAGTTATACGAATCTGTCTGCGTAGGAAATATAAAAAATTGATTTATGTGTCCTCCGTGTTTGATATTATTTAACCTAACTCCCCCTCCTTCACATAACCATAGTGCAACGAACGCGGAGCTAATTATCTACAGGGAGCGGAGTGTCGCTTACGTGTTACAAGCCTTTTAACCCTACCCAAACCATGCAGTAACACAGGTCTACCATCATAATTCAACCTGTAAATACATGCAACATAAAATTCATATTTTAGATAATCCTAAAGAAAATATTAGCGCTTAGGAATGACTAGTGAAAAACCAATTATGAAAAGGGAATTGTACAAAAATAATTATTTTTTCCATTCAATCCATTGTAAAATTAATACGTTGGTAAAAATACCATTTGTGATATGATAGACAGTGATCACGTACTATTTTTACTGTGAACATACAAATATAATTGTCTCTTTCTTACTAATTAAACTAAGAGCGATAAGAAGGAAGGATATATTGTAAAGGATTTAATGAGTGCTCTAAATTATATTATTAATCATTTTTTCAAAATTGAATGCTCAATATTTAGAGTAAATTCGTGCCATTAAAGCCATTTAAGCTAATAAAAACATTTTTTCTAACTGTTATTTACGGTAACACGAGTTGACAGCGTGGCTGCGTTTGGGTATTTTATATCATGGTATGGTAAAGGTTAAACACCCTATAAATATTTGTGACAAAAATCTTGATCACGGTGAAACAAAATGAACTCGATACTGAATGAATAAAGCCTATTTGTTTTTAAACCGCAGTTTACATATAAATATTAAATATTTTAGTCTTGGGCACTTTTTTGTTTACCAGAATCTGCAATCCTAGCGGATAATAGATTATTGCTGCGTAATTAATTTTGGCCATATTCTACGAAAATATAAAGCAAGATGATTATAATTTTGTTGTTATGAGTGACCTAGAGTTATATTGATAGTTGAGTAACATTTTATTTGGATTGGACTAATTATTTTTAGCTAAAAAAATTTGTGATGTTTAATAATTTAATCTTTCTGGGTGATATTGAAATATACTTTTTTGTTACAAAAACTCATCTGATAGAGATTT
Source organism: Eubasilissa splendida (assembly GCA_031772225.1). NCBI lineage: Eukaryota > Metazoa > Arthropoda > Insecta > Trichoptera > Phryganeidae > Eubasilissa > Eubasilissa splendida. The sequence goes on along the minus strand of CM062872.1, from coordinate 1,821,623 downwards.
AAAAAAATCGTAACTTGCTACTTTTCTCCTACATTATACTCCTACGAGATAAGACACCTGGTCAGAACAAAGGTTTTTATTTATTTATGTATTTGATAAAATAATCAGTCGCTGAGGGCTCCCAATAAATTATTTGCCACATTCTCTTTGTATTCTTAATATATAATGTAAAAAAAATCACTATATACAAGAAATCAATTGCAATGGGATTTGCCGTTCCATTCTTGCATACTTGGTCAACGTCTATACGATTTAACTATAATATCGGTGATATTTAGTCAGGATGCCTCTTTTAACAGGTTGTAATTATCCGGCATTCCTCAAATTCTTTTAAAGAATGTAATGAAGACTTTTCCCATGTTAACTTTGGTAATCTGCCCTGGGAATAATTGCGTCTATGTAATTTATTATACAGATTTTGAATCTAAGCATGCACATGTTCCAACGAGGTTTCCGTTACCGACTACAGTAAAACCCTGAACGCTTTCAGGATAGTCAAACCGTTCTTCAGGTAAAATAAATAACAAGATTTGATTTGTTCATTCGTGAAACACGAACTTGGTGGCGATTTCACAATTTTCGAATCTATGATCAACACAGGATTATTAGCCAGTCTACAAATATTCTTATATTAAATTTTAAACAGTTTGAAGGGGGCAGCGATTTAAATTTCCCGCCGGTACCAGCGAAATCTGCATTCAATATCTAACCAGCGGCAGTGCTGCCGCCATAGTCTGGTTTGACGGGGCCACCAAAAACTACCGCCTCGTTTCTTGACTCTTCGTATTTCTCACTCCTATTATCTGTTTCTTACTTCTCAATTTGTTATGTCTACCCAAATAAAAGACACAACATCAAATGCACTTCTCATTCCATTTATACTACTTACTCACCCCTAAAAATTCATTCCAACTGCGTTACCTCTCACTCCAAATAATATGCTTTCAAAGGCATTGTGAGGTTTGAATTCACGGAGCGAGCTGTCGCTACCTGTTCAATTGACATGAGCCTATGCAGTGATTGGTCAGTTCGAAGTGGGCGAGCGGGAAAACTTCCGTCGGTGCGAATAATGGCTAAAGCTTCAAAGAATCTGGAAGGAGAGTTTTCAAGTGGTAATCAGAATAATATGTGCTCTGTTTCACCCGAGTAATGGAGCGATTGACTGATTTGACCTGTGGGGAGATTATTGGCATCGTGCCGAATAATGGAGCGAGGCCTTTCAACTAGGTTTCATGTAAAATAGCGTCCACTAGACAACATTCAAATATGATAAACCTTTAACTAGGCGCAAACCGGCTGGACGACGGCTGTTGTCATAACCAAACTGATTAATAATTTGTGTAATCGAAATCCTGTCATGTGACTCCGCGTCGGTCTCTTGTATTCCAGCAGGTCTGGTCTGACCAGCAGTCGGTCTCTTGGGTATTTGGGGGTTAGGACGGTGGTCAAATGAAATACATGTGATTGGCGCGTGTTGAGGTTTATTATGACAAATAAGTCTTGCTCGGCAAACGCGAGCCGGCAAGACCGCCATTGTGAAACGCTGAAACTGGAGAGACTGTCTGGCGGTGAATTGAGCCAGACTTGTGGCAGCAGCCGGTAGCGCTGTCGCTAGCGTCGATGCCGACTGAGATGGCGTTAGATTCGAATTATGGTCGCTACAGGTACAAACAAAAGGGATCAAGGGCAGACTGAGTAAATTTGATGAGAGAAAAACTATTATAAACGCTTCACAATAATTTCAATCAATATGTATGAAAATTCCGCCAATAATACAATGCTAAGTAATATAAAAACTCAAAATGATTTATTATAAAATCTTGCAGATGACGGCAAAATATTAGCTTTCAACTTTTACATTGTAAGGCACCAGTACGCAGACATACCGAAATATTTATTTTCATTTGTCTATGGCACGCTCGTGTCAGTACTCAGCCGCCATTAGACATTCAACATCTGTTCACCGCACTTCGCAGTGTGAGGTATTGGAAACATGGACCGCGTTGCCCCGGATATACCTACCGTGAAACCTGAGCCAGGGTCTGCAGCCGAGAGCGACGATGAAGGAGCAAGCGGTGGAGCACCCTTCACCGATATAGACATATCGTATCCTGACATCAAGCAGGAGTGCTCGGAGTACTCCAGCAGGGCCGAACAGCGCGCCGGTGAGGAGTTGGTCCATTCGTGATTAGTATTAATCACGTGAAGGGCGTGTACCTGGCGTTAGCGTTAAGTGGATGTAGTTATCAAAGTTCTGAATGGTTATCTAATATTTATTTACAACTTCAAATCTTTTTTTGTGATAATGTTATTTGTTTTACAGATGTTTTACCTGTCCATCTTCTACGGATATTTAATTACAGATAATGTACTCTAGTCTTTTTTGCATGGAAGCTAATATTTTATATAAAAATATTATCTAAATTGGGTAACTTTGAAATAAGCGACATTTTAATTTATTTTAAAAATTGCGGTAGTGAAATGGCAGTGCACCTTGTCGCAGTCCCCTTGTTGACAGGAGACAGGCTCCAGTTCTGGTATATCGGATTTTTCTTGATTTCAGGAAAATGTTCCAAAACCGAGGGTGAAGAAGAAGCTGGTGGTGGAGCGTCCCACACAGATATAGACATATGGTACCCTAACATCAAGCAGGAGTGCTCGGAGTACTCGACGAGGGCCGACCAGCGCACCGGTGAGCATTTGATTTCATTATATTGCTAATCCGTATTCCCTTGAGGAATTGTTTCTTGTGGGAAAATTGAATCGATCGACGATGAGCAGTTTCCTTTAGTTTTTAGTTATTCTTGTCAAAAGAGTAGCTCAGCAATTTCACCCGAGAATCTTATGTTATGGAAAATTACAATCAATATTAAAGCTATTTTTCGCTACGGTGCTAAAGATAATTTAACTGGTAAAATTTTAATCGTACGGAAAATAAACTTGGGCTCGCCTTGATTCAGTGCTTACTTTTGATGCAGGCGGGCGGACGCGTCAAGTTAAGTTATCGATTTTTAATAATATATATTATAATACAAATTAAATGCTTAATTATTATAAATTAATAAATATACAGAAAAACTCAATTTGTCGAATAAATATATTTGTTGCTACCAGGATATGAACTTGAATCCTGGATCCCAGATTCCGTGTATTAAAATACCACTGAACAATGTTCTTACAAAAAACAAATTCACGTTAACGATGAGTTCTCTTTAATATATATTTACTGGTGGCTTGTTTCATTGTTAGTACTCATCTTTTATACCATCAATTTTTATAGTTTTTTCCCGCACCGGCGTTTACTATGGGGTATAATTTTATGTTTTAGATGTACTTTTCCCAGTCTCGAATACCTGAGGACCACAAGGGTTGTTCTCGTGTATCTTCGTAATTACTGTTTTGTACACTATCAACATATGTTGTGTGTGCAACTTTTCAATAAGAGTTTAAGACTCCTGTGTTTTGTATTTTTAGAATTATCAATTTTAAATTCATCTACATTCTTAGATGAGATATAAATATTCATTACACAATAAAACATTTAACTCTCAAATTATATATTTGCATTGCAGACCTCTTGAAAACGCAAGATTGTATTTCGGCAGCCCCAGAAGAGCCACCTTCCGCCCCTGCACAAAAACCAGCCCTGGAGACTGTTTTCTTCGAAAAACAAGCTTCAATTGTGCGCACGCTTTCTTACCCTGGTAAGAAAGAATTTTCATGTGCGCAGTGCCCGTACACGTGCTATCGAAAAGGTTCTCTAAAAGTTCACGTGTTGATACATACTGGTAAGAAACCGTTTTCCTGTTCACAGTGCAGTTATTCGTGCAATCAAAAATCACACTTAAAAAGCCACGCACTAACGCATTCTGGAGAAAAACTTTATTCGTGTTCAAAATGCAATTATTCATGCAAACATAAATCAAGTCTTAAAAGTCATGAACTTACGCACACCGGAGTGAAACTGTTTTCATGTGAACAGTGCACTTATTCATGCTATCGCAAATCAAATCTAATAAGTCATCAGTTAACGCATAACGGAGTAAAACTGTTTTCGTGTTCACAGTGTAATTATTCATGCTATCGCAAATCAAGCTTAAAAACTCACGAGCTTACGCATAGTTCAGAGAAACTATTTTCATGTTCATATTGCAATTATTCCTGTAATCTAAAATCCAACTTAAGGAGCCATGAGCGTAAACATACCGGAGAGAAACTGTTTTCGTGTTCACAGTGTAATTATTCGAGCTATCGAAAATCAAACGTTAAAACTCATGAGCTGACTCATAGCGAAGAGAAACCGTTAACATGTTCACATTGCAATTATTCGTGTACTCATAAATCTTATCTAAAAAGTCATGAATTAAAGCATACTAAGGAGAAACGGTTTACATGTTCACATTGCAATTATTCATGCAAACATAAATCAAGTCTAAAAAGTCACAACCTAACGCATACCGGGGAGAAACTGTTTTCGTGTTCACAGTGCAAGTATTCGTGTTATCTTAAATCACATCTTAAAGGCCATCAGCTCACGCATACCGGAGAGAAACCGTTTTTGTGTACACAGTGTAATTATTCATGCTATCGCAAAGCGGGCTTAAAAACACATGCGCTCACACATACTGGTGAAAAATTATTTTCGTGTTCGCAGTGTAATTATTCGTGTAATAAAAAATCACACTTAAAAAGACACGCGCTCACGCATTCTGGAGATATTATTTTTTCTTGATCATAGTGCAATTATTTTTGCAATAGAAAATCTAACCTTTAAAGATGTGTGGTTACTTGTACTGGAGATAAATGGCTCATTTAAGATATGAAACTTATGTTAAGCCTCCCGGTCACATTTTCTAATGCGTCAGAATGTTTCATCACTTCTCACCAGTAGTTTGTACGCCTGGTTATAGATTCCGCGCTTGATCCGGCGATGTTGGACCTTCTTAGAATCTGCGTAGTATTATGATTCGTGTATCCAAGCCTCATCTAACATATCCTGTTCACCATTTAGCAAGCCTGCTAGACAACTTAAGCTGAACCTAAAACCAAACTTTCCTGTTTAATCTTTATATATTATTTTTTATTTCCTGACTAAGTTTTTTAGTAAAGTATCTTCAACCACAATGTTAACGCTACAAGCATCATTTTTAAATTTTCTTGTTTGAATTGCTTTTGCCTTTATCATGCGGCATAAACAATATGCATCAGTCTTGAAATTTGCAATACATTGTCGAAAGCATTGCTAGTTAGACATTTATGCATATATTATTTACTTTCTTTAAATTTTATGATACATTTTCATATATAATTATCTGTGGCAATAGATCACGTGAACTGTAGCGGTTTAAACTATTGTTTAGTTGACGCAACCCTGAATTGGATTAAGAAAGGAATCGGGTCAGGGAGGATATGGCCTACATTGATCTCAGTCCTTGGGTGGACGTTAAATTACACCTCCTGTTGACTCGTACTGTTTAGGGGAAGAAAGGAGATATCGCTGCACTTAAGAATGCTGTCGCCAGCCGTCTTTTCGTTATACGGATTCGACACACGGCGCTACTCTCGACCGACAAAAACATGCTGACATATCGGCATTAAAAAACTAATCTGTCGCACGTCAGCCCAAATCCCTAGGTATTGGTTAGCCAGAACGGGACAGGTATATTGAATGATTATTGAACGACGGAATGCACAGGGAGTACTTGACTTATACTATAGTTAAATGGGAAATATCTTTGTGTAAATTATTTTTGTCTTTATATTAATTTGTCATCTGTAAAATATGTTTTTTTTAATTATTATTAAATGCTTCTCTGTAAATTATTATCTATTAAATATCAAACGGTTTTCTGTGAAATTGTTTTGTGTTAATTTAATATGATATGGTCTTCCAGCAGTTTCTTGCAGTTCAGCCACCTCGCTGCAAGGCGGTGGGGCTGGATTGTGAAGGTAGACACTATACGGATCTATTTCAATATTTATACTAGAAGTAGGGAATAATTTGTTCAGCCGAAAATTCCACCATTTGTTTTAGTAAAGGACGCTCGTTGTTTCACTTATTTCATTTCATTACTTTCTTCGTTCTATAATTAAAAATTTCAAACGAAATATAGATTTACGAAACAAACCACTGTATGTATAAACAATCCAAAATGTAGAGAGTTATTTGTGTTGAAGATTAATAATTAATTGCATTTTGGTTTGTTTCATTTTATTTTAATAACAAATATAATTTAAAAAATTAATAATAAATTAATATAACGATTTTTGTTATTTTTTTACCCAATGAATAATAATCACTACTCATTATAATATTTATTTCATTTAAAATTAAACGCTAGCAAAAGATATAATATAATTTCCACTTGTTGTCCCAAATAACAATTTTTTTTTTTTTAACATTACGGAATATTAGTTTTGTGTAGTTACCCATTTGGGATTCGTGCACGGTTTGCGCTTGTGTAATGTTTTATCTTTCTGTTTTGCCTAATGTCTATTGATTTTCAAATTTTTATTTTATTTGACCCACATTACCATCAGAGCCTTCAGAAAAGTCCCACGCACAACATTTGGAGAAACAAGATACGATTGGTCAAAGTCCATGTAATTCAATAATTATGTAGTACTGCGAACTTTGTACCATTGCACATTTGAATCTAGGGCTCATTGGTGGCGGCATCTGGACGCACCGGATCTCCGTGTAGCGTGACTCTCTGTCAAGAAGCGAGCTTTGGTGTGCAGAGGTGTTTTCTTCCACTCTAATGCCTTCATAATTAGTGATGAGCCTTCAATCACGTACCAATCGACCACTGGTACCTTTGAGTCAGATTCATTATTGATTAATGAATATCTGGAAATAAGGTCATGCAATTATTAATTTTATTTATATTGAATTGTGAACCGTGATTCGGCGCATGTAAATGTGAAGCGAAAATAATCATGAAGGAATGACGAATTTGCGCCATCTAGAAGATTCTTCCAAAATGTTTTACGCATTTGATCTGAAATGCTGAGAATTTAACTCACAAAGGTTTTCATTGTCTTTGTGATGATATTAAATTAGAATGTGCTGGAATTTGTTACGCAAATGAAATTTGAATAATATAAGTAAATATGCTCAATATATTTTTTGTTTAAAACTATTTCGTGTATTGTGTTATCGTGCGGCGCACGCGAATTAGTTGTAAAACTGATCAGTCACTGATATTATCGAATATCAATCACACCAGCGAATCAAGAGTACCATATTTTCTTATCACTATTCATAATGGCGAAGAGTTTACTTTAAAAAATTGTGCAGTAATCAGTAATGGGTAGCTTTTTTGTAATTGCCTCTCCGTTTCCATCAACGATAACATAAGGTGCCTCCAACTCCCCACAAGTCTAGCTCCCATCTGCGTAGATATCTATATCGGATGCTAGAAATTGTTTCATTTGGTAGTTATCCGGGAAGCTCTCAGCTTCGCTAACTCGCTTGCTGATATGAGATCTTCTTCTTGATAATACTTTCGATCATCTGAAAGAAATCTAATTTTCGCATTGCTATTAGCGCCGCGGATCGCCCGCAACTTCTTGCGGTTTAGATTAAGGGGATGAGTCCTGCCATCGCTTAAACAGAGTTGAGAGATGTCGTGCGATATGCTTTGCATTATGGATTCCAAAGACTCTCAGGATTCTGTTCAGTTTTATCTGAATACTCATCTGTAAGACAACAGTAAGCTAACATTATGTGCATTTTTGATCAACGTTCTCGATACCAACTAATAAATAAAATATAAGAATTGGGTAGGGAGGAGCATACATACATAATACAGAGAACAATCATCAAAAAAAGATCAATTTTTAGAACACAAACACTTTTTGCAAAATTCCCAGATCCCAAAATAAAAATCATTTACACAAAAATCTCAATTAATTAATTAATAAAGAAAATAACACTGTCAAATTTGAAACAAGCATATCATTAAGGTTTAAAAATAACACCAAACACTATCAGCAAAATTTTATATATTTAGGGATAAAATATTTCAATAGCCTCCCTACACAAATTAAAGAAATAAAGGATATAAAAGAGTATAAAAAGAAACTAAATGAACACTTCAAAAACACATAATTGAAAAATAAACAATATTACAGAACACTTCAGAAGCACACAAATGAACAATGAAAGGAATATGTTAAGTATTATATACAATTATTGTAGTGTAACTTCCTCTCTAAGCAAAAGAGCTTTTTTGGAGATGTAAGGGAAAGAAAAGCAATGTAATTTAAAAAATGTTAAATACTTAATTCATGTTATAAAAAATTGTAAAAATGTCAAATAATAAAAAATAAAAAGTTTCTTATCTAATCTGGATTGTTACTTTTAAATGTTCCTATATTTCTTTTTTCACTGAGCTGACTAATAGTAGTATTTAATTTATTAGAATATCAATGCTCTCCGAACTCGGCACGTCATTATGTTACTGTTGTGTTATTTGAATAAATAACTTTATTCATTTCAATAAATAAATGTGAATAAAATTCAGTTTATCATTTCTGTAAAACTACAATTTATTTAACGAATGGATATATTAAAACAATTATTATCATCGCCATAACGCAGACTCGTAAATGTAGAATGTATACTTCTTAGAACACCAATTTGGCATGAGACAAACAATCGGCTTTGGCTTTGACCATAAACTAACCTTCAGTATATTCACCCGTCTCCTATAAACATGGTATAATTAATGATCTGATACCTGGAAATTATCGCAGAGCGAAATATTACCAGAGTGCGGGGCAGCACTAATAAAATATTTAAGAGCATCTCTATAACTTCATCATCATCAAACTTCTGCTCATATGGCACAAATTCGCAGGACCTACCTACTAAATATTTATGATAACTTCTATATGTATTGGTCGTGTCTATGCTCAGCCGCCATTTGTAAACCACGTCTCGTGCTCGCCACAAGGGATTAGAGCCATGGACTGCGCTGCCCCAGATGCTTCTGCCGTGAAGCCTGAACCAGGGTCAGCAGCCGAGAGCGGCGAGGAAGGAGAAGGCGGTGGTATTCCGTATACTGAAATAGACATTTCGTATCCTAACATCAAGCAGGAGTGCTCGCAGTACCCCAGGAGGGCCGACCAGAGCACAGGTGAGGAGTTGGTCCATTCTTGATTAATTAAGTGAATAACGGGCTCCTGGTGTGACCATTAAGTGGAAAAAGCAGTGGACCTTGAGTAGGTTGGAGTGGATATCTAATATTTATAACCTCAAATCATTTTTTTGCTTTATTTTTTTAGTTTGACAGGTAATAATCTGTCTTATTTCTATGGCTATTCAAGGCGTAGATAAAGTACGCTAATTTTGTTGCTTGCACGCCAACTTTTGAGTAACATTAATATAAGCGAAGATATAGTGTATTTTCATAAAAACCGGAACACGGAAATACAATTCCATATAGAGTACTACTACTGTTAGCCTCCCCGAGGTGATATGGAGCCGATCCCGGGAGACAGGCAGCTCTCTAGCTCTGGTATATTGGATAATTCTGTATTTCAGAAACATGTTCAAACACTGTGGGCGATGAGGAAGCAGGCGGCGAAGCGCCCTACACTGATGTAGACATATGGTACCCTGACATCAAGCAGGAGTGCTCGGAGTCCTCCAGGAGGGCCGACCAGCGCGCCGGTGAGTAGTTGATTATCTTAGATTGCCAATTCGTAGTCCTTTGTATAATTGATCCTTGTGAGAAAGTGAAATCAATCGACAATGAGTATTTCGCTTTGTTTTTATTTATTTATAGTCCTAGTATTCCTCCTCTACTTCTGCTCTATGGGAGCTGGTCAGCTGTTTCTTCCGAGAATCTTGTGTTTTGTTATTATTGTTAATTACGTTATTATTGAACCGGCGAAATTTGAATTTAACAGAAAATAAACTTGGGCACGCCTAAATTCATTATTTACATTTGATGCAAGCAGGCTGTCGCATCACGTCAAGTTAAAAACAAATTGATTGTATCCCTTAGAAAGATCTGGTTTTGTGTCCCTATAGCAACGAAAATATTGGCTATATATTGATACTCAATACATTTCTAATTGATTTGTATTAATATTCCACAGAGCCATGTTCTGAAAAACTGCAACTTCACGATAATTATGCCACAAGGGTTGTTCTCTAGTCCCTTTATAATTACTGTTTAGTGCAGGGGTGTAATGTGGTAGACTCTCTACATATGTTGTTTTTAACTACATTTCAATAAGACCTCAAATCTTTTTTTTTTTAGAACTTTTAATTTTAATACCATCCACATTCTTGGGTGAGATATAAATATTCATCGTACAATAAAACATGTAACATTCTAATAATGCATTTGCGTTGCAGATCTCTTGAGAACCCAAGATTGTATGTCGGCAGCCCCAGCCTTGCCTTTGCTCGCCCCTGCACAGGAGTCAGCATTGGAGACAGTTTTCTTCGAAAAACAAGCGTCAATTGAGGGCCCGCTTTCTTCCACTGCTATTACAGCGTTTTCATGTGCGCTGTGCCCGTACACGTGCAAGAGAAAAGTTTCCTTAAGGGTTCACGTATTAATGCATACTGGAAAGAAACTGTTTTCATGTTCACAGTGTAACTATTCATGCAACTATAAGTCGAGTCTAAAAAGTCATGAGCTTACGCATACCGGAGAGAAACTTTTTTCGTGTGCACAGTGCAATTATTCGTGCTATCTTAAATCAAATTTAAAATGTCATCAGCTCATGCATACAGGAGTGAAACTCTTTTCGTGTTCACAGTGTAATTATTCTTGCAACCGTAAAACAGATTTAAAATCACATAAACTGACACATTCTGGGGAGAAACCGTTTTCATGTTCACAGTGCAATTATTCGTTCTATCGCAAATCTAGTTTACAATCTCATAAACTTACGCACACCGGACAGAAACTGTTTTCGTGTTCACTGTGCAATTATTGCTGCTATAAAAAATCAATTTTAAGAAGCCATGAGCTTACTCATACTGGAGAAAAACTGTTTTCTTGCTCGCAGTGTAATTATTCGTGTCATCGAAAATCACAGTTAAAATGCCACGAACTAACACATTCTGGAGAAAAACTGTATTCATGTTCACAGTGCAATTATTCCTTTAAACATAAATCAAGTCTACAAATTCACGAGTTTTCTCATACTGGCGAGAAACCATTATCATGTTCACAGTGCAATTATTCGTGTATTCACAAATCATATCTTAAACGACATAAACTGAAACATGCTACAGAGAAACTCTTTTCATGTTCACAGTGTAATTATTCATGCAACCATAAACCGAGTCTAAAAAGTCACGTGCTTACGCATACCGGTGAGAAACTATTTTTGTGTTCACAGTGTGATTATTCATCTTGTCGCAAAGGAGCATTAAAAGTACATGCGCTTACGCATACAGGGAAAAAATTATTTTCTTGTTCACAGTGCAATTATTCGTGCTATCGTAAATCAATTTTCAAAAGTCATCAGCTTACGCATGCTAAAGATAAACCTTTTTCGTGTTCACAGTGTAATTATTCGTGCTGTCGCATAGCGAGCTTAAAAATACATACGCTTACGCATACTGGAGAAAAATTATTCTCATGTTCACAGTGCAATTATTCGTGTAATCAAAAATCAAACTTAAAAAGGCACGCTCTTAGGCATTCTGCTAATGTACCATTTTCGTGAACATAGTCCAATTATTCTTGTAATAAACAATCTTACTTCAATAAATGTGATCTTACTCATACTGGAGATAAATGGTTTACTTTGGATGTGAGACTTATGTACAGTTTCCCGGTCGCATCTGCCAATGCGGCATCTTTTTGCTTTCCTTCTTTAAAATTTTATATTGCGACGTCGAATCAGCGATGTTGGACCCTCTCCGAGATTCTGCGTAGTAGTGTGAATCGTATTTGCATCGTGTATACAAGTTTCATCTTACTTTGTCTGGTTGTCATAGCGTAAGCCTGCCAGACAACTTAAGCTAGACCTAAAACAATGCTTCCCAGTTACTGTTTTATATATTATTTTTTATTACCTGACAATGTGTGTTAGTTTTTTACCTTTAACCACAATGTTCACGCTACAAGTATCATTTTTAAATTTTCTAACGAATTGTTCTTGCCTTTATTATGCGGTATACACAATATGCGTCAGTCCTAAAATTTGCAATACAATATCGAGAACATTGCTAGTTAAACATTTATTAATATATTATATATTATTTACTTTAGGAATTTATCTTCCTTGGTTTATGATGCATTTTACTTTATAATCGTTTGTGTCAATGGATAACGTGGACTGTATCGATTTAAATGAGGCAACCCTGAAAAGAGGATCTGGCCTACCTTGATCTCAGTCCTTGGATGGACGGAAAATTACACCTCCCGGTGACTCGCATTTTTTTGTGAAGTTAGAAGATATCGCTGCACTTCGGGATGCTGTCGACAGCCGTTTTTTCATGGTCCGGATTGATCGCACGTTGAACGTGTTGACACAATGACGTTCGAACAGTAATCTGTCGCACGTCGGCCGAAATCCCTAAGGTATTGGTTAGCCAGAACGGGACAGGTTATTGGAACGACAGAATGCACAGGAAGTACTCGTCTTGCGTCAACAATCATTCTAATATTAATGTTTAATAGGAAATAGCTTTAATATCTCTGTTAATTATTTTTGGATTTATATTAATTTTTCATTTGTAAAATATGTTGTTTATTTAATATTAAAAATGCTTATCTGTAAAATATTTTTTATTAAATATCGATTTGTTTTTTGTAAAATTATTTTGTGTTAATATGAGATTTTCTTCTAGCAACGTCCTGCCAGTGGAAACTATACGGATTTAGTTACTACTGATCTCTTAGCAAACAGAGTCCCGGGTGCAATGACCCCTTGCTTCTTCATCTATTGTAGCAACCGATGCGGTGAGGGATCTGCTTTCTATCAGGCAGGATTTTAGTAGGACCACCTTTGGTCGTCTGAATCTAAATCGGGAGGGAGAAGTTAAATCGTACGTTGAGAGGGTATTTATATTGGGGTTTGGGTGCCTTGGGAGCCCGGCATAAATCGTTTAGCCAGATTTTTTGTGTGATCCCTTATTAGGAGGATGCCTGAGTCGTGATGGATGAGTGTAACTATCGACCAATTAGGTGCACCCAATGCTAACCGGATTACTTTACTTTGGATAGTTTGAAGTCTTTTTATGAGATGTTTGGGTCTTGACCCTAGACGGGGCGTGCATGGATGAGAGTCGGCCTTGTATACCAGGAGCTTGTTGTCAGTGGACAGCTTTCTGTTTCTGCTCATTAGTGGATAAAGAGCTAATAGTGCACGTGAAGCGGCAGTGAGTTTGGAGTCCAAAATCACACCAAGTTACTTGAATGTCTTGGTCCAGGGAATGTTTTCGCCGAACATCATTATTCTGGGCTTGTGTCTTGCTTTCTTGCGTGAGAAAAGGGCGGCAGCGCTCTTCGAGAGGTTTATCTCAACGCACCATTTTTTGTAGCACTCTTCGATTTTGGTTGCGTATGTTTGTACGCGTCTAATTGCTACTGTCGCGATTTGAGAAGTAGACAGGACTGTTGTAACATCTGCGAATGTGCCGACTGTTGTATTTGCGTCGGGTGGGGGTGGAATGTCACAGTTAAATATTAGGGATAGATGGGACGAAAGAAGTGCCTGCCTGTAGGGGGCGACAGGTTAAAAGGACGCCTGGGAGTTTGTCCCTAAAAGAGCGTCTTGAGAGTCTTGAGGCTTGGAATTGAGTTATATTGAGCGGTATACCATTAAGATCCGTTTTGTATAGCAGACCGTTGTACCATACCTATCGAAAACTTTACAGAAGTCTACTGAGAGGACTGTAGTATGCTGCTTCGTGTTAATGCCGAGGTGAATATTTTGTGGTCTGTTGAGTGATTTGGTCTAAAATTGTATTGGAAGTCGGGAATGATAGAATTTTTGTCGCTACACTGGAGGAGTCTGGCGATTATTAACTTTTCTACGATTTTACCAGTGCAGTGGATGCTGATTGGTTGGTGATTTTGAGCCTGGAGGGGATCCTTGCTTGGTTTCGGAATTAATATTTCATCTGCGAGCATAAAAAATGTGGGTAAGTCGCGTAAACGGAGCGATGCGTTGCAGATTGTAGAGAACACAATAGATTTTACTGAGAAGCACTCGAGTATTTTGTTTGGTATTGCTGCCTTTTTGATTAGAAGGGTAATTTCTTGAGGATTTATCTGGAGTTCGTCAGGAATTTGTGAGGTAATGGATGCAATGTGCGCGTCAATTGAGTCTATGAACCATTATTTTTCCCTAATCAAATCTTTGATCTTTTCGGGAATGTCTGGTCATTTCGTGTCTCTTGTAATGTTAAAATTGGCTTCGTTTATGGCGTTCTAGATTAATATGGTGATTAGTATGGATACCGAAGGATTTCGGTACTGGTATAGAGGTGGGAATAGTAATTTTTGCTTCGTGGAGGTTAGGTAATTTTTGCCATTGGATCTTTCTTCCAGTGAGTTTGAGGGGGTTGGCGGGTTGGAATAAAGGACGGCGATGTGATCAGATGACAGGTCTCGTACTGATTGGAGGAAGTACGTTGGAGAGCTGTATTTTAGGATGACTATGACGTCGGATCCGCCTCCGTTTACGGGGTATAGTGTGGGGGTGTCAAGGGCATCGACTATGATGCCTATGAATAGTTAAAAAAGACTTTCCTTTTATTGTTATCGTTACATTTGTGCCACGTTTTATGCTTAGCGTTCATGTCGCTTGCTATTGTGGTGGGGATGTCTTCCACCAGTAGTTTGTCCAGGTCGTGCGCGGATACCTTTTTGTGGGCGAGCTGTACACTGAGATTAGTTTTAGTCGGCCAGAATGCAACGTATTTAACACTATCGCGGTTGCTTCTAAATTGTTGTTCGAGGGGCTGGGGACAAAGCAATAATTTAGAGTGATTTTAGTTAAGATGGTGGTACCTCCATCTTTGTTCCGTGTACGGTCTGTCCTATATACGTTGTAGTGGGGGGCTCAGAATTTATTGTTAGATTTAAGTCAAATTTCGTTGATTAAGAGGTTGACCATGTCTGTGGATGTCTGGAGAGGAAGTTCCTCCGGTAGTTTGACATTGGCGTTCTAGAACACCGCTTGGAGGTTGGAGGGTTTGTATGAGAACCTATTC
Organism: Eubasilissa splendida; assembly: GCA_031772225.1. Lineage (NCBI taxonomy): Eukaryota > Metazoa > Arthropoda > Insecta > Trichoptera > Phryganeidae > Eubasilissa > Eubasilissa splendida. The sequence continues at coordinate 1,806,424 of CM062872.1, read as the reverse complement.
ATATTGGGTTACAATTGATGTGAATCTTATAAGTAATTGGTTGGCACGGGCCATGTATCTCCTGAGGTCGGCTACCGCATCCAAGATGTTTCGAGAATAGGCCTCCTCACCCACACTAGGACTCTTCGTAACGAGAAACCGTCGAAAAAAAAGGATAGCTAGTACACCTGGCCAATACGTAGGGGCGAGAGTTGTTGATGATCTTTTGTAGCACGATATTGTGTTTATCTCTGAGCTGAAGAGATTGGGACTGTTTTAACTTCACATCAATACTATTGTTTTGAATCCATTTTATTCAAGAACGGTTCCTTTTTATTTAAGTTCTGAAAGTGGATGCATTTCATTTCTTCAATCCTTCCCAGAAGTCAAATTATTTCAGCGTCTTATCTTAATTGCTTGTTTTATATTTTGCCAATATTTCAATTTAATTATTTTTACATTTCTATATGATGCTATGTTCATATGGATAACAATATAATTTTGAATTAAAATTTATTCAGATATATACTGTAACGTCTCATTTATGCGTGCATATAATGCAAAAATGGTTTTATGATCATATTTTTAATGTAGCTTATTTATTTTTGTTTTAATATTAATTAGACGTAGAGAAAAAAAGACAATAAAAGAATTTTCATATTTGCCTATCTCATGCAAGCCGCCGTCAGCGAAACCATATGGCGAGGAAGCTGTAGTCAGAACATATAACCTTCAGACGAGAAAAGTTCGGCCATCTTCGGCTGTACGCACGAACTATTACAAATAACGTCGGCGCAGCGCGTCCACGGTTCACGTGGGGGGCCATTTTAAGAACATTTGGCTTGCTATTTAAAAATACCTTATTCTATGTTAACGAAGATAAATTATAATCTTTCAATTACTGCTAATGTAGCACAAATCCGCAGGACCTACCGATCAATTATGATATTGTATCTATAGCTTGCCCGTGTCTATGCTCAGCCGCCATTTCACAATTGACATTTTTACACCGCGTCTGGTGGTCGCCGCAAGGTAAAAGAGTCATGGACCGCTCTGCCACAGATGGTCGTGCCGTGAAGTCGGAGCCAAGGTCTGCAGCCGAGAGCGGCGATGAAGCACCCTATACTGATATTGACATATTGTTTCCTGGCATCAAGCAGGAGTGCGCGGTGTACTCCATGAGCACCAATCAGAGCATCGGTGAGGAGTTCGTCCATTCTTGATTAATTATGTAAAGCGCGTTCCCCTAGTGTGACCGTTAAGTGGAAAACCAGTGCACCTTGAGAGGAGGGAGCGGCGTCTATTTATTTACAACCTCAAATTTTTTTTGCTTGATTCATGTATGGCTTTTCTATGGCTTTTTATGTCATAGATAAAATACTCTATTTTTATCGCATTTTCACCTACATTTGGATTTAAATATTCTCTAAAAGAGTAACATTGTAATAGGCAAAGTATAGTCTATCTTCATAAAAACCGGAATACGGAAATACAATTCCGTATAGAGTACTACTCTTAGTAGCTACCCCGAGGTGACATGGAGTCGGGCCCGGCAGAAGGGCAGCTCTTCAGCTCTGATATATAGTATTATTCTTAATTTCAGAAATATGTTACAACACTGAGAGTGATAAAGAAGCAGATGGTCGAGCGCCCTACACTGATATAGACATATGGTACCCTGACATCAAGCAGGAATGCTCGGAGTACTCCAAGAGAGCCGACCAGCGCACTGGTGAGCAGTTGATTCCCTTAGATTGCCAATTCCCTTGTTTTAATTGATTTTTCTGAGAAAATGGATTCGATCGACATTGAATATTTCGTTTTGTTTTTATTTATTTCAAGTCCTAATCTTCCTCTACTTCTGCTCTATGAAGCATGTCGGCTGTTTGTAATACCATACTAGGTGCACCAGATTATTGAACTGGCGAAATTATAATCTAACAAAAAATAAACTTGTGCGTGCCTAGATTCAATGCTTCCTTTGAAAGCAAGCGGGCTGTGCATCAGGTTGTGTTGCCGAATTATAATAATATATTGTTTACTTTGGAATATTTTCATTTTTTGGTACTCGTCTGTTATACCATCAATTTTGTTATGTAATGACTTTGTGCGCTAGTATGCGTAATTACTTTAATTGAGAGCCACAAGGGCATTCCAGGGTCAAGGCTACCCCCTTAATACCTTCATAAATATCGTTTTAATGCACTGCGACTATTGTGGTAGTCTCTTAAATTATGTCGTATGACTACATTTCATTAAGAGCATTACTTTCCTGTATATCTAGATTATTTCATTCTCTCAAATAATATATTTGCATTGCAGTTCTCTTGGGAACGCAAGATTGTGTTTCGGCAGCCCCAGCTGAGTCCCCGCCCTTTCCTTCTGAGGATCCAGCTCTGGATACCATTTTATTGGCAAAAAATCACTCTAATGGGCTCCCGCTCACTTCGGCCGATAAGAAAACATTTTCATGTGAACAGTGCAATTATTCGTGCAAATATAAATCAAATCTAAAAAGCCATCAACTGCAGCATACAGGAGTGAAATTGTTTTCATGTGCACAGTGCGATTATTCGTGCAAACATAAATCAAGTCTAAAAAGTCATGTACTTATGCATACTGGAAAGAAACTGTTTTCATGTTCACAGTGCAAGTATTCAAGCAATCACAAATCAAGTCTAAAACGACATGAGCTTACGCATACCGGAGAGAAGCTGTTTTCGTGTTCTCAGTGCAATTATTCGTCTTTTCTTAAATCAAGTCTAAAAAGTCACGAACTGAACCATACTGGAATGAAACTGTTTTCGTGTTCACAATGCAAATATTCATACAAATATAAGTCGAGTTTAAAAAATCATATGCTTACGCATACCGGAGTGAAACTTTTTTCGTGTTCACAGTGCAATTATTCGTCCAATAATAAATCAAATCTAAAAAGTCATCAGCTTATACATACCAGAGAGAAATTGTTTTCGTGTTCAAAGTGTACCTATTCATGCTGTCGCAAAGCAGGCTTAAAAAGCCATGCACGTACGCATGCTGGAGAGAAAATATTTTCATGTTCACAGTGCAATTACGCGTGTATTCACAAATCTAATCTAAAAAGTCATGAACTGAAGCATACTAGGGAGAAACTGTTTTCGTGTTCATAGTGTAATTATTCGTGCAATGAAAAGTTACTTTTAAAAAGGCACGTCCTTACGCATTCATGTAATAATCTGTGTCTGTGTTAACAATGCACTTATTCTTGTTATCAATAATCTAACTTTAAAACACATGAGCTTACTCGTACTGCAGGTAAACTGCTCACTTAAGTTATTTTAGACTTCACTCTAAGCTACTTAATGATCAAATTATAATTATATCAAATATAATTGCGCATACCTTTGACTGCATACTTAACATATCATTATAAGTTATTGTGAATGTACTTCGTTTGAATTTGTCAAGTCGCATAAATAGCTTGGTTTAATTATTGATAAACACTTTAAATCGAATTTGCAAATAAATAAGATTTTCTCCAATCTCAGGTCATTGTTAGGAAGATACTACAAAATTCATCACGTAATCCCAAAGCCGGTTTTATGTATAGTTTATTTTTCTTTGGTATAGTAATTATTAAGATATGGGATCCGATCACGTCCTCACAGGATTGGCGATGCTGCATTGGTCTATCCGTTGACAGCGGCGTCACACCTTCGCTTGTAGGCCTAATTTTCGGTTTCGCCCACTTTCTTCATAGTTAATTACATTTAACTGCACCGTAACTGCATTCGTGTCCGTCAAATCACAAAAAGTCACTTAACCTTCAAGTTTATCTCACCCGTAAGTATATACACTTAACATTGTCTTATCAATTAAACTTTTAGCCCAGTGACCTCATTATTCTCATATAAAATTATGACTAAATTTATCTCTATAGTAATTTTAAATAGTATGTTGATTTTTTTTTTGCTACAACATTAGATACATATGGGATCTGGTCTTTTTTTTATTTAGCCTTACATTGCACACACTTAAAAACCTATTACATATTTTTCTTTCCTGCCCAATTATAATTACATTATTATTTATCATTATTTATATCGAAATCTCCTTTTCCGTCTTCATTCTCATTATTCAAGTTGATTAGTAGAGAGTAGATTACCGCAGAAATGCCGCTACATCGGCACACTTTGGTTAGATCTATGTTCGCGATTTATCAGAGACTCGTTCAGATCGTTTAGCCGTATGAGAGGAACATTCACAGATAGTATAGTCCAATTTATGCACCACATAAGGCGCATGAAGGTGGAAGATATAAATCCGAGTACGTCACCCTTGTAACTCAAACATAAAAGAAACACAAAATCTTCAAACAGCCATAGTGAAAAAGATTGTGGGCTTAGAAGGATTTAAATTGAGGCATAATCTAAAATTGTTATATTCTTCTGTAAACGTTCTTCCTGTATACGGGCTGTTACTGTTCCTTTAAATATGTTGTTCTAAATAGGGTAGATTCATAATACAAGAGGTGTAGGAAATCTGAATCTAACGATCCTCAAAGTCACCAACAAGTATTGATCGAAGACAATAGAATTTGTTTTTTCTTACAATAAAAATTAAGAACCCGGGTCGTACAATAGAGGACGCTTTCTCCTAATTTAGAAGAAGTTATTAAAAAATGTCTTATAGAAAATAACCTGTCTTACTTGTAACAATGATATGTATTGTATAATCGGTGACTGATTAATTTTTATATTTTTGAGTTTATTAAATGTAACAAATGAATATAAATGTACCTGCAGACAAACGTCTGTTAAGGCGTTTTTTGGGTCTAGTGTTAATTAAAATGCGTCATCATGTTGAATATTTTCTCCGGCAATTTGTCAACCTGGTTTAAGATTCCAACGTCGAATCTCTGAGGTATTGCACAGCAGTAGCAGTTAACCGTATTTGAATTTTCGAGTGCATACATGTGTATTCTTAAACAGTGAACACCAACGTGGATGAAAGTCTCGTCTATCCTCTCCCAGGCGCCGTATCGGAACTCTAGCAGATAACTCTCTCTCTCAGTTCATTACAAAGCCGCCTATTTACATTTTTATATATTAATTATTATATACTACCATTGTTAATTTATAAAAAGTAATAATTATCTCCAACCACAAAGTTAACGCTGCAAATTTTTATTTGATAACGAATTGTTCTTACACAATATGCGCCAGTCTAAAAATTTGCAATACAATTTCGAAGCTTTAATTATTTTTTTGTATGTATTTAATACGTTGTTAATGCAGGATTTTATATGGGCTTTTTCTTTTTTCCTTGTTATTTATAATTTTCATCACACTTTACACATTATTATTATACTGATACTTGAATTAAATGGGAGATAGTTGTTTTATCTGTGTGTAAAATGTTTTTTATATTTATGTTAATATGTTAAAAAATCAATGGTTCATTCTTAAAATGTTTTTTTAAAAATATAATACGATTCTTTGTAAACTAGTTTTGTATTAATATGCACTGGTCTCCCAGCAGCTTCCCGCAAACGCATTTATATTGGACAGGTGACCTACCCGAGAGTGAGATATCGGAATATTACTCCGTACATATTTTTTTTCATTACTACTGACGCGCGGTCAAAATGTCATCAATAGTAAATTCGTTGTTTGTATTAAAGATTGATAAATAATTGCATTCTGATTAGTTTATTAGAACATCGTTTTCAACACAAATATATATTTTTTTAATTGATAATAAATTATTGTTATTTACGCAATGATAAACAAAAAAGAATAATAATACACTTCAACACCTACATATTTTGTAAAATTACTTTAAATAAAGTTTGTTTTTACGTTTTTTCTTTTCCTTTTATCCATGTTCAGTTAAATGGCCTTGAGTAAATTCTAGAAAAGTGATTCATTTTCTACTTATTGGAAAGTGGGAGACGTGACTTAATCCACATTGACTGGTCAGTAAAAATAAACTTAAAATAAAAATTAATATTGAATTCAATAAATTATTTCATTCTTTATTCTATAATACTTATAAATTTTTAGAACCTTTTTCTGAATATAAGATAAGGTCTTAAAATCTCACATAAAGTTTGATTGCGGTAGCTCTTACACTATTGGAGTTATCTGCGAACAAACTTTATATATTGGAAATAGTTAATGTTCTTAGAACTTTATAGATAATGTATTCAACATTTTAAGTTTTAAATGTAAACTTTCTACAGAATAACTATACGAAATAGACAGTTATAACGGTAATAATGACCTTTTCGGTGAATATAGTTAAAAACTGCCCTGAGGCAGACTCTATTTCTTCCAGAAAGGTCCATTTAACATGTTAAAGTCTGGTTTCAAGCAAGGAGTAGAAAATAAAAATGATAAATTAGCGTTCTCTTGGGGTATTAAATAGATTAATACATTTTACATTGTTTCTCATGGGAATAATTGCTTCGGTTTTCGAACACTTTTACGAATCGAAATAGGTTTGTAAATGGAGATTCCACCGTATTTCATTGTTAATGAACAATTCATACCTCCTGTTATATCTACGGGCTGCGATGGGTAATCACGTTACAATGAACGTCTGTGTTTTTTCAGCAGGTTTTTTTGACAATATTTATGTTTCTCTCTTATTTTAAATATGTTATAATAACATTAAATTGTTAATGCTCTGTACAAAATATGTTTGGATTCACAATAAAAATATATCAGGAATACAAGAAAAACAAGTGGGATCAAGAGTAGAAAGGATAAAATTGATATCACTGACGAAATAAGAATATATATTAATAAGATCTTAACTATCTTTAAAAAATAAATCTTACTACAGTTATTTACTTCAATATAAATATTTCTCCATAAATTGAGAACTAAGTAATATCGACGACTCATAAAATAATTTACTGTAAAAAGTTGCAGACCACGATTGAATATTTCTGCATTGCAAGTCCCCAATACTAAGGTCCTACCGAAGAAATAATTTTGATTAGTTTATGGCTCGCTCGTGTCTATGGTCAGTCGCCATTAGACAATCGTCATTTGATCGCCGTGTCTCGTGCTCGTTGCGAGATACCGGAGCCATGAACCGCACTGCCCCAGATGCTTGTGTCGTGAAGCCTGAGCCAGGGTCTGCGGCCGAGAGCGGCGATGAAGAGGGCGGTGATGTTCCGTACACTGATATAGACATATGGTATCCTGACATCAAACAGGAGTGCTCGGAGAATTCCATGAGAGCCGTCCAGCGCGCCGGTGAGAAGTTGATGCATTCCAAATTAGTATTAATGATTTGAAACGTGAGCTCTTAATATTACAGTTAATTGGATGTAGCTGTGCACCATGGTTATCTAACATATCTATACACCCCAAGTTTTCCTTGGAGTCTACGATACTCTGAGTACTCTACATGCAGCTAGACCGCCAAATCTACTGCTACAAGTGCATCAGTGCTAATCGTTTTGACACCTTTACTAACTACCTTATTGTAATAAACATCATAAGACACCCCAAGTTTATTTTTTGGGTTACATAAATAGTTTGACAGGTAGTATTTTTACGGCTTTTAAGCCATAGAAAAAGGTATTTTTAGCATGGCAGCCAACATTTTGATATAAATATTATCTTAATTGTGTAACTTTGAAATACGCGAAGATTTAGTTTAGTGCGTAGTTCGCCTTGTCGTCACCGCGGGGTGACATGGAGCTGAGCCCGGAAGACAGGCAGCTCTCCAGCTCTGGTATATCGGAGTATTTTTGATTTCAGAAATATGTTCCAACACCGAGGGCGCCGATGGAGCTGGCGGCGGTGCGCTCTACACTGATATAGAGATATCATATTCTGACATTAAGCAGGAATGCTCGGAGTACTCCAGGAAGGCCGGTAAGGGGCACCTTAATCAACATAATAAATCGAACACGATTTTTTTCGTTCTATATTTTATTATTCCAATTGTTTCGTCTGTCTAGTTATTATCAACTGATAAAACATAAAACAGTGCTTTGAGATTATATATAATTTTTGTCACATACAGTGAAACACCGATTTTAAATCTTTGAAGGGACCAACAAAAAGAAATTTAAACAGAGGGAAAATATAAATTATTGGGGGTATTTAAAAAAACTGAATATTATTATTTAAAAAAAAATCTAATAACGTTTTTTGCTGCATGTTTTTTTGTTCTTATTTTTAAATAGTTCTTTCAATATTATGAATTAAATTAAAGGATTCTTGTGGTATATTGCTAATATATATATATCGTATTATCCTTGATTTTAGAAATATGTTCCAACACTGAGGGTGACGTAGGAGCGGGCGGCGGAGCGCCCTACACTGATATTCAGATATATTCTGGCATCAAGCAGGAGTGCTCGGAGTCCTCCAGGAAGGCCGACCAGCGCGCCGGTAAGGGGACACCTCAATCAACACAATAAATCAAATACGATTTTTTTGGTTCTATATTTAATTTTTTCTAATAAATGGACGATCGTTGCGGCTGTCTAGGCCTTTATCGACTGATAAAAAATAGAACAGTGGGTGAGTTTATATACTAATTTTGTTACAAAGTTGGATATTACATATTATATATTTGTTTATTTCATGTCATATGTTGTAAGTATATTTAGTATTTTAATATGTGCCTAATAATCAACAATCATATTATACATAATTAGTTTATCAACTATAAATTTAAAATGAAATAGAATTAAAAATAAGGAAAATATTTAAGTGTGAGTACCAAAATATGATACAATATTTGATCTAGAAAATTTTATAACCTGCCTGAAGGATAATACACTTTTTATCAAGTTTAAATAATACAGTACCATTAATTTAACGCACACACGCAGTTCACTCATTGGTGTTGGGTCTGAAGTCTTGACTCTGTATATGTTCATATTGAAGGGGTGACTATGCTTTGAACATACATTCAGTATGAGTTCATTATAATAATAATTTGTAATATTCAACTTTGTTACATGATTTGTATATAAGCTTACCACACTGTTCTATGTTTCATCAGTTTATAATGGACTAGACAGCTGAAACGATCGTCCAATTATTTGGAAAAATTTAATATATAAGACCGTGTGGCGCTGAGGGCAGGGGTTACAGGAGATTTTTTTTTTTCACCTGTCTCTGAGATCACGAGTTTTTCGAGACTAATCAGCAAAACGTCAGAAGTATTTGAGAAACCTTGTCCTCCTAGTCGGAAGTCTTTCTATAATTCTTACTCTTTGGATGATGAACACATTTGTGCGCCTCATGACCCACGGGTCACGCTGCATTCGCATCACATTTCGAAGGAATCCAACCTTTTTTTCTTCTTTTAAATGTGTACTTTTCAATTTCACACAGTGTTATGAAAAATACCGATGTTAAAAATTCGTTAACGCACCTTTGGCGCGTCTTTTAAATCAGCCGGACTAATGTTATTGACACATATTCCACGTCATGTTTGGGTTTTTAAAACAAAATTTGCATTTGAATTTAACAAATACAAACCCGGATGTGACAGAAATATTTAGAAAATACCTAATAAAACATTGTATTCTTACACTTATTATTTATATTGTTATTTACATTGCAGATCTATTGACGATAGAAGATTTTATTTCGACAGCTCCAGATGGGTCTTTGCCCACCCCTGGCGAGAAGCAAGCACTAAATACTGTTTTTTCTGCCCCAAAACCCTCAAGTATGCGCACTCTTACTTCAACTGATAAGATAGCGTTTTCGTGTGCGCAGTGTCAATATTCGTGCTATAATAAATCAAGTCTAAAAAGGCATGAGCTTATGCATATGGGAGAGAAACTATATTCTTGTTCACAGTGCAATTTTTCGTGTACTCATAAATCAAATTTAAAAAATCATGAACTAAAGCATACTGGGAAGAAACTGTTTTCTTGTACACAGTGCAATTATTCGTGCTATCGCCAAACTGACTTAAAAAGTCACGCGTTAAAGCATAGCGAAGAGAAACTGTTTTCGTGTTCGCTGTGTGATTATTCGTGCCATCGAAAACCAGAATTAAAAAGACACGACTTAACGCATACTGGAAAAAAACTTTTTTCCTGTTCACTGTGCAATTATTCGTGCTATCGTAAATTTGACTTAAAAGGTCATGCGCTTACGCATTCTGCTGAAAAACGGTTTTCGTGTTCACAGTGCAAATTTTCGTCCAATTATAAATCAAATATTAATAGTCATGAACTTACTCATATTATGCAAAAACTGTATTCGTGTTCACAGTGCAATTACTCGAGCAATCATAAATCAAATCTTAAACTTCACGAGCTTAAGCATTCTGGGAAGAGTAGGTTTTCGTGTTCACAGTGTAATTATTCATGCCATCGCAAATCAGACTTTAAAAAACATACGCATACTGCAGAGAAAGTTTTTTCCTGTTCGCAATGCAATTATTCATGCTCTCAAAAATCTAATTTAAATAGACATGAGCTTCTGCATTCTGAAGAGAAACCATTTTCTTGTTTACAGTGCAATTATTCGTGCTATCGTAAATCAAGTTTCAAAAGTCATCAGTTGACGCATACTGGAGAGAAACCATTTTCTTGTTCACAGTGCAACTATTCGTGCCGTCTTAAATCAACCATGAAAAGTCACGAGCTTACGCATACTGGTGAGAAACTGTTTTCGTGTTCACAATGCAATTATTCCTGCAATCAAAAATCTAATTTAACAAGTCATGAGCCTACTCATACTGGTAAGAAACTGTTTTCGTGTTCACAGTGTGTTTATTCTTGCAATAGAATATCACACTTAAGAAGCCATGAGCTTGTTCATACTGGCAAGAAACTGTTTTCGTGTTCACAATGCGATTATTCTTGTAATAAGAAATCAAATCTTAAAAGCCATGCGCTTATTCATTCTGAAATCAAACGCTTTTCATGTTCACAGTGCAATTATTCGTGTCATCGAAAATCGAACATGAAAAGTCATGAATTAAAGCATACTGGCATAAGACTGTTTTCGTGTATACAGTGTGATTATTCGTGCAATCAAAAATCACGCCTAAAAAGTCATGTGCTTACGCATAGCGCAATTTTAAGTGTAAATAGTAAAGCACCTTAAAAACACATTCTCAGACATATTAGAGAAAAACCGTTTTCGTGTTTACAGTGTAATTGTTTTTTGCGATCAAAAATCAAACTTAAAAATTGTGCACTTAACCATATTGGAGATACATGTTTTTGTGTGCACACTGCATAATTAACACCTGTTTAATTAAAAAACACCTTTAGAACTGACATTGTAATTTATACTGGATAGACACTGGTTTTATTTTTACAATGCACTCGTGCTTGTAATGACACTGGTCAAAACTCATTTGTATGTGCAACGTACATATATATATATATGTATTAGAGAAAGTGACTTAAATACCTACACTAAAAATTAAACATTATCTAGATAAACCAGCTTAGGACTTTGTGGATGGAAGCTCTGCTACAGGATGGCAACACGGTCGAACGTTCGTTGTTTAGATCGACTTGTAATAACTAAATTATCAGCATTATTATAGTTATTCCTTAAATCTAACCTCACAAGTTATTGCCTTCAACACCAACTTACGGACCATTGTAGTGAGTCCGTTAACTCATTTACAACTGTTTGGACCCATAGATAATAGAGAAATAGTTTTAAAATGTATCTACGGCTTTAATATACTTTGTATGTAATAGATATTATAATAGATTATTATATATATGAAGGATTACTCGCGCTTACTTGAGATTTTGAGCGAGCAAAATGGTACAATGGTATCTGGCAATGTTAATATAAAGGATGGCCCAAAAAAGTGAGAACATCTCGTACATACACGAGTTATTTCAAAACATAATATAATTAATTATAATTCTTAATGTTATTTTTTTTGTTCAATATTTAGCTAATCGGAAATCATCAAAACACCCCATATTACATAATCTACTGGGTTTTAATCTGGGCTGTTCGGTGGCCACATGCCTGGCTCGATTAAATTAACATTTTCACGACGAAGTGAGTTGCTTGTATTTCTGGCTGTGTGAGATGAAGCTCCGTCCTGCTGTAATGTCTAGCTATACTCCAGGCTTTGTTTTGAAACTCTTTGATCATTTTCCTAGCACCCCGACGTTTTTTAATTTCTCAAATTTTTGAACAGAGTACGGTCTCTTCTGCAGTGTTTTTTGTCATTCTGAGCAACAATTGAAAAAAAAACAAATATAAACAATGGGAAAACTAATAATCAAAGATGACGACCGGAAATTGTCGAAATAAAACGTAATATAGGTTAATAGTTCAGTAAGTAAATTAGGAAACTATTTAAGCTATTGATATACTCAACTCATTTTGATGTCATTATATCACAAATGTTCTCACTTTTTTTGTGTCATCGTGTAGTATGTAAAAAAATATTGTTACAATTTATAAACTTTCATTGATATTGATGTTTATGAGACAGTGTGTGCATTCCGGTGAAAGTAAAAATGCGATAAAAATAAACGTTTAATGTTTTTGTGAAATAATATGCGAATAAAGTGCATTTGATGCAATGGAAAATGTTACTTATTGAATGTGTATGAAAATAGAATATTATACCGCTTTGATAACGGTACGTCAGATAAGTTTTAAAATGATTTGTAACCCGTAACCGAATGAGTGACAATTGTGTTGTGACTTTGTAACAGGCTAACGACATGCGACTTTTTGTAATAATGTATTTACGATTGAATAAAAAAAAAACAATATTTTTTACACAGGGTCATCAGTGTGGAATTGAACGAATTAATAAAATTAAAACTTTGCTTAAAAATGAAACGGAAGGAATTGAAATTATAATGTTAATATACTGAACGCCAAACAATATCTGATCCAAACAAAATTGATAATATGATAATTATTTGAAAATGATATCAACAGAAGTTACATTTTTAAGCGTAAACAAAATATATAAGTGCCAATAAGTGTATATATATTTTATGTTATATTAAAGTAATTAATAGTAGTTGTACAGTGATTGTTTTAAAGAAAAATAATTAAATAAATATATTATATGTGTAGTGCGTCTTCTAATTGCTTTAATGGCTAACAATATTTACAGAAAAATTAAAAAATATTTAAAATTATGATAGAGTGTGTTTGGTACGTTTTAGATTTATGTGTTCTAAATCATTATATTAGAGCGGGACCGCACTCTGGTAATATTCCGCTCCGCGATTATTTCCATGCGTCACAACCTTGTCTGTACTATGGTTATAAGAATGAGACAGATGAAAACATAGAAAACACGGAAGACACAAATTAGACATTTATTTTCTACTACATTACACGAATGGGCAGGTGAACATTCCGCGTTATTCCTCTGGGGCCTTCTTCCAAAGTCCCGGCCTCTGACCGGCGAAATGGCGTCGGCAGCGCTCTGCTGGGTGTGTTATATTTAGTGTTGCGAGATAAATAATGTTTTTTTTTTAAATTATTTTTCATTCTTTGTTAGCAATTTCGCACCTTCGTACATTTTTATCATCACAGTAACATAAAATACGGCCACTTGACTTGGCGACTGACTGGTTGCTTAAAACGGGCTTGGACTGTACTTCGTACATGTGATCCATTACATTTCCACTTTTCGACTGCTTGTCTAACCATTAAATATCTGTGTGCTGTGTGCGCTGATACCTGTCATCACCTGCACGGAGCACTATGCCCGGTGACGAAGGTTAAAAACATTCCGTTTTTTGATTTGTTGTCAACCGCCGCTTTCTAATGAAAATGACATCAATGCACCCTCAGCCTTTTTATGGTCTCGTTTCACGGAAATCGAAAAAAGTCGAGGATACAGAATCCCTAAATGGAACGCATTCATTGAAATCCGCATCGATTACATAGCAGTAGAAGTAGTTGAAAACATTTCATTAAATGTCAGAACGGACAAAAATGTTCCTTCAGAACAGCACGCATCGCGAGCGAGCCAAGTATCGTGTACAGTGTGAATACGTTTTTAACAGATTTTGGAAAAACTTAGTTTTATATCAAAAACATAATCAGTTTATAAATAATAATCTTTCAGTCTTGTAAATACGATAATTTTAATTGTGCATCGAACTTTAAATTCGCCGCTCCATCCGGCCATGACGGTCGCAGAATCCGCGCTGTCATTATTGTCGTTAATATATATATAACATTTAATAATATATGTTTTCACGCACATTTTACACACGGTATGAATTAATACTGAACTTATTTACAACATTAGTAGCAAATTAGATATCTTTACTGATTTTAAGGGAAAACAACGTTTTCTTGAACAAAGTAAACATTTTATGTATGTTATTTTTATGTAATTCGGAATTAAATATTTCGTTTATTATAACAATGTTACATTTTTAACAAAGCTGTCTATTTCATAAATAGTATATAATTATGAAACAGACATAACACTAAAACGGCAACGGGCCGTTTTAAATCGATATTATTAAACAAAATAATAAATTAAAGCTCTCATAATTCTTTTAAATTTAGCACGTTGTTTTAAGCAAACATCTTAATATATGTGGGTACTTGTCTGATTTTGGAAACATTTGTTTCTTCTCTATGAGAGTAAGACTCCTGTATAGAGAAGGAGTATATACGAGTTCATTTATGTTTCAGTTACAAATTTATGATAGTCCGTAATTTTTCTAATTGTGATGGGGAGATTGTTAACAAATTTGATGCGTCGATCTTGCAGATCGGAATTCGCTTCTAAAATTGAATTTATTTTTAATTTTGAAAACTTCATAACATTCATACATATGAATTAGGTACCCAATAAATGATTAAATTTTTGATTGATTTTTCTCTCTCGCATGATTTACGTAACAAATAACGCCATTAATTAGTTATCTGATATTTATAAGAATTTAGCTATTAGCGTCATTTTGAAAGTATTATCTAATTCGTGTAAAATTTCTGTAATTTTATACTGGAAAAATGAAAGCCCTTAAGTAAATTATATATTTTTATTTCATGCCTTTTCCATCATCCCCTCTTTAAACAGCGTAAAAACACATTTTTATTTTTATATTTTTTTAGCATTGGTTTGTATAACATTTACTTTGTCCAGCTCCGCAGAAACTTTACTGATTCTATTCTTATTTTATGTATTGTGTCATAAGTTATTATATTTTATGTATTGTTTGTTTCTCATAAATAAATTCAATAAAACTAAAATTTTGCGTTAAGTCGTGCTTAGCTTTATTTATTACTCTACCGCTAGATGGTTCTAAAAGCAATAAACTTGACGCCTTTAAAATGTGGTTTGTAAGGGTGGCAATTCAAATCGCCGCCCATCGTCGCCGTCACGTCTGACCGACGACACGGGCGATATCACATCGAGGTTGTCCGGCCGTGAAAGCTGGTGATTGTCGATACTAAAGTATCGCCTACTAAAAGAGAACTCGAGAAAATAATATGTTGCTAGCGCTCCCATCTAACACTCCCCTTGTGAACAAATTAACTGGTGACTAGTTATATGCATTGACGTGCGTCGTACTTTAGCATATCATGAAAAAGAAGAAGAATATTATTATTAATAATTTAATGAATTGTAACGTGTACTGCAAATAATCGTGAATAATTGAAAAAGGATTTGAGCTGTAGCGCCAAGATGAATAGAAATGAGAAAATTAAGATGCGGCAGAATTATATCTATCACCAAAATTAAAAAAAACAGAAAAGCATAAAAAACAGATGTGACAGAAAAATGTCATATATATATATATATATAATGCGAAATACTACATGCGGGTGACTATAAATAAAACAATGTTATTACTCTACTTGAGTTTATTAGCACTACTCGAGTTTCGAGAGAAACAGTCACTCTCATCGACAGTAAAGGTAATAAAATGAATCATTTTGAATGTTTAGAAATAAAAAGGAGTTTGAACTCTTTTCGTATTAGCTGCTAAACAATATTACATTTTATAACTCATCACCTTTCTCAATTTTTCCGCTACAAAACTGAACACAGCAAAACTGTCAGTGCGCGCTTTTATCAACTGAGACAGTCACGTGTGTACTATTGTAACAGCATCTGTGCTGGCCTGCCTGTGTTTCAGCTGGATAGATAACAATCCATTCTAAATGCGGCAGCACGGATAATATATGGAGTTTTCAAATTCTCCCGTACAACATTAATTTTAAATCAGCTCCGATTCCTTGAAAGAGTTGAATTTAAATTATGCTGGCTGATGTACAAGGCGACAGATAATACGGCGCCTCTGTATCGTTAAGAACTTTTGTATCCTAGACAATTTGAATGGTAGACGTCAAACTTTCAGAACAACCTCCACTACAGCCGCAGGAAGGGTTGTAGAATCGACTAACCGTTTCCAGAAGTCTAAATTTAGTGAGCGGGCATTTGCAGTGGCAGGTCCAAAAGCATGGAACTCTTCGCCCTCCGTCATAAGAAACATCAATTACCTTTTAACTGTATGTTTTGAAACCAACATTTGTTTTCGTTTCAAATTTGGTGTGATGCTGGCCTCGAATGCCGATTGAAGGCACTATACCGTGCGTGGTTAAAAAAAGTTTCACATAAAAAAAAAAGGTAATTATAATAAAAAAACAAAATAATGTATTATTGACATGTTTTAATAACTAATTATTACTTAGAAGTATATTTCGATGATTTTGGTATTTATCTGGTATGAACGGTACGGGAATGTTTTTTTAATCTTGATACCTGAGAACAAACATAACTACACTGAGAGCAAGAAAAAGGTTTCTCTCCCGTGTGCGTAAGAATGTGGCTCTTTAAACTTGATTTTTGATAACATGTGAAACTACATTGAGAGCATGAGAACGGTTTATTTCCAGTATGTATAAGCGCGTGACACTTTAAACCGGATTTACGGGAACAAACGTAACTACATTGGGAGCAGGAGAAAGGTTTCTCACCAGTGTGTGTAAGCACGTGACTATTTAAGCTGGATTTCCGATAGCAAGTATAATTACATTGAGAACACGAGAAAGGTTTCTCTCCAGTATGTGTAAGTATGTGGCTCTGTAAGCATGATTTAAGGGAACATGTATAATCGCATTGCGAACAGGCGAATGGTTTCACCCCAGTGTGTGAAAGGATGTGGATGTTTAAACTCGATCTTTGTGAACAGGTATAATTACATTGTGAGCAAGAGAAAGGTTTATCTCCAGTGTGTGTAATCAAATGTCGTTTTAACGTTGATTTTCGAGAACAAGTATAATTACATTGAGAGCATGATAAAGGTTTCTCTACAGAATGTGTTAGTATATGATTCTTTAGGCTTGATTTCCTAGAACAAATATAGTTACAATGAGGACATGAGAATGGTTTCTCGTCAATGTGTATCCGCATGTGGCTTTTCAAGGCCGGTTTCCTGGAGCAAATATAACTACATTCAGAACATGAGAACGGTTTCTCTCCAGTGTGTGTTAGTTCGTGACTATTTAAACCAGATTTTCGAGAGCATATATAATTACACTGAGAGCAGGAGAAGGACTTCTCTCTGGTGTGTGTAAGCATGTGGCTCTTTAAGCTTGATTTCCGAGAGCAAGCATAATTACATTGAGAGCAAGTGAATGGTTTCTCTCCAGTGTGTGTGAGCGTGTGGATCTTTAAGCTTGATTTCAAGGCACATGTATATCTACATTGAGAACAAAAGAACGGTTTCTCTCCAGTATGCGTAAGCATGTGCGTCCGCAAAGCAGAGTTATGTGAACAAGTATAATTGCATTGTAAACAAGATAAGGCTTTTCTTGGGGTTGGCATTTCTGATTTTATGATGGATATCTGGGATGTACTGCGTTCATGAAGGGCTTTTGTGTTTCCAGCTTCGATGTTACGCTCGCTATTTTTGGAGGACTCTAAACATTCCTTCTTGATGTCAGGATACGATATATCTACTTCACTGTGGAGCTCGTCATCGCTCCCGGCGGGGAACCCTGGCTCGGACTTGACGGTAGCGCTGTCAGGTCTCGAAGGGTCCATGCTTTTACCCTGGGCAGCTGCATTAAACAAAAAAAATTTAGATAATATTGAAAATACACATTTTTACAGAACAGACGTTTTACAATCGTGACATTGTAAACGAATACTTTTTAAATTCGATATGTTCATTTTATATTTTTCCTACAAATAAATATATACGAGCCCAGTCTTGAAACAGGTGATTACCTAGTAAGTTGGAAATATATTAAAAATATATAAAACATTTAACCCTTTTAAATTCAAATTAATTTCTCATTATGAAAAATATTTCTTTCTTGATTACGTGTTCTAGTATTTTTAGAAAATTCGCCGAATCAAATAATTATAACATATCTCAAATCGGAATCCCGGGCAATGCCGGGCACCGACAGCTGGTTATGATACAATGTATTAATAAAAAATTAGCTCTTCTTCTCTCTCTTCTTCATCCGCTTTATCATAATCGGGTCGGAGCCCTAGCGCTTGGACAACACTCTTCCACCGTTCTCTCTCATGCTCTGTATCGGTTAATTGGGACCATTGATAGTTCCATCTTTCTTCGCAGTCTCTCAATTTGTATTTTCCATGTTCTCCTGAGTCGTCCTACAGGTCTTTTTTCCTCTGGCACTGATGAGAAAATCTGTTTTAGCAGTCTTTCGTTTCCTATGTGGAAGATATGTCCATGCCAAGTTAACTGATATTTTTCTATTTGCAGTCATCCCAAGATTCTCAAGGATGATATTGTCTTTGATTTGATATCATAACGTAACTCCCGTTACTCCTCTTACGTAAAAATAAACCAAAATATTAAATAACTGAATACACCTCTAGTGATGATAAATTTGATGTGATATTCTATTGACTATTTGAAAGGGCGTTAGACTGACAATAAAAAAATATAATACAGAAATAATTTTGCTTCAATTTTTTTTAATACCATCTGACAGTTTATACGCTTGTGCTATAAAAATTGACTTAACTTGATGAGTATGACTAGACGAGTATCGTAACCTCTAGACCACAAGCACGTCTTGTAGACAAACACAGATCAGTTAGCGCGAAATAGAGAAAAACTAACGAGCAAAACAAAGTGAACTTTTTTATGTGATTAGCCAATGCCAATTAAACGAAAACAATACAGTGTTATTTATTTATTATTTATAAGTCAATAGAACGAGAACAAATTCGTTGAACTTATCGAGAAGTAGACACAGAGGCACGAAAACCCTAGAAATGCGTCTCTGCCGGACCATGAAGAAGGTTCAAAGCATTATAAATTATACTAGCAGAAAAACTAGAAAATCCCTTACGAAGTGTAGGTACTATGTCTATATTTCCATTAAAGAAAAATAATATATTATTAAAATGATACCTGCTATATATGAGGACAAATCTAAAATTATCTACATTTTTCGTTCTGCAATTAATTTTCGCAGACTTTACGGAATCCAAGGTCGTTATGGATGATTTGATGGGCAGAACCATGAAACAAGACGCTACCGTCACCGATGGTAACTCGCCCATTCGCCAGAACCATCTCTCGAGTTTGCTGAATCTCATCGTAGACGGTGGAGGTTGACGGGTCCTGCTCATACTCGTCCGGCCACTTGATTCCCAAAAAACACTTTTACGTGATAAATCAAAAAATCTTCGATGAATTTCAGCCTCTTTTACACCCTCAGACCGGAGAAATCGGATCACTGTTCGTCGTTCCTCCTTGGTGCTACTGCTGCGGAGCGGACATGTTTACAATGTAATAGTCGGAAGGCAAATGATGCGATCGGGATCAAATTATGCACACATGAGCGCAGTAGTACCAACTTTAAGTGCATACCTTGAAGGTGTGTTATGGCGAAAGTGTAAATAATTTTGGACTCTCCTCCGTACATATGTACACCTATAGTTATCTTAAATTGATATGATTTGTCAGAATATTAATAAAAACATAAACATCAAAATATATGGACATGTAAAGTAAACAAAGTTAAAATCTCAAGTTAAAACAGCCATATACAAAATTATTGGATATGGTTACTGATATTATTAAATTATTAGACAGGTTTCGACAAATTTTAGACTGTGGACAGATATTTTCGTGTTGTAACGTAAATGCATCGAATATATCATATAAAAAAAAAACGTCTAAGGCCCAGCGCCGAATATATCCCTCGCAAAAAACTTTCCACCACGGCCAGCGATATATTAATCCGTCGCGACGTAATTTATTTATCTGCTTTGAACAGCGACATCTACCATCTACCGGAGACTTTAATAAGTAACATATTGCACAAAGAGGAAAGATTTTAAACTAATATTAATATTAATTAGTGTTTTTTTATATATTTATGTGTGCTGCCATCTAGCGAATATCCTCTAAATACTGCTATCAATACAGGCAATGATACAAACAATGGATGCTTACGTTAGCGCAATTATAATGTAGATTATTAGATCTTATTTCGCGACTTTTAGGACACTGCCATGTCCAAGTCCCGGATTGACTCGAAGGCCATAATGCTATAGAAGAAGAGACCGAGAGAGCTGTCTCCGGAACTGGGCACTCGGGCCGGACTCCGAAGACACAAATATCACGATACACTGTAATCTCCACAATGACATAAAGCACGCGTGTTCTAATCGCTTTGTGAATTTACCATTAGTTTTTTTCACCCAAATTTATATACAACTGACTTGAAGAGCAATGAAACCAATATTGATGTATTGATACTCACAAGGAAACCAAATTGAAGCACTGCTTACTGAAGAATGTCAAACATTAAATGGAACAGTTTTTGATATTGACAAAGTCCTGGCACGGCTACACTGCCATAAACAATAGTGGTGAGAAATAGACAAAGATAATTAATTTTATAAAATTCATATGCTGTACAGACGCTGGATATTGCAAGTGTGAAAATCCACGGCACGTGATTTTAGGCAATGTTACGATAAATAAATTGATAACCCCCTGCAACAACACTGTATCGTTTTTGACTGATGCTGAAGATTAACGGAGAGTTGTCAACCTTGGATGGTATTCAGTTATGGCATCTAAATTCATTATTCAGTTCTAGGGTATTTTTTCCTGGGTTACTGATCCGTGGTTTAGATTCATATTACATATGTACATGTTATGTAAAATGTTTGATTTCAGTATTGCGGTCAAATAATATTGAATTAAATAAATTAAAATTGAAAGAGATGTATAATAATTGTTAATATTTTCTTCAATCGAAATAGTCATGTACACTCGTGTTCTTCAAACAAAAAATACATAGAAGACAAGAACAAATACATTATAATTATTTATTCTATTACATACATCTATTAATCACATTACATACATGATAAATCTCAAAGTCTTCCTCTAACAGGCCTGTATCATTCAGCATGCGATATTCTTGTCTAATTGAGGTAAATACTGCATTTAAGTGAACGGTGTGCATTAGCTTCTCACTATAGACATGCGAGTTGCGGGTCGGATTTGTAAAGTCTACTGAGGGTGGACTTACGAGTTGAAACAGTTAAAAGTGATACTTCAGAGGAAATGAAAGCAGAAATTCCCGCATTGCTAATGGATTATGTTTCAGTTACATTTATAACGTGTGTGTGTGTGTCATGAAAGTGAGTAGATGAGTGGTGGGGTTAAAACCTTATAAGAGGCCGTCTCTTGGGGAACAACTCTCTTCCATCACAACTTCTTCTGAATAACTAGTCAATCTCTGAAGAGTCTCATCTATATTCACTGTATAATATATTTCAATAAACTTAATACTGTTACCTGGAAAGACTGAGTTTCATTTACAAGGAATCGGGACTCAAGTAATTAAACAGTAATCAGAGGATAGAACTCCAATGGAATCTGGAGGTAATTCAAGATTTATCACACTTAGGAGCAAATGAAACAAAATGCAGCACATCTTGAATCTTTCTTAACTTTACTTCCGGATATACTTCAAATAAAATACAACGATAGGAAATAAAAATATATAATAAAAAATCAAAACATATATAGAAATACGTGTGAACGAAAATGATTTAAGATAACAATAATAATTACATTATGGGCAAAATAAAGGTTTCTTTCATGTGTGTAAGTTCGTGGCTCTTTAATCCAGATTTTCGGGAACAAACATAACTACAGTGAGAACAGGAAAAGGGTTTCTCTCCGGTGTGAGTAAGCATGTGGCTCTTTAAACTAGATTTCCGATAGCAAGTATAATTACATTGAGAGCAGGAGAAAGGTTTCTCTCCAGTGTGTGTAAGCTTGTGACTCTGTAAGCATGATTTGTATAAACAAGTATAATCACATTGCGAACAAGAAAAAGGTTTAATTCCAGTGTGTGTCAAAACGTGGATATTTAAACTTGATTTTTGGGAACATACATAATTACATTGAGAACAAGAAAAAGGTTTCTCTCCAGTATGTGTAAGCAAATGCCTATTTAACGTTGATTTCTGGGAACAACTATATTTACATTGAGGACAACATAAAGGTTTTTCTCCTGTGTGTGAAAATATGTGGTCCTTTAGGATTGATTTTCGAGAACAAGTATAATTACAGTGAGGGCATGATAAAAGTTTTTCATTAAAGTGTATACGCATATGTCTCTTTAATGCAAAATGTCTTGAGCAAATATAACTACATTGAGAACAAGAGAAAGGTTTTTCTCCAGTATGTGTAAGCACGTGACTAGTTAAAGTTGATTTACGCGAACAAGTATAACTACACTGAGAACAGTTGAACGATTTCTCACCAGTATGTATTCGTTCGTGGCTTTTCAAACTTGATTTTTGCGAACAAGTATAATTACATTGAGAACAGGCGAAGGGTTTCTCGCCAGTGTGCGTAAGACTATGTTTCTTTAAACTTGAATTCTGGGCACAGGTATAATTACATTGAGAACAAGAGAAGGGTTTCTCTCCAGTGTGTGTAAGCATGTGGTTCTTGATCCTTGATTTTTTAGATGATGAATAATCGCATTGTGAACAAGATAGAATTTTGTCTCCAGTAAGTCCCTGTGTCTTTAAGGTGGTATGCTGGGAGTCTAGAGAAACTCCCGTCTCCCAAGCGTCGATTTGATTAATTTCACTTCCAAGGCGATTTTCTGAAAAATAATAAACAAATATATATGTATTAGGTAAAGAAGAGTTTCGAAAAAAAATTAATACTTAAAATTATTTATCATTGTTAACCCTTCCGAATACATGCAGTGACACAGGTCAATCGTTCGGATGGCATGGATGGTATTTATCAATTTTTCTCTTTAAACATTCAATGTTTAAAATAAAAGTATGATAATAACTTTTTTACAGCCTACTACTACTTAGCCTACATACTAGTAAAAGCGTTTAAATTTTCTCATTAAAAATTACACATTTCTCACGGTACCACAAGTTGACATTATGGCCACGTACGTGTTTTTTTTCATATCACGGTATACTGAGGGTTAAATTACTAAGTTAAATAGATAATTCATTTTTTAAATGTTTTTCGCATTAAGATAAACAATAAACATTATAAACAACTGTCATTAATACATTTTATATAATTTTCTAACAAGGAAAAATTGCTTCGTAGGATTCAGAACATCGGTGGTCAGATATACTCGTAGATGATCAGTAGAAACGAATGTAACATTGGTACCTAACATAACATAATTGGACCCCAAACAAGTATTTTATAAAGGAATCGTGACAACGCTTCACGGAGACACCTGTGAATGATTAAATACAAACTAAAGCTGACTATCACTTTTTCAAACACTTTCACAAACTGACTTAGTAATTTATCAATATTATATTAATTATAAGAAAAAGAATATAAATGAATCATAAGCTCGAAAATTAAATTAAGTAAGAAACAATCGTAAGATGCAGAAGGTCCCAAGGACTGCAAAGGGCTGACCATTTGATACGACATCAAAATTCATGGCCAAGTTTATGGTCCAGTGGAAGTGACATTCAGGCGGAGTAAGGGTTGGTTGTGTGGAAGAAGACTGGAGCTGAATGGGAGGGTCTAGGAACTAGGAATGACCAGGGAGAGGAGGCCAAATCACACACTGTGATGTTACACCGAGGAAGAAGGTATACCTGTAATAAAAACCCATATCTGTCATGTTACGCTGAGCAGCCGGGCATAATATTCACAAAATAGAACAATTTAACGGATTTCAAAAAATTGAATACAAGGAATGTTTAAAATGGGAATTAATATAAATAAAATAATTTTAAATATTTTCACAGCTTTCTGGACTATTGTCCCGTGAGTACCCGACCTCTCTGGTCGATATTTTGGATCCCGTTGCAGGGTTCTTGATCAAATCTGTTGGCGAGATCGGGCATACACGGCAGAAAAGCCGAGAAAACTATACAAAAATAAATTGATATAATAAAAATGAATTTTTTTATGTTGAAATGGTGAAATGAACAGTTATCTGTAATAAATAATATAATAAATGTCGACCCCTTAGAATACCAAGGTTCCAACTAACATCTTAGGTTAATTTGAGTAATTGCATGAAAAGGGTACCAAATGCATTATTCTTTATTTCTTCAATACACACCAACTCTATTTAACTGATATTAAAGGAAATAGCAAGAGCTGCAGTTCCAACTGCATCAGATATTTATTTCAATTTATGGATCATTATTGTTCATTTACGATATTTTTAATTTCCCTCATCTCACAGTGGTCACTGATAATACTGAAAATAAGTTAAGACCTCAAACAGATCATATTTGCATACTCAAAACAAAATATACATGAATACATGTTAAACTTCAATCAACACTATTGAGCTTACTATCTCAAAATAGCGTCATTGTCAGATGGAACCTTATCTTTACGAGGGGTCGATGTGATGATGTACCTGGGGAAATCTTAATGCGATATCACGATTTATGTAACATTCCACTGTCACTTGTTTTTTTAATGCTTTTTCTATGAGATTAGGAGAATTATTTTAAAAAAATCTAGTGATATATAAAATTCCGATGCATCGTATTTTTCTTCTTCTTCTATTTCCGTATCACACTACACGCCTGCCCATCACATCTTAAGACGGGTAAGATGCTAGTTATAAATATAAATGTATCATGTTTATACTGTTGTCTTGCTCGGCATTCTCGGAGGACTCCAAGCACTCCTTTTTGATGTCAGGATAGGATACATCCACGTCAGTGTGCAGCTCGGCATCGCTCCCGGCGGGGGACCCTGGCTCGGGCTTGACGGCGGAATCCATGCTATACTGCTGCCTGAGTCCGAGGGCACCAATCCGACCTCTTTTTATTTGATTACAAGAAATCTGAAACATTAAGGTTAGAGTTTGTTTTTGGACTTTGCAAAAGAATGAATGAATTTATTTGAGAACGATTTAGAACGCTGATTTAGGCCTTTTACACCCTAAATCCTTTGTCTAGAAACAGTCTAATAAACATTATATTAAGTGAAGATTTTTTGAACTAAGTTTAACAATTTTTATGCGTACATACACCTGAACCATCTCTTTGTCCTGGGGTTTTTTTTAAAACAAGAACTAAATGTAAACTAAACATTGAAGAATAAGAATTTCCACCAATTTAATAACCAAGAAAATAGCTGGCGTACTGCGCCTGAATCCGAAGACACAAATGTCACGATCCAGCGTGTTTCGACCAAGCTTAAAGCGCGTGTGTCGTAAACTTACCAATACAGAATTGACTAGAAAATCAATAAAAGCTATACATTAAAACAAAATAAGTAAAGTCGAAACTCTGGTAACCGAAGAATGTCGAATATTGAATGAAATAGCTTTGACGTTGATCGTTCCCTGGCATTGCTACACCGCCATAGACAACGGTAAGGTGAAATAGACAAATTCATTATTTTTTATTTCATATTTGATGTTCAACACAAAGTACAATACCGACGCTGGATACTACTATTGTGCGTTGCCTGAGAATTTTTAGTTTTAAAAGATAAATAAAATAAGATTTCATTGATAAATAGGCAAAATGTGGCTGACAACAAATATAATATTTGGCATTGACTTAGCCATGCAGTAAAACCTGTAATATTTCCGTAAATACGCGCAATACAAAAATCATATTTTAGCTAACCCTTAAAAAACATTCAAGTGACGAGTGAAAAACTAATTATATAACGTAAATCCTTATTAAAATATTTTTTTTTAAGTTCAATTTGTTGTAAAATTGATTCTTTAGAAATCAGTTGCGATAAAACAATATAATTTGTAATAAGACAGAAAGAGATCACACATTAATTTCACAATTAAAAAATAACAAACGTACAAATATAATGATCTCTTTCTCACACTAATTTAACGAAGAGAGATAAGGCAAAAGGGATGGTGTTATATTATTTGTGTAAAACGCAAGGAGGCCGAGATGTCGGGTAATGCAGACGAGTCCGAAAGTGAAATATAAGTTTTAGTTTATTGCAACCAAATAATAAGACAAGAGTATATCACTGACAAGCTGTGAATTATGCGGAACTGGGGCTCAAAGGCGTTTATCTAATGTTGAGATATAAAATCACATAATGACAGATGTCGATTCAAGAAATTCAACTTTTATTTGCGGACTACATTAAGTGTTTAGACGAGCTGATGTTTTGATTATATTCTAATATACACAAATATTTCTGAAATCTTTCACCGAAGACATGAAATAATACATGAATGAGTGTAATTTCAAATGATTACTTTACTCCGGGTTCTAGTGACAAACCAGCAGTATCTTTAGAATTGTATCGAGACAACACTTGTGTGAGCAACCTTATAAAAAAATGGTATTTCCCACCCCCCCGCCCCGCTTGTATCAAACAGTTTCAGTCCTCAATACATTTATCATGTTCACAGTGTAGCTATAAATGTAATCAAAAGCCAGATTTAAAAATTCATGTACTTGGCACATTGGAGAGAAACTGATTTCATATGTGCTATCAAATATCACAATTAAAATATTGTGCGCTTGCGCACGCAGTATAGAGACCTTTTTCATGTTCACAGTGCAATTATTCATGCAAACGAAAGTAAGGTATAAAAATACACGAGCTTACTCATACTGGAGAGCATTGCAGTTATTTACATACTCTAAAATCATCCTTGAAAAGTCATAACCTTACGCATTGATGTTGGGTCTGAATTTTATTTGAGCTTGTTCTCAATGGGAATTTGAAGTGCATCCCCATCCTACTACTTCATATTCAATGATAGATTGTCCTAGGGCATAGTATAACGTCATTAGAAATTGATTGCTAATAATGTTCCATTTGTTTTTGACACACATGACATTCCACCGTCTGTTCATTGATTGAACAGGCTTTTGACACTCTGTAACACTAATAAAGCTCACATTGTCGATGTCTAATTAGAAATTATGAACACACACTAAAAAATAGAACTAAGAAAAAAACTAGAAAAAAGGAAAAAATCATGAACTTGAAAACATTATTGAGCAATGAACAATCATAGATTAGATTCTGTAAGTCTCAAAGACTGTAATGGGATGGCCATGTAGAATGAATGCCAGAGGACACCGAAGATCATGACCAAGTAGATTCTCCAGTGGAAGGGACAAAAATGCTACAATGTTAAATTCACACTAATCTGTTGTGTTGTGGAACCTCAATGCTTCCAGATAGATAGATAAAGCAGGAAATATTATCTCTTTTGAACCAAAATGTAATGTCCTCCTTCCCGCAATTATTCTTCAACAAAGAGACGTCATCGTTAATGGTGCAACACGATAAATAGATAGCTCCGTGCCGTTGATTATTAACATTGCATATATTTTATCAAAAGTACCCCCAGAGCTGTAAACATACTTTAACTTAAGAAATGTTAATTTTTGTATTGTCATATTTGCAAGTGACAAGGCAGGAATTAATTGTAATAGAAAAGATTATTTAACCTGATAAAGATATAAATCAAAACAATAGAATGGAATTTACCAGTTGTAACTGACTGTAAAATAAAGCTTTGAAAATAACACAACGGTTAAAGATCTTCCTATGTGACCTTTAAGCAGAAAGTATATTTTAATGTTATGGTATTTATTTATAAAATTCTCACTAAGAAAATATTGGCAGAATTTATAAGAAAAAATTATGCAAATCGAAATGAGCACAAAAATCATACAAGAGAAAAAGATAGACTGAGACTCCCGTTCAGGAAGAAGGCTAACACACAGGCATTAAGTCCATAGCACTCATTGCAACTATCATTTACTAGTGGGATCCGCGGTGTTCTTACTAAATATTTGTGGTTTCTACATAGATCCTTGCCGGAGAAAGCTCAACGGCAACAACAATGATTTTTGTCAGCTTGATTGCTCTACGGGGGAATGACTCAATTCAATTGGTATCCATTCACATTTTTAATAATATTCAGTTTGTCATTCATCGGGGTGTAGTAGCGTCGTGTGAAAACTCCGGAAGTTTGGCCAGTTTATCAACATTATTGTTGTACAATAATAAACATGTGCGGTGTCTGATGGAACAGAATATCTCATCATCGAGCCTAACTTTTATGCTAGCAGAATATTCAACAGCTGCTTGCGAGTCGGAGATTATTACAGTATTATCAAAATTCTGTAGCTCACAAATATCTAAGGCTTCTTTATTCGCCTAAAAATTTGTTAAAAAAACTGATGAATCCGGAAGAAGTCGAAGCTTCACATTTAATTTTAATTGTGGTATGGAAACTGCAGCTCCACAACACGGCTCAGGGCTGAGATGAGAGCCGTCGGCATAAACGCGAAGATTCAATAGCTTCAATAGCAATACATTTCGAAACGAGTACGTTATTAAATTATTTGCTTGTATTTTACTCCATTAGCTCGATTGATTTGTCAAGTCCTGTGATTACATCAATGTCAGGGGTTAAATTACACCAATGTTAGGGCTGGGTGGGTAGCGACTATCAAAACAAAAGGAAAAAAAGAAAACAATAGAATTGAGAATTAGAACATGGATTGTAGGAAGTACGCTCCAACCAGGAACAATCCAGAACAACATAAACGAAACGGAAAAGTTGAATATAAATATACTGGTATAGGCGAGATGAGGTGGAGAGGTTCAGGAACATGTACTGCAGATGATCGACTATTCTCCCAGAACGACAATTTTAATTCAAATTCTTTTGACAATTTTAATTCCCTGGTTAGCTTTTTCATGCATTCCTCCACAGGCATTGTCCCTGAATAGAAGAACTGTGTATATCCACATTACATAGTTCATTAATGTAGACCATAAACAGTACAGGTCCAAGAGTATTTCCCTGAGGGACCCCAAACTATTGTTAGCTCGTCGCTCATGTTCTTGTTGATTAACAAACACATTGTTTCCTTTGAAATAAATAGCTCTGATGTTTCCCATGAATGCCGATCTCAAATAATCTTTTTATGACGAGTTTATAAGTGATTTGTTCCACGATCTTTTCTAAATCCGTTCTGATTATTTGATAAAATTGAATTGTCCTCAAGAAACTTCACAAGCTGCATTGCACTGATCCTGACAAAATAACAAACGGCAAAAGTTATTTAACTGCTCGCAGCCATCGGCAACATGGCAGTTAAAATGGCAGTCATGGATGGTGAACTCTCTGCACACAAACTCATGGTCCAAAATCAATCTACATTTAACAATACAAGGCTTGATATCTGTGATACAATCCAAGAAAGATAAACTAGATACAATTACATAATTAAGGTAAATGTTGAAGAAAGTCGTACCAAAGAATTAAACATACAATTTAGCAAATGGTTGTAGTTGTACTAGTATAGCAAATTCTAAGTATTTGAGAACAGCTATTGATAGGCACGTGAGATTGGATGTACATTTAGATGCATTGGCTAAATGTTAATTTACATATTTAGAATACCGAATAAACAGAACATGAAAACTGTGTACATAATATGCTTTGTGCTAATCCATCTTGAACTATGGTATTGATAGTTGGGGGAGTGCATCAGGTGTATATATATATGTAACGATTGGAATTCAAATCTATTCATTTCATTTCATAAGACACGTGCACCTTCTACATCTTCATTCACTGTATTCATTTCTATCTGTCTTCATTGTTTTTATCATACCGACAAAAAACACCTCGACACACGCCAATCACATTTATTTCATTTAACCACCGTCTTAACCCCTAAATATATATATACACCTGCTAAGTAAGCATTGCTCAGATGGTTATACTCCGAGTAATACATCACCGGCGACTTTCCCTGACCTTCAGGGTTAAAGGAATATTGTTTTAAAAATAAACGCCGATTTATCAACACTGAAAATGAATCACCCAACAACTTCAAAATTCTATATTGTAGATCAAAAATGTTATAGAATTGTGTGTACCCTGAAATGCTAACAGAATTTCTAACATTCCAATTTGGTTTTCTAAAGAATTAATTAAGCTAGTTTTAGACAAAATGACTGCTCACAAGCATTGTAAAGATACCAAATCCTTATCTTCTTATGCAGAATTTTACAGACAGACAGAAAACGTATAATTTACTTTCCAAAAAATGTTATAATACATATGTATCCAAAGTGGAATATTCAGTTCCCTTGAACATGAAACCATTTTGGAATTTTTACAATTCCCTAAGTATGCAAACATCGACTAATCCAAGTTCTATGTAGTTTTCCAACAAAAATGCTAACAAAATAAAAGAAATCATAAATTTATTTGCTAATTTAAAAAAATCTGTTTATACAGAAGATACAATAGATTCAAACAACCTTATGTACCTATCAATGACAACTTAAATATTCCTGTTATTAACATGGCAATAAATGATGTTTGTAAAATCAATTCACTGGACTATCACAAATCAGTTGGTTCTGATAATATACCTCCTATTTTTCTTAAAAGATGTGTCGCAGCAATAATTTATCCGCTGCACGTTCTCTTTAATCAATCTTTGTCTGAAGGATGTTTTTCTGATTCGTGGCAGTAATCAAAGAAGGTGTAAATAATGACATATATAACCACAGACCGATTTGCATTATTTCCACAATCTTTATTTTGAAATGTTTTTTGTTTGCTACTGCTG
The DNA here is from genome assembly GCA_031772225.1 of Eubasilissa splendida. Taxonomy (NCBI): domain Eukaryota; kingdom Metazoa; phylum Arthropoda; class Insecta; order Trichoptera; family Phryganeidae; genus Eubasilissa; species Eubasilissa splendida. The sequence continues at coordinate 1,775,395 of CM062872.1, read as the reverse complement.
GTGAAATATTTTCTAGTTGTTTTTTTTGGTTTTGTTTAGTCTCTTTAGAATATTATCATATATAATATATATATATGTATTATGAAATGTAATTGTTTACATGATTCGTAAGGGTTTCATATACAATAAAGTAGAAATATAATAATAATTAATGTACTAATAACATGTTTTAATCATGAATTACTACATAGAAGTATATTTTAGTAATCATTTAGTAAATGTAATGCTATTTATCCAATATAAGTGCATATTTCCTTAAATTTGATTTCTGATAATGTTTAAAATTACACTGAACAAGAGAAAGGTTTCTGTCCTGTTTGTAAACACTTTATTTATATTATAAAATTAATTATTTATATAACTATATATATATATATTTTTGTCCATCTATACCTCTATCACAGTTAACGTTTTTGGCACTTCTGCAATACGCCAAGGGGTGCGCGAGTAAAATTGTTTATTCACACCGGGAAGAATCACCCAAGAGCAAGAAACAACACAAACACATAAATGACAGAGTAAAGTAACTCGTAAGCAAGTATTATTCAAAAGACCGGGTCGGGAAGAGCGGGATGAGGGTCTGCAGTCCAGTTGACCCGATTGCTGAGCGCAGACTACTTCCTCCCGCGTACATCGGACGACGTGGCTTGGCTTCCCTCGAACGTTCTCCCTTTATTTGCGCGTGATGGCATAATACCGCATGGGAGAAATAAGAAAACGAGGAAACGCATCTGGAAAATGCGTGCGGGCCGCCACAAATATATAATGCAACACAAATAAATATTTATAAAGAAAAATAGTGAAAAAAATAAAGCATTTGCCTAACATTATATTAAAATATATTTGGTTTCTGTTGCTGCTGGTGATCCACCAGTTATAAACCTTTTTTCTTTTTTAATTTCGGTTATATTACATTTAATACATCAACCACATCTGCATACTGGTATTCTGTGGAATGGAGAATTAAACTGAGCAACCGTTCCAGTATTGTTACAATAGGATGGTAATACAATTCTAGTATTTCTGTCAGATACATGAAAGTTGAAATCAGGGCTATTAATTTTATTATATAAAAAATTTAATAGATGTACAAAATCAACAATTGTTATATACAAAACCTTTCTATTCCACTCATAGTATATTTGGATTATCATTGACAAATCTAAGAAATATATTTTGAGCATACAATTAAGTAATACATAACCTGACTCCTCGCTAATGATGTATATAAAAGGTTTAATGTGTTGAGGCTCTTAAAATTATTGCCACTCTCAATTTACACATATTTAGTATTTTTACAGCCTTAGTTTTATTTCACATAATGATAAAATTTCTAAGTTTGGAGTCTAAAGTTACATCGGCAACCTAAGTGTCCGAATTGTGTTCCGCAAATAAAGTATTATATAGGTATAAAAATAAATTATAAAACATAGACATGTGCAGAGAGGGCGTCATTTCATTTCTGTAAATTTTTTGTTTAGTTTAAAAAGAATTTAAAAGAATATTTTATTAATTTTCTCAATGAAATTTATCTTATTTCAAAAAAGATTTCCGACATTTGGCCTAGATTGTCTATTTCAGAAACTGATACTGGCCTTGTGAGTTTTTATGGTACATTGATAATTATATTAAGAGCACAAGAAATATTGTGTCCAGTGTATGTAGACACATGGGCATAAGGAGAGGAGTGTCGTCTACTTTTTTAAAATTTAAATGTAATAAATATAGAGGATGAGATAGATTAGTGTACAATATTTTATGGGAGTATGAAGAAATTCTGTACCATAATGGAAAATTTCTTTGTGTAAGATTCTTACAAAATCTTGTCAAGCTTTAAGTCTACGTACTTCAAAAATCGCCGCTCCAAAATCAATGATCTTTTATCATTAGTATTTGGAATCAATCAATTATCTGAAATAATCGCACAACTATGAATTTTTAATGCTTACATCTCTGACATGCTTGAAATTAGCCACATGCCGCTTGTTCATTGTTCACTCGTATATTGAATCCGCCATTAGTTGTTTATGAGTTAAATATGATCTAGACCGTGCAGGTGCGAGAGTTGAGCTTCTCGTCTTCTCAAACCTTCCTGCCAAAGCTTCTAGAAGCCGACCCGACAGTCAATCGCTAAATCAGTGCGTAAACGGACGAGTTACAACAAAAGTGTCGCATACAAAAAAATGTGTAAGCAAAACTGTCATGTAGCGACTAACGACAAAATGTTATTTATTTAATATTATTTATTCATGATGAATTAAATATATTATTTTACTACAATTATAAGGCAATGTACATTTGGATGGCTACTTGCAAAAAATACGATATACACATTTTATTATATAATTTTGTTCCTAAAATATTATACAGTTGGTTGAGTTTTTCTTTCTTTTCGTTATAACAAAAAAATATAAATCAAATTACAACATAATTAATTTTAAAATATGCAAAAGCAGTCTGGAAAGATGGTATTTAAAATATGATTCACTCTAATGAAATATTTTTCTATTGATATATTTATTGAGACGTCAGAATCATAAGTAGGGACCCTTGACATCGCGACGATCTGTAAATATAGAAGAGGAAAGCAATGGCTAGAATAAATAGTTTGTTGAAAACTTGTAAACTGGTTCATCCATTGAACTTTCTGAACATGCAAGTATTACATCACATTTACAAAAAGTGATAGAAAATAACTCGAGATTGGTGCAATATTGACTATGGACGCTAGAATCCGACAAATTTAACGTGTAATATTACTAAATATACAACAATAAATGTAATATTATTAAAAAACAAATTAATGTGCTTATTCATAACTAACTACAGTAAAACCGCGATATAACGAAATCCAAGGGACCAAAAAATAAAAATTCGTAATAACGAATTCCCACATATAACGAAATAAATAAAAAAAATCCTACTATATGTTACGCGCCGTCGCAAAAAAATGTCGCGCGGCTTCAAAAAAGATCGCAAATTCTGCAAACAATGAAGGAAAAAGGCCATAGGGAACTGAATACCTACATATTTTTAGTAGTTTTGTTATTAAAACAGATAAGCAAATGGATAATCAAAGGAATTAAATTAAGAACAGAACCTATTCAACACTAATTGGAAGATATTTTTGTAAATTCCAGAATATTGCAAACACAAAACAATATTTTAATTGTGTTTAAATGTAGAGCCGCTTCAAACATAGTTTTGGGCATGAAACATAAAAAATAATTACACAAAATACTTTATAATGATCTTTCTGTACATAAGAATATTATTTATATTTCCTTAAATTTGACTATTCATAGCACATAAGTATAATTTAATTGTCAAGAAAAATGTATCACTCTAGGGTGGGAAAGTGGATTATTAACCCCGAATTTAGAAAATAAGTAAAATTTCATTGAGAACACGAAAAAGGTGTTTCTATGGTGTGTGTAAGGAGGTGGATTTTTAAACTTTTATTATAAGAACATCTATAATTACATTGAGAGCAGCTGAAAGGTTTCTCCCCTGTGTGTGTTAAGAGGTGGGTCTTTAAGTTTGATTTCCGGGAACAAGCAAAAGTACATTGAGAGCACGTGAAAGGTTTCTTTCCAGTGTGTATAAACAGGTGCTTCTTTAAAACTGATTTTTGGGAACAAGTATAATTACATTTAGAGCAGGAGAAAGGTTTATGTACAGTGTGTCCGAGAACGTGGATTTTTAAAAATGTTTTCAGGGAACAAGTATAATTACATTGAGAGCACGAGAAAGGTTTTTCTCCGGTATGTTTAAACTCGTGGTTCTTTAAGGTCGTTTTCCGGGCAGAAGTAAAATTACATTGAGAGCACGAAAAAGGTTTCTCGTTAGTGTGTGTAAACATGTGGGTTTTTAAGCTTGATTTCAGGGAACTAGTGTAATTACACTGGGAACACGAGAATGGTTTCTCTCCAGTATGTTTAAGCTCGTGGTTCTTTAATGTTGTTTTCCGTAAACAAGTATAATTACATTGAGAACAGGAAAAAGGTTTATCCCCAGTGTGTGTGCGCTGGTGGATTTTTAATCTGGATTTCTGCGAACAAGTATAAAAGCATTGAGAACATGAGAAAGGTTTCTCACCGGTGTGTGTAAACACGTGAGCCTTTAGATTTGATTTCAGAGAACAAGTATAATTACACTTAGAGCAAGAGAATGGTTTCACTCCAGTGTGTGTGCGTTTGTGAATTTTTAAGCTTGTTTTTTGCGAACAAGTGTAATCACATTGAGAGCACGAGAAAGGTTTCTCGCTAGTGTGTGTGAACATATGAGTTTTTAAGCTTGATTTCAGGGAACTAGCATAATTACATTGAGAACACGAGAAAGGTTTTTCTCCGGTATGTTTAAGCTCGTGGTTTTTTAAGGACGATTTCCGGGAACAAGTAAAATTACACTGTGAGCAGGAGAAAGGTTTCTCTCCGGTATGCGTAAGCATGTGGCACTTGATTCTAGATATCTTTATAGATGTATAATCACACTCTAAGCAAGAGAAAAATTTTCTGTTGGCCAAAATTTTTGTTTCAAATATGGCTTTTTGGGAATTTTTTGTACTGCAGTCAGAAAGCACTTTTGCCATTTGAGTTTGTTTAGGCCTACTTCCAAGATGGTTTTCTGAAAAATAATGGCATTTGTAATTAATACTTATTTATGAATAACGTATTAATTTTTTTTATTGACTATACAGGGTGTAACAGACCTAGTCAACAATACTTTATGTGTATTGTAATTATGCGATTATTTCGATTAATTTTAATATTTTATACATTCCAAATTATATATTGAATAAAAATAATTAAAGGTAATCGAATTATGAGCAGCCAGGCTAATTTTTGTTAGGTGTTTTAGGGACTGAAGCAAGAATACATATTAAAAAATAAACAATTTCGCAAATATTTACTTCGTTGTACGTAGACTTCAAGCGTAGCACGATTTTGTAAAAATTTCAAACAATAATATTTTCCGTAACAGTGCAGAATTCGCACATATGCCTTGAACACTTTTGACTCGTAATTTAGTCAGGTTTCCAACCACAAAATATTGAGGACTAGGTCTGCTACACTCTGTATAATGGGTAACAAAAGATATGAAAATATTATAACTAAATTATTTTACATCCAAAAACTTCATTACATTTTCGTACAAATCACTAAGCTTAAAATTTACAATACATTTTGGTTAATATAAGATTCAAAGCGTAGATTGTAAATGTAAAAATTATTAAAATTAAAACATTTGAATTATCTCATTAAGGCTAATAAATCAGAAAATGGTATAACAAGGCTACTCAGACCACCTCGGGTCATGATGACATGACGGATATTAAAAAATGTTATTACCGCCGTCCTGTTCGGCATTCTCGGATGACTCCAAACACTCCTTCTTGACATCGGAATACGATATATTTACATCAGTGTGGAGCTCATCATCGCATAAGGCGGGAGACCCTGGCTCGGGCTTGACGGCGGGACTGTCGGGGCTGGCGGGGTCCACGCTGCTGCTACGGGCAGCTGCATCAGAAATGTACAATAAATAAGCTTACCATAATTATGAAGCTAAGGCGGACTGACAGTGCCACCTTACGACGGTTAGCTGAGACCTTGCGGTAGCCACCGCCAGGGAATCGCAGAGCTTGACATGACAGACGGTCGGCAGAGTGTGGGTCCCGGCGACAACAAGGAACGGATTCTGGAACCTTCTTCTCTCGCGACTGTTCCAGCTAACACTTTCACAGCTTTAGTTTCATATTGTAAAATATATTTATACCTAATAATTTAACTTCTTGATCAACTACGTAATGTATCGTGTGCCTGTGCAAATAAACATCTCGACCAGACCACAGGCACGTCTCTCATTAATCAATCCCTGAGAATTCGGAACCAAATTTTGGTTCAAGAATTTTAAGATCAATTTGAACGTACAGTCAGAAGTGTGGAAGCTCATATCATGCATCGCTGTGTGGAAGGCAAATGTGGCCGCTTTGGCCGCAATAACTGAATCATCTTGAATGGAATCATCGTTTCTAAAGAATGCTTTAACAGATGAAGAGCTCGCGTCAGCCGTTACACGGTCTGGAATGAAATGCAAAATTGCTGTCACTTCACTTTGTTGTCCTCGCCACAAAGCTGTTTTATAAATGGGTAGTCTTTTTTCAAACACTAATTAAATGTATTAATTAGAAAGATATACACATAAAATCAATTTTATCGAAAAATAGTGTTGCGCTACCGATAGATCTATTAATTTGAAAAGTGTAAACTACGGGTTCGAAAATTTGTCGTCAAAAGTAGTGTCGCTGTAGCATAGTTGGATATTGCACCTTCCCCGATTTGGAAAGAGATCCAGGTTCGAATCCCGGTAACGCAACAACAATATTTTTCGATAAAATTGATTTTATATGTATATCTTTCTGATTAATACATTTAATTAGCATTTAAAATATCAGACCTACGTTCTGAATAATTACAACTTCACAATAAGAATGTGTTCTCCGTAATAGTATTTTTCAGTTCATTCGTAAATTTGCAATTACTTTCGGCATTTTCAAAGTTCAATTTTAAAAGTGTTAGGTTAAAACCTGAACTAAATTAGGTACGCGGGACGCCGGAACCAGTGTGTCAAACGGGGATAATCCCGGGCAAACCCAGACGTATGGTAAGCCAAATAATAAATTGTATAACTTTGACTAACAAGAGCCGTATTAAATACTGAACCATAATAATTAACAATAATTAGAAAGAAAAAACGAATTTTCGTTACTGAGATAAGAGCAATATTATAGACTACTGTATATTTGACGTCCTAGTAGTGATGATACTCGCCTAGTGCTATTTTCATAGCACAAGAATTTAGTTTAGTTTGAAAATAGTAAGAATATTGATGTGACACGTATTCCGTGTACGTACCTCTATTTAAAAATAATAATATTTAACAGTTAGTCGTCTTGAAGGCGAAAACTTCAATATTTTGTCTTGGAAAAGTTAAAAAATACCTTAAATTATGAAAACTGAGCTATTATTCATAGATATCTGTAAGGATAGTTCTACTTCAACATGAATCAGCCGCTTACCGGCGCGCTTGTTGACCTCCCTGTAGTCCTTGGACCACTCCTGTTTGATGTCATGTATCAGGGTATCCGTGTAGGGCGCTTCACCCCCTTCTCTTTCATCGCCGCTCTCGGCTGGAGACCCTGGCTCAGGCTTCACTGCACAACCGCCTGGGTCATCACAGTTCATGGTTCTAGATCTGTCAGAGAGCCAGAGGGACGAATCGCCACATATCTCAAATAGTGGATGTGCATAGACATCAAATGATCCATAGACGAATTATATTCATGTGGTCAGGCGCTGCATGGAGGATTCTTGAAATGTTTAAAAATAAACACCCACAAATAGAGTGTTGATGATTTATTAATTTTTCTTTATTTATATATAATATACGAGACACGTTTTTGAAGTAAGTATCATTTTTACAACACTTTACTTTCTTTGGACGCTACACACCTTAATATACCTCTCAACATAATTACCACCATTATTAAAGCAATTGTCATAAAGGGGCACCAATTTTTGTATGCCTCCTCGGATGAAAACCATGTCCGTACTCCGTCTTTGAGTTCATCATCGTCATCAAAACGCTCGCCACCAAAGAACCGCTTCAGATGAAGGAAAATATAAAAATCACTTAGTGACCAATCAAAACAAAATAGGACATGCTTGTCGATGTTTCATGTTTCGTGCATTCAAGAAACGAATCATGGACCGTATCTCACTGTCGGCGGCCTGATCTATTGCCCAGAACATTTCAACCACTCACTACAAGATGGCCACACTATGTGAATGTCTTTAACGTTGCATGTGGTGAGTCAACAGGTGAAGAAAACCATTACGCATGCACATTATCGCAACCGCTACATTACATCTGGAATATCTAGCAACAGTACTTATTTAAAAAATTCGCCTTGTTTGTAGGGTGAAATAAATCTAATTTAAGAAATTGTAGAAATTTTAAATGTATTGGTTATTGAATCGGAATCGGTAAAAAAAATTAAATCGTCCTATCACTAATCTGTAAGCATATTTGCTTTTTTAAACTACATGCATACAACAACAAATCAAAAAACTTCTTAAACTTTAAGGATACTTTCATGCGATTTTAAGCCAAGTCATGGGTTATTGAAAACAAATAAAGTCAGGTTATAACAGATATTGACAAACGAGGTGTGGGAGGAATATACATGTAATTAATAACATTTGATACATGATTGCTCGGATTTGGTCATCATGCAAACACCACTTTTTTTTGATAAAAAATAATCTGGTCTTAGCTGTGGCAAAATATTTGAAGTACAGCAGCTACCATTGTTTGGAAGTCGCAAAACGGCCACCCGCAGGGCCCAGCAGCAAGAAAACGGCAAGGACATGCCAATAAATTGTAGATTTCGACCGAATAATGATATATAAGGGATTTAGAGGAGACACTATAAAAGTCATCGATAAATTAGGGAAACACCTTTTTTCACATAGATTGCCCAGACACTATTTCCTGCGGCGAAGCAACGCGCTCGATCCTCCGGACTGAGTTGCACACAGAAGCGGACAGCGTCGAGAGAACTCTCCAATTTATGATATGTAAAATAATAAAACAATATATTCTTAAGTTTAGTAGTATTTATTTTAGTTTAAATATTTAAGGATTATGCTAGAATAAGGCGGCACTGTACATAAAGTGTCGCGCCTAATTAATTTGAAATACTTAACTTCAGTAAATTGTTTAGTGGGTTTTTATCAGTAATTTTTTACCCTTCCAATTCATGTATTAATATAAAACACTTATGATATTTATAATAATAAGGTAGTTTGTAAAAGTGTCAAAGCGATTAGCGCTGATGCACTTGTAGTAGTAGATTAGACGGTATAGCCGCATGTAGAGTACTCAGATTATCATAGACTCTAAGGAATAGGAAAAAAATTGGAAATTGGGAAACACCTTTTTTCCCCAGAAGTAACATAGACTGGTATTTCGTCAAACTCTTATGGCAGTGACATTACTTGTGTCAGGGATTATTGTCGTTTTTGGACATCTCATTTTCAGGGAATGTTATTTTTCATTGTGGTTTAATCATCAAGTTTTACTAAATGTGATAGAATGTTATTGCTTTATTGAACAAGAAAAAATTATTATTTTTATTATTAACTTTTAATTAAACGCAACTACAACATAGACCGTTCTTCTAATTATGGAACTCACGATTCCAGCTGTATAAAATGGCATAACAGTGACATCTATTGGTTTCTATGGTACTTAAGGAACATGTAGGAACTACATTGAATGTTATTCAGTCAAAAACAAAAATATATAACATAGACCGGAAAAAAACCATAACCCAGACTATGAAGTTCAAACATTTAATCAATCACATATACCAGCGACAGAAAATATTTCAACTGTATTTATACAGTCGAAAAAATAAGCGACGAGACAGAACCTTCACATCACGTGGGGCATATGAAGATCATCGCTGAACGTGTAGAGTTTGATTAACGCCTCCGTGTACGTAGGATCTTTCAATACATTAATTGTATAATTCATCGTTGGACCACTCGAGTGTCTATGAGTCTATGGTCGACCGCCATTTCAGGAAAGTCTTATCGCTTGACAAGTTATGTCGTGCTCGCTCGGTGATCCCGGAATCGTGAACCGTGCCGACCCAGATGCTGTTCCTGTTGTGAAGCCTAACCTAGAGGCTGCGGCCCAGAGTGGCGACGAAGCGCCCTACACCGATATAGACATATCGTGTCCTGACATCAAGCAGGAGTGCTCGGAGTACCCCAGGAGGGCCGACCAGCGCACCGGTGAGGTCATTGTACCTTTGTATATGTATTACTTACAATACAACCAGTTGCTCAGATTTTGTCCATTTTTTTCCCAGGCATGGTTGAGTGCTCTGACTACATAAATGAAATCAAATTTAGGCGCTCACAAGTATCAAAATTCATGCTACATTAAATTTGACGTTTAAGGCCATAGACATTAGGTATTTCAGGCGCTTCATTCGTAAAAACACCGAATTACGTTTACCATAGATTAATAAAAATACAAGGTATTATATTGTTGAATACGGTACTTCGTCACATTATTATTAATGCAAGGTTTGGTTACTTAATTAAAATTACAAATATTTTTAAAGTTAGGTTATTTAATTAAAATTACAATTTTATTTATGGTTAGGTTAATAATAATTATAATAATGGATAATTTGTATAGCTCCATTTTCGTAAAACTTTCACCTCAAGGGCGCTTTACACTTAAATTGTTTATTGTTCTATATTTTTTTTTGTTTTTTAAACTAAACATTGTTATTTTCACTTATGTAAATGACATTTTGAAAATGCGTGTTTCTAGGTTTAGTTATTTTATTAAAATTACAAATATATTTTTTGGTTAAGTCCGGATCTAAGTTTGCTGATATGAGCTCGGAATTTTCACAAAAAATATATTTCATATAGAATTGAGGGCTCTGATTTCAAAAACAAAAATAAAATATCCGATCGCTAGTTTTTAAAAACTAATCATAGATATTTTAAAATGTCAAATTTTCACAATACATTTTGACATATGAAACCCGTTTATCTGTGGATATTGCTAAATTTTCTAATATCATAGAAAATTCACAGACATGGTGAATACAAACATTGCAAAATGCAAGTTTTCTGATAAAATTCAATGTTTATATTATTTGGGTTAAATTAATTAGATCGGTTAGATCTGTTTGGTTAGGTTAAGTTGGTTTTTATTTTACAATCCGATGATGCCTACACATAGTATGTTTTTATAATTTTTTCTTTTATTATGGTATGATAATATACAATGGTTTTTCACGAAAATCAAAAGTAAATTAAGTTTTTAATATTTACGACTTTAGGCTCATTTTTCTTTATTTGAAAGTCCTGTACTGTAGTTTTGATACTCGTCATTTAAAAGCACCGCACAGACAACACACCCTGCAATGCGGTAGTTGTAGTGCGATTCCCACCAGCCATAAAAACGTTGAGTACTGTATAGTTGAGTCCCGAGCATCAGCAACTGAAGCCGCCCCTAATGTCAGGTCGCGCACCTAGCAGTGTCTTTTATTTTTGTACAGTGAATGGTGACCCACCGCTTACATTTTTTAACATTTTAGGCATAGGCATTTTTTAACGCTACTTGGCAACCATGTTATACCATATAACGGCAATGAAACATGGCATGGCTGTCAACCAAAGACCGTTTACTATCCATACAATGTGGAAAAATACATTTATTGAGTAAAAGATCAATAAATTAAATGCACAAACCTGTAATAGATAAATTATACACACAATAGGCAAATACCGCCCGTTAAATCCCCTCTTTTATCTATTCTAACTCCACCCCCACCTCCCTTACCTCTAGATATATCCTTAATTACTGTTTGACAATGTTTTTAGTTTTAGTTGAATTGTATTATTGATATGGAAGATGTTCCCGAAAACGTTCTTACGTGAAAATAATAAAATATACTTGTGTTTCAACTTAATTTACAAAATAATCATAGAGTTTCATCAAAAACTTTTGAACAGTTAATTCTGTTTACTTTACTTAAGAACTCTAAAAATGCACTTTATATTCAAGTAAATATTTATATCTAATCTACATTCAGGGAATTGTCTAAAACATTCTTCACTGTATTGATAAATACTAATTTATATTTTTTCATACAAATAATTCATCTATCTTGCAGGTCTTCTGAGAATGCAAAATTTATTTTCGGCAGACCCAGTCGGGCATCAGGTCTACCCTGGAGAGAAGCCAGCGCCGGAGACTGGTTTCTCCGGCATACAGCCCTTGAGTGGGCGCTCACTTTCTTCCCCTGCTAAGAAAGCGTTTTCCTGTTCGCAGTGCGCGTACTCGTCTGATCGTAAAGATTCTTTAAGAGATCACGTGTTAATACATTCAGGGGAAAAACTGTTATCTTGTTCACAGTGTGATTATACTTCCAATCGAAAATCAAATTTAAAAAGACATATGTTTACGCATACTGGTGAGAAACGATTTTCGTGTTCACAGTGCAATTATTTGTGCATTCATAAAGCAAGTCTCAAAAATCATGAGCTTAAGCATACAGGAAAGAAATTATTTTCATGTTCACAGTGCACTTATTCGTGCAATCGACAAACACAATTAGTAGAGCATTTGCCAACGCATACTGGTGTGAAACGTTTTTCGTGTTCACAGTGCAATTTTTCATGTAATGTGAGATCGAGCTTGATAAAACATGCGGAAAAAAAACACGTCATTACGCACTCTGGGGAAAAACTTTTTTCATGTTTACAGTGCAATTATTCGTGCAATACAAAATCTAACTTGATAAAACATGTGCTTGTGCACAATGGAGATAAACTATTCACTTGTTCACAGTATCATTATACGTGCTATCAAAAATCAATGTTAAAGATACGAGTACATACTTTTAATCATATTAAAGAGAAACAGTTTTCATGTACACAGTGCAAATATTCGTGCAATGTCAAATCAGAAATGGATAGACACGTACTTACGCACGCTGGAGACAAAGTCTTTTCATGTTCACAGTGCAATTATTCGTGCAATGACAAATCAAGATTGAAAATGCACTTGCTCACGCATACTGCAGATAAACCGTTTCCATGTTCCCAGTGCAGTTATTCGTGCAATAAAAAATCAAACTTAAATAGACATACTTTTACTCATTTTCGAGAGAAACTGTTCCCGTGCTCACAATGCAACCATTCATTCACTCATAAATCAAGTTTAAAAAGGCATGAGCTTAAGCACAGCAAAGAAAAACGGTATTTATGTCCACAGTGCAATTATTCGTGCAATGACAAATCAAGATTTAAAGAACATACGCTGACACACAATGGAGAAAAACTCTTTACATGTTCACAATGTAATTATTCGTGCTATCAAAAATCCAATTTAAAAAGACATACATTGACACATAGTGGAGAGAAACCGTTTTCGTGTTCACAGTGCAATTATTTGTTCACTCATAAATCAAGTCTAAAAAGACATGAGCTTAAGCACAGCAAAGAAAAACGGTATTCATGTGCACAGTGCAATTATTCGTGCAATGATAAATCAACATTAAAAATGCACGTACTCACGCATACTAGCGATAAACCGTTTTCATGTTCCCAGTGCAGTTATTCGTGCAATCAAAAATCAAACTTAAAAAGACATACGTTTACGCATACTAGAGCGAAACTGTTTCCGTGTTTACAATGTGATTATTCGTTCACCCTTAAATCAAATCTAAAAAGGCATGGGCTTAAGCACAGTATAAAAAAATTGTACTTATGTACACAGTGCAATTATTCGTTCACCCATGAATCAAGTCTAAAAAGGCATGAGCTTAAACACAGTGGAAAAAAACTGTATTCATGTTCACAGTGCAGTTATTCGTTCACAAATAAATCGAGTCTAAAAAGGCATCAGCTCAAGCACTGTGGAAAAAACCTGCATTCGTGTTTACATTGCAATTATTCGTGCCACGACAAATCAAGATTTAAAGAACATACGCTTACACACAATGGAGAAAAACTCTTTTCATGTTCACAGTGTAATTATTCTTGCAATCAAAAATCAAACTTAAAAAGACATGCGTTGACGCACAGTGGAGAGAAACCGTTTTCGTGTTCACAGTGCAATTATTTATTCACTCATAAATCAAGTCTTAAAAGGCATGAGCTGATTCACTGTGAAGAAAAACTGTATTCATGTGCACAGTGCAATTATTCGTGCAATGACAAATCAAGCTTTGAAGAACATGCACTTACGCACAGTGGAGTAGAACTCTTTTCATGTTCGCAGTGTGATTATTCGTTCATCCATAAATCAAGTCTTAAAAGGCATGAGCTTAAGCATAGTGAAAATAAACTGTATTCATGTTCACAGTGCCTTTATTCGTGCAATGATAAATCAGGATTCAAAGAACATACGCTTACGCACAGTGGAGAAAAACTATTTTCATGTTCTCAGTGTAATTATTCGTGCAATCGAAAATCAAACCTCAGAAGACATTTGCGTATTCACACTTGAATTTTCACGTATCACTCATACACTATACTCTTACGTCTTAATTATTTTCTGCATATTGGATTATGGCGCATTCCTTTGTTTACTTGTGATGGCGAATGTATCGGTCTTCCTTCGTTTAGAAATATTAATGTTTTATTTTTATGTTAACCTCGTGAGGCAAGATTATGGTCTGATATATTTGCATTTTTCTAAGAGTCAACAACACGTCAATAACTATAGATTTCATAATGTCATGCTTGGGATCCGCACCGGTGGCCTGGAGCCTCACCTGGGCTGAGACCAGCAGGCAGGTGCGGCCGTTACCGTGATCAGTCTAGCCCAGGGATCGGCAGACTTTCTAGTGAGAAGAGACAAATATTAATAAATGAGCAGAATCTCAACATTGTAATAGAATCAATATACATTTTCACTGTAAGGGATTAAATCAAGATTTTTATTTAAAACTCAATTTTACAAAACAGTCATAGGCTACTTAGAAGAATCTAATATATTAGATTTATAAGTAGTGTCCAACCGAAGGTCAGTTTTTAGCCAAAGCCAATTGTTCGACTCTTGCTATAAGTACGATTGAACCTCTGGCTGAAGTTCAGATATCTTAGAACAATGACTAAAAAGTATATATAATAATGCAAATTCTACACTGTTACTTACTTTTCTGCCTTATGGTGTTGATCATATTCATTAAATAAATAAATTGCAAGTTTTCCAGAAATGATAAACTGAAATTTTTTTCATGCGTTTTCGGCACTTTTCGGTGGCTATAAGGGTTTATTCACCGCTTACCCAGGATCGATGCAATAAGCTCAAGGTTCCTATTTCGGTTCTACTCATTCGCCGCCTGGTTGGTATTTTAATGTTACTAGGCAGCTGTTCGATAGCACCCCGCATATTGACAGGGCGATACAACACAGCTGCGAATATAAGATTTTCCCCATTGTCCCCGATCGACTCACTTTATAAGTAAATAAATAAATAATATTTACAATACATAACATAAGATATAATAAAATTAACATGGCCGTGGGGTAGTGAAGAGGCACTCACTCCCGGGAAACGAAACGACACAAAAGAAAAAACATATAAGAGACTCGTGCACCACTGCCGGCAGATTTAACACACAAGATCATCGCAGATCATATTTGGGAAAAAGGTAGAAAAAAAATTAAAATAATAATGATGAAGCTATTCAGCAGCAGCAGTTTTCCCATCTGGAGACCCACACGAGAATAAAGGACTAACCAACTCCAGATTCCTGCCACGCTTGAGCAGATCAGAGTACCTAACCTGGATCTACTGAGAATGGTCAGATACTAGTCAGCTGCCTGTGTGCTGTAGAGATTTTCCGGGCCGCAGTGAACAAAGTGATGGTGGCCAACGTCTGTTGAATGGATACGGCATGAGAAGAAAATGGAGAGGTGTTCAGTGTATTTACCATTCATCCTACTTTTGCATACAATACAATATGTGGCATTCCCACAAGAAGTAGAATCTGATCCGGTTTGAGTAATTGATTTTCATCAATTTTTATTTTATTTTGTATTCGTTTAATTGTAGCCTGGTGCACTTAACATTTTAAATGCCATGGGCGCATTAACACGCCGAACTTGCCAGGATTAAAGTCCTATTTTAAAATTATTTTGACATCGGTAAACGACAGATCCCAGCTGTTGATAGATATGTCAAGACCCTTAAAGTGTCTTCCATTTCAAAGAGAGTTGGCAGTTTAGGTTAAACTTGGAAGATTTGTTTTTTTCAGTGTGTACCATGGTTAGGATATCTTATTATTTATCCTTGATCTGAGAAGTTACTCTGCATATATTTCAAATAGCGTAATACTATAATCTGTATTCAATGAATTTGTGATAAGCCTGAAGAATTTATTTTTCTCACGTTCACCATCGTCTGAATCCTGTCCTCGTTGTAATCCAAGTTGAATACCTAATTATCTTAATACAGTTGATGGCCTGGTGTATGGAAGCTAAACTGGCATATACTGATGTGAGAAGTTGAGTCGTCGCAGAGCGGAAGAACTAAGCGATCGGGCTAGACTAGGCACGGCTTCTCTCCGCTGAAACCTGGACCCTGATAGCAGATGTCACAACAGCGACAATTGCGGTGAAGTTGAATCGTAATCATAATGTGAACGTCACAGGTATACCGAGAAGACGTTAAAGGTTTCTCCAGCGGGCAGACGCCGGGCACCGTCTTTTGCTGAATAATGCGAAAGTGATATAATTGGGGGCATGACGAGAGTGAGGAGTAGTCTGTAAGGAACTGCGACCTAGGTAACAATTGGCTTATCAGTTGAACCCTTTAGCGTGCTCTTTCTGGAGAATATCTGCCGGCAGTGGTGCTCAGATAAAGAATAAATCCAATTGATTGGGTTACGTCATGTACTGGTTCCAGCGGTGCGTTCAGGGAGATTTGGCGGAGACGCAAGCGTGATACAGGTGAGTTGAGGTCTCCCATCTTTGACATCTGGAACCTGGTCCACAGTCAACCTTTTTGATTTTATCCTTACATTACCATTCACATCCCCGATAACATCTGTTCTCTTCTCCCAGTCTATCTCTTGACTCGGACATCTTGATCGTCCGAGATCCAGAATCCCACATTATTGGTCTTTCGAGTCGATATATATGAATATTTTTGTTCTTCGAATCGCTAATATAGAACCTCGAAAATTAAAATACAAAATAAATTTGTAGATACCTATTGGGTAGGTCTAACATAATAAGAAACGCAGAAGTATATAAAAGATTAGCCTCCATCGTGTTTAGATAAATAAGAATACAATAAGGTAGAAAGATAATAATATTAAAGAAGAAATTTATGTACTACTTACGTGTTTTAAATTTTGTTTCACTTCTACATAAAATATGTTACAACGGTTATTCTGTTAATAATATTAATATTTATTAAGTACCTACTAACAAAATAATAACATATTTTTAATAATGGTAATATGTACATAAAATAGCATTGTCATAAAGAAAAATGTTTTAACCTAGTGTGAGGTAAGAAAAGGGACCATTAACCAACGATTTTTGAATAACAATAAAGCTTCATTGAGAATACAAAAAAGGTTTTTCTCGAGTGTGTGTAAGAACGTGAATTTTTAAATTCGATTTCTGGGAACAAGAAAAATTACATTTAAAGCAGGAGAATGGTTTCTCTCCAGTATGTGTGAGTAGGTGGATTTTTAAACTTGATTTGTAAGAACATTTGTAATTACATTGAGAGCAGCTGAAAGGTTTCACCCCAGTGTGTGTAAGCAGGTGGGTCTTTAAGTTTGATTTCCGGGAACAAGTATAACTACATTGAGAGCACGAGAAAGGTTTCATTCCAGTGTGTGTAAACAAGTGCCTCTTTAAAACTGATTTTTGGGAAAAGGTATAATTACATTGGGAACACGAGAAAGGTTTCTCACCGGTGTGCCTGAGAACGTGAATATTTAAAATTGTTTTTCGGGAACAAGTATAATTACATTGAGAGCACGAAAAAGGTTTCTCCCCAGTGTGTGTAAGCAAATGCCTTTTTAAAAATGATTTTTGTGCACAAATATAATTACATTGAAAACACGTAAAAGGCTTTTCTCTAGAATGTGTAAGCAAGTGCCTCTTTAAAAATGATCTTTGTGCACAAGTATAATTACATTGAGAACACGAGAAAGGTTTCTCTCCAGTGTGTGTGCGCTCATGGATTTTTAAACTTGATTTCTGTGAACAAGTGTAATTACATTGAAAGCACGAAAATGGTTTTTCGTTAGTGTGTGTAAACGTGTGAGCCTGTAATGTTGATTTCTTGGAAGAAGTATAATTACATTGAGTGCACGAGAAAGGTTTCTCCCCTGTGTGTGTGCGCTGATGGGTTATTAATCTTGATTTTTGTGAACAAGTATAATTACATTGAGAACACGAGAATGGTTTCTCTCCAGTGTGTGTGCGCTCATGGGATTTTAAGCTTGATACCTGCGAACATGTATAATTACATTGAGAGCACGAGAAAGGTTTTTCGCCGGTGTGTGTAAATACGTGGGTTTTTAAGGTTGATTTTAGGGAACAAGTATAGTTACATTGAGTGCACGAGAACGGTTTCTCTCCAGTATGTGTAAGCTCGTGGTTTTTTAAGGTTGTTTTCCGGGCACAAATAAAATTACACTGTGCGCAGGAGAAAGGTTTCTCTCCGCTGTGTGTCAGCATATGGGTCTTGATCGTAGATATTTTGGAAGAAGTATAATCACATTCTAAACAAGATAACATTTTTCCTTTGGGAAATTTATTTGTTTCAATGATGGATGTTTGGGAGCTTTTTGTATTGCAGTCCGGGGGCACTTTTGAGTTTTGAGTTTCGATATATCCAAGATGGTTTTCTGGAAGATTATGTCAATTGAGTTTAATACCTATTTATGCATAACGTAATACATTTTATTTTACATATTAACTAGTTAAATAACAAAGAATATTTCGCAACCACATGGTTAAATAACTTAGCTTATAATTTACAAATATTTGTTTAAATATATGATTCAAAGCCTAGATTAATAATGTAAAAATGATTAAATTTAATACAAGACAAGTGTTTTCAACACATTAAATTTCATTAATTATTCCTACCATCGGTACACATGTAACAAAATAATATTTTTACCGCTGTTCTGCTCGGCATTTGTGGAGTATTCCAAACATTCCTTCTTGATGTCAGGATAGGATACATCCATGTCAGTGTGCAGCTCGTCATCACTACCGGCTGGGGACCCTGGCTCGGGCTTGATGGCAGGGCTCGCAGGGATGGAGGGGTCCATGGTGGTTCTGCTATTGGTAGATAAGAAATCTGAAAAATGTATGTAATTACAAATATACGTATTTCTATTCCAACAGACAAAAACGAACCTAAATAAAGTTTCAAAGCAATTTGTACGGTATTCTCCAGATCTAATTAGTTGTTACGTCACAGATGTGGAAGACTGTCATCAACAGTGCTAAAACTGGCCATTTCCAATAGAGCTGACCTTGGTTTATCAGCGTTTCGCTCCAAGTCCCGTCGCGCTGTCTGGCCTGAAGGCCAGGATGTCATGGACTATGTGACCAAATCCCACTTCTCCGAACTTCCCATTCGAAGCAGTATCAGTGACGGTGAATCATAAGGACTCTGAAGAGAATTGTTACGAATCGTCGCATTCTCAAACGTGCTTAAAGTACTTGTTTTCACCGCCTTGTGTACTTACCTGTAGTTTGTCACTCAAGTTTTATACGCAATTAACATGAAGAGCAATGAAGGAATATGTCAACTCAAAGGAAACGAAATCGAAAGACTGCCCACTGACAATGCCGAGTATTAAATAACAAGCTAGCGACACTTTCATAGACAATAATAAAATGAAATAGATAAATTCTGGTATTTTTCGAAAAAATATTTCTAGTGTTTGCACACCACAACATAAATGCTGACTTTTTAAATTGTGCGTATTCAACAAGCATCTTTTATTGAGCTTAGATTGTAGAAAAATGTGAATATTGCAAAGTCGAAATCAATAGACAAAAAAAAGGAGTATATACATACAGTTCTAACGTTTAAAACCTTGTGGAGGGTTATGGCTCCCACTCTCCAGAGACAGCAGAACGAAACTAATCGCATCCAGAAGGCGGTTCCTATAATGCAATGCATACCATACGACCTGGTTTGCCCGGGAATATTCCGATTTCACACATTGGTTCCGGCCGATGTAGTATTTTGTCCCGGGGCTTTCTATGTTTTCGCGGGCGTCAGTTGACGCAACAAAAGGTAACTTATCTATATAATTTAGTTCAGGTTTCAAACTAATGTTTTTAAAATACCGAAAAGAAATTGAAAATTTACGAATGAACTGCAAAAAGACTACCCATTTATGAAAAAGCTTCATGGTTATGACAGCAAAGTTTCTCTGAATTTTCCATTGCACACGGTGGGCGAGCGGACATTGAAGATCGTGTAATGGCTGTCGCGAGCTCTTCATCTGCTAAAACATTCTTTAAAAACGATAATTCCATTCATGACGATTTAGTTTTTGCAGCCAAAGATGCCACGTTTACCTTTTACACAGCGATGCATGATATGAGTTTCAACACTTCTGACTGTTAGGATTGTCAACTTTTTCTGGGACAATTCCGGGACAAATAGCTAAAAACTTAATTTAACACAGTAAATAACTAATTTAATGTTGTATTTTTATGAGTTTTACCAATAATATTTACGGGACATCCCGGTCAATCCGGAACGGTTGGCAACCCTACTGACTACATCCAAATTGATCTCAAAATTTATTGAACCAAATGCGAAGCGATTATTGTCCCCGTTTAGTGGTCTCATAATTTTGAAAAAGCCTACCTACAACCCAACTCCCGCCAGCTATAAATGCGTAGGGCATTGACCGCATGCAACAATATACACGCGACAATCAAAGGATGGACTGACCCACTACTTGTTAATCCACCTATCGGGGTCTCCCGAGTACATTACATTATTAGTACACACAATACACCTCATCCTTCCATGTGATGTTTAAATTAACATATATTATGAAATACATGTCATTGAATAAGTGTGCGCTCAAACAAAAGTATTTGCTCCGCCCACTTGCCAATTCTGACGCCTTCCCACTCTAGCAGTGCTCGCCCTGACTGTTGATGCAACACCAAGGATTGAGTCCAACACGAGGTTAAATACGACGACCACTTACTGCAAGTGCGGAAATGCCTTCTGTGAAATCTGTCAAAATGAAAATTTGCTCAGATTGTATTAAAAGTAATAATGGGTTTTTAAACGTATTTTCATTATTTTTTAACAGAAAAATGTTTTTTTAAACATTAAACATATTTCTAAACTAATTCTAATGTTTGTATTTATACCCAGACACGTCAATTTTACGTATCGATAGCAACCGTGTCGTATTTGTTAACGATGCTAAAATTTTAGACTGCAAAAGTAAAGGAATGCTCAAAATTACATTTGTGACATAGACGAAATTCATATTAAAATTCACACCAAGGCCTGTCATCGAGAAAACATCTGTGATCTGTTCATGAATTGAAGAAAAAGACTGTATCAAGTACCTTGGAATCATAATAGATAACAATCTCAAATGCAAATAACATATTACTAATCTCACAAACAAAATAACAAAAACTGCCTACATATTTTTTAGACTCGGAAACATCTTATCACACCTACATATCTGAAAATAATATATTACGCGTTTGGACAGTCACATTTGCAATACGGTATTATTGGATGGGGAGGTGCATGTAAAACTTCAGTGTCACAATTAGAAATCACTCAAAAAATGATAATAAAAATTATTCTAAAAAAAAAAAGACTATCCAAGTATATAACTTTTCACAGATTTTAAAGTACCAAAAATAGTAGACATATACAAAAAAAATTCAAATTTTCAAAATTAAAAATCATTTAAATTTTAGAAGCGAATTCCGATCTACAAGATACAGAGATCAAATTGATATCCGAAAACTAAAATATACCGCAACTCAAAATCAATATATTTATCAAGGTATTAAATATTTTAACAATCTCCCAATCACAATTAGAAAAATTACGGACTATCATAAATTTGTAACTGAAATTAAAAAAATATGTACAAAGACTAACTGAAACATAAATTAACTCGAATATACTCCTTCTCTATACACGAGTCTTATTCTCATAAAGAAGGAACAAATGTTAAAATATATATATATATATATCCACTGATTATTGAAATTGTATTATATTTTTAATATTAATAAAAAATTAAAATAAACAAACAGACATTATATATCCATAGACGAATTACATTATTATTATATGGTCTTGTGGTTAAAAATATTTATTTATTTCACGCATCCTTTGTAGACCTGGACACGTGTCACATATATGCGGTCGCTTCACCACAGGAAGTAAAGCAACTCGTGGATTGTGAGAATTATTTTACTATGTACTTCAACATTAATCAAAACACAATTTAGTGATCCTGAATAATGACAATCTATTTGGAATTTATCAAATTAGACTTTTCAACTATATTACGCAACGCGGAATTATAAACTACACCATAACAGCCTCATTGTCTTGCGTCGCGTGTCTTTAGAAAAAAGCAGAGTTCACATATTCAAGTTTTAGTAAAAACAATGACAGACAACCAAAGCTTGCTCCCCAAAATTATGAAGCTCTAAACCGGGACAATTATTGCTTTGCATTTGGTACTCGCAACACCAAATTTTGGTTCATACAATTTTGAGATCGATTTGGACGTACTGTCAGAAGTTTTGAAGCTCATATCGTGCATCGCTATGTGAAAGGCAAACGTGTCCTATTTAGCCGTAATGGACGATCCGGTATGCGCGGCGCACGCATTGCTATTGATGCCATTTGACGTCGGAACATTTTAACATTAGTTGGTGATGTGTTGCCCTACAACTTTGTTCGGATAATTGGCAATGCTAGTTAGATACGATTATTGTTTATGTTAAAACTATAATTTTTAAGTATATCGAAAACATTGTATTGTCTACGTATTGGTTAGAAAAATTAGACGGCAAAACAATTCGCTTTGACTACTTTTTTCATATTTTAATTAATTGTGGTTTAAATGAATGAATTGAAACATATGTCCACTCTGATTTATTTATCTTACTCAAAGCTGCCTGGATAGAACACCGCGTCGTTAGAAGCGTCTACTGACATTGGTGTTAGGCAACCAATATATGGAAGTATATATGGAGTATGGAAGTTACTAGAAAGCAACTGGCTAGTAGGTGGATCTCAGAAATTTGATGTGCAGACATTCTCAAAGCACAAAGCGATATCAATTTACAGCCCTATGTAAATAATGCCACTGTCGATAAAAATATATCATTTACACGTATTGAATATACAAAAAGGTAGCAAAAATAAAAAACGAACATGTACTGTTATGTTTTAAAACCAAATTACTAATTACATAGAAGTACACTACAGAAGAGTGACATTCATACAATATGTTTAGGAATATGCCTCCAAAAATGTTATTACTGAAAACATAATTACATTGAGAACATTGAGAGATTGATCTCTTTAAATAAATATAATCTAGCCACCACTTGTGTGCACAGTCATATGGTTCTTTAACCTTGACATTCGGGAATACGTTAAAT
Organism: Eubasilissa splendida; assembly: GCA_031772225.1. NCBI lineage: Eukaryota > Metazoa > Arthropoda > Insecta > Trichoptera > Phryganeidae > Eubasilissa > Eubasilissa splendida. Next base: position 1,752,116 of record CM062872.1, on the reverse strand, counting down.
TACATTGGGAGCACGAAAAAGGTTTCTCCCCAGTGTGCTTAAGAATGTGGTTCTTTAACGTAGATTTTTGAGTACACGCATAACTACAATGAGAGCAGGAAAAAGGTTTCTCACCAGTGTGAGTTAGCATGTGGTCTCTTAAGCTTGTTCTTTGAGAACAAGTATAACTGCATTGAGAGCAGGAGAAAGGTTTCTCTCCAGTGTGTGTCAGCATATGGTTCTTCAAACTCGTTTTGTGGGAACAAGTATAATTACATCGCAAACAATAAAAAGGTTTCTCTCCAGTATGTGAAAGCATGTGTTTATTTAACCATGATTTGAGGGAACAAGTATAGCTACACTGCGAGCACGAGAAGGGTTTCTCTCTAGTGTGCGTAAACGTGTGGGTATTTAAAGTTGTTTTTTGAGAACAAGCATAATTACATTGAGAACATGAGAAAGGTTTCTCTCCGGTGTGCGTAAACATGTGAGTCTTTAAGGTTGACTTCCGAGAACAAGTATAAGTACATTGAGAGCAAGAGAAAGGTTTTTCTCCAGTGTGTGTAAACGTATGGGTTTTTAAGGTTGACTTCCGGGAACAAGTAAAATCACATTGAGGGCACGAAAAAGGTCTCTCTCCGGTGTGTTTAAGCACGTGGTTACTTAACGTTGATTTCCGGGCACAAACAAAACTACATTGGGTGCACGAGAATGGTTTTTCTCCAGTGTGTGTGTACATATGGAATTTTAAGTTCGTTTTAAAGGAGCAAGTAAAACTACACTGAAAGCAGGAAAAGGTTTTAACTTCAGTATGTGTAAGTGAGTGCCTGTTTAACATTGATTTCCAGGAACAAGTATAACTACATTGAGAACAAGATAATGGTTTCTCCCCAGTGTGTGTAAGTACGTGGCTCTTTAACCTTGATTCCAGAGAACTAGTATAATCGCACTGTGAACATGGAAATATTGTTTTTCTTATGTGCATTTGTGTTTTAACGATGATTTTCTGGGATTTTTTTGTGGTGCAGTCTGATGTGGATTTTGATTGTTGAATTCCGAGATTTTCTGAAAAGTAACGTTAATTTTATTTAATTATAAAAATTCTAATTATTTTTAATTTGAGTACAATCTTAGGTTTAGAAAATATGTAAAACGAATTAAAATAATCCACTACTTGCGTATCATTCTGTAATATGGGCAAGTGAATTAGATTTGAAAAAAAAAAGAATTTAAAACAGTCTATGTAAACATAGCTAACGAGACAATATGGGGCGATCCATCATCTTTGGTTATTATCTCTTCAAAAGAGATTATTTATGATTTTATTTTTTGGGGGATTTTGACAGTATAAAGATATTATAACTAATATAATAACTATTTAACATGTGATACTATTTATGAAAATCCACAAAAATATTTAAATACATAAGTATGTTTTGATGCAGAAAACAAATTAAAAGAAAAAAAGGGAAAAAGGGTGGGGAGGTTGCAACTATTATTGCGGTAAAGGGAGAGCAAGGTGTGTTTATAAGTAGAATGATTGACCAAAATTGAGATTGTGGTGGTTCATAAGAAGAACCCTTTGACCGTAGTTAAGACTAATGTTGAAAAAGTCAATTTCTGTCAATTTCTCATTATGGTATTTGCATGACCGGTGAATGGATGAATTTTGTATGTAAGATGTTCTACTTCTAGGAATATGAAAGAGTGCGGACTGCCGAGTCGATGAAAATGGTACATGGAGAGATATTAATTCTAATTAGCTGGGACAGTCAATATGGCCTTGCAGTAGTTTAAAGAGAAGTATTTGATCAGCACGTGTTCTTGGGTTTTCATATTGTGGAAGTTTACTGCATCTAAATAGGAGTTGAATGATAGATTAGATCCAACATAAAGATATCGAATATATCTATTTTGTATTCGTTCTAATCTCGTAATATATGTAATCTGCTATGGGTTCTAGATTTGAGAAGCGTACAACAGTATTTTGAGGCAATATGGATGGTGGCAAGATGTTGGGTTTTCCATGCTGGAGCGGATTTAATTAAATTAATAAGACCGATTATTATAACATTGTCCCTTTCGTTATTCGTTTGTTCATGGCAATTTTATACATCGATCAAACTACGCGCTCTGCTCAGAACTACTGCCGTCACTACCGTGTCTTCAGGATTATTCAGTCGACTTGCTCGCTGTCTCGCTAAACTGCTGATCACATGGTTGACCATGGTTTGAAGAAAATATTTTACTTAAATAGTGTTTTTTTTGGAAAATTAATATTTTGTATGTATTGTAAAGTCCGTTAATGGAATTATGTGTGTGTGTATGTATGTGCGCGCGGAGTCTGAGTGGGGGGAGCCAGGAAGGGTTTCAAGCCATAGTGTTCGCACTTATCTCAACGGGACTTATTGTGCACCATTTCCCCATATGTATATATCTTTCCCACCTTGCGGTGATTTTGACTTACAACTGGAATCCGCGGGAAGTGCTACTCGAAGATAGCACACAGATTATCAACAAATGTGTGTGTGTATATTACAGACCTACGTTCTGAATAATTACAACTTCACAATGAGAAGTGTTCTCCTAAATAAAAGGAATCAAAATTTTTAAATAATGTTTTAACAGATGAAGATGCAACATGACTGGTACTTCACTTTGCTATCCTCACGACATGCCGTGTTATTATCGGGTATTTATTTTACAATTTACAATTTATTTTCGGCATTTTAAACACAATTTTAAAAGGGTTAGGTTAACACCTGAACTAAATGTGGTAGATAAATGACCTTCACCTTACTAAAACGTTATTACACTGCGAGTGATCCATGATCAGCGTCAACTGTTACTGCGGGGAGCTAGCGCATCGCAGCCGCAACGGCCGGGACAAATTATTGAATATCTACTTTAACAAGCTATTGAATTTTCTATTGATTAATCCGAATTGCAGTCCACATTATTATGTGAGCATAAAATTATTAAAAATAAATAATAATAGTATATTTTAAACAGCTGTCAATAAAAATCTGTTGAAATCAAATGCCGCATTGTAGAAACTCTTGCAACCTTTATCCGCATGAAAATGTTCATCAGTCAGAGAATGGACAGATGCTATGTGTTCTCGATTTTATTTTATGGAATGGAAACATGGACACTTACCGAAGAAACGTGAAGACGACATGAATCATTCGAGATGTGGATCTACAGAAGAATGTTCAAAATATGCTGGTTGAAAAGAGTTACGAATGAAATGTTATGGTTCGGATGAATAACGAGAAATAAGTATTAAAAACAATAACAATTTGAAAACTTTAAATATCGTATGAGACTTCACACCTCACAATACAGGCAAAGATTAATGGAAATCTGAAAACTGGAAGGAGAATACCATTACTAAAGACAATGAAACTTAAAGGATTGCCCTAATATAACACGTGTGTCATTATTGACAGATATTTTACATAAAATGACCTATAGCGTGTTGGACTGCCCGGAGTTAACATAAATGGTTTCGTATAATTTACCAACTCAAAAGAGACAACATGAAATGTTCTACGTAGGTACACATATAAAGCTGAATTTCGTTGACATTTTTCGTTGCAGGAGCACACCTGAATTGAAAAAATATTTGTACTTGAATCAAAATAAAAGGGTGACGCGCGCGAGACGCGCTCTCTTTTGCGTTACGTTTGGGCCCGAGATTAGTTATATACCTTGTATTTAAAATGTTATATTCAAACTGTACTGTTATATTTAAATTAAATAAATTATTGTTATGTAAAAGGCCACAAGGGTGTTGATGGAAATAAATAAATATATAAATATTTGTGAGGTTGGATCACAGTGCACGGTCCTGGTACGGGCGCACAAAGTTCACGGATTCTACATCATTAGCTGCTTACCGGCGCGCCGGCCCTCCTCCCTAGAGTATTCCTGCTTTATATCAGAAAGCGACATATGTGCATCAGTGTAGAGATCTCCACCGCATTCTTTTTCATCGTCACTCTCGGCTGGAGACCCTGGCTCAAGTTTGATGTCGGCAACATTTATACCGACACAGTCAATAGTTTTAGACATGCCAGCGAACTGTGGGACGATTAGCGATTAACCTCAAATAGTGCTTGTCAATAGACATATACCAAACCATAGACAAAATACACTTTAAATATATGGTTTGGTTCTACTTATAGAATTCTTGTAACTGTATAATGTAGCCCCTACAGAAACGGCAGAAAGTGTCGTTGGTGAGATCCTTTTTTAATATAAAGCATACATTCGAGCGCACGCTGATTTTCCTCATGTTAATTATTTTAAAATCATGTTTCAGTAATACTTATTGATTATTCAAAATCATTTGTTATTATTATAGTTCCATATTTATGAACTGGGCCTATATCAGTCAATGCATGCGTGAATCGGAAGCTTGAGGTGCAAACGTTCCCTCGCACGCGAGAATCGAATACATTTAATTCGCAATAGTATTAACCCTTTCCAAACCATGCAGTAACACAGGTCTACAGCTCTAATTAAATCTGTAATATTTCGGTAAATATACGCAACATACACTTCATATTTTAGTTAATTTGAAGGAAAATATTTATGCTTAGAAATGATTAGTGAAAAATCAATTATGTAAGACGAATCCTACCAAAAAAACTATTTTTAATTCATTCCATTTTAAAATTGACTTGTTGAGAAAAATACAAATTGTGCCAAGACAGAAATAAATTACACATTAATTTCACGTGAAAACAATAACAAACATACAAATATAATGGTGTCTCTCTCACTATTTAAATGAAGATAGATGAGTAGGAAAGTTGTATTATACAATGCAACCTCCTATACAGAACTTGATGAATGCTCTGAATTATAAAATTTAATATTTTTTTATATATTTAATACTCAATACTTAAAGTAAATTTATGGCATCAACCATATTTTCATATTATAAAGGCTAATAGAACTCTAGTTTTATACGGTAACACAAGTTGACAGCATGACTGCGTACGAGTATTTTATATCACGGTATGGTAAAGGTTAACAAGAATGTAAAAACCAAATAAATGTACTAATGAATGTTTTAATAACTTCTTATTACATATCAATGAATGCTATTTATGGACGATGTTTAAATAAATAAAATAGAAAACATTTTATGTCACGAAAATAAAACACTAGTATTTTATTCAACACGATCAATTTACTTGAGACGCGTTCTGACGTGTGAGAGCATTATTAATATAACAATTTAACTAAACACCTTGTAAATTATAGACATTTTCAAGATTTGATTTTGCCGAAATCTTGTTCTGTTATATATTCACCAAGGATATAGAACAATGTCATAAATTCGGCATAGACGCATTAATTTAAAATATCATTCGCGTTGAACATTATATTATTTTATATACATGCAAAAGTTCCAAAAATAAATATTTTGCCTTTTTAGGACAATAGTCCTCTGACTCTCTTAATCTCATACATTTATATAAATTACCGTTTATATTATACTCGTACATGAATATGAAATTAAAATATCATTAGCATTGGAACTGAATTGTTACATCGAATATTTAGAATCGTGCAAAATTTTTACATAAACTCCCAGAATCCCAATGAATAAGGTTTGCTGTTCTTCACTGTACATTAATATTATATAAATAAAAGTTGTCGCGTTAAATAATTATATTAATAACTCCCTTACAAGGCGAAATGCATCTCAAGTAAATTAAACGAGTAGAATAAAAAATGAAGTGTTTTATTTTCATATACGTGATTATGGAGTTCTATAAATTTACTTCTGAAACAGAAAAAAAAACCCATTTAAAATAGGTTTGTGTTAGCAGAATAATGTTTTCTCTACAGTGTGTGTAAGCGTGTGCTTCTTTAACGTATATTTCCGTGCACAAGTATAATTACATTGAGAGCAGGAGAAAGGTTTTTCTCCAGTGTGTGTGAGCATGTGGTTCCTTAAACTTTTTTTGTGCGAAAAAGTATAATTACATTGTGAGCAACAAAACGGCTTCTCTCCAGTGTGCGTAAAAACGTGGAAGGCCAAGTATGATTTTCGAGAACAAGTAAAATTACACTGAGAACACGAGAATGGTTTCTCTCCAGTGTGTGTAAGCACGTGGTTATTTAACGTTGACTTCTGGGTACAGGTATAATTACATTGAGAACATGAGAAAGGTTTCTCTCCAGTATGTATAAGCAAGTGCCGCTTTAAAATTGATTTCCAAGCACACGTATAATTACATTGAGAGCAGGAGAAAGCTTTCTCCCCAGTGTGTGTTAGTGTGTGGATCTTGAACCTTGATTCCTGAAAACAAGTATAGTCGCACTGAGAACAAGAAAAGATTTTTTTTCTAGTGAGCTTTCGAGTTTTTGGGTTGGTTCTCAGGGATTTGTTTGTACTGCAGTGTGGAAGGGATTTTGACAATCGAGTTCTACGATTATCTGAAAAAAAATTAGGTTATTAATATAATATCCGATTTTCTTAAAACAGTCGATATCTGACATTTTACAATAACTTTTTACCGTAGTCTTTAATGATTTTATCAACATGAGTATGGAGCTCGTCATCGCTTTCGGCGGGAGAGCATGGTTCGGTCTTGACGGTGGGACTGTCAGGGCTGGCGGAGTCCACGCTGCTACTAGTAGCAGCTGCATCAAAAAACAATAATTAAAAAAAACAAATCATGTCATAATTATAAAAAGTAACGGTGCATTTGAGACGAGTGATCTTGTGACCTAGCTAAACTATTATATATACATATTATGATCATAACAATGTATATATAATGACGTGCTTGTGGTGTAGTGGTAGTTTCAGGCTTGTTCCATCAACACAAGCACAAGCGCTTAGCTTGGTTTGGAAATATTGATATAACACGTATTCCGTGTACGCATCTCTATTTATTTATATAAATAGCATTAGGCTCAACAAATATCCTGGTCCTCGACTGATAGTACAACCTCTTACATACCTCTGTGTCTTGAGCTGTGGTCTCCCAGCAGGAAAAATGCATTCCATTATTTGAAAATTTTCTGCCCATCTCATTCACTAACATCTAACATATTGGCATTGAAGCATTGGACGATAGAAAAACTTAACAGTCACAAAAAGAGGTATTCTACATTTTAAAAAACATTTTTTCCCCTTTATTATCAAATTAATTTGCAACTTGCAATTAAATTAATATTTATTAGTTAGCGTTGCACCTAAGAGTTGCAAGTTAAGAGAACCAAAACAACCTATCCTCGGAAAAACTGTTAATCGATTAATCATTGTATTACATACATAACAAAGACTGTATTTAAGTATTATGGTAATTGTTTTATCAATTTGCACACGATTTTAATTGATTGAAATGTTTGTAGAGATGCATGAAGGTTGTGAATTAGAAAATTAAGGTTGACAAATTCTCAGGTTGTTATACGTTCAATTCATTCTAGAGAACTGATGCTAAAGATAGAGACGTGAGCATTTTCGTACAGCTGTCTCGAGTGTGAGAACTAACCGTTATATTGTCGCCCCAATCAATCAATAATGTTCTCTTTAGCAACGTTTAAGAATTAAAATTAAATTTTACATTTGTATAGTTGATTTTGAATATAGTTTAGCAGTTAGTGTCGTCTTGAAGCAGAAAAGTAAATAAATGTTCCGAATTATAACACTTGGGCCATCATTGACCGATGTCTGTGAGGTTAGTTCTCTATATATCTGTACATCGAACTTTAACGGTCACACCGAGTGTGGAGATTCCACGTCACGGATTATAATCAGGTATCAGCTGCTTACCGGCGCGCTGGTCAGCCTTCCTGGAGTCCTCCGAACATTCCTGCTTTATATCAGGAAGCGATATATCTAAGTGGGGCGCTCCACAGCCTTCTCCATCGTCGCTACTCCCAGCTGGAGATACTTGCTCAAGCTTGATGTCAGCTATATCTAGGTTAGCGCTATCCATGTTTCTAAATCTGAATGCGAGCGCGATTAACCTCAAATACTCGTCGTCCATAGACGCCGGGCGAAATCATAGACTAGTAATTTAGGTTCAGGGCCTACCTGTAGGATCCTTATAAAATTTAATTGAAGATCTCTTCTGAGGATCTAGGGTTTTTTATCAGTAATTTTTTACCCTTCAAATTCATGTATTAATATAAAACACATATGATGTTTATAATAATAAGGTAGTTTGTAAAAGTGTCAAAGTGATTAGCGCTGATGCACTTGTAGTAGTAGATTAGGCGGTCTAGCCGCATGTAGAGTACTCAGAGTATCGTAGACTAAGGAATTGGAGAAAAAAAAAAAACTCCTGAGGATCTCTCCAGGGATACCTCTACATAGAGCCATGCCACTTTCAACACAGTAGTACATAGTATTGCTCCTATTATTATTATTAGGTTATAAAAATAGAAATTGAAACGATTTTTTATGTAGACTGCTATTGAAAGCAGATAAATAAATTACGTTGCGACGGATTAATACGTTGCTGGCCAAGGTGGAAAGTTTTTTGTGATGAATATATACGCGCTGAGCCATAAAGGGGTTGTTTTATATATTACAGATAATATTTGTCAAAAACTTTAATGAATAATTCTTGAATATAATTACTTATTCATTTGAGCACTGCAGTTTAAAACGGTTTTATAAAAAATATTGTATTTACTTGAAATTTTATGTTAATTTTTTATCTGTCCCAATTATTTCATTCTTTCTTCTTCTTCTTGTCCCATTGCCTCAGGTTCTTCAGCAATGACATTCTCTTGTTACCAGCGCCCCGACTTCCTTGCATTATGAGGTGCAAGATCTCGTACGAGATATTCAAGTTTTCGAATTTGTATTGTTTTAAATATTTATTTTTCTTTATTCATCTGGATCATAATATTTTCATTCACAACTCTGTCTGTGGTGTACATGTTTATGATTTGTAAATAATGTTAAGTGAGTTCAGAGCGCGAGGAGCTAGAAGCCATGCGAAGAAAGAGTGGTAGGGGCCAAGGGCTATAAAAGTTAGGCGCGTTTTCTTTTTATTTACTTCGCCATCCACGCTCTTAGCATCAGTCTTATATTGCTAATAAATTATAATTAGAATAAACAAAACAATCACTTTGTATGAAACTACGACTTTTATTACACGCCGACCGGTTTCGCTAAGCTCAAGCTTCGTTAGGGCGTATTTAAAACTAACAATAAATAGAAAAATAGTGTACTTATATATACATAAAGAGGGAGATAGAATATAAAAATACATGTTAAATAGAGAGAAATAAAACGTATACAGTTAGGTAGAACATCAAGGATTTATTAGAAAAATTGTAAGCAAAAGAGATACAGAATACAAAGTTAGACGGGACATTAAGGGAGGGGAAATAACATTGTTGATGGATATTAAATCAATGCACTGCTCGTTCACAGTTCGGGTGTGGCCCCCGGAGCCTGTGGAGCCATCACCTTCCACTACTGCGGACGAATCTCAGGGCTGGACAGATTCGGATCGGTACAGCAGGAGCCCTGCGCATTTCCTTGACTCCGGCTTGGCTAACATTTTCTGTTTCAGTAGACCATTGCAGTTTCTTCTCCCGGCGAACGACTGCCCCTGTCCGACCGTGTCTCCGTGCCACGGCCGATCTGCCGTCTACTCTCGGCACCGCGGACCAGCACCCGGCGAGAACTTCTAGTGTTTTTATTTACGATTATCCCCAGAACCGCGACTCGCATTATTTTGCGAATTGAATTCAGCGCTCACGTGACCGGCTCAGAGTCCGACCTCTCCGAGCAGGGCGCGCTCGCGAATCTCGCCGTTGTCAGTCGCGCGTTAGCTCTCTTCCATTTCAATATTATTAACTAGTGACGACACAAGATGTAACTCTAGTATTCGTTCCAGTCAAGGGAATTCCAACTCTTCTGGATAAAAATACACTTTTATTATTTATCTCACTAATTATATTAAGTGCGATTAAAGGGAAGGCACAATGATGGCATCGGTTATCGAAGGTCAATGACCGAATTATCGTTATCCACGAAAACCGATTAATCAAAATGAAAACAATAAATTATTATTATAATTGTGTACTTTACAAGAGAGAGACAATTATTTAAATGATTTTTGTACAATTATAAACTCAAGCATTACTTACCTATATAGAGTTGGAAAGAGAAGCAGATTCTTTCTAAACTGAAACTGAACTAAACAGACTTGTACGCAGTTAACAGGGAGGTTACAAATGTGTAGTGATTACATTTCTTTGATATGTTTTCATACTATTCTAAAAATATTATTTATAAGATTCATTAATGAATATTTACATTATCATTGTACTTATATTACATTATTGTACAGATTTTTATATATACATTTATAACTAACTTACCATCACGCTTAGACAGAGAGGAGAGAGCGCCACATTATTCTGTCCTAACACACAATTCTCGCCTCATTCACATTCATACATTTTCTCATAAAAGCTCTGACATCCTCCAGTATCTGGCTTACCTAGCCGTGCCAAGTCTTCCTCTATTTCTTGCGTCATATATCTTTCTTATCATTCTCTCCTCATTCATCCGTTCCATATGACCAAACCACCTAAGTGATCGTTCTTAATCTTACTCACCATACTAACATCAGCTTTACATTCTTTCCTTATTTCTTCATTCTTTCCACTTCTGCCACATATACGCCTAAATGATCTCATTCCCACTGCATTCAGTCACTTCCATACATCTGTGTTGGTACCAGTTCCCATTAGCTATAATTCCATTCAAAGCGCCGTTCACTTCATTCCCTGCAGTCACCCTCCTTTCGATATCTTTCTCAGCATTTCCGTTTCTATCAAACATACTTCCCAAATACACAAACCATCTAATTGTTCCAAAAATTCATCACCTTCAAGTATTTAGCTTACCTCCTTCTCGAATACTATCATTTTCCACTTGTCAACATTCATAATAAGGTCACTTTCCACGCATACATCGTTCCCTGTAATTCTTGTTCATTATTATAGTACAGCATCATCGGCGTACAACAGCATACAATCAAATCGCCCATTTTTGCTCTTACATTCACATACATTTATACAGACTATAAATATTCTTATAAAATTCAGGTTTTGTTTCCTTTATACGTTCGACGAACTGTCGGGTGAATCAATAGGCTCACAGCGAATGCAGTAAGCACGAGTGCATTCATCCTACGATTGTCCGTCCTACGAGCGATGTGGCCTGGCGATTGCCGTTCATTTTCTTGCTGTATTCAATTGTATCAGTTATTTTGCCTGTTCTGCTATCACCAGAAATAAAATACGAAAGGATACATTTTACGTTTTTATTTATTTAAAAATTAACAATACAGCAAACCTAATATACTTACTAAATCTAAATTTCTTTAATTTTTAACACTAAATAGAATTTATATGAAGATTAAAAATGATAGGACGTTGAAACGTTAATAGGCTGTTTGAAGAGTCAATTCAGTGTAAATTTTTAGAATCTTTAGCAAAAACTACAGCAATATGCGCTTACATTCATTTTATTATGAAATATCCATTCAATCTAAAGAAATTTACGTTTAAAAAATGTTTAAATATATTGCAATTACTCAGCAAGAACCTTATTTACGCGCAACTTATTAATTAGAAAGATATACATATAAAATCAATTTTATCGAAAAATATTGTTGTTGCTACCGGGATTTGAACCTTCCTCTCCGGGGAAATTGCATCAACCGATTGTGCTACACCAACACATTGCATTGACGACAAAATTTCGAACTTATATACGGACCAGCGCTTAGATATGAGCTGCATATGTGTATGATTATTAGTATACATTCATGTTTAACTTTGCATGCGAGTTTAAAGATCAGACAGAACAGTCTGCAGCATAGAGACAATAATCCATTAAACCAGGTCAAGAACTCCCAACGTTCCTCTCTTTGGCTATGCCTAAATTTCATTGTAATATTTATTTGTTTTCTTTCCAACTACTTCATAAGGTTTTATTTTAAACTACTACACATACTGTATAAAATACGCTAAATATTTCATTAAAGTGTTTCCTTAAATTGTAAATCTACAATTTCACGTGTTCATTTAAAATTTTCAAATTAAACAAACGAATACAATTTTAATTGATCGTGTGACTTCATTAAAACTCCCGATCGAATGCAATTAACGCCGCCAGATCAAACTAAGCCTAATTCACGAGCGTCCGAGATTCCAGGGATATTAATTTGAGTCTCGGGTAGTCTTGCGATCACTGCCCTGCACTTAATATTGCAAACTGGTGTTTACTACTGTAACCAGCATTACACAATTCGTATTAGTGAAATCAAAGCGGATCGGCGGAGGTGCGCTGGTGCGTGCATAAACAGTTTTTCTACAGTATGCGCATTCACATGCATTTTTAAATTGTATCAATAATTGTGCTGTAAACTTTAAAACGTAAAAAAATGTGAAAATACATTAAATTTGAAAGTAGCTTTCTAATTGCACTTGAACAAGTAATGGAACATAAAAATAGTTAAGCTCTTGTATGCGTGAGAACATGTCTACTTAAGCGCGATTTTAGATTGCACGAATAATAACACTGTGAACAGGAAAACAGTTTTTTACCAGTGTGTGAAAGCAAATGGAGGGTTAATTGTGATTTTTTATTGCACGAATAATTGCACTCTGAACATGAAAACAATTTCTTAGCATTGTGTGTGAGCAAATGTAATTTTAATTGATTTTTGTGATTGCACGAATAATTGCACTGTGCACAGGAAAACAGTTTTCCACCAGTGTGTGAAAGCAAATGGACTGTCAATTGCGATTTTTGTTTACACAAATAATTGCACTGTGAACACAAAAAATGTTTCTCAGCAGAATGGTTAAGCACATGTGTTTTAAAGTATGTTTTTTTACGGCACGAATAATTGCACTGTGTACATGAAAACAGTTTTTTACCAGAATGAGTAAGCACATGTCTCCTTAAACTTGATTTTCGATTGCACGAATAATTGCACTGTGAACACAAAAACAGTTTCTCATCAGAATGGTTAAGCACGTGTACATTAAAACTTGATTTGTAATTGGACGAATAATTGCACTGCGTACATAAAAACAATTTTTTACCAGTGTGTGAAAGCAAATGCATTTTTAATACTGATTTTCGATTGCACGAATAATTGCACTGTGAACATGAAAACAGTTTTTCACCAGTGTGTGAAAGAAAATGGATTGTTAATTGTGATTTTTGATTGCACGAATAATTGCACTCTGAACATGAAAACAATTTCTTAGCAGTATGCGAAAGGGCATGTAATTTTAAATAACTTTTATGATTGCACGAATAATTACACTGTAAACACGAAAACAGTTTCCCACCAGTGTGTGAGAGCAAATGTATTTTTAATTGTGATTTGTGATTGCACGAATATTTGCACTGTGAACATGAAAACAGTTTTTCACCTATGTGTGAAAGCGAATGGATTGTAAATTGTGATTTTTGATTGCACGAATAAGAGCACTGTGAACATGAAAACAATTTCTCAGTGGTATGCGTAAGGGCGTGCAATGTTAAAGCTCTTTTATGATTGCACGAATAATTACACTGTGAACATGAAATCAGTTTCTCAGCAGTATGCGTAAGGATATGCATTTTTAGGTATGATTTTTGATTACACGAATAATTACATGTTGAACATGTAAACGGTTTCTCATTAGAGTGATTACGCACATGTGTATTTAAGCTTGATTTGTAATTGCACGAATAATTACACTGCGTACATGAAAACAATTTCTTACCAGTGTGTGAAGGAAAATGATTTCTTAATTGTGATTTTCGATTGCACGAATAATTGCACTGTGTACATGAAAACAGTTTTTCACCAGAATGCGCAAGCACATGTCTCTGTAAGTTAAATTTTTGATTGGATGAATAACTACACTGTGAACATGAAAACGGTTTCTCAGCAGTATGCGTAAGGGCATGTCTTTTTAAATAATATTTACGATTGCATGAATACTTGCACTCAGTACAATAAAACAGTTTTTCACCAGTGTGTGAACGCAAATGGAATATTAATTGCGATTTTTTAATGCACGAATAATTGCACTGCGAACATAAAAGCAGTTTGTCCCCAGTGGATGATAGTATGCGCCAATTTAAAGATTTATTGGCGGTGAAACCGGTCTTCGATTCTAGTTCTTTTCCAGGACGAGGCGGAGGCCGAGGTGAATTTGCAGAAACAGAATTTTGTATTCTTAAGATATCTGTAATGTAAATAAATTATTTGCATTAATAAAAAAATTTATTGAGCTCATTAAGGTAGTTTTTTACATCATCGCTTGAGGGTCAAACTAAGTTTACCAATCTGCATACCAGTGCGATGATCGGCACTCCTAGAGTACTCCGAGCACTCCTGCTTGATGTCAGGGTAGCATATATCTATATCAGTGTAGGGCGCTCCAGCGCCTGCTCTCTCGCCGCTCTCGGCTGGAGACCCCTCCCGGGATTGCTCACCTCCTCTCTCGGTAGTCTGAGGCGCAATTCCGCAGCTAACATTGCTGGTGTATATTTCTGAAATCAAGAATAATCCGATACAACAGAACTGAAATAATTTATCCAAACGTACTAAAGCAAAAAATAATACCCTGATATCTCAATTTACAGATACAGTATACACACAACTTCCTCGTTCATTTGTTATCGTACAATTCAACACCCGTTTATCAATCTAAGACAAATTTTGCATAGTCACACTTTAGAATCTTGCGCCTCACAGCCGCCCCCCCCCTCACTTACCAACCATCTGGAAGACCCACCACAACCCCATCCGAAATAAATGTTTTATTTAATTGCACTCTAGGATTCTGAATGATACGGTGATCCCACTCCACTTTCCTCATCTTCCCGGACAACTTTTGCAACTGGTCATCTTAGTTAAGACCTTTTCCTTTGCTTTCTATCCATCGTGAACGGTCACTCGAGGGGCGCGCGATTTACATCACTCATTGGAATTTAGAATGAACTCCTCACCGGTGCGCTGGTCGGCCCTCCTGTAGCACTCCGAGCACTCTTGCTTGATGTCAGGATACGATATATCTACATCAGTGGAGGGCGCTTCACCGCCTGCAGATCCTGGCTCAGGCTTCACGGCAGGAGCGCCAGGGCAGGCTCCGTCCATCGTTCTAGGATCTCGCGGTAAGCAAGGAAAGACGAGATACGCGACGTACTTAACCTCAAACGGCAGCCGAAACACATATTACCTGAATAATTACAAATATAACCAATGCCGTTAACTTATTTGAGAACCTTCACGTTCCGTTGAGAAACAAAACATAAAACAATGCTTAAATCCACTTATTATTCAATATCTGATGAAAAGAAGCTTATTCCATAGATTTAGATTAAACCGCTTTAGGCGCGGCAGTTATTTACTTTACCGACGCTCGCGAGTTACGCGACATCTCCTGTCAGAACGGCCCTTCAAAGAGGCACGAATACGACATTTGTGATGGAAAACACAATTTAACTCGCAAATACATCGACTGTTACTGCAGATTCATCAAATATCCGAAGAAACGAGACCTGGAGTGATCCCGTAGCCAGTTTTCACAACTTCGAAGTTTCCAAACATGGACAATGAAGCACGCCCGCGATCACGGGATACACGACGCAACTGACCATAGAAAAGGGAGTGTGCCTAGAACAGTCACTCATTCCAACTTACTCTGGTCGAATATCGCCATCTGCCGGCTGAATAATTTTTAATTAATTTGATTTTCGATCCATCAATGATAACTTATCGGTATATTTTTGCTGTTTTCGATGTTAAAAGCTTATCGAGAATAATTATTAACCTTATTAGCTTGATTTAAAATATTGATTACGTCATATCTGCTAATTCTAGAATATTAATCAGAAAGAGCGACAGTGTTCCAGGGTACATTATAAAATAAAACAAGAAGCTAAACCAGGACACCTGATTCTTGCAAGGAAAACTAAAGTCACACAATTTAATATAACGTCGTTGCACATAAGTATGGTTTACGTGACTCGGAACACGTTCTGAGGTAATCAAGAAAAACTGTTTAAAAAAATAATTAAATTGAAAATACCTTTTGATTTATTTCAAACTTTAAAAACAATATAATATATTTATTTAAACGTTTTTAAATGTTTATTTTTTTAAATAACTTATGATATACGTATTTTACTGTATTATTTTCACATGTCATTTTAGTGTTCAAGTTTCGGGACATGAACCATTTTTAATATTAATAGTAGCTTTCAAGTTATATAAATTAAAATATGAGTTTATAAAGTATGTCCCAAAGGTCTATTCATTTTGGTTCAGTCGCTGCACCAATGCAACGAGCGTGGCTAGACGCATCCTTGAGAATTCAGTCGCTATGGAGCGTATCCTTACCAGTTCGTGAAATTTTCCCTGGAAAATATATATCTCCCCCGTAGCCCCGACTTTACACCAATGGACTTTTGCAGAAACAATCCTTCCTCTCTGGACCAGTTAAAATAAAATATCCAAGAAGAAATGATAGAGATCACGGAGAATACGTCCCAAACAATTCTCCGAAATTTTGCCTCCCATTTAGAAGAGTACCAACGAAATAACGGATCACATTAAGAAAACATAATTTTTAAGAAATTCATTCCCAACATATTTTTATTAAATACAACTATTACTTTATTAAATAATTTTTATTATGAAAATTATTTTAGGGACACTTTTTTATTATCTGTGGTAGGATATGTAAGATAAGATATTATATCTCTCGGCATACATTATTTTATTTTACTATGAACTTCTTTAATATTTTTTCTTACGTTGTGACATGGCTTCAGCGGATCGAACGCCAGGGCAGCGCCATTGGCTAGGCTCAGTTTATGGATATGTGTGTGATGTGAAAATGGTATCGTTCAGTAAAAATAGTAGTTTAACACACTATTAGACATTATAATTGCACAATCTGAGTCCTTCATCTTCTTCATTCTGACGTATGACTTTCCGCTGGGTGAGGACACGATTTGATTTGAAATTGACACAAATTATGGTTAGAGACGAGGTTGTGATTAACTAGAATGGTTCCGTGGCAGTTAGGGTAAATTATAATATTTCCAAAGCGCCACCTTGACGCTTTTGTGTGGATTGAGTTCGTCCATTAGTTATCGCTCGCTCGCCTCCTCTCCGCTAGTCTCAGCGGAGTGTCTCCTCGTATTACGCGGGTGGATTCAAGCGTCATTACCCTAGTCTCTTGCCAAAATACCGCTGCCCACTCGCTTAATTGAGCCGTCCGACCAGAAATCCTCGTCTTTCCCATTCGTCCAGTCATCTGGCCAATCAATGACTGCGTCTGCTCGAGGCAAATATAAAAGGTCGCCGTCGGCGCTGCCGTGCGAATTAAAGCGTAGCATAATTCTACTTCACTTTCTTCTAAGATGTTCAAAGTGTAAATTAATAATTATTTATTAAAATAATGAAACAGAAAAACACAAAATCATTTAAATGTTATTTAAATTTTAAATGTTAATTTTTTTTTTTTATGAAAAGTCAAGATCAAAAAATGAAACACACATTTCCAATTATACACCATAGTTATTATTTTACGAATGTAATTTAAATAAATAAATAAAAACGTTTTTGTCTGATATGGACTATAGTTAGTTCTTGTTTTTATAAAAATCTAGTTCAAATTTTTTGTTCAAAATGTTTCCTTTGTCAACCGCACTCTGTGAAGGAGTTATACAATGTGATGCGCGTAAGCATTTTATAAAAATCTCTTCTTACCTGTTGTCTAAAAATTATAATTTACTTATTTACGTTCAAAGATCGGCGAAAATATCGATCATTTCCAGCGCTACATTCATTCATTGTAAGTTGTCTATGGTCGGCCATCATTTGACGTAAAGTTTTACTTTCAGAATAATTGTTAGTATCCGACATAGAAAAGATTTATGTGTATACATATATTGTGTCCTTCGTAGTACTCCGTGGTGAGTTGGTCGGTTCGTGCGCCGCTTTCTGTGATCAGAGCTATAGTCGAGCGGGCTCTGGAATCACGCTGCTTGGTGAACAACTTTTTTTTATGCATTGTGTCATATATTATTGTCTACACAGTTTCAAACGATTTTTCATGGAATTTTCCATAGACAAAATAGCTTAAAACTAACTGTATTTCCCTTTTGAACAGGTAGAGGGTTTTTTATCAGTAATTTTTTACCCTTCCAATTCATGTATTAATATAAAACACTTATGATGTTTATAATAATAAGGTAGTTTGTAAAAGTGTCAAAGCGATTAACGCTGATGCACTTGTCGTAATAGATTAGGCGGTCTAACCGCATGTAGAGTACTCAGAGTATCGTAGACTCTTAGGAATTGGAAAAAAAAAAAAAGTTTGAACAGGTACTTTGCAGTTGCTGGAACACCAGTTCCAGTTACAGATACATATCGGTTCCAGCTTTTGAAATTCACGATCGAATTTGTTCAGTTAGGTTCGTAAAGTCATAAAGTCGCCAAGAATTATAAACAGCATATTTTGAATGTTGGAAAGGATGCATCGTCTTCGCAAAGATTAACGTTGAAAAAAAACTTTTAAATTTTGACCGGTGATATGATACTGTGGAAACGATTACTACGATATCGAATAGCCGGGTGTTCTGATGACTTAACCAGTTAAAAATCACCGGGACACAAATATCCCAGTTTCATGAAGCCATGGACATACCTCTTAGTTTAATAATATATCATGAAATGTGTTTTGCCTGTCGAAATTATATTTTGACCTAGCTAGCTTTTGATTAGCAATTCAGCTACCAGTCTTTACAGGTGTAATACGGCTTGAACCATGGAACCAGACGCTTCTGCCGTCAAGCCCGAGCCAGGGTCCCCCGCAGAGAGCAGCGGTGAAGCCGACGATGGTGAAACATTTTTCTCAGACCTAAATGTAAAGACAGAGAGTGCGTCACCTGATCTCATCACAAAGATAGAGACTGATTTCCTAGATTTGCCTATTGAGTTTGAGCCAAGAACTGACGCCGAGGATGGGTTTGACTTCACAGACAGAGAAATAAATATCAAAGTCGAAAATGAGGCGGGTTCCTCCGAAATAAACGGAAGCCTTCCCAATCCTCGACTTTCTGGTGTCCAATCGGGAGGAGTGAGCAGTACGTCCTGTCTCCAGCACACTACATTAGGTAAGAATGATGTCCGAATATTTTACTGTAAATATGAGACTCCCCCAAGGACCTACTCTTACTACTCCGAGCCTCCCGTACTACTCCCGTGCTGGCCTATGTCATCCGATGTAATAACATACTCCTAATAAGCTTTTAGGTGTGCCCTTAAAGTCTTACACCTCGCCAGATATCGCGTGCATCTAGAAAATGGATAGATATTCTAAAATATACTGTGGTTTACGAATTTATCGATTATTTTTCACAATGGACTAAAGAATATTTATTTTTGTTTTCAGAAACAAAACTGCTACCAAGGTCTAAACAGGCTCTAAAAGAATCCAGTCATCATACAGACGATCAAAAGAGTCAGGTCCAAACAAAATTACCCGCTGCCCAAGATAAGGCCATCGCTTGTTCCGTATGTAACCATCAATTTTCTCGTAAATACTTCAAATCGCACATGTTGATCCACACTGGGGAGGAACGGTTCTCCTGTCCAGACTGCAGTTATTCGTCTAACAAAAAACAAAACCTGGGAAAACATTTGCTCTCTCATACCGGGGAGAAGCCCTTCTCATGCACTACGTGCGGCCGCAAGTACAACAATAAGTCGAGCTTCAGAAGGCACATGCTCACTCACACCAAAGAGATATTTCTCAACTGTTCTGAGTGTAATTACACCTGCACCACTCAAAAGCGTTTAAAAAACCATATGTTAAAACAACACGGACAGAAACGCTTCTCGTGTCCCAGCTGTAGTTATACTTGTTCTAAGAAGGCGAACATCACAAATCATCTTCTCACTCATACTGGAGAGAAACCCTTCTCCTGTTCAGAATGCGTTTATAAATGTACTCAAAAAGGAAATTTGAGAAGCCACATAAGCAGTAAACACACGGGAGTGAAACCGTTTTCCTGTTCCGATTGTGCTTATCGCTGTTCAACTAAACGAGTGTTGAAACTCCATAGACTTACTCACACGTGAATATATGTTCCTACTCAAACTTCATATATTACTATTAATGTTATTCCATCACTATCGCGTTATTATCTTCGTTAAACGGTAATGCCAAATTAAAATCCATTTTCGCATTTACACGGAAGACATGATTTCGTGCACTCACATGAACATGGAAAGGAGACTTGGAGATAGTTACTGTCTCACTTTGAAGATAAGTCCTTTACATTATGGACCTAATAGCGTTCAAATATAAAAAAAGGGCCAGATAATACCGTTCTCTTGTGGCTGGACAGGACGAAATTCAGCGTTCAAAATAAGGTTAACTGCCTTTGCCATTTAATGAAGATGGCAAAGACGATGTGACATAGAACGACAGAGGAGACAATTTAGCGTTCATGCGAATATGCTCTCTAAGCGTTTCTACCGATACAGTAAGGAGGTGAAGAGGATCCTGTTTAAATCGTTCTTCACCAACCTGCGAACTCTGGTCGAAATACAAGCAAGTGACGTAAAACCGTCTCCGAATTCAGTACAACTCATACATAATACTGTTCGGGTTAACGCGTTACAATATTTGCTGAAGGCCGTGAACATTGATTTGTTCCGCTTCTGAGACAGCTGCGGCTGGAGCTCAGCACCAACTCTTGTGTAAGCGGCGCTCAAATAAAAGACTGGCTCCCGACAGAGAATGGCAACGACCACAGAATAACTACAGATACATTACTAGTCGTGACTGAATTGTAGTATTTATATTTTATAAATAATAAGAAAAAACACAACTTGTGAACTTTTTATCTTTTTTTTTTAATTTTTCTTTCCATAACATAAATATTGTTTTGTTACTTAAATGTATTATATTATATTAATTGAATTGTTAACTGTTTATTTTAATGTTCTATTTATACTGCAATGCTTACAAAATGAATCGAATACTTTGAATTAACACTAAAAATGCAAAATAAATTCCAAAGCAAAAGTAGCATATCAAACACTGAAGTGGCGACACATTACACAATTACATGAAACAAATCCCAACATTGCAAGCACGATAATGGTCTTAGAAATCTTCTTTCTTCTAGTTAAACTTTCCTCTCAGTGAGGACACATAATGTTACCGATTTAGCACGAATCACAAATACCAGGCTGCCATGGGGTGTTGTGAGTAATTAAAGTAACTTCGAACTCTTTTGAGAGTTTGTGGGTGTGCGGGTGTCCTGCTGGAAGATTTTGAGGCGTAAGTAGGCTGCAATTGAGGGTGAGGGTCATCCACATCTCCTGGTTTCCTAGCCAGCAGTAATTATTTTTCACCTTTTTATGTGCACGTTCTCCTTTATATATGTAATTTTTTTTTTAATAATACTCTTAGATACGAGCGCTGAATCGATGAGTTAATAGTGTCTGTTTGGTGTACGTGACATGCTTCCGTCTTGTGCAGTTCTGAGGCGGAGTACCGAATTGAGTCGGAAATAGGTCAACCTGGTGGATCTTCGGTCATAGAACGGACCTTGGTAAGTGGAGATATAAACTGATAATGGTTAGCATGATTTAAAATGACTTTATTTATTGGAAATGACACAGATATACGAGTAGGTACTTAAATATAAGGATATTAGACACGGTGACAAATTACTCATATCCTGACATATTTCACATGGATAAGAAAATGACACTGAAAAGTATTGTACAATGAAAAAAGTTATTAACACATAAACAAGGAAATATCATTTACATACTTTTATTTACTTCCATCAACTGCCTTGTGGGCTTTCACATAACGATAATAATTTACTTAATTTAAACGTATCATAATTTTAAAAACTAAATATAATTCACGTACAAATATTTCTTCAATTCAGATATGCTCCTGCCACGAAGACGTTGCATCCGTATTATTGACGAGATTTCATTATTTCTATGTGTACTTTGAAAGAACATTTGTGAGTTGGTACTTTATACGAAACCATTAGTGTTAACTCGAAGTAGTCCAACACGCTTTTGATCATTTTATATATAAATACTACATCGCTAACATCTCTTCTTCGGGATAATTTTTTTCAAATGAAGTACTCTTTAAATAATCATAACTTATATTTTCTATCCGAGTATGCAATTTAAAATTCATGAATCTTAGAAATGTATGTTGCACTCTTTGGATTTTCATAATATGTGAGCCATAGAAGGGAGACCACAGAGTCGAGTTAAATTCCAGCGTATTTCTTACAGTAGATGTATGTAAAGTTGTTAGAGAGCTTTTTGGCTGTCCTTAACACAAATCCTAAAGATTTCATCACCTTGTTGCAAATTTCGTTGAATAAATGACAATTTTTCGTCGAAGGGCACACCCAAGTCCAGCGCAACTGCGACTCTCCTTAATTAAAAATATAGTGCTATTAAAGGATTGGGAATATTAGAAAAAAAAACGAAAGTAAGCTCACTTACTTTCCATTACAGCTTCCATTAGAGGGACTCTTGTTGTAAGGATTTTGCTGCAACCACAAATTGGGACAGTGATCTTTATATTTCTAGGGGTCAAACATAACTTGACAAACGCTCTGTCAACAAGGAGTCTGTGACAAAAAAGTTAACATAACCAGGGATCACAAGCATTCTTTATCTGTAATCAGGAATTTGTAAGTAATCTAGCTCTGTAACCAGGAATCACAAACATTCTAGCTAAATAACTGGGAGACAAAAGCAATCTGGCACTTATAACATGGGATCACTAGCATTCTGGTCCTACTACCAGGGATCATAGGTGGGAGAGAACGCTGCCACCTGTTGGTTGATGAATCAAAGTCCTTCACTATTGTTTATTAGTATGTACAAGCAGAGTTATTTGTCAAGCGAGCCTGTCCGGCACTGCAGGAATAAAAGCTGGTGTTGCATTCAGCAATGGTAACATTGGTGTGAAGCATGTGGTTGAGACACATTGTTAGGCTGAAATGTATTATAAAAAATATAAAAATGTGATTTTACAAACTGAAAATAAAGTAATAATGCGCTATGTAAAAATGTAGCTTCTGTTTTTATGGTATTGATAATAATATTGAAGAATTTTCCATCATTCAATTAAATTGATAGACCATCAAAATGGGAGGCTGACAGATCTTGAAAAATTGATGAATTTTAGGAAAAATAGCTAAAATGAACATTTTTTAAATATTTCGAAAGATAAAAAATTAATTCAGAATTGAAATATGTATCTTTATAATAAATAATTATTAAAAATATACATATCAGCTGTATTAAAAAAGGAGTTGATTTTTACTTCCATTGAATCTTATTCGTTTGCATTTTTCTACATTAAGATATTAGGATAGATTTAGGTTATATTGCAAAGTAATACAGTCATTTATGCATCAACGATTATTGTTAATTAGGATTTTAAATAAAGCTTATGAAACTGGTTTCGACTGATATTGTACAAGTTAAAAGTACAAAATGATTTTGGCGTATTTTTAAACATAAAATATTTTATTTAATTAAACCTTGTGAAAATCGCCGCCATTGCGGCATTTTAATCATGTTTATACTTCTCCCAAACATTGTTACGATATTATACACAACTAAATACATAATTGTATAACAGCCTCATAACTCTACTGCTCATTTTATATAATCTACAAACATTTTTAAAAAATATACGTATATGTAGTATAAATAATTATTAATATAATATAATTTATTAGTAAACGGGTAATTAACATCAAACGTAAAGTATACGTGTATTATTACTAGCTAGACAGGCGTCAGTGAGGCACAGCTATACAATATATAATATTTCATTACTATGTATTTTGAATAGATAATAAATATATCTGGGAGAAGAAAACACAATGGATTTACAATTTAAACAAAAAAAAAAGTTAAATAAAATATACTTGTGAAGGCAGAACGAAGCAATATTAACGAATACATCTAGATAAGTATATACATAAATAAAAGAAAAGAAATATCACAATTAATAAGTTTTGAATATGAACAAGTTGAACCCGCCGTGACACGCACCATCTTCGTGTGGGTGACTACGGTGACTAATGGACCAGTCTCCCTTGCAGGAGTCGAACTCTCGGCCGGCGGTTTTCGATCAGAGCCGATTTCACGATTTAGTCCAGAATATATATTTTATAAAAAACTATTTGAAAATGACAATGTCAGATGATTACTACAATTTTAGGAGTCTATTAAAGTTTAGGAATATTTAAATGAATTTTGAGTGGCAAGTGACAAAAATAAAACTGTAATATGCCGGACAGAAGAATACTGTTGCGTCCGCAAGCAAAGGCATTAGACAGCCGGAGGAGCAGTGAAACAGCAAGCCGATCCTTATATAAGGGCAGTGTGTACATTTAAGCGTGAATACGCAAATGTATTATTAATTGGCTTTTAAGGTTACATCTATAAGAGCAGTGTGAACATGAAAACAATTTATTTCCAGTGTGCGTGCGCACATGACTTTTAAAGTCTAATTTTCTATTGCATAAATAACTGCACTGTGAACATGAAAACAGCATCTCTCTAGTATGCGTGAGCGCGTGTTTTTTCAAGTCTGAATTTTGATTGCACGTATAATAGCACTCTGTACATGAAATCGATTTCTCTCCAGTGTGCGTGAGCGTGTGTCTTTTTAAATATGACATTTGGTTGCACGAATAATTGCAATGTAAGCACGAATACAGTTTCTCCTCGATGTGTGACAGCTTATGTTTTTTTAAATATGATTTTTGATTGCAAGAATAATTACACTGTAGACATGAAAACACTTTGATTCCAGTGTGCGTAAGCACATGTCTTTTTAAGTTTGACTTTCGAGCGCATGAATAATCACACTGTGAACATGAATATAGTTTTTCGCCAATGTGCGTGAGCGCGTGTTTTTTTAAATATGATTTTTGATTGCAGGAATAATTACACTGTGAACATGAAAATAGTTTCTCTTCTGTATGCGTAAGCAAGTGTCTTTTTAGGTTTGTTTTTTGACTGCACGAATAATTACACTGTGAACAAGAAAATATTTTCTCTCCAGTATGCGTGGGAGCATGTCTTTCTAAGTATGATTTTTGGTTGCACGAATAATTGCACTGTGAACATGTAAACGCTTTCTTAGCAGTGGAAGTAGGTGTGAGCCAACTTGAGGATTTTTTAGCGATACATTTTGGCTCCCTTCTAATAGGAGGCGAAGGCCCAGGTGTGGCTGCCGAAATAGAATCTTGTATTGTCGAGAGACCTGTAATATAAATATATTATTTATAATTTTATATTGGTAAAATGTTTTATTGTATTTATTAACGTAGTGCTGAATGTCTTAAGTCAACTCCAGGAAAGACATAGAATATCTATAGGAATGATATGTTCTTATTCAGCCGTCGTCTTCGCACAATATAATTTGAGTGTACCGTATTAGACTACAAAAAACTCCAAAACAGATTAAATGAAGGTACTAGAACTACGGCCGCTGGACGAGGAACGTCTCCTGTGGTCCTCATGCCGGAGTAGCCGTGGGGCACTCCAGGTGGACACTAGACTCCCAAATTTATAATTCGATATCAGCTCTGCCATCACTAGAACATGTATTTCTGTGTATCAAACAAAAAATGTACAATACTGTCGGATAAACAAGGACCAGAAATCGTCATTTTTTATGCATGAAATAGTCCGATTTGAATTGTACCCACTCACCAGTGCGCTGCTCGGCCCTCCTAGAGTACTCCGAGCACTCCTGCTTGACGTCAGAATAAGATATATCTACATCAGAGTAGTGTGCTCCTTCACAGCTCCTCTCATCGTTAGAATCTATTTCTAAAATCAAAAATAATAGTGTAAGAGGTTGAGATTAGGGTAGAGAGTTAATAAGACCCACAGAACCGCCAACCTATTCGCGTATTCTGTATTATGCGTATTCACAGCCAAGTTGGTATTTTTTTAATGCTAAACAGGCGACCGTGCAAGGCAGCTCAGTGCTCAAGCAACGACACACGACCGCCAACCAAAACATCCCTCATTGCATCTATGACCCCATATAAAAATATTTATTGTGTAAAATATACAATGAACGGAATAATAATACTAATTTAACTTTTCCTCTCCGATGTAAACTGAGTTGACATCGCATATAATTATATGAATATCTCTGTACAATGTTCATATTTTAGGCATTCCTTCGTAATATATTTATGAATTAGATAAAATAATTACATGTTTTCTCGAATAACCTGACGTGAATTTGTCAATACGTGTGTGCGTGTACGTGCGTCCCGGTGCCGAATGGCGATCGTTATTTTAGTGGCAGAGCGTGCGCTGGCCGAGCTAGATGTGTCTTAAACACCGGTGCCGGGGGACAGGGGGGTAACTAGGAGAGTACACTGAACACTCCCTCGCAGGGACAAGACGGACACAACAAAAATACGTGAAGTTTATTCTCCACCCGTGCTGGAGACTTGCCTCAACTGTCTCGTGGGCTCGGCTCCATGTCATCGCGGGCTGAACTTTCACCCAAGTAAGGCATCGTATAATAAGCTGGACAGGCAGACTGTTTCTTGTTGTACTTCCATTTACAGTTTTCCCACAAGAATAACAAAATGTTTTGCAAAAAAAGAATAGTGTACGTTGTCTATGATTAAAAAATCAAAGGAAAAGATAGACAGATTATCTATGCCTTCCTATCAAGCGGCATTAGCCCAAAAAAAGATTTGCGGCTCTAATGAACTATTAGCTAAACCTCCCACGATCAATAATTACTAATCATGGTACAACTCCTCACCGGCGCGCTGGTCGGCTCTCCTGGAGTACTCGGAGCACTCCTGTTTCATGTCAGGGTACCATATGTCTATATCAGTGTAGGGCGCTCCACCGCCCGCCCCTTCATCGCTGCTGTCGGATACAGAGCTTGGCTCAGCCTTGATGGCAGAAGTATTTACGTCAGCACGGTCCATCGTTCGAGAATATCTCAGCACGAGAACGCGACGTTCTTAATGTCAAATTGCGGCCGACCATAGACACGAGCAGTTCATAAACAAATTATACCTTTATTGTATTGAAAGTTCTCACGTACATGGAGGTAGAAAAATTCACTATGCAATGATTTTGATATGTGATATGTTCAATATGCGGTCGCGCGGCGTCGAATCGACCGCCCTTGGCGAGTATTCCTTCATCGAATCATACTTTCACATCGTAGACACTTATCATCTCTAGTAGCTAGTAATAGATTCCTTACGTACATAAATGAACAGTTTACATTCAAAACGAAACCGGTTGACATTAAATTAATTAACATCGTTGACGCAAAATTATTTTTTTAAAGAGATCGCATTCTTATCGTGAAGTTGCAATTTTTCAGAACATAGGTCTGTGAGTTTTTTTTACGACAGGTGTACCAGTGTGAAAGTGCGATATGTAAGTTTGGAAATGTGTCGTCAAATTACCGTGTTGGTGTAGTATAATCGGTTAAATCATTTTCCCGGATAAAAAGAGATCCAGGTCCGAATTCCGGCAGTAGCAGCAATATTTTTGGTTAAATTTCTAATTAATATTTTTAATTTGTTTACAAATTTATATGTTTTATCACAAATTGAAAGTTATAAACATTTATTAAACCCATATTTGATTCTATCAAACGTTTATAAAATTGTGTCCTAGCATACCATTATTTGTGGTCTAGTGGTTGCGACCTGAGGTTCGAACCTCGTTCTAGGAAGCCATCAAGTTAGTTCTATTTTCATAACATAAGCGTTTAACTTAGTTTGAAAATAATAAGAATATTGGTGACAACATTTGTTCTTTCCTGTTTCCTACTCTTTTACTATCCAACGTCTATCTTTTTCTCTCTCTATTTTGATAACTATTTTTATAAAATTTTAAAAGATTTTCAATACTCAACTTGATAAAAAAATAAATTATATACCATGCAGAAGCGAGAAATACATTTTGACGTTGGAATAAATAATGTTCTCATTTTCGGAAATATGACTAGTGATGACTGGAGTGTGGGGCAGGCGCATTCAGTAAGTTGCGGGATGTGGCAGTGAAATATCCCAATAAATAATCATAATATAATATCTATATTTGTCTTACATCCAGTATACGACTGTCCCAAAAGAATTGCTCCAAACATTAAGTACTATCTATATGAATTTTACTTTCTTTCCTGCTTCATAAACAAATTGTATTAAACAACTCTTAATATGTGTCAATAACTGCAGATATCACGGCGTATATTTACAGACTGAACTATTTAACAGATTTAAACTATCAGAATTGAATATGATAGAAAAGGTGCAAAAAAAAAACTAATAATATTTTAATTATATATTGTAATAACTAAACAGAAATAGAGTTATACACAGATTATTCTGTGAACGAGAATGGTAAAAATATAATATATGAGAACATATTTCATTAAATTTGATTACTGTATAACACACAGAATGAATACAAATTAAATTATTCAACTAGAAAGATAAACAGATAAATCTATTTATCGAAAAAATCAAGAGAAACTTTGCTACATCGACTAATTGCGTTGTCAATAAATTTGTAACAAAACATTCAGTAGTTCTTTATAATTGTTACATATATAATTCCATTATTAAAATTAAACTAATATGAGTTGTAGAGAAAATGTTACTTTCAAACATGCGTAAGTTTGTGGATGTTTAAGGCAGATTTTCGGGCACAGATATAACTACATTGAGAGCAGGAATAAGGTTTCTCTCTAGTATGCGTAAGCACGTGACTCATTAGATGTGATTTCTGAGAGCATGTATAACTACATTCTTCACACGAAAAAGGTTTCTCTCCAGTATGTATAAGAACGTGTCTTTTGAAGTCAGATTTTCGGGCACAAATATATTTACATTGAGAGCAAGAGAACGGTTTCTTTCCTGTGTGTGTAAGCTTGTGTATCTTTAAACGTGATTTCTGTGAACAAGAATAACTACATTGATCGCAGAATATTGATTTCTCCCCAGTGTGTGTAATCATGTGAGCTTTTAAGGATGGTTTCTGGGAACACGTATAATTACATTGTGAGCAGGAGAACGGTTTCTCTCTGGTGTGTGTTAGAGTGTGTAACTTTAAGAATGATTTTCGGGAACACGTATAATTACATTGAGAGCACGAGAAAGGTTTCTCTCCGGTGTGTGCATGCATATGGCTCTGTAAATGTGTTTTCTGAGAACAAGTATAATTACACTGTGAACAAGAAAAAGGTTTCTCTTTTGTGTGTGTGAGGCCGTGCTTATTTAAATTTGATTTCTGGGAACAAATATAACTGCACTGAGAACAGGAGAAAGGTTTTACTTCAGTGTGCGTCAGCAAGTGGATCTGTATCCTTGATTTCTTGGATGAAGTGTAATCACATTGAGCACAAGATAAAATTCTTCCTTTCGTTTGTGTTTTAATAAAAGATCTCTGGGATTCTTTTGAACTGCAGTCTGGTAGGACTTTTGTCTTTCGAGACTCGATTTGCTTAACCGTACTTCCAAGATGATTTTCTGAAAATTAACGTTATAATAATTAATACTTATTACAGATTTATTTACAACGTATTTCAATTCTTATTCACGAACTAACTAAATATTAGATAAACAAAATTCATGCTCCCACGTTACTCCATGCATTATATGACAAAATATATAAAATAATGCGATAATAAGGGAAACTTGATTCATAAAACCCAGAACATCTAAAGTCGTATATAAATGATGACATAACTGAGAATCGTTGTGCAAAAAAAAACGTATTAACCTAATTTTACAAACATGTTGAACCATTATTCGAGAATTCAAGTACAAGGTGCATCTACATACAAAGGAACTACTATTTATTATAATAATGCGTTTATATACTCCAGCATGACAGGGTTTATTTTTTTTTATGAAGACTAGATTCTCTATAGAAATAATACATATTATATAATATATTTAAGCTACAAAATATTATTTATGACATGAAAAGAAAAGTAAATTTAAAAAAAAAGTTTACACATATTAATAATGTTTTATATATAAACACTACATTATGTGACGCATTTAAACGGCCAAAAAAAACACGTGCACGCTTCACGTTACACAACAGGTGGTCTTAGTACGTCCAAATTGATATCAAAATTATTTGAACCAAAATTTAGAGCTGCGAGAACCAAACGCGAAGCGATAATTGTCAAAGTTTAGATAATAATGTCGCGGTTTAGTACTTCGTAATTTATTTATTTATTTAATTCTTAACATAGTGCATATATTAGCACTCCTATATATTATACAAGATTTAAGTATTTTCTTTTAATAAAACTTATCTTTTATATATTTATTCAGTTTCATTTTAAATC
The DNA here is from genome assembly GCA_031772225.1 of Eubasilissa splendida. Classification (NCBI taxonomy): domain Eukaryota; kingdom Metazoa; phylum Arthropoda; class Insecta; order Trichoptera; family Phryganeidae; genus Eubasilissa; species Eubasilissa splendida. The sequence goes on along the minus strand of CM062872.1, from coordinate 1,721,663 downwards.
TATTCAATTTCACTTCCTTTCTTATGTTTTCTGGCATTCCTTTAAAAAATTTCATCGCTTTAACACTTTTCATTCATGACAAATAACGGATTTGACCTCACCTCAGATTAGAACGAAATAATCAAATATATTTTACCGATGTCCTGATCAGCATTCTCGGAGGACTCCAAGCATTCCTTCTTGATGTCAGGATACGATACATCCACGTCAGTGTGGAGCTCGTCACCGCTCCCGGTGGGAGACCCTAGCTCGGGCTTGACGGAGGCACTGTCAGGGCTGGAGGAGTCCATGCTGATACTACACGTAGAAGTAACATTTTAATAAAATTAACCTAGAGATATTAAACACACGTTCGTTTTTCAATACACAGCCATACTGACACTGCATCCAAAACGTTCAGAAAATCGCAGAAATAAACGGAAAGACGTAATATATATGAATACTGAAATCACTTCACAAAATCACATTATATTTTTTTAGCATAAATATTACATATGAAAAATAAATATTTTACTAGACGTGGTCTGTTCTAAAGCAATTACCTGTACGCTTTTTAAAAGTTGTAATTATTTAGAGGTTAGTAAGTATAATGTTAAGTAAGTTATAAAAAAGGAATGTGAAAGAAGTACAATCCGAAGATATAAAATATAATTGAAAAAAAGTTATAAAAATATTATTGTCTGTAATATACGATAGTTAGAAACAATAATGTGTAGGTAGTTAGGTTAGTACAAATGACAAATTAGATTCATTTTGCTTTCTACCCACATCAAGCAACCACTTTGTTATTTTTGGTTTGAAGTCGTTAATCACTTTAGACCCTTTAAGGTCAAGTGGCAATTTGTTAAATATTCGCGGAGCACAAGAAAGTTCGTTGAGCGAATTTGGTATTAAATTTTGTCACTGAAAAGTATCATAAGGTTAAATCTTTACTATGATATTTTTTTTACTTGTTTCTCGTAATTACTTATTTTTACTGCGTTTCTTTAATATGTTCTTACTTTTTACTGTTGTAATCTGTGTATTCTTATAATGCATTATAATTTAAAATCTTATACATTTTCACGTAGCTTTGCCTTGTATGTACTTTAATTTTGTATTTAACTCGTGTTTTGCCTTCAATGAGTTAATTTGATTGGTGAATTATAATTTGATTTCCAATTTGCCCAAAAAAATGTTTGCCTAGTTAGGCAATACATTTTAAAAATCTGTTATAAAACATTTACAAGTAATAATGTGTTTGTTAGATATAAATACATATTATGTGTCTAAGAAATAAAAATAATAAAGTTTTTTATACTCTGTTCATTACTACTTACGTGTCTTTAGTCTGCATCGAAATTTTTAATATTCTCTACATGTCTCTGTTTTGATTTTTTGTCTTTTACTATTTAATTTGTTTAAATTTGTCCTACCTCACTTCCTACAAACGCACACGTCAGTTTTCAGGAATATTAAAAACAATAATAAGTAGCTAATGGAACCTAATGGCTACCTATCTAATCAATTTTATCGAAAAATATTGTTGATGCGCTGGATCTCTTTTGCAATCCGGGGAAGGTACATTACCAACTATGCTACATTTCTATTTTTGCTCCAAGATATTTTGACGTTATACTTGAGGCGGTGTATGAAAAACCGTATTGCGATTTATAGAAATTCATGCTCCCTAGCTTGAAGACCAGAATGTCACTGATGATGTGACCAACGCACTTCACTTCCACGAATAGTGTACAGTAAAAACAATATCATTGGTGTCAATTCAGAGAGAGCTGTCTCTGGACCTAGGCACGAGGGCCAGACCCCGAAGGGACATGTGAACTTACCTTTGTTTTCTTCCAGCTAAATCTATACACAATTGACGTGTAAAGCGATGTATAAAATCAAATTGAGCACCGCTCACTGACGCATTGCATGAAATAGCTTTGACGTCTAACGGCTCGTGGCACGGCGACACCGCCATAAACAATTGTGGCGTGAATAGACAATATTCTAAAATACAAATTTTCTTCATCATGCCCTTTTAAGATTGGAACTTGGTGCACAATACATTTCCATTTCTCCCGGTCTTGAGCCACGTTGATCGCAGCATGTAAAGATAACCCTATTAACTCATATATTTCTTTTTTTGGATGTTATCTTCTCCTCTCATTCACGATTTTTTCTGAAATATTTATATACTGTTCCCTTCCTTGGTATCCATTCGGCTCCGTCTCGTCACATTGCGCAAGACGAAGTTGCACAGCTGCCTATTAGCACTTAAAAATGCCAACCACGCGGCGAATGAGTAGGACCATGTAATAGTTTTTGCTTATAAGCGGTCCTGGGAAAGCGGCGGGTCCACCCTCACCAGTATGATGATGACAGATCAATGTACAAATAATATTTACTTATATTATTCGTTCATAATTCTTACTTCCTACAAACTGGCTTTCGCTCCTCACAAAACCGTGGCTTTGAAGCTAAATTAATAATAAATGGTAATTTGAGCAAAGAAATCAACCTGACTCAAAGGTCAAATTTGATAGACAAGTAAGATATTTGGAAGTGATTGTGGATATATCGGGTTCCTTTTGGCCCATGATTTATTATTTTCGCTTAGACGAAAGTCGACTACTCGATACATAATGTAACATATATGGTGTACGTCACATACGCGGCATAGGTGTCTCTGCTTGCGCTGACGGGAGCGAATTAGACAGTGTCTGGTGCGGCCCTATCGATGCTGGTGACCCTGACCTGCTTTTCCTGGAGAAGATCGTCCACCGTTCGTTGACGAAGGGTCGGGTGGTGTGTCATTTGGGACCCTCGGACGCCGAATACATGGTAAGAGAATTGAGTTAGGAAAAAGAATCATGAAATATATGATGAGGCACCTTTTGGGAGATGGACTAATTCCTTCCTCGCCTTTGTTGCCATTAGAGAAAGAGGCCTGGGAGGACCTCCGGCGTTGTATCATTTTGCGGTAGAGATGGTCTCAGGTCATTGGCAGTTTCGGAGCAAGTTCTTTGATTTGAGACTTGCCTCTGACCCAGGCTGTTACTTTAACCATGTGAGGTAGACGTCAGAGTACATTCTCTGATACTGTGTTTTTTGACTGATGCGACTGAAAGGATATGCTTGAGGGTACGGAGGGATTGGACGGTAGTTCTGTAAGGGACTTTGACCTACTAAGCCCTGAAAGGAAGCTGAAACCGTTGAGGGCCTTTGCGAGAATGCGAGTCTCTATGTGGGGAATCCTGGGTTGCCCTGCTGCGACAGGTATCTGATTGGCCTGCCTGTCAGACCCCTTACAGTACTGTTTCCTGGATACTATCTGTTGGCAGTGGTGCTCGGGTAGAGGACCAACTGTTCCAGTGATAGTATTTGAACACTCCCAGATTTTGTGTGTTATCTCTGTATTTGTTAATATTGTACTATTGTGCATAGTATATTTGACATAATAAAGATTGTTTATAAGGGGTCATAGGAGTAATGAAGGATGTTTTGGTTGGCGGCCGCGTGTCGTTGTTTGGACGCTGATCTGCGATGAACGGTCGCCTGTTTAGCAGAAAAGAATACCAACCTTGCAGAGACTGATGTGGGAGGTTTTTCTCACAGAATAACCCATAGCAAGTACTTAGTTTATTATTTGTTATCTTTGCAGCCTTGTGTAATGTTGATATCCGTTAATACAGGTCCCTCCGCATATCAATTGATAACATATCATAACAATGATATTTATTTATTTCTACAATTTAAGTTGGAGATTTTATTAGCTAACCATATATCGTCTATAATTACAGGGAGAGCTAGACCATTACTGGACATCAGCCATAGGATGTTGCGTACGTCGCAATGATTATCAAGATTTCACTACTTCCGCATTAATATTTTTATTTATTTATTTAAACAGCAAAGAAAAAGAAAAACACAGTTTGTTACATACATTTTTTAAAACAGATATTAAAATGTATTGCCCAACTAGGCAAGCCTGTTTTAGGGGAAACAAATCATATTTCACAAAACCAAATAAACCAATATAACTCATCGAAGGCAAAACACAACTAAATAGAAAATGAAACGTACAAAGTAAACGTGAAAATATATAAAACAAGAGAAAAAAAAACATACAAATTTATCCATTACTATCATTTCATTGACAATTTTCATCGCGCTGTACATTAGTGAAGTCTAAGAGGTATCGTTCTTCCTGAATATGAGTCTCAGTCTATCTCTTTCTCTTGTATGATGTTCGTGCTCATGTTGATTTAAATTCTGTCAAATTTTAATATAAAATACATTAAGAGCATCTGTAGGGTTTCTCTCTAGTATGCCTTAGCATGTGATTCTTCAATCTTGATTTTCGAGAAGTAGTAAAATTACATTCAGAGCACGAAAAAGGTTTTTCACCGGTGTGTTTAAGAACATGGTTCTTTAGCGTTGATTTTTGGGTACACGTATAATTACATTGGGAACAGGAGAAAGGTTTCTCTCCCGTGTGTGTGAGCGTGTGATCCCTTAAACTTGTTCTCTGTGAACATGTATAACTACATTGAGAGCAGGCGAAAGGTTTCTCTCCAGTATGTGTAAGCATGTGGTTCCGTAAACTAGATTGATGGGAACAAGTATAATTACATTGAGAGCAATAGAAAGGTTTCTCTCCAGTGTGTGAAAGCATGTGTTTCTTTAACCATGATTTGAGAGAACAAGTATAATTACATTGAAAACACGAGAACGGTTTTTCTCTAGTGTGTGTAAACGTGTGAGTTTTTAAGGTAGACTTTCGAGAACAAATATAATCACATTGGGAACAAGAGTAAGGTTTCTCTCCGGTGTGTGTAAACATGTGGGCATTTAAGCTCGAATTTCGTGAACAAGTGTAATTACATTCATAACACGAGAAAGGTTTCTCTCCAGTATGGGTAAACTTGTGGGTTTTTAAGGTTGATTTCTGAGAACAAGTAAAATTACATTGAGAGCACGAGAAAGGCTTCTCGCCAGTGTGTTTAAGTTCGTGGTTTTGTAACGTTGATTTCCGGACACAAGTAAAATTACATTGAGAACAAGAGAAAGGTTTTTCTCCAGTGTGTTGAAGCTCGTGGTTCTTCAATGTTGATTTCCGAGCACAAGTAAAATTACATTGAGAGCAGGTGAAAGGTTTCTCTCCAGAATGTGTAATCAAGTGCCTCTTTAAGATAGATTTCCAGGAACACGTGTAATTACATTGAGAGCAAGAGAAAGGTTTGTCGCCAGAGTTTGTTTGAGCCTCGCTCTTAAGCGTTGATACCCGAGAACAAGTGGAAACTTTTTCTCTTGTGAGCATTTGTGGTTTTAACAAAATTATTTTGCTGCAATACGGAGCGGTATTGGAATTCTGAGATCCAAGATGATTTTCTGAAAAAATATAGTTATTTATATTAAAAACTGTACTCTAATTATATTCAAAAATTAACTTTTTTTATAATTCGCATTTGAGATTTAGTTTTTATTTATTTTTTTCGTAGCATTTTCAATATTATGTATTGCCTTAATGATCTACTTATTGTATCTGTTGTTTTTATTCTACTTTTATAATTCTAATTTGACATGTTCAACAGTGTATATATATTCAGGCCTATTCTCAAAATTACAATATTGAAATGAAAGTGATTGTTACACCAACCCTCAAAAATAGTGTTATATTTGAATGAGAGAGAGGGAGAGAGAGTGAGGGAGTGAGGGAGATAAACGTACCATAATCTGTCAAAACTATCTGTCTATTTTTGAGGGTTGGTGTAACAATCACCTTCATTTCAATATTGCAATTTTGAGAATAGGCCTGATTATCATATCGCTGCACTACTATAACCACCCAATTGCAAATGATTTAAAAAATATGGATGTAAATGACACAGAGAAAATATTGTCCATCTCCGTGCATGAAATATTGAATGTGTTAAAGTTTTAAATAAATAAATTAAAATAAACATTAATTAAAATTAATTAATTTGCTCAAATGTTTCAGTTCAATACACAATATAGGTTTTTAAACAGAGTATATTGAAACTAAGCTGAAGTAGACCATCGCCTTCTGGGTTTTAAACCTTCAATAGAAATGTTGGTTATCGCAAGTAGAGCCTGTGTTAGACAAATTATGATAACATTGTCAGTTCGTCACATTTGTCATCCGATCATTTATCATTGTAAAATAATTAAGATAAATACTTTTGAGTAATTGTTAGTGGAGAATTCATAGGGGAAAGAGGACTGTTTTGAATTTTGTAAACTGTACATACGATCTTAGAATACGACAGAAAGGAATATTTTGCAAGATAATAATATACTTTAAAATAATGTTTAATGCTTTTACCGCTGTCACGCTCGTCTTTCTCCGAATACTCCAGACACTCTTTCTTGATATCGGGATACGACCCGCAGTCGACTTCTTCACGGCTCCCGGCGAGGGATCCTGGCTCAGACTTGATGACGAGGGGATCCACATTGCTAGCATTGGCAGCTGCGTCAGAAAGAATGTTATATAAAAATACTGAAGAAAATCATAAAACAGAATTAACAATTAAAGGGTAACTAGTAATTAGTGTAAACTATGTATATTATTATTAACATTAAATTGTACAAAATTTTTAATATAAATTTTACTAAAAAGGATTCTAGATTAAATACAATCACTGTGTATGAAATCACGAAATTTATTATACGTTAACTTTTTAAATACGTCCTGATGAAACTTGAGATAGGCGAAACTGGTTGACGTATAATAAATTTAGTGGTTTCATACAAAGTGACTGTATTTAATTTAATTTAATATGTCAAACCATAAAGTGATTGCTTTCTACGAAAATATAAAAAGGATTCAGCTATTATCTATTGGATATCATCTATATAAATAAATCAACTTGAATCGAAGTTTTAAAAAAGAATATTGTGAAAATGCTAATATCTGGCAAGAGGATCATGATCTATATTAACACTGCAGGGTTGTCACTGGAGAACCAGCTTAACTTATATATTTTTTTGGTCGGTCTGACGCGAGGGAGAGCTCTCTCATTCTCTTAGTCCTACGACGTGGCCCACTACAAGTTTCTCCAACCTAACTCCTCTGTTTGCAAAATTCCCAAAATTTAAGTATTCTTAGACAAATTGTTAAGATGAGTCTATCTTTAATGTTTGATGTCTCGCTATACATGTGTCTCCAGCACCACATCTCAAGTGCTTTAATCCGTCTTATGTCCCTTACCATCATAGCTCAAGATTCAACGGCTACAGAAATGCTTAGGTACAAAAATTACAATAATTTAAAGCGTGAAGAATAAGTGAAGTCACTGAAATAAGAATACTTTTACATCATAAGACATAGAAATAGTTTATCAATAGACATGTAAATGATTTGAGTATGTCCAAATATTTGTAGGGACACAATTATTGCATTTTATCCCCAGAGGGACTGTCATCAAGATATATTATGGATGTTGTATTTAACAGGATTGAATTGTCACGCCATCCTCGCCTGGAATGTTTGGTAACAAACAAACGGCGGCTGTGAAGCAATACAGGCGCCGAAGTGCAAATTTACTTATCAACGAACAATTGTTATGCGGTGTTTTAATAAACATGTGCCCAAACTATTAAAGTAATCTAAAATTCTCGAACGGTGTGTTAACGCTTAGAACGCGATAACGGTGAGATAACTTACTGGAGGTAAATACCATAAGGCACCCATAAAGGTAATAAAATAAATCTTAAATGATAGGACAGGTGAAAAATCGGCACCCGCTCCAAACAATAAGTGACACTGTGTACAACAACGTCTTTCTGACGCCTGTTTTAGTGCCTCGTGGGAATAAAAGAAACGATAAAAGTTATTGAGACTCACCTAATCACCACATCACATGTTTAAATATGATCATGATCTCATGAATGCTTAATTGTTCAATGAATTTAATAATACTGTCATTGTCCAAAGTGATATAAAAGCAGGTACAAATCATTCTCTCACCTCAGTGTCCCTAGAAAGAGTATACTTGTGTGTTTCATTTCTTCTGACCTCATCATCATCACCAGTTGAGAGAAGCGGAGACCAGCGAACCACCCTTAGCTTCTTGTTTACTGTACGGAACAGATGTCTCATAGTGACGAAGCTAATATTTATATGTGAAGGTAAGTATGGAAGTCTTGGGGCATTACATGGCTAACGACCTGTCATCGGCTAGCTTAAGTGATCATTATACATAATGTAACGTTTACCAATTCTACCCATGCTCGACTACACACCTATCCAATTTTTGGAAGTTGTATGTACGTTATCATGTTGAAACGTTTAAATTATTTTTTACAAACTACGCTGTCGCCATCTATGGTTGATAAGGTAATATTCTTTCCCATGTATAACAGTATAAGTGTCGCTGAAGCCGTGACTCTTTTTGACAGAAGTATGGAGGTATATTATTTATGTGTCCATAAAATGTTAAAGATTGTAAATTCAGACATAGTCCAGTCCATTTTACATTACGGTATAATAGGTTAAGATGGGGCCTTTAAATCTGATATATAGAAACAATACATAGATTAATCGCCAAAGTAATTTATATAATGTTTTGAGCGTTGGTCGAATACTATGTAGAACAAAAGCACTGAGCCACCAAAAATGTAAAAAAGTAAAGTTCACGCGCACTTGATTGTAACCAAAAGTGGAGTGACTATTCGTAAAACTTCACTAGAGAAATTAAGAGTCCAGGGTTTCCACCTCGACATAAAAAAACAGGTACACGAACGTTCTGTTCACACATCGTATATCAAAAGAATGCCTTACTGCATATGCACAAGGCTATATCGAGAAATTTAATTATTTAATGACGTATCAAAATATTTAAAGATGGAGGTAAATTATACAAACTTCAAATCTAAAATGGGATTTTAGTAAGGCACTCGACAACCATTATCGTTAAATGTGAAAAATAAATAATTTTCTCGTCATAACCAACCAGTTATGTTTAATAATTTATTTTCTTTAAAAGCTATTTAGCACTTGAATGTTGATTCCTTATAGACACACGAAAACTAATTAATGTTTTAAAAATGCTACGCGTAAATACGTAATTAGTAAGATTTGTAATATTTTCTATAATAGTTGAATTATATGTTATAGTATGTTAAAGATAAATTAATATAATAATAATGGCAAATCACAAACAATAATAATTATTATTATTATCAAATCATGATGAAGCTCTAGAAAAGAGTATTTTTTGACGTTCCTTTCTATCAAAATCCTATTCTCTAGCAACATTAATGTGCAAAATCCACTACAACAAAAAATATTTGATTTACTTTAAACATAATTTAACAGTCTGTGTCATCTAAATGTCGTAAACAATGTGAATGGAATACCACAAATTTCAGACTAGTGAAGTGAAATAATGTATTTAATTACAACACTTGGGGCATTATTGATATGACAGGTAAGTTTTCCTCCGATCTGTGGATCGTTCTGGAACGATTACATCACGTGCGGTTATTCTAATTTACGGTTTGATGATCGGGGCATCAGCTGTTTACCGGCGCGCTGGTCGGCCTTCCTGGAGTCCTCTGAGCATTCCTGCTTTACATCAGGAAGCGATATATCCATATCAGTATAGGGAACTCCACCGCCTTCTCCTCCATCGACGCTCCCGGCTGGAGACCTTGGCTCAGACTTGATGACAGCTATTCTTTGATCAGCACAATCCATTGTTCTACTGTGGATCTGCCACATAGATAAAAGATATACTATCTGCCAGCAAACAGTAAGAATTCGCGATTAACCATAGACCATAGACAAATTATAGTATGATTCTATGGTACGTTCCTACCTTTCTCGTGCTCGCAATGTAATTGTTAGCAGAAATCAATATTCAAACGCAGTGGCTTAACTACAAAAATTCGGATACAATGCAGAATGGAAGAGGGGGCCAATAAACAAATAATGTATGTAATATTCACGACTATTAGTACTGCGTGATATATCAATTAAATAGTGAAAACAAAATTTTTAAAATCTTGTAATCTTATTATTCGGTTTAACGAAAAAAAAATGTTTTAAGGCATGTGGTGCTCTTGCTCGCGCCCCACAGACAAGGCCGCGTAACAGATCACATGACAATCACATAGTGCCGAAACTAACAAACCAATACAGGATGCCAATACATCGTCCAAGAAGATAGCTAACCACTTTGCGCAGACTATTATTTCGTCAACACCTCAAGCAAGCTACTCCAATCTTCAAGTGTATTCGCGCAATTAACTTAATATTCATAGTACCTACCATTGTAAATCGTCCCGCAATAAACGCCTTTGTAAGTTCTATTTTACACAGCATAAATACTCACACATACATTCATATACACTGTGACATGCACCAACACGCGTGAGACTAGAAGAGAAAGTCTTCAAACCAACCATGTACAAAACTTTCTGATCCGAAAAGTATAACATACAAATGTCGGTCGCTCTATTAGAGTGACTCGACAACTCAGCTCACACACTGATAGCTCCTACAGGCATCTATATGCACTTGCTCTTTAATAAATTCTTGTTTCGTTTTAAATGACGTTTTCGCTACTCAGCGAAGGTATTATCTTTGACGGGGAACTGCTTCTGTATCCATTAATAATGTTTTCGTAACACGCACAGTTCAGGATTTTTTAGACATTATCAGTTCATAGTACTACTGGGAACCTCTCCCATCCACTTTATCGATGTTCGTAAAAATATCGATGCCAAATTACTGTTTTCGAGGTCAGTTTGTAGAACTCCATAATCACATATGTGAAAATAAAATACTTGTTTTTTGATTCTACTCGTTTAGTTTACTATAGACGCGTTTCGCCTTATAACAGCATTATTTATATAATAATTTAACTTAACTTTAAATATGTAAATGAAATAATATTTAAATATACCTACAGGACGATACTTCGCGAACCTCTAGTGTTCCTGTGATCCAAGAAGGACCTTTAGAAGTGTACTTGATACGTGTGATGAATGGATGAGCTCATATCAGAAAGATTATGGATAGACCCCATTTGCGGACAGCCGGCTTCACTTGCATGCTCGTATAAATTTGCGATATTCATCTTAGTTTGATGCGAGGAAAAGAATAGAAAGGATAGGCAACGGGTAATTTTAATGAAATACGTACTTACATGAACTGTATGAATTTATTATAGAAAAATTATAAAAGTGTATTGAAATAGACCGTGGAATCTAAAGAAAGAATCTACAATGCTGTTGATGTAAACTAATGCACACCATCTCGTTAAAAACGTTTATACGTGAATGTACATTAAAAAATGCATGATGTTATTTAACACGGCATTACACACAAATGCATAATTAGAAATGTAATATAAAATAAAAAATGTGCAATGAATAAATTTGACCCTTCAAAATGCTGCAAAACAATTCCAACATTAAAAATATTCGAGGTGCAAACCCACTCCATGCACAAACCACCCATGGCGTCCAAATAATAATTTGTTAAATAAATTTACGTACTAATGATAAGTTACAATAAATAATTAATACACAGAAGTACATTTCGATTATCAATCTGAAAATAATATTCTTATTTATTCCATGTATATTTAGGAACACGTCTCAATAAACAAGATTTCTGATAACCAATAAATTAAGAGAAAGACAAAAGTTCTCCCGTAGCATTGCTTTAAAAGCTTAAGAAAAAGATTTCTCTCTGGTATGTGTAAACGATGCTTCGTCAATCTTTACTTTTGAAATGATTCTCTCCAGTATGCGTAAACGTGTGAATCTTTAGCGAAGATTTGTAAGGAACGTGTGTAATCACACTCAGAGAAAAAGGTTAAGTGCGTTTAAACACGTGGTTTAGTGAGGTTGATTTTGGCAACAAATATAATCTTTTATTAGGGGAACACATTTTTAATGTGAAATTGTAATTATTCAGATATTTTAAATATGAATAAAATATATTAATTAGAAAGATATACATATAAAATCAATTTTATCGAAAAATATTGTTGTTGCGCCACCGGGATTCGAACCTGGATCTCTAATAAAAATGAACTGATAATTCTGGCGTCTGCTATCATATTACTCAAAGGTATTTGAGATTCCGTAAAAATAAGGTAGTTGGTTTTTTCAAATAATGGAACGATTAAATGTGTTAATATCAAAAAGGTAACATATAGGTTCGAATATTTGTCGCTAAAAATATCGTCGCTGTAGCATAGTTGGATAATGCACCTTCACCGGTTTGGAAAGAGATCCAGGTTTGAATCCCGGTGGCGCAACAGCAATATATTTCGATAAAATTGATTTTATATGTATGTCTTTCAAATTAATATATTTAATTTATATTTAAAATATAATCTCACTTAAAGGAGGAAAAAGGTTTCTCTCCAATATGTGTAAAAAAGTGGTTTTGTAAACTTGATTTTTGGAAACAAGTATAATTACACTGAGAACAGACAAAAGGTTTCTCTCCAGTATGTTTAAACGTGTGTGTTTTTAAGGACGTTTTTCGGGAACAAGTATAACTACATTGAGAGCAAGAAAATGGTTTCTCTACAGTATGCGTAAATTTGTGTGTTTGTAAGGTTGATTTTTGGGAACATGTAAATTTACATTGAGAGCACGAGAAAGGTTTTTCTCCGGTGTGTTTAAGCAGGTGGATCTTTAAGTGTGGTTTATGGTAACAAGTATAATTGCATTGATTGCAGGAGTAAGGTTTCTCCCCAGTGTGTGTAAACATGTGGATCTTTAAGTTTGATTTCTGGGAACAAGCAAAAGTACATTGAGAACACGAGAAAGGTTTCTCTCCAGTATGTTTAAGCTCGTGGTTCTTTAACGTTGATATTCGGGCACAAGTAAAATTACACTGTGAGCAGGTTAGAGGTTTCTCTCCAGAATGTATAAGCAAGTGCCTCGTTAAAACAGATTTCCAGGAACAAGTATAATTGCATTCAGAGCAAGAGAATGGTTTCTCTACAGTATTTGTTTGCAAGTGTCCCTTAAGGCTTGTTTTCATTGAACAAGTATATCCAGATTGTGCATTAGATAAGATCTTGTCTCTGGTTAGCTTTCGAGGTTTTAAGGCGGGTTTTTTGGTTTTTTGTGACCTGCAGTACAAAAGAGCTTTTAAATTTTTAGAACCAAGGTGATTTTCTGTAAAAAAAATGTTAATCAATGTTAATACAAACCAGAACATACTATAATAATACTAATAATAAATAATATCAGAGAACAAATTACATAATCAAATAAAGCAAATGAAAAACTACTTTATTACGCACTTTGGTAAAATGATTTAAATTTTTAAGCAAAGTGTATTAAGTGTAGGCTTAAGTAGACCATCGTCTTCTATCTCTGGCTCTTATCCCTACAATAGAAATAGTGCATTTTTCAAATATGGGCTAACTCAAGTTGTTATAAAAATGTTATTTTCTACATCCGACAGTTCATAACAATATTATATAGCAACTTATCGATAGTAACAAAGAATGTGCTCTAGTGCCCTGCTCGAGGCTACAATGAGCTACATCGTTTGCTTGGTGTCTCGACATTGTCTATCATTAGTTTCATAAATTAGCAATTTTATTTAACCCTCAGAATACCGTTGTAGAAAATTCCCGGACGCAGCCATAATGTCTACTAATGTTACCGTGATGAATGTGTAATTTTTAAGCATCTTAAATGAGAAAAAATACTTTAGCTAGATTTAATGGCTGCAAAATAAATGTACCCCTTAGAATAGGACAATTCTGATGTCAAAGAACGGCACGGTGAGGAAGAGTTACAAGATAACAATGTTTTTTAAAATAATGAAAAATGTTCTAACCTCTGTCATGCTCGGACTTCTTCTCATTGATATCAGGATACAAAACACATCTGACTTCTTGATCACCCCTGGTGAGGGACCCTGGCTCAGACTTGATGGCGGGACTAACAGGCCTGAGAGGATCTTTGCTGCCACTATTGATAGCTGCATCAAAAATAAAAAAAATAAAAATTCTGTAATATGGGCATGAGTTTTCAGGGCAATTTAAAACCGCAAGTGAACAGTTTTCCAGGCTAATCTGCATTTATATCTGAAATTTCTGCCCTACATTTCGGATACCATTGATGCGATGTGTGGCTGATGGTGTTGTGATTAAGAACCGGCTTGCAGTACCGTGTCGAAAACAGGTGTTATGTGACACGATATTCCCCAGAAAACTGTAAACAGAAGACACTAAAATATCTTCACAGGTGCTATAACAACTGTATCGCACAGAATCACTCACCAAGGAGACCCCATATAATTGATACGATAAGACACGTGTTAATAATTTAAAGGGCAATCATCGGTGTGGCGACAAAAATGCCGTGGGATAGATTTAAGGAAAAAAAAAAACATCATAGTAAAACGTCACAAGCGGCGGCCTGTCGCCATGTAGGTACTTGCAAACATAACTACATGCATTGTAATGAATTTAACCTTAACCATACCACGATATAAAATACCCGAACGCAGCCATGCTGTCAACTCGTGTTACCGTAAATAACTGTTAGAAAAAATATTTTTATTAGCTTAAATGCTTATTAATTAAAGAATTTACTCTAAATATTGAGCATTCAATTTTGAAAAAATGATTAAAAACATAATTTAGAGCATTCATTAAATCCTATATAATGTGTCCTTCCTTCTTATCTCTCTTCATTTAATTAGTAAGAAAGAGATAATTATATTTGTATGTTTGTTGTTCAAACGGCTCTTAGTGTCGTCTTGAAGCAGTATATTAATATAATAAAAGTAAAGAATTCTCCACAAATCTGTACATCATCCTTTAACGGTCACACAAAGTGCAGGAATTCTAATTTACGGATTAATAATCAGGAATCAGCTGCTTACCGGGCTTCCTGGTGTCGTGCGAGCACTCCTTTTTTATATCAGGGAACGATATATCAATTTCAGTATATAAAACTCCGTCGCCGCTCCTGGCTGGAGACTCTGGCTCAGGCTTGACAGCAACATCTGGATCAGGCTTGATGTCAGCAACATATGAGTCAAGCTTGATGTCAAGAGCTCCTGGGTCAGCTCTGTACATGGTTCTAAATCTCCTAGAGAGTACGTGAAACGATTAACGTCAAATTATACGATTATCGTCCATAGACAGCAGATTGAACCATAGACATATATATCATTATTATTAATCTATGGTCTGGTCCTATTTTCAGGATCCTTGCATCGGCCTTCAAAAAAGTGATTATTAATGAATATGGAAAATATAGATATCCAATTGTATGTCATACAAGACCGACGATCCATCCATCTATGAACATTTTGTAAAAAAACGATATACAGTGTTGTTGCAGAGGGGGCGTCTCAATTGAGTCGCACGGCGGTCCAAGTGAAAAATTTCATATTTTTAGTTACATACAATAATTTGCACAACATTCATTAATTTACATTAACTTTATTTCACTTTTTTTTAATTAATAAAAATATTATATTTTAATCCCTTTTAAGTCGATTTCATTTCTTTGATGGTGGACCACTCTGCTGCTGTGCGTCTCAATTAAAAATAAGTCATGTAGCGCCTTAATCTAAAACAACTTTATATGTTTTTAAGTTGTGGGACGGTTGGTTGTGTTCTGGTGAAAACAATTTTTATCCAAACTTGTTTATTCTCATCAGGAATAGGTCACCGAGAGTAAGAAACAAACACATAATACGTGAAGATTATGGAAAAATGATGCACGGTTAGTGAAAGGTGAGAGTCGGGATGTGCATCTGCAGTCCGATCGGTTTGGGTACTGGGTGCAGATTGTCTCGCCGACCGCCTCCTCTGCTGCATGTGTTGGTGCACGTCTATGGTGCACGTGCCATGCCTTCTTCGAACGTTTCCGCTTTGTACGCGTGCGATGGTGCAATACCAAGAAACTTTACGGCTAATTGGAGTTGTGTGGGTGCGTTCAGTACCTGGGCTGCCTCAATGACGAGAGTAGAAGCGATAACCCTTCAACGATCGAAAGCCTCACCGGACAGCTTATGACAGAATAGGCTTTTTCTATGTTTTAATAAATTATTATGATTTTTTTATAAAGAACTATAAAAATATTGTGGTAAATAATGCAAAAAATTATTCAAATTTCGGTTTTGTTTGAGTAACGCTAAGGGAATACATTTTGTAATAATAAAAAAACAAAGTGTATTAATAATGCTTTTGTTTAATAACTAATTACTAGACAGTACAATTCATTTGATAATAAGAATGCTATTTATCCTGTATGTTTAAGAAAATGTCTCCTTAAATTTGATTTCTGATAACACTTAAAATTACACTGCGAGCACGAGAAAGGTTTGTATCCAGTATGTATAAGAACGTGTCTCTTAAAATCAGATTTTCGGGCACAAATATAATTACATTGATTACACGAAAACGGCTTCTCTCCAGTGTGTGTAAGCTCGTGGCTTTTTAACGCTGATTTCAGTACACAAGTAAAATTACATTGAGGACACGAGAAAGGCCTCTCTCCAGTGTGTGTAAGCTCGTGACTTCTTAAGCTCGTTTTTTGGCAACAGGTATAGTCACATTGAGAGCACGAGAAAGGTTTATCTCCGATATGTATAAGAACGTGTCTCTTGAAGTCAGATTTTCGGGCGCAAATATAACTACATTGAGAGCAGGAGAAAGGTTTCTCCCCAGTGTGTGTCAGCACGTGGCTCTTGTACCGTGATTCCTGGGAACATGTATAATCGCACTGTGAACAAGATAGGATTTTTTCTCTTGTAACCTTTTGTGTTTTTACGATGGAACTGTGGGATATTTTATGCCCGCTCGCTGGAGGGGCTCCAGACTTGTTTTGATCAATCTCGCTTCCAAGATAATTATCTAAAAAAAACATAAAAAAATTGTTGTATACTCAAAACGATAACTTATTTCTTTTTTTTTTGCATAAAGTAAGTAAGTCACTATAAATTTATAAAACAAATTAAAATAATCACTTAAAATTATCTAGCACACCTTTTAAAATTTAAACACTACTTCATTAAAAATCCATTCCCATCGTCACCGTACCCAGCTGATACAGGCGACATCTACACCCGGGAGCTCGGGGTTTCCGTCGAGAGAATTTCAATCTGGCCCTATTTTTTCACTCTTCGTACTCCACACTCCGTTATCTTCTACACTATTCCTTTTATATCTCTAACTTCGTTTTTTAAATCCGCGTTTCATTCCACCAATACTTATTATTATACACAATACCTATATTCAAATATCTGACCTCAATTACCATCTTAAGACCGTGTCGCTGACCTCGTGCGGGTTTGAATGTTATGTACTTTGAAAGAAATACGAAAATACATCTCTGGTCTTTTCAAACTTCAGAAAGATACTAAAAATGATATTTGTAGCCAAGAATAGAAACGGGGTATCAAGCAAACATTATTCAAATTATCAACAGCACGGCTGAGGTGGACTAGTCATCTGACCATTCAGACTGATTCAGAACGACGAGAGACGGAAGTGTATTAAGCTTAAACCAATGACTGAAGGAGGGTTGTTAAACCCAAGCTGCGATGGTTAAATGGCTTCGTCCAGGATGCGCATGCAGTCAGCATCGCCCAATGAAACTCTCCGAAAGGTCAGATTAAAGTGGCTATTATATGTGTGTGTGTGTCCATTCAGGAGCGGTAACTGGTGGAAGAAGTCTAACAAGGAAAGTGATCGGACGTCAGGTATCCCCTCGCACCTCTAAGAAAGTCAAGGATACTGGCCAACGTGTATGCAATATTAATATATAAGAGAAATATGTTTTATCTGCCGTGAGTGCTAGCGGGGGAGTGATAAAACTATAATTTGAATTTTGTAAATTGTCTACTGACGTTCTCAGATCGGTAGAGATATAAACAAAATGTTTTACCCACCCTTCCTCAGAACCGCTCATGAAGTTAAAATTTATTTGATGGTTACACTCAACAATGATAAATTAACGCGATTTATCATGCAATAAACAAAATATAGAGTGAAATGAAAAGCAAATCAGTTCTATAGGTAAGTGAAGTATCGAACAGTAAAAATGTTACCTTCCAGTACTATTTAAGTGCTGACGTTTATTAATAATTGAAATAATCAGTAGTAACAAAATAATACACAAAAGTAAATATAATAATAACATACTCAGCACATAGTTTTAACACATTACAAATAGTCATTTGGGAGAGAGTCAGAACATAGGCGTACGAGCAGTTACCGCCTGCTGGCAATACCGTGCCAAAGACGGCAATCTTACTCGCTTACGCTCTCACAATAAATAGGCTTACCATAATTACGAAGTTCTAAACCGGGACATTATTATCTTAATCGGGGCTATTATTGCTTCACATTTGGTTCTCGCAACACCAAATTTTAGTTTAAAGAAGTTTGAGATCGATTTCTACGTACAGTTAGAAGTTTAGAAGCTCATATCATGCATCGCTCTGTGAAAGGCAAATGTGGCCTCTTTGGCTGCAATAACTAAATCATGTTGAATGGAATCATTGTTTTCAAAGAATGTTTTAGCAGATGAAGAGCCGTTACACGATTTTGAATGTCCGCTCGCCCATCGTGTGCAACATTACTGCACGGTCCTCACTACAAAGCTTTTTTTATAAATCGGTAGTATTTTTGTTTATTCGTAAATATGCAATTTATTTTCGACATTTTTAACACAATTTATAAAGGGTTTGATTAGAAGCTAATCTAAATGAGGTAGATAAATGACGCGGTACTGCGTCACCTTACTAAAACGTAATTACACTGCATATGATTCATGATTAGCGTCCACTGCCGCCCGCGAACACACTGGGGTAGCTCGCGCACCGCACCCGCAATGGCCGGGACGCCGAGACCAATGTGAAACCGGAATAATGCCATGCTTACCAGCCAACAATTAGAAATGTTTTTACCGATATCCTGCTCTGCATTCTCGGAGGACTCCAAACAATGCTTCTTGATGTCAGGATAGGATACATCCGCGTCAGTGTGCAGCTCGTCACCGCTCCCGGCGGGGGAGCCTGGCTCGGGCTTGACGGCGGGACTGTCAGGGCTGGCGGGGTCCATGCTGCTGCTATCGATAGCTGCATCAGAGACAATATTTAAAAAAAAAAAATTAATCTAATTAATTAATTAATTAATTAATCTTCACGAAATTGTCTGTGGGAGAGCGTGATCCAGAATTCTTTCGACATGTAGCGATGCTGGAGAGAGGGCTTGATCGTGATGAAATATGGAAGTTTATCAGCGTATATACGGTGTTCCCAAAAGAATTTTTCATTTTGGTATGCCAATCGCTAGGCGCGTCCTTGGAAATTCAGTAGCTATGGAGTATGTTTACCATTGTAAAATTGATATCCTGACAAGGTGACATAAACTGGCCTCTACGTAAACCCGACTTGACACCAATTGACTTTTTCCTATAGGGCTACCTTAAAACAAAGATATACAGTAACAATTCTTCTTCTCTACCTAAAGATATACAGTAACAATTCTTCCTCTCTAAAGAAAATATCCGAGAAGAAATGGCAGTGATCACGGAGAATACGTGCCGAAGAGTTCTCAGAAATTTTGCCTCCCGTTTAGAAGAGTGCCAGCAAAATAACGGATCACATTTAGAAAACATAATTTTTAAGAAATAAATTCCCAGGGACTGTTCATAACCATTTTTTATTAAACCCATCAATTATTTTATTATAGAATTTGTATTATGAAAAAGACTTTTGTGACACTTGTATTATAATAAGGATTCCAGATGCAAGACGCGTATTCCAGATGTGATCGGATAAGAGTTTGGAGCAATAGAAGACATGTTTGAGGTAGGAATGACGAATTGTCAAGTTAAATTATCGAATTCTATATTTACAGCTTTTAGGGTTACATGTTTATTAAAGTAACCCTTTGTCAAGGAGAGAAAATCACATTTCTATGCAATTAACACATTACCAACTAGAAGCAGATTCTTTAATCGCCTTATGAACTCACATCACTCATTCGAATGTTTATACAATTGACTTGAAATGTAATGAAAGTGAGGGTGCCGAGTGTTGAGAAATAGCTTTGACATTGATCGGTTCTTCACTGCGACGCCGCCATAGATAAATGTGGCGAGAAATAGACAACGGTAATTTTAATATCATCATTTGACATGGCAGTTATTTTGTGGTACAATATGATTAGTTTAATACAATAAACTAAACTATATACTACACATAAGTTAATATATTTTTTCACTACTATGAACTTTAAATTATTAAGGACATTAATTATCTCGAGTTCATAATTCCTGACGACGGTAGCTGCGAGCTAAAAACTAGATGCAAAGGTATGGCATAAAGTCATATACCTAAATTTGACAAAACATGGAAAGACCGCGGTATTTCCAAAACAACGGTCAAGCTTGTACAGTCTCTGGGACATTATATATTTTTATATGGTGTGGAATCATGGACCTTGAAGGCAAGGGATAGATGCCTTTGAGATATGGTGCTAGAAACATATAATGCGCATACCATGGGCGGCGATGCCATTAACGCCCGCGCCATGCGTTTTTCTTATATTACGTCTTTATTCATTTTTTCCACATGACCAGCTAAGCGATCCTTTTTAAAACCTATTCACTCAGATCATCTTTAATTTGTCTATTTATTAAGTCTTTTTTAACACTATCATAAATGGATTTATAGCATGAATGACCTCATTTTTATTGCAAACACTGTATATAGGTTGAATGAAAATAGAATAAAAACAAATTAATTCATTTATGAAATGTTTTAATAACTAGTAACAGAAAAACAATTAAATGATTATTCTGTAAATAATAATGTTATTTGTCCAGTATGCACGAGATCGTGTTTCCTCAAATTTGATTTCTGATAACACATAAAATTACATTTAGAACAAGATAAAGGTTTCTCTGTAGTATGAGCAAGGAAATGGGTTTTTAAGCCAGATTTTCGAGAAGAAGTAAAATTACATTGAGTACAACAGAATGGTTTCTCTCCAGTGTGTGTAAGCAGGTGTCTCTTTAACACCGAGTTCTGTGAACAAGTAAAGTTACATTGTGTGCACGAGAAAGGTTTCTCACCAGTATGTATAAGCAAGTGCCTGTTTAACATTGATTTCCGGAAACAAGCATAATTACATTCAGAGCACGAGAAAGGTTTATCTCCAGTGTGGGTAAGCAAATGTCCCTTTAACAATGATTTCTGTGAACAAGTATAACTACAATGCGAACAAGAGAATGGTTTTGCACCAGTGTGTGTAAGAAGATGTCTCTTTAAGTTTTGTAGCTGAGAACAAGCATAATTACATTGAGAACACAAAAAAGGTTTCTCGCCCGTGTGAGTGAGCTCGTGGCTTTTTAACATTGATTTCAAGGCACAGACAAATTCACACTGAGAACACGAGAAAGGTTTCTCTCCAGTGTGTATTAGCGTGTGCCTCTTTAACGATGATTTCAGGGCACAAGTATAATTACATTGAGAACACGAAAATGGTTTCTCTCCAGTATGTGTAAGCATGTGTGTCTTGATCGTGGATATCTTAGAAGAAGTATAATCACATTGTAGACAAGATAAGATTTTTCCTGTGGTGAAGTTTTGTGTTTTATTGGCGGATGTTTGGGATTTTTTTATACTGCAGTCAGGAAGAGAATTAGACTTTTGGGTTTCAATTTGATTGTTCCTACTCCCATGGCGATCATCTGAAAAGAAAACGTTGATTTTAATCAATACTGAATACAAATATATTTGTGGAGGTTTGTGGTGGAATCAAACGATTATTATTGTATTTAAATTATTGTATTGTAGAAGCTGTGTATAAAGAACGGAGCGAGTCTGAGGGCAGCAGGAGTCACGTACCCGGGAACAGATGTCGCCTGTATCGTCGTTCAGCTGGGAGGATGGCAGTGTATTTAAATCATCACCCCCACACATTTATTTAATATTTTTATTCGGTCAATAAACTTAATGTGTTTCATGGTAACTTTGAGAAAAAAATTATTGAGCATAACTCTTAAACAACGTATCTTCTTCAATGTTCGATTAATTTAACTCGGTGTCCCGTCGTGCAGATTTGGCTGGCTATGGTTATCCCCAGTTAGATGTTTTGTATTATGTAACACAGCTAGTAAATTTTCATAAATTATTAATGTCAAATCATTATATATATTTTAGGCAACGAGACTTAATTAAACAGATAAATAGATATATTTTTAACGTGCAATGAATATAAATGAGTTTTTCAGCTAGAATGCGGCGCGGTAATACTGTTGGGTAACAATCGCGATAGCGTAGAGGTTGTGAGGAAAAACATACTGTTTTATTATAAATTGTATAAACTATCTACCAATGGGAACTCAAGAGTTTGAAAGTTAACAAATGTATTTAAAAATTATAAATTACCGTTGTCCTGCTCGGCAGTCTTGAAGAAGTCCAAGCACTCCTCTTTTACAGCGGGTTCGAACTTGATGGCGAGACTATCAGCGTTGACGGGACCCATTCTGCTACTGTCGGCAGCTGCAGCAGAAATAATAGTTTTAAAATACTGAAATCTCTTCACTAAATCATATAGATACAATATTTCTATATGGTGTTGAGTTATGGACCCTGAAGGCAAGGAGAGAAGACGGATTGATGCCTTTGAGATGTGGTGCACATGATGTATACCATGGACGATGATATACACGTTCCATTCTGCATGAGCTGAACATTAAGGACAAAGACAAATCTGAGACGAATTCTTCCATTCATTGGGCATTTTGCAAGGGGAGATAGCTTGGGGGAGTTAGTTGTGGTGGGCCACGTCGAAGGAAGATGAGGAAGAGGAAGATCCCCATCCGTTGCACCGACCAAGTGTCTGGTGACCAATGGTGTCTGGTGTCAAATGACCAAATCAAATTAATAAATCAAACAAACACGTGTTCGTAACTGCGATGGTCTGTACCGGGCATGGCGTGACTAATAAAACCATTGTGTTTCGTCCTACTCTCTTCATGGGAGAGTGTCTGCTAGAAAGCCCTTTGATAGCTGTCTTGTACTCACTGATTTTATATTTCTCATTTTTGCACTGGTACCATGTTAAGAGAGATAAGCAAACTGTGAGTACTGCGAGCGTGACTGGCGCGGCAAGGAAAGACGGCCGACTGTGCTTCTCTCCCTCTCAAATAACTACATATTGTATGAACACAAATGTGATGTCCTTAAGTTTGTATAGATGTTTGGGGGTTAGGACGGTGGTTAAATGAAATCAATGTGATTGATGGGTGTTGAGGTTTATTATGACAAATGATAAAAACAATGAAGACAGATATAAATGAATACAGTGAATGAAGATGTAGGAAATGATGAAAAGAAATGAATTGGTGGTCTTGCTCGGCAAGCGAGAGCCGGCAAGACCGCCATTGTGAAACGCTGAAACTAGAGAGACTGCTTGGCGGTGAATTCTCAAGCCAGGCTTGTAGCAGCAGCCGGTAACGGTGTCGCTAGCGTCGAT
This sequence comes from Eubasilissa splendida, assembly GCA_031772225.1. Classification (NCBI taxonomy): domain Eukaryota; kingdom Metazoa; phylum Arthropoda; class Insecta; order Trichoptera; family Phryganeidae; genus Eubasilissa; species Eubasilissa splendida. Next base: position 1,698,156 of record CM062872.1, on the reverse strand, counting down.
GCCGACTGAGGTTGCGGTGGATTCGAATTACGATCGCTACAGATGTGTATGTGTTTTAGCGCCGCACCGCCAGGGCGGGATGTGTACCTATGTGCGGGGATAAAAGGGGACGCGCGCAAGGAGCGGTCTCTTTACTGCCTTACGTTGACTTCAATACGAATTAAATACATTATACCATCATTGTATTATTATTGTAATATATACTTAGTTTCTATTGGACAACCATCAATCCAACTGCGAGGTGTTCAACTGAAACGTACCAACTAGGCAAGTACGTAATAACAAATTTGTAGAATTTGTATAAATTGTTTGATTTTTTTTATTTATTGTGTATTATAAATATGTTTTCTTTGAGTGGATTGTATATTGTAAATTATGATTAAGACAGCATCTAAAGAACGTTGTAAGGTTTTTAAATTCAGTAATTGAGTTTTTTGCTTAAATATTAAATTTTTTATTTATATTTTTAAAATCATATTTTCATGGTCTGTTGAATTAAACTTACGTGTTAGTTAGCATTGTTGAGTGGAACCGACAAGAGCGTCTAAACTTTTGGAACGGTTCCGGGAAAGGATGGAAACCTCTAAGATAAGCTGGATGCTGAGATAAGTGGAGGACCACAGTCAAGACAACAGAGGCTCGTGGCGATCACGACACTATTATTACCCTTTATAGGGCATAAGCCGAAAACGGTAGACGATTCATTGTTGTCGCCTTTTTTAGCTCGAGTCGTTTCTGAGAATATTTTTTGGGTTTTAAATAAACCACCAACGTGAAGTTGGCTCTCAATCGTGCGTAAATATTGGATGTCCCTGGTCGATACACGAACCACTGAGCGTTTACGAACGAAACTCGACGTGTCAGTGAGTGTCAACATTTTTGAAGTTGAATTTTGGAAATGATTTAGAAGCAAATGTGTGTATATATTTATTGGAAATAATTGTCCTAAATAATCAGTGATCGATAAATCAGCCACCTGAAAATCATGTTTTTTAACCGAGAAATATTTCATAATTTTAATTTTGAATAATGCACACATTTAAGAATAATTGTTAAATGTCTAAATTAAAGAAAAAAAAAAATTCTTCTACAAAGAGTTAATATTTGCCTAACGGGGCTAAAATAAAAACGCACGTTCCGGTGCGAGAAATCAGTGAGTTTTGACAGCTGTCTCGAATTAGAGAATTAAACCATTTATTCAAGCCCCTTTCTAGCAACATTAACGTATAGATTTCACAAAATATGCGATTAAAGTTATAAATAATTAAACAGTTGCCGTCTTGAAGCCACATGAAATATTAATCAATGTATTAATGAAGTAAAGTAATTATAACAGTTTGGCCATCATTGGCAGGTACCTGTGAGGTTGGTTCACAGATCTGTACATCGTCCTGTATGTCACATCAAGTGCAAGGATTCTACTTCATCAGTACGCTACTTACCGGCGCGGAGGTCGGCCTTCCTGGAGTTCTCCGAGCACTCCCGCTTTATATCAGGAAAAGATATATCAACATCAGTGTACGGAGCTTCATCGCCTTTTTCTTCGTCGCCACTCTCGGCAGGAGACTCTGGCTCAGGCTTGATGGCAGCTACATCTGAGTCAGACTTGACAGAAACGCGTGGGTCAGCACGGTACATGGTTTTAGTAACTTCCAGCGGACGACGAACGATTCTCAATTAACCTATGAAGGTGGTCGTCTATGGATACCCAGTGGACCATAGACAAATTATATTTGAAAGTCTGGTCCTACCTGTAAGATAGTGTACCAAATATACACGTATTTTTAAACGAAATTAACAGACAAACATCACGAGGACAATTAGTTTCAATATGTTGTGACGGATTGGCTAATTGTTGTTTTAAGAAACTTTGTGGATTTGTAATAATTTGTTTTTGATATATAAAATCGTGTGGTGGTCTAACGGCTCACGGTCTAAACGCGGAAAGCCGCCCAGCAAACCAGTCTTCTAGCACCCCTTCTATCTCGGCCGGCTTTCCAAACACATCTCCAGTGAATCCTCCTTGTCACAGCCCTTTACTTTATTTCTACCTCAACTTGTGTTTTGTAAATTGTGCAGCCAACTTCAATAAGCGCCTATTGTTCTGTACAGAAAACAAGAAATGTAGAGATAAGTAGTTCGCAGATCTGAGCTTCCCTCAACTGGCGATGATGATGAAGATTATGAACTCGAAAGAATACAATTAAGGATGGCATTCCCGCCTTATTTTTAAACACATCTGGAAGGAGGTTCCACTCTTTCACGGGACCGGTTTAGAAGCGAGGACTTCCTAATCGGTCCCACTCATCAAAGCTAATAAAAATACGCGACTAAAATTCAATAATATATCCAAATTTATGCAGTATATAAAATGAAAAAAGAGAAGAAATTCAATGTAGTTTTAAGCAATTTTCGCAAAATATAAAAATTTAAACCCTCCAGCGTTCCTTAAGTGTGTCATTGTTCATAAAAAACATAAAACCATAGAATACTTAATTTTGAATATAGATGGAAAATTGATGGACAATTAAGGTGCAGTAGTTCAAGATAAACATTCAAGGATCCATTTACCAAAAACACTCGCACAGTGCAAAATTCGAGTTGAGTTGCAAAACACGGGGTATGGAGAGTGAGAGACAGGCGCGTAGGTGGAGATCCCACCCACACAGGTCAGCCTTACTACTTACCTAAGGAGCTCCAACGCGTCACCCATACCCGAATAAATCCTTATTAAAACGATATTCATGTCTGCAAAATACCCTGTTTTATTTCAGTTACACACAATACATATATTCGTATAATATTTTCCCACCATACTTACAAGTACATAGCGACAGGCCGCCGCTGTGACGTTTGATTAAGAATGATAGTCATTGTATCCTAAAATCTATCCCACGGGTTTTACGGCGCTACGCCGATGATTACACCTTTAAATAGCTGACAAGTATCTTATCATATTAATTGGAGCTTCCTCGGCGAGTAATCTTGTGCGATACACCTATATACTATAAGTTATTTATTATTTGTTGCACCTGCTCTAGCCACATCTACACACACTCTGAAATATCATTCTCATCCGAACATAATGAAGGGCTGGGAGATATCGGCTCCCAACGTCCACACATCAAACCTTCTGATCGACTCACATAACAATACTACTTATCCTACACTTTACCTATAACTAGTTAAACCCGCACAAATACAACCCCTATTATCTAACCCGAAATTCAACGAGAAACTTAACCTTATTTTAAACTAGCCGGGCAATAAGTCAAAACTATAGACAGGTCTGCCTTCAGTAATATATATGTTACAGTGATTGTGTATTACCAGTGAAATTATTTTTCAAATATAAAAATATTTTCACTAAATGAAGTCAGTTAAAATGCATCAAACAATTGATTTACAGTTTCACTGCTTAATATCAGTGAAACTGTATTCGTTCCTAGACGGACGATCCGGTATGTATATGCCGCACATGCGTTGTGTTCGTGTCATCGATGCCATCTGATGTCGGAACATTAATGAAACACGAATTGACAGCATGGCTAACTTAGAAATATTATCGCAGCCACGTTGTCTACTTTTAATTGTTAAAATTCTCACATTTATGTTATAATTTTCTTCCAAATTATTCTTGTTATATCTAAATTATATTGTATTATCGGAGTCCGGCGACTGGTGCCCAGACCTTGGACGGTAGTGCCTTGTTTCGACGTATATTCATAGTTATCTCTAATACAATGTTATACTAAAAACCTGCACGCGGGAAAATCAATATTTTATGACCACATTGCTATTAACTGTTTGTATTCATTCTGTAATAATCAGTATCGTAAACATTTTTTCTTTATTTTAATTTAATATCAGAAAATACAATACATTATAAAAATAATCAGTTGGATGTATATATCAATTCTTTTAACATTTATTTCTCCTCTATGACAGTAATACTCTTGTATAGAGGAGTATATACGATAATTTGTTTCAGTTAGTCTGTGTACAATTTTTTTTTACTTCAGATACAAATTTATAGTAGTCTATAATTTTTCTAATTGTGATGGGAATATCATTAAAAAATTTGATGCCTTGATAAATGTAGTGATTTTGGGTTGCGGTATATTTTAGTTTTGGAATATCAATTTGGTCTCAAAATGTTGTAGATCGGAATTCGCTTCTAATATTTAATTGATTTTTTTTTGTATATGTCTATAATTTTTGGTACTTTGAAATCAGTGAAGAGTTGTATGCTTGACCCTCATAGTTCAGTGAGCATAATACTGGCGTCTCATACGGGGGCTACCGGTTCCATTCCCGATGAAGACACAATACATCTATGTCATTTTCTCAAACCTGGGTGTTTTTTCGATGTGTTCCACTACAGTATTAAAGTTAGGGTTCATGGCCTATAGTAGTGTTAATCAACATAAAATAGTGGGCTATGATTAGCTTCCTTATGAAATAACCTTCTTTACCTTAAAGCCTGCTCGAACAACTTCTCAATTCAGTTGAATAATAACCAGCAATTCAAAAGTCCTACTTAATAGTGAACATTGCATAATTCGATCTCCAAAATGCAAAAATGGTAATAAAATACATATCAATGTATTAATGAGATGATTTAATAACATACACAAAAGTAATAATATTATGAACAGTATATTAATAAGAATAAGTCAATTCAAAAGATCATATTATCACTCTAAAGATTAGGCAAGCAATTTCTCTCCAGTATGTCTAAGCATGTGAACTTTTAAATTTGATTTCTGAAAACAAGTATAATCACATACAGTACATGAAAAAGGTTTCTCTCCAGTATGTGTTAGCAAGTGTACCTTTAAGTTGGACTTCTGGAAACAAGTATAATTGCAGTGAGAGCATGAGAAAGGTTTTTCTCCAGTGTGTGTGAGCACATGGCTTTTTAAGGTAGATATTCGGGCACAAATATAACTGCATTGAGAACAAGAGAATGGTTTTTCGCCAGTGTGTGTAAGAACGTGACTCTTTAAATCAGATTTTCGAGAACAAACATAATTACAATGAGAACATGAGAAAGGTTTCTCTCCAGTGTGTGTCAGTTCGTGGCTCTGTAGGGCTAATTTTCTGGAGCAAGTATAATCACAATAAGAACAAGAGTAAGGTTTCTCCCCGGTGTGTGTAAGGACGTGGCTCTTTAAGCTTGATTTCTGTGAACAAGCGTAATTACAGTGTGTACAAGAGAACGGTTTCTCTCCGGAGTGTGTGAGACCATGCTTCTTTAAACTTGATTTTTGAGAACAAACATAATCACATTGAGAACAGGAGAAAGGTTTCTCTCCAGTGTGCGTATACATGTGGTTCTTGATCCTTGATACCTTAGAAGATGTATAGTCGCATTGCGAACATGATAACATTTTTTCTTTAGTAAGCGTTTCCATTTTTGAGGTGGATCTCTGGAAATTTTTGGTACTGCAGTCCGGAAGAGCTCCTGAATTTCGAGTTTCTGTTTGAAAAATCCCACTTCCGAGGTAATTTTCTGGAAATAAACAATAATTTCAATAATATTTACAATATTTTTGGCGTACAATTTAAATGAAATGTAAATTGTTCTCGAAGTACAACGTGTAATAAAATTATTGAGGACGTATTTAGGTTAACATATCGTATAAAGTTAAATTGTTTCGTAGTATCCAAAATATGAATGGTCATTAATTAGACGTGTTTTCTACAAAGTGCTCGGACATCAGATGTAGACAACGTTCCATAGAGACATACATGCAGTTGACTGAGCAAACATGCGCAAACAAAATACGAGCTGTGGATAAAAAGTTCGCGCGTTAAATTTTTCTACCGAAGTGGCTACACCACACATATTTTTCCTTTTATAAATCAATTCTTTCAATTTCTGTTTTATATATATTCAGTAGTGCTTGTGTTTATGCACACATTTTTTGAAAATTAATTTGGTAAAACCTTATAACGGCGTGAATACAATATAAATATTTAAAAATTAAATACAATAAATCAATCATGTTACTACCGCTGCCTTGCTCGGCAATCTTGGAGTACTCCAAGCACTCATTCTTGACATCAGGATATGATATATCTACATCAACGTGGACCTCTTCTGCGCTCCCGGCGGGGGACCCTGGATCGGCCTTGCCGGTAGGGCAGTCAGAGCTGCCAGTTTCCATGCTGCTGCTACTCAGGTGTCACCAGAAACGATATATTTTTAAAATACTGAAAATGCATCTCTTTAAAATGTTCCCATATAAAGAATAGAGGAATTTTGTAACAAATATTTAATAATTCAGTTAAGTAAACAAACAAAAATAAATATCACTGGCGAATAAATGAACCGCGGTCTTCCACGTGACAACTGGAGAATTTACACAGGAATACAAATAATACGTGAAAATAGCCGTTAATTCTAGCTTGTTACAAAGCTCACCTGGGTAACGTTTTTTTACATAAATTAATATCAGTACTAAGATGTGATGTTAAGAATTTTTACCTCATGTGGAACGGAAACATTAAAAAAAAATCATCATTACATATTTTACGATAATTTGACACCATAGTCTAATGGGGATTGAATCTCAGAGCGCTCCCTCGACGTGTGAGAGGGACAGGCATTGACACCAACATCTTTTGATTTTGTTTACGTGATTTTACTGTGGAACTATTGAATAAACATTATCTCTGTTAAATTATTAAAGTTAACACAACACACTAATGTATTCAATGAGATGAGACCGACGCCCGAAATAATCTCTCCACTTCCACAAACAGTAGTTCAGAAGAAGCAATTATTACAGAACACGTCCTCATCGTCTTGTAACTTTGTCTTTGTTTTTTCCAGTCGATAATAATCCCAATTGACATAAAAAGCAATGATAGCAAATATATCAATGAAAAGAAAACCAAAGTTATGTATCACTTACCAAAAAATGTCAAGCATTAATATGACATCGATCGGTTCTTTTTTTACGGAGACACCGCCATAGACAAATGTGGCGTGAAATAGACAATTGTTATATTTTTTGTCAACAATTCCGACGATTTTTTCTTTTGATTTATTAGATTCCATTAATAAGATTGTACTGTGGCCGGTCTCGCGAAACAATTTTCACAACTTCAGTGTTAATCACTACGGAGACATAAGAATGCTACGATATCGTTGGGTGCCATGTGATTTAGGTCGGGGCTCTTTAGGAGTTATATTTCTATTAATCGAACATATATCATACTTCTGACCGCTCGCCAGAACGATACCCCGCACTCTAATGGAATGTTCGCTTCGCGACCCATCCATCAGATATCACGTCTTCATCAGTACCATGGTTATAGGACGAACACAGGTGAATATGAACACACGGAAGATGCACAAATTAGACATTTATTAATCACAGTTTATACTCAATGGGCAGGTGGAAATACTTATAACTAACTTATTCTATAACTAATTCTACCTCAGATTATCTCACGATGTTCTTCCGGGTCTAGCATCGTAGGCGGCTGCTCCCGGAAAGACTGCGGTGGACCGTGGCTGTCTATCCACCGGTTCCCTGTCGCGTTCCTGGTGTTGACTATCTGTTCTTTCGACTGCGCGTTTTTTTTTACTGACGCTTCCAAATTTGAACCTTGTATTCAACTGCCTCGTTCTCCTGACTTCGTCTCCGACTTTCAAAATGGCGTTCTGGCCCTTTTAAAGTAACCGTGGCGAGTAGGTACTTCTCGCTCGGGGGTCCGTCCGTACATCATTGGCGATGCCTCATTGGTCCACCCGTTGACAGCGGCGTTACACCTTCGCTTGTAGGCCTAATTTTCAGTGCCGCCCACTTTCTTCATAATTAATTACTTTTAATTGCACAATTTATTCGCATCCGCCACCGTAGGTATATACAATTAAGCTTTTAGCTTCTTGTCAATTAAGCTTTTAGCCCAGTGACCTCATTACCGCTATTCATTAATATCTATAATAATTTTACATAGTATGTTGATTTTTCTTTTTGCTACAACATTAGGTACATATGGGATCTGGTATTTTCTTTATTCAGTTTTACACTACACACACTTAAACCGATTACATATTTTTCTTACCTGCCCAGTCATAAATACATCATTATTATTTATTTATATCGAAATCTCCTTGCCCGTTGTCATTCTCATTATTCAAGTTGATTAGTAGAGAGAAGATTGCCGCGAAAGTGCCGCTACATCGGCACACTTTGATTAGATCTAAGTTCGCGATTTACCAAAGACTCGTTCAGATTGTTTTGCCGCATGGGACAAACATTCGCCGATGGCATACTCCGATTCACGCACCACATAAGACGCATGAAGGTGGAAGATGTACATCAACTTAGATAGTCAGTCGCCGTTCATGGTGGGCCATTGCATATGGGCTCCGGGCTCCGGCCCAAAAGCTACTTTATTACCCAGGAGTTAATTATCTTAGGGGCGACAATAGGGCTCGCAACTTACTAGCTTTTCTTTTGTGCGATGTACCCAATGTCTGTCGGCGAGAATGTATCGCTTTGCCATTAACCGCTCCCGAGTGAGATGTTTCTCAGAACAATTTACTCCTTAGATAAAAGGCAGCTGATCGACTCGATTTTGGGAGCTCTCCCGGCTATTATGTCGCCTGAACATAATCTATTGCGTAACGCGTGTGGTCGACCTTTGTAATTACGGAAGAGAAAAATCTCTAATGAATGGCCGAAAAAACAAAAGGATGGCTTTCTAATTATGAAAGAAAAGGTTCCCGTGTGACGCGGGTCTCTGCGTAATGCATTCCCAAGAACACCCAATATTTTCTGGTGTCAAATTATGATTGGGTGTGCTATAACGATGGAATAATTGTAATGACATCGAGTTTTATTTACGTATGGATGTGTTTTGGGGAATTGTCTATAAAAAAACCTCTATCTTTGGGTGTTATTTATTAGTTGAAATCATGTATTTACTTGAGTGTGCTGAGTTTAAATATAATACATCTATTAAATATTTTATTTTAAGTGCATCGTTATAGTTTAAATGTTTGTTTATTTGTTTGCGCGGTCTCTATTGTCATCACTGCACCGTTATCTTATTCTCTCTCTTGTCTGGTTCACTTCACTGTCATTCCATAATCTTAAATATTTAATTTCTAAAAATTTTGGCTCATTTTTAGGTCCCTAACTATTAACAATACCGACGCTAGATGTTGCAATCTTGCGTAACTCCTAGAGCACAATAAACAAACCTATTACATTAACTTCTTACATTATTTAGGTTAGATTCCAAATGCGAATTATATATTTTGTTATTTTGGGGTTAATTGGTATGCTATCTAAAGTAAAATGTAAGAAAAACAGAATGGACGGATATAATATACAAATAATACAATGATAGTAATAACATATATAATTGTGTAGCGACCATAATTCAAATCTACCGCCATCTCAGTCGGCATCGACGCTAGCGACAGCGCTGCCGGCCGCTGCCACAAGTCTGGCTCAATTCACCGCCAGACAGTCTCTCAAGTTTCAGCGTTTCGCAATGGCGGTCTTGCCGGCTCGCATTTGCCGAGCAAGACTGCCAATTCATTTCATTTCACAATTTCCTACATCTTCATTCACTGTATTCATTCCTATCTGTCTTCATTGTTTTTATCATTTGTCACAATAAACCTCAACACACGCGCCAATCACATTTATATCATTTAACCACCGTCCTAACCCCCAAAATTGTAATATGTTATATATATATATATATATATATAAATTATAATATAGATATGCACCACAATAATTGTAATATGTTGTAAATGGATTGTACAAGGATGTATGGGACAAGTAAATATAATGCTATGATCACCGGCACCCTCACTCCAAAACCGACCTAGCGGAAATATCTCTCTCCTCGCGCAGGTCCATAAATAGAGAGCGCTTTGAAAAGCTCTCTTTTTTTTCTTCCGACCGAGTTCGACGAGTCTCGAAACACGAGTCTCTCGACGAGAATCTGTATATCGCCCGCCGCATCACCAACCACGAGGGATCACTACACCTCGTGTCCAGCAGAAGGCAGCAGAGATTTAAATTGGTAAAATTCTAATTAGAAGTCTTCGTTCGTGAATGTAATGAAATTGTTCCTATTTTCCACGAATTCCTTAACTTCCCGTGGTGAAGCGACCGAGTACCCGTGGCGAGTGTCCAGGTCCACGAAAGACGCGTGCTTCACCTGGCAGTGAAACCTATCTTCACGATCGAGAGTCCTCAAGTTGTGTCGCATTTGCTTTGCGTTACCTAGCTAATTACGTGTATGAAAATCAAAATATATGTGTGTCATATACGTTTTAAGAATTTTGGTGCCCTAGGGCAGACTTTATCTGGGGGCACTTGATTTTTTTCAATACAAAGACGTGATAATTCGAAAAAAAGCAACGGAAATTGGTGCTTTCTATTCGAACGATTTGAATAAGAATGAATTGATCGAAGAATGCCTTATTGCAAAAGATTATTTTCAATTTGATAATATAACGTTTTCTTACTTTTACTCAAAAATACTGAAAAATTTTAGTGGACGGCCTAGTCTAGTTTTTATTGTGCCAAATATTGAAATTTATTTGTCATTTTTTTGCACGAATGTTAAGGATGAGAGATTTTTTTCAAAGTTAAAATATATAAAGAATTATCTAAAAAGTCGTATGGGCCAATAAATGTTAAATGCATTCGCAATGCTTTCGATTAAGCATGAAGTTTTGAATTATTTGAATTTTGATGTAATTATTGTTGATTTCATTTAAACGTGAAGTATATTTGGTAATAAATTTGGCGAATTTTGTCATTTGTTAAATCCTTGTTTTTTTTCTTTTCTCCCCTTTTCCAATTTAACAAGTACAGAGAACGAGCCATGTGCGTGAGAACATTTCTGGGATTAAGGCAGCACTGCGACGGTGAAGCGCGCACCGCTCAACGGACATTATCCAGGCTACAAATTAACGCAACCGCAACCATCACAAGTAAAGTCTTCCTTTAGCTTCAATACATATAATTTATTTTGTCCCTTGCGAGTAACCGCAAATACTCGTGTGATTTAACAACAGATTGATTTATACCTAGCCTTTGTAGGGTGGGCCACAACTACAGCAAGAACAGCAACATGGAGTATAGTGGAATTGAGAAAAGTAAACTCACACACATTCCCACCATGAACATAAAAAATAATAATAAACAGATAAATATATTTACGACATATTTTAATGACAAAAGTACATTTCAAAAAACAATATGTCAATGTATAATAATAATATTTATCTTGTATGTAAAATAATGTGTCGCTTTAAACTCGATTTCTGAGAGCATGTATAATTACATTGAAAACACGAGAAAGGTTTCTCTCCGGTATGTACAAGCACGTGGCTCTTAATGGCAGACTTTTGGAAACAAATATAATCACATTGAGAGCAGGAGAAAGGTATCTCTCCGGAGTGGGTACGAACGTGGCTCTTTAGACTGGATTTCCGATAGCAAGAATAATTACACAGAGAACATGAAAAAGATTTATCACCGGTATGTGTAAGCATGTGTCTCTGTAAGCATGATTTATAAGAACAAGTATAATTACATTGAGAACAGGAAAAAGGTTTTTCTCCAGTGTGTGTGAGAACATGAACGATTAAGCTTGATTTATGGGTACATGTATAATTACATTGAGGGCATGAGAAAGGTTTCTCACCAGTGTGCCTGAGCACGTGCCTCTTTAACGTTGATTTCTGAGAACAGGTATAATTACATTGAGAGCACGCGAAAGGTTTTTCTCCAGTATGCGTAAGACTGTGCTGCTTTAAACTTGTTTTTTGGGAACAAGTATAATTACATTGAGAGCAGGAGAATGGTTTCATTCCTGTGTGTATGAACATGTGACTTTTTAAGCCTGATTTGTTGATACACGAATAATTACATTGAGAGCACGAGAATGGTTTCTCTCCAGAATGCAAAAGAATGTGCAGATTTAAGGCTGATTTCCGTGAACAAGTATAACTACATACAGAGCAAGAGAAAGATTTCTCCCCAGTATGTGTAAGTTCGTGGCTTTTTAATCCTGATTTCTGTGATGAAGTATAATTGCATTGAGAACAGGAGAACGGTTTTTCACCAGTGTGCTTAAAACCATGCTTTTTTAAACTTGATTTTCGAGAACAAGTGTAATTACATTGAGAACAAGAGAAAGGTTTCTCGCCAGTGTGTGTAAGCTCGTGGCTTTTTAAACTTGATTTCTGCGAACAAGTGTAATCACATTGAGTACAGGCGAAGGGTTTCTCCCCAGTGTGTGTAAGCCCGTGCTTCTTTAAACTTGATATCTGGGAACAAGTGTAATTACATTGAGAACAGGAGAAAGATTTCACACCAGTATGTGTAAGCTTGTGAGTTTTTAAACTTGATTTTTGCGAACAAATATAATTACATTGAGAACACGCGAAAGGTTTCTGACCAGTGTGTGTAAGATCATGCTTCGTTAAGCTCGATTTCTGGGAGCAAGTATAATTACATTGAGAACAGGAGTAAGGTTTCTCTCCGGTATGTGTAAGCATATGGTTCTTGAACCTTGTTATTTTAGAAGATGTATAAGCACACTGTAAACAAGATAAGATTTTATCTCTAGTTATGATTTCTGTACTGCTGTCCGGTTGGGCTTTTGTTTCGGTTTGATCAATCCTTTTTCCAATATGGGTTTCTGTAAAAGAATATTATTTTTATTATAACTTAAAACATGCAATATGCTTAAATTTAAATATCGTTCGTTTCACACTACTTTTATACGATACATGGTCTTATAACTTAGTTTAATATACGATACACATTTTGAAAGCAAGTATATTGAGACAGAAATATTTCGTCTTAGATCAGTTATTATAAAATTGCCAGACTCGATATCCGTTCCTTCGTCATATTATTACATAATAATGAAAACAACATACCCTGATCAGGAATAATGTGGACACCATCGTGCCTTAGTTCAGATAAAGTGATGCTCAAATAGATAAATGCAGAAAAAATATCGGGCACGATAAAGTAACGACATTACACAGCGTAGATAAAATCTTGATAAGATGTGCAATCAACGCGCGAATGAAAGACGGGAACAAACGTAAACTAGACGTGCATTTGACGGTCTATCACGCCAACAGTCCTATGTACGATTTTAGCGCCCGCCTTGCGACGAGGCTTGTACACTAGCAAAGATATACTAATTTATATTTTAATAAGCAACAAGTATAAATGTTTAGTTCGCCAGCTAGAACACGACCAGGTAATCCTAATCGATCAGCTGAAAATGGAAATCCTCAGAATTCCAATGAATAATAGCTGTCCCCCATTATGGTTATAAATACAAGATGTTGCGTTAAATTGTTAGATTGATAATGCCCTTACAAGGCGAAACGCGTCCTTAGTAAATTAAACGAGTAGAATAAAAAAAAAACAAGTGTTTTATTTCCATATATGAGAAAAGTGAGTGTTTATATTCAGTAAACTGAACCGACAGATATGTAAATAATTAACAATGTTTGTACCGTTGTCCTGCTCGGCATTCTCGGCGAACTCCAAACGCTCTTTCTTGATGTCACGATACTGTGTACATTTGACATCTTCACCGCTCGCGGCGGGGGACCACCTAGGCTCAGGCTTAATGGCACCTTTAATGCTGGCTGGGTCCGTGCCGCTGGCATTGGCAACTGCATCAGAAACATTGTATTAAGTATTTGTAACGAGTAACAATTGTAACCTAGGTCCTATCTATTTATTCAATGAAATCAAACTCTTTAATGTAGCGATGATGACGGCCCTCTTTACCATTGCAAATGGCGCGTCTCAATTAAAAATAGATCAGTATAGAATTTTTCAATATATTATGGTTGTATCCTGAAATTCTGATTATAATAATAATGTTGTGGACTCTTTTACAGAAGGTATCATTTTTTTTTTGTAAAAATATCATCGGAATTGATGACGAATTGCTCATAAAATATACAAACGAAAATCATCACATTGTTCATTTTAGATTAAAATAATAATATGGATGGGGTAAAACGGAATACGTTATTAGAAATTTACTGCGTAAACTAATTTAAATTAGAGAACCAAATTAAGCTAGACAACACAGTGCGATCAGTACAAATTTTTTACTATTGTAACTTTTTACTAACGCTGATTAAAATCGTTTGCGGTTTGTTCGAACGCATAGATATTTCGAACGTCAAATTTATTATTGTCAATGCATAGATGAGACGTCTACAGGCGTGACAAATAATCATGAAAAATGCTTTATCTATGGATTTTTTCTCTGCTGTGTTCAAACTCTGTCACTTTGGTGGTGAAATTTATTCGGATTATGTGCTAATGCATATTAAACAACGAGATCATCATCGGACGAACAAAATACCTATTCAGTAACTTTTAAAGTATCAATGTGTCATACTCTCGGATTTTACATTCGGATATAGGAGATTAAAATGAGTTTACTACGGGATGTACTTTCGAGAAGGAAATATTTTTTTGACCAACGATCAAACAACCCGTTTCGGCAAAAAAATGTTACTAAAGTAAACAGTTACAGCTGATCAGGGAACATTGCATATTTCGAACATTAGTTCTCTCCAGTGTATTGGCGAGGCAAGACCTATCCACAACCTGAGTTTTCTTGCATCCTGAATTTGTTCGCTGTCTACCCACCAAGAACATTTATAAACATAATTCTACAAAATCAATGGAACGGAACAAATCATACGAAGATTGACGAATCAGCATCTGAAAACACAGCTAGAAAATATGGTATCTGTTCTCTATGTGACACGAACGTTCGACTTTAGATTAGAACACATTAACCTTTCTCTTACGTTCCGGCGCTTTGAACTCAATGTACATGAATATTTTACATTTACTACTAATATTAATCATTAAAATAATAGTTGACATGTATATAAGTGAATACATATATACATATGAATTATTGTGTAAAAATGAGAAAAAAATTGAGCATTGCGAACAACAGCATAGAGACGCATAATACACGTCTAACTCGGCCCGCGAACTGCACCGTCATCGGCGCTCTGCACGTAGACATATACGTATTCACAAATTCACGTCAGGTTCTTCGAGAAGACATTTTTCATTGTTGCGTATGGTGTACTAAAGTGTATTAAAATACTCACATAATAAGAGGCAATGTCAACTCAGTTTACATCATCGGAGAAGAAAGGTTAATAATAGGCAAGACAACAAAATTACAAATAAATCATGACTCTACCGATATCCTGCTCTGTACTCTCCGAGTAGTCCGAACACTCCTTCTTGATGTCATGAAACGATATATCTACATCAGAGTAGATTTCTTCACGGCTTCCGGCGGGGGACCCTGGCTCAGTCTTGACGGCGGGACTACTTGTGGTGGCAGGATCCATGCTGCAATACGACACCTTATTTAACATGTTTACAAGAAATCTAAAATTTTATATTATTTGTACGAAACAGAAAAACAATGTATTGAGAGCATTGTTATCAATACTCAACCATCGTGTTTTTAGACATTAATATTTTTTATTTATTAAGAAGAACAGACCGACAAATATATAAACACGAACTAACGCAAATTCCTTGTTTCATTGATTTCATTTTGGTACCACTTACGCAATCAAATGGCTCCGCGACTTTTTAAAAAATATATGACTCGATTGGAACGAAAGTTAAAACAATAAAATATCCATGTAAAAAATAGGTTTGTTCCCGCAACTAATGCTCCAAACCACTCAGCATACTTGACATAATTATGTGTATTATGGATACGGGGAGTGGGTTGAAATATTTAGTGTAATCATACCATAAGTCTTCGGTCGATGACTAATTTCATGCACATTTTTATGGATCTGCAACAGGTGTTCTTTTTATAAATCTAACTTTAGCTCACTAAAATCGCGGACGAGTTCTCTAGAAGATGAACATTCAGAAAACACTGTTTGTAGTGGTCACAATGGCGCTGACTTCCCTGGTGTCAGAAGATAGAAACGATGGAATACTTGGACCGCTGGCGAAAGGAGGCTGAGATCCAGACTTGCAAGAAGCTCGTTTCTCTTCTGCGATCGGGACATAAGACCGAGCACCCGCTGTAGGGCAAAAAAAGTTCTTCGTTATATTCGTGATGCTGTACGTAGTCGAGTTCTAGACGTTAAATTAAACTACCACTAAAAGGCTGGAGCCATTTGAGATGTGGCAGTTTCGAAGTGTGCTAAAGATCTCCAGGGGTGACCACATTACAAATGAAAAGGAAATAATAAATCAAGAGAAATAATACCAACTGAAAAACGAAGGAAAGCTGCATATTTCAGATGCATTCTCCGAAATAAGAAATATTATCATGCAGGGGGATGTCAAAGGAACGACTATTAAGATCTTCATGGAAACTATGGGCGAAGGCCCCAAACTAATCTACAGCGGCGCAAGACAGGAATAGACGGAAGCGCCTTGTCGACACTTTGACACATAGGATAAGGAAACAAAAACTATTATAAAATTACAATTCGGAAAAGCGAATAATACATTGAAAATTGATTTTTCAGGCGTATTCTAGAACAAATAAAGAATATAGCTTCCATTTTTCTAAAAAAATAATAAGATTCTCATTTGTGACATCTATGCTGTTTCAGGGAAATGAATAACAACTTTCAGACCATAGATGGCGACATCGAAGTTGCAGTTAAAATACTCCAAGCGTTTCTACGTGATAACATTTAAATAACTTCCAAAAATTTGATAGATGTGGAGGTTAATTGTGGATGGAATGGTGAACGTTACATTGTGTAAAATGATCACTTAAGCCAGCCAATGACAGGTCGTAAGCCATACTTCCCATATAATATAATATATAGCTTCGTCTTTATGAGATATCTATTATTTGTATCAATGCCTTTGGAAGTAAAAATCCAGTAATTGTAAAATTGTAAATTGTTAAAAATTTGGACATACTCAAATATTGTTAATACATTGACTGCTGGACCATTAGAACTCAATATTCCTGGAAGTAGAACATGAGCACACTAAAATCATTTATTCACCGTTCATGCAAATACCATGAGAAGTTAACACAAATTGACTTTTTCAACACTAGGCTTGAAGAGAGAGAGAGAAAACCAACAGTTAATCGATATAAACAAAAATCATAACACAAAAATTTAACCACTTATATGTTTTCTCTGAAATAACAATATATTTGGTACAGTGGAGACAATTATTTGAAAAGGACTAATTAAATAGTTCTAATAAAGACTTATTAATAGGAAACGAATTTTACGATGCAAAACTATAAACGCATGAGAACTGTCTCTTCTCTTGCAGAAATACAAAAAATAACAGTAAAACTAAGAGAAGTGAGAGAAAAAGTAGAAAATAAATATTTTAATTAACCACTACAATTAAAATTGTTACCAATCATTATACCGACACACACATCTTGCTCTCACTTTACCGCAACAATAGTTACAAGCTCCCCATCCTTTTTCATACCAGTTATATCTTCTGCTATATTATGTGTCTGAACATTTCTGTGAATTTTCATAATTAGTATTATATGTTATATATTTATTATGTTTATTTAGACTACCAAAATTCCTTAATTAATTAAATTAAAAATATACAAAACTATAACACAGAAGTGCACTATTACGCACGTACCTTTAAGTAATAGTATTAAGGTGACCAAACATACTTATTTTTCGTGAACCGTAATCCTTTTGAAATCTATACTCCCAAAATACTCTATGGACAATACTACTAAATTATTTTTTAAATTTCATAATGCTAATTTTTCTTTCATTCGTACCATTTTGTAACAAAAATAATTGGTCACCTTACATTATTATTATTGGCGACAAATCAATAAGACCTGTACCGAGAGCTGTCACCGGACCTGGATACTAGGGCCGGGCCCCCAAGGAACAAACGTCTACGAACCACCGTTTTCTAAACGTTACTCAAAGCATATGGTCTCGTCGCTTTGTGAACTTACCTTTAGCTTCAATCACTCAAATTTATACACAATTGTCTTCAAAAACATTGAAAGCAATCTAAGAATTCAAAAGAAACCAAATCGAAGCACTACTCACTGAAGAATTTCGATTATTAAATGGAATAGCATTGACATTGACCGATCCCTGGCACGGGGGCACCGCCATAGACAATACTGTCGCGGAATAGACAACCGTAAGATAATTTATTGCAATAGACAATTCTTGGGGATTGTAGGTTAAAATAACTCAAGAAACGTGAACAGATTTGTCAAGTCGTGTGATTATATTTGTGTTAGGGGTGAAATAAATGTCAGCCCTAGCCTCTAGCGCCATCGGGGGAAATTTTTCTGGGCGCTTTCATCACTGATTTTTAAAAAACCGGTGGATATGTTAAATTGAAATTGTTTTCGAAATTTGTTATATAATGCAACAATTGGAGCACAATTTTATCCATAAATGATAACGTTCCACCGCCACCGAGTGACGATTGTATCCCAACTGTGCAGTAACTCACTTAAGGTGGCTTCCAACTTCTAAGAGTCTACGGCATGTATATTTTTGACAGTGATTATAGGACGCTATCGAGTACAAGGCGCTCCATAAATGTCGAGACACTAAAGTAGGAAAAAACTTGCGCCTTATAATCAATGTAAAACATATATTTCGTACATTTTCTTTCTGAATTTAAAAAAGGCGTATACGATCGGTTCGTGCTTCGAAATTATCATTTTGACACAGGTTGCCAACCTACTAAAAGTTATCAACCTGTATTATTCTTGCATGAATAATTACACTGAGAACATTGTAATACTTTCTCTCTAGTGTTCGTAAGAACACATGACTTTTTAGGCTTCCTTTATGATTTGATGAATAATGTGATGATGATGAATGTGAAAGCTCGTGGTATTTTAGCTATGATCTCTGGTAATACGATCAATTACACTGGGAACAAGAAAATAATTAAAGTCTCCTTTCCAATAGCAAGAATATTTGCACTGTGTGCGCTGATTTACACATAGATCTTTAACTTTTATTTTCAATTACACAAATATTTGCACTGTTAACATGAATATAGTTTCTCCCCAGAATGTGAGAGCACATATTTTCTGATTGCAAGAATAATTGCACAGTGACCATTTCTCTCCAGTGTGCGTAGGCACATACCTATTTAAGTCTTCTTCCGATTGCACGAATAATTACACTGGGAACATATATTTCCCCCCTCTTTTTCCGTACATTTCAACTCAAGTACATTTTTGAGAAACCAATCATATACGAAAGTCGAGGTCCGCCTGTATCTCTGAATTATCGTTTCACATGAGCAAATTAGTTCAGTTTCCGAATCTTTATTAATTACTTGTCTCATTTCTCAGTTGTTAAGATAATCATCGTAATTATTACGGTTGGGTTAAAATTACTGTACAAGCGTATTTTTTCGCAGGAGATATAAATCTCCCACAGCTGAGAACTTAACAAGAGTGCGCACGCTGAAGACAAATATTTCTCTTGTACGCAGTGTGATCAAAAATTTAATTTAAGTACTCATAAATACTCATTGGATATATAGCATTATCATTCAAAAAATGATTAACCAAATGTACTTCTATGTAGTAATTAGTATTTAAATTCTTTGTTATTTTATATTATTACAGTAAAACTTATTGAATATTCATTTAAATTGTTGGATTCTCCCGTTCAAGGTCTGTAAATGGAATCGATCATCGTACCAAATCAAGAGCTCTATTGAAGCTCAACACTGACTTATATTATGAGGTATGGGTAGAGCCAAGACCCCACATCTTCACCAGCTAGCACAGTAGTATGCATAAGAGATTTCAGTTCTAATGAGATAATAATCTATCAGGATTTCATAGCTACCCAACGATCCACCAAAACTGCATTCGTCAATTGAGAAGAATTACTAATTAAGAATAACATAATATGAGAGTAGGTTGTACATAATAAAAGAACTTGAACGTTAGAATGATCAAGGTTAATACAATAATTTAACTAAACTAGCGTGATGAAATTATAAAGGAATTTCATATACAAGAATCAAGCCTCATGTATTATTTACATTAATAAAACAAAGACATCATCATTTACAGACCAATAGCACGTCTTCGAACCATTCCGTATATCGTGGGGGTAATCTTCATTTCCCATAGACTGGTGCTCGCCTCCTCATCGAGACACAGAACTCAGCGCGACTCTCTGCGGTCCTCGGCAGTTGACGTCAGTCCGGCGCGTCCAATCCAAGTGTCTGGCCAGGCAGGATCAAAACCTCTACCAGTCAGAAATATCCAATATCGCGGGTCTCAACCCCGACCGAATGTACAAAACATCTCGCAGAAAATAACGATCCACAAATCCAATGCGTGGCGCCAAAAAATATACCAACATGGTGACACTTATATAGCCTGATATCGGACACCGTTTTAGACTTAAAATGATTCCTCGCCACGGCCGAATGGTTGACGTTAAAGCATCCGCTCAGCCGGGCTGGCAGTAGGCGTCTGGCGCGGGAGAAGACTTCGCATCCGCCCGCCGCCTCACAGGTGTATATTAAATTACATACATTTTAGTGCTCCCATACGCAGGAAAAATGAAATACAAATATTATTATTCTATAAGGTACCCAATTATAGCGTAACAATATATATATATCCAGGTGTAACAGACCTAGTCCACAATATTTTATATGTGGATGCATGACTCAATTACGAGTCGAAAAAGTTCAAGAAACGTGAAAGCGGGACAGAGATATGAGCATTTCAAAAAACCGTAATTATGCGATTATTTCGATTAATTGTAATATTTTATTCATTTGAAATTATACATGAATTAGTTATATATAAATAAAAAATAATAAAAGTCATCAAATTTCAAGTGGCCAGACTATGTTCCGTTAGATGATTTAGGGCCTGAAGCAAAGATATAAATGAATTATCGATAAATTTCGTAAATATTTATTTCGAAGTGCGTAGACGTTAATGATTAACATGATTTTGTAAAAATTTCGAACAATAATATTTTCCGTAACAGTGCAGAATTTGCACATATTCCATGAAGATTTTCGACTGGTAATTTAGTCAGGTATCCAACAATAAAATATTGTGGACTAGGTCTGTTACACCTGTATATATATTTAATCGATATTCGTGCACTTTTGTAAAAATACGTTAAGATTATTTACGTCTACAGATTCCACCGTGTCCTCTCCCCTCCAACTCGCAGAGCTTGACACAAGTAGGTTTGTGATAGATAATGTTGTTGTTTGTCTTTCAGTTGTTCTTTTCGTCAGAAGTTTGATTTTTTGGCCAACATCTGTACTCAGGGTCCAGGAGTCGGCCGAGAGAAGCCGAACGGTCTGGCTCCATCGCTCGCCAAGACGCCTAATCGCTCTTCTCACTTCTGTACCTGACCAAGTCAACGAGCCTACACAAACTGCACGTTTCATTCTCATCACTAAAAGCCTCCGTAACGTCTTCTGTTTGAAAATAGATTTTTATAACTTGATTAGATATCGTTCAGTAGTGGTTCAGTAGCGGGCTACAGTATAACGCTATTAGAAATACACTTGTCTCTCGATTTACGCGTCAGATGTACGATCCAGGAAATTCCGCGAAAAGCGAAACCGCGTAAATCGAGGTACAGAACGCATACAAAAATGGAAGATAGGTTCCACAAAATTGAAATCCGCGTAAATTGAAACTCAGTTTCTATAAAAAAATTGGTTTAAAACATCGCATAAAACGAATAGTTACCATAGACAACCATTGTATACCAACAAAAGAAAGAGAAAAAAATAAATGATAAAATATGCAGCTTTATTAATTCAAAATAAATTTATAACATAATTGTTATTTTTATTACATTAATTTGAACCCAAAATAGTTTAGTATAATAAAAAAAACATGGCAGGGTTTTAGTCATTTCGCGTTACACCGGGTTATGCTCACACTTACATTATACATAATATTACTACTAGCTAACAAACTGTATTTCTAAAAAGAAACATACATATTTAAATATATAAAAAATTCATAATCCAATGATATATAAAACTAAATTTTTTTTTAAAAAGTGTTTTTAAATTCAGTGACACCTGTTTGATTTTAAAAAACCACGTAAAAGTGAAACCTCGTACATCTAGAGATAAGTATATAAAAAAATAAAATAAAAAATTAACGATACAGAACAGTCTCGACTACTGATGTCGGTCGAGATGAGGCTTCAGGTCACCAGTGCGGATCCCAAATTATAATTCTACACTAATTTTTATTCATTAATAATACAGGGTGCCGAGATCATCGGTTATAAACTAAATTATTTATAATAAACCCAAGATTAATTCATAACAGGACATGGTCAAATATGTTAAAAAATTAAAGACTATAAGTATATCAGTGAAATGTAAACATTCAAGTGTGCTTAAGCAAATGTATTTTTAAGTCTCTTTTGTAATTGCAAGAATAATTACACTGTGAACATGAAAAAAGTTTTTCGCCAGAGTGCGTAAGCGAGTGTTTTTTCAAGCTTGTTTTATCATTGCAAGAATAATTGCACTGAGAACATGAAAAACGTTTCACTTCAGTATGCTTAAACCCATGTTTAATTAAGTGTTCTTTTCGAAGGCACGAATAATCACACAGTGAACATGAATAGAGTTTCTCACCAGAATGCGTGAGCACATGTTTCATTAGATTTGATTTGGTATGGCACGAATAATTGCACTGTATACAAAAAAACTGTTTTTTTCCAGAGTGCACAAGTACATGTGTTCTCAAGCTTGATTTGTCATTGCACGAATATTTGCACTGTGAACAATAAAACAGTTTCTGTCCAGTATGCGTAGGCATATGACTTTCTAGACTTTTTTTTTCATAGCACGTATAAGTGCACTGTGGACATGAATATGGTTTATGTCCAGAATGTCTATCAACATGTCTTTTGAGGAGTGCTTTTTGATTACATGAATAATTACACTGTGAACATGAAAACAGTTTTACTCCAGTGTGCCATAGCGTATGTGTTTTGAGCTGTAATTTTCGATTGCACGAGTAATCGCACTGTACACATGAAAACTTTTTCTTGTCAATGTGCCTAAGCATATGATTTTTTAAATCATTTTTTCTACAGCTGGAATACGAGCACTGTGAACACGAAAACAGTTTTTCTCCAGAGTGAGTAAGAACATGTTTTTTCAAACTTGACGCGTCATAGCACGAATAAGTGCACTGTGAACATGAAAACAGTTTAACTCCAATATGCGAAAGTACATGACTTTTAAGACTTGATTTATGATAGCACGAATAAGTGCACTGTGAACATGCAAATGGTTTTTCTTCGGAATGTCTAAGAAGATGTTTTTTAAAGTTTGCTTTTATATTACAGGAATATTTGCACTGTGAACAAGAAAACAGTTTTACTACAGTATGTCCAAGCGCATGTGTTTTCATCTGTGATTTTCGATTGCACGAATAACTGCACTGTGAACATGAAAACAGTTTAACACTACTGTGCGTAAGCACATGTCTTTTCATACTTGAATCGTAATTGCACGAATAATTGCATTGTGGACAAGAAAACAGTTTTACTCCAGTATGAATGAGTGCATGCAATTTTATCTGTGATTTTTGATTGCATGAATAATTGCACTGTGAACATAAAAATGGTTTCTCACTAAAATGCCTACGCACATGTTTATTTAAATCTGATTTTCTACAGCTGGAATAAGAACACTGCGAACATGAAAACGGTTTTTCCCCAGAGTGCATAAGCATATGCGTTTTGAAAGTTGATTTGTCATTGCACGAATAAATACATTGTGAACATGAAAACAGTTTTACTCCAGTGTGCTTAAGCACATGTATTTCCATATATGATTTTCGATTGCAAGAATAATTACACTGTGAACATAAGTACGGTTTCTGGCTAACATGCGTAAGCTCGTGACTTTTAAGATTAGATTTCTTATGGCACGAATAAGAGCACTGTAAACATGAAAACATTTTTTCTCTAGCGTGCGTAAGACTATGTTCTTTAAACATCGATTTGTCATTGCATGAATACTCGCACTTTGAACATGAAAAAAGTTTCTCTACCGTGTGCGTAAACATATGTCTTTTTAAACCTGATAGGTAATTGCACGAATAATTGCACTGTGAACACGAAAAACGTTTCTCTGCAGTGTGCGTAAGCTTATGGGTTTTTAGGCTCGATTTGTAATTGCACGAATAATTACACTGCGAACAAGAAAAAAGTTTCTTCTCAGTATGCATTAACACGTGAAGTCGTATGGAAGCTTTCCGATAGCATGTGTAGGGGCACTGTGCACATGACAATGCTTTCTTACCAGCGCAAGTAAGCGGGCGTCCACTTGAGGGTTCATTAGCGGAGAAACCGGTCTCCAGTGCCGGCTGTTCTCCAGGGGCGGGCGAGGGCCCAGCTGGGTCTGCCAACAAAGAATCGTTATTATTATTATTCCATCTACATGACCGACTTGAAAATGTTCAACATACATTTTTCAATATATTTAAATTCACGCTCTCTCTTAAGACATTAAAACTTATTCATAAAGTTAAGTGTTACCTTAAAATCCCCCCACCAACATTTAATAGAAGAAACACATAAAATTTATCCTATTTAAAAAATCACAGAATTTGGCATGTTTCTGACTTGTCTATGGTTTATGTGAATTCGTCATATCCACAGAAAAGGTATTTTTTTATATGTCAAAGCGTATCCTGGTCTCTTTGTGCGATATTGATTGTGAATTATTATTCTCAGATAACCAATATTTCTCCCGCCGGAATTCCTCGGACCGATCCCGCACGCATGTCTTTATTATGATTACTCACTTTATATTTCAGCAGACCAATTGTAGTTTTGATACACAATATAGAATAGGCTAATAATGAGTCAGACAAGGATGCATATATATAGTACATGATAAGAAATGCCCTCGAAAACTGGAATGATGGAGTAAAAATTGGAGGCAGAAAGATTTCCAATCTCAGGTACGATACAACTTTGATCGCTACAACAGAAGAAGAAATGGCTGCACTACTTGGTCGCATTGAATAAAGTAGAACATTTTGTCTCAAGATAAACAAAGAAAAAATAAAGCTAGAGATCATTGATCCACATGACCAGCTTTCACGAACATATGCACTGCAAGGCCTTGAAACTTCAATGTCAAAATGCGAAACTTTAAAGTGTAATAAGTTTTTCAATTCTTGCGAGCGCCTTAATTTGTGTAACCCAACTTTGCCGGGGAAAAAAAATTAATCGAATCGGAGCAATTCGTTATTGTAAAGTTATTCCCATGGCATTAATTGAAAGCGTCGCTTCAGCATTTAACGGTTAACAAAATATTCAGAAATGTTGTTAAAAACTACGAATATTTGAGCGCCTCGCTTAATTTGCATCTAGGATTACTGAGAGTCGTCTGTAATTCTTAACCCGTATATCTATACACCACGCAAAGTTCACGGATTGCCAATAGAGGTAATCTACTCACCGGCGCGCTGGTCGGCCCTCCCGGAGAACTCCGAGCACTCCTGCTTGATGTCGGGACACGATATGTCTATATCAGTGTCGGGTGCTCCGCCGCCGCTCTCGGCTGCACACCCTGGCTCAGGCTTCACGGCAGGAGCATCTGGGTCAGCTTGGTCCATGGCTCTGGGATCACCGAGCGAGCACGACATAACGACGCACACATTACGGTTAACCTAAAATTGCGGTCGACCATAGACTCGAGCGGTCCATAGACGAATTATATAATTAATGTTTTAAAAGGTCAAACGTACGTGGAGGCCATAGATAAGTGGAGACTAGTCAAACTTAACACCATTCGCGATGATTTTGGTATGTCACACATAATGTGAAGGTCCTGTCTCGTGACTTATTTCTTTAGCCGTGTAAATACAATCCTCGATACGGTCGACCGTACTGCCGACATAGCAGCCAATGGTTGCCGCTACACGGCACTTTTTTTTAATGAATAAAACATAATATATTGTGGTTGGTTTAAGTGGTTGCCGTTAGACTCAGCAGGAGGATAAATAGCCACGACCTCCTTTGATAAAATCTACTTTTCAATTCGGAAACATCATTTAGTATGGAGAAAAATTTATTGGTTACTTGTTGCTAGACACTGCGGGCGGCTATGGTGGTTGCTGCGCGACTAATAATATCTAAACACCTAATATTTTAGCTATGTACCTTAAACTTATCAATAAAGTAATAACAGAAAGATAACCATTTTATTAAATGCTTGGCCTGAATTGTGTTATTAGTGTTATAAGAGCAGTTATGTGTATATGTATTGCTACTACATAATATATATCTACGTCATTTTGTTTTTTGAAAAGATGTTTGAAAATTAAAAACATCAAAACCATTCAATTTTAACATCATTGACATGATTCATGTATACTGGTGATGGTATACCGTTACGTAACTGTGTCAATGATTAGTAACTGAGATTTAACGATGATTGGTAACTAAGATTTTACTGTCAGAGGTTCTCTTTCTAGTGTACCAGTCATTGCTCAAAGAATTACGTTAATTAGTTATCAATCATCGTTACAATTTAACACAATCACAGTCAAAATAACAATTTTACCATCACTAACATATTTTTTTATCTATTTTAAACTTTATTTTGATTTTAACAGAAATATATCATATTTACACCTTTACACACATTTAAATACATTGCCTAACTAGGCAAGCCTGTTTTTGGGCAAATTATATATATATAATATTTTATAAAACCAAAACTCATCGAAGGCAAAATACAGTAAGATCGAATACATACATAGCATATAATGTGAAAATATTTAAGGAGAGAGAAAAAATAATAATAATAAAAAAATGTATATATATAAAATATAAAAAAGAGAGAAGAGAAAAAAAAAAATAATAATAATAATAATACCAATAATGTAAGCAGATATAAGGTAGGTGTAAATACACAAGACCAAAACGCACAAAAGTAGTTATACAATTATTTCATTATATAAAAGAGTTGACTCTCTGTATCTGCTCTTCCTAATTGCAACAACCAATTTGAAATATCTCTTTTAAAAGTCTTAATGTCAGTTAAATTTCTAATTTTATTTTCAATTTGATTATATATTCTGGGAGGTTGAAAGGTATACCTCGGGTTTATCCTCCAGCGCTCCAGTATCCTCCATAATTAACTAAAAATAAAATATGTCCTACAACAGCTATTACTCCTAGTGAAATATTTACTGTAGCATTAAGATATCTGACTACGAGTCATTTACATTTCAATATAAAATATGTTATATTTTGCATAAAATACATTTGCCTATTGTCGTGGGGTTGCCGGTAAAGGTTGGTAGCCAAGAATAAACTTATTCAGAGATTTTCACGTTTGAATTTTGGTAAGTATTTATTCTTCAAACTATCGGACACCGGATTTCCAGGTTTTGAAAGTATTCTTCTTATTCTTCTCATGCTTTTTCGGTCAATGGCCATCGGCTATCAATCATCACTGTGTTCACCGCGGCTTCCCTCTACAGTAGACTGGCCATACCATTTCCTTAAATTCTTTAGCCATTACATTCTCCGACTTCCAGCAATCTTTCCCTGCATTTTGAAGTGCTTGATCTCATACTTCTCTGGATGTCTCATCACATGTCTGAAATATTGAAGTATTCAGATTATTATTGTTTGAAATACTTATTTCTCTCTATTCATCCAGCTTATTTTGAGCATTCTCTGTAGATACATTCTACATCTCACATGCTTCAAGTTGCCTTATCATTTCTTCTATACGTGTTGATACTTCCATCCCATAAAGGAATATTGAGAACACTTAGCATTGACCATTCGCATTCGTAATTTAAGGTTGCGATCATGACTGCAGAACATGCAGATAAAGGTTACACGAGCTTGCTCAATGCGGCATTTGATTTCCACCGAAGGATTCCATCTTTCACTTCTATTGCAACCCGGGAACAGAACACTGTTGAAAGTAACAGTTAATAAAATACTGGACTAACTGACACACCCATTACCAGTTACTGATCAAGGGAATCCACACGTAATATATTCATCAGATACTTTACTGGTTTATCTGGGAAACCATTAAGGATATCACGTCATGCAATATATTTTAATTTTCTTTTCATTTTAATTTTATTTATTTTGTAATTAAAGAAGATCAATTTCATTGAAAATTAAGATTATTTGCTGACAATGCGTTCATTCAGTTTTTTCAATTTGCTCCAAAATACTGACTTCTTTTTTATTTCCTTTCTTGCAGATCAGTATTATGACCCCATGTTTATACTATGTCTATACATGTCCATAACTTTACCCTTATTAAAACTTTTATTTATTCTAATAGGTTGATAAGTTTATTTTGCAGTGGTTTAATTGTGTTTATCAATGTGCCATCTGGTCCAGGTGCAGTGTTAAGTTTAAAACTAGCTTTGATTGTTTTTATTTCTTCCTTTTATACTGATTTAAGTATAAATTGATTTATGTTTTGTTGTGGATTCATTGTGTTTCGTGCACTGCATATATCTTTGCGTTTGATTTGTTTAGCTAAATCTTCGCCTACATGAGCAAAGTAGTGGTTTATTTAAGTTGATATGTTTAGTACCTACTCAATTACTTTTTAGAGTTGTTTGCATGGTGTTCAAAGTTTTTTAAATATAAAGAATGTGTAGTTCTTTTGTTTTCTTTATCAATAATGAACATTGGTTTCTAAAGTTTTTATAGTGTGTTTGTAATTTAAAATCTCCTCAGTTGTTTTTTGCTTGCTAATAAAGTTTGTATTTCTTTTTAATGGAAGTTATAAGTCCCTGGGTTATCCATAGCTTAATGCGTTGTTTCTTGTGGGGAATGATTGTAATTCCTATGTCTATGAAGTTCTGTATTTGTTTATGTAAGTATTCCATGCTTCATCAGTGACTTAGTTTATAAAGAAATCTTACAATTTTTTTTCTGTAAGGTGTTGCTTTAGTTCTTCAATTCAGTGTTTTAAAAATCAATTATTTTTTATTTGTATTGTTGATGGTTTGTTTATTATTAATCCGCAGGATTGTTTTAATCATGATGTGATCTTCATATGCGTGATGTCGTTACAATTGTTACAGTTTCTTGTTATACCTTTGATCCCAATTTCAAATCTGTGATAGAGTAGGTTCATAATAGATTTTCACAATCATTTGCTTGAGAATGACCATTTTCTGAGTTATCGATGTTCATGTCTCCCACTATAAAAGTGTTCCTTTTCATATTTATTTGTGATAATGCATCGGTTAGGGAATTTCAAAATGGTATTATGTTTTGTGTTGATGATAGAATAATTCCTAATATATACATAATATTAAACAAAATTTAGTACAACCTATACCTAAAAGTGGATGACGTTAATTATTAAAATGAAAGCAAAAGTAAGAAAGTACATCGATCAGCATCCAATCAGCTTGATGAGGCACATATCACAAAGTGGAAGTAATGATAGTTGTAACTTAATTGGTATTGTTTTTATTAATTTCAGTCAATTCTTTGCTTATCTGATTTTTCTTCCAATTTCAATTTGAGTTGTTTTTATATTTTCTTCTTATTTCCACGAGGTTTAGTAATTCATCTGTCATCTATTTGGGTTTCTTTCACGGTAATTTTTTCTACGCAGTCTCTGTGATAATTTTCTTTGGTATATTACAAATTAATTAAATATTTTCATTATTATCGTATGGGTTAGTCTGAAGTTGGCGAAATGTATTTCTAAGATTACAGTTATGACATGAAATTTCCATAGAGAGAAAACATTAAGTAGATTCTGATAGAAGTTTTCAAGTTCCCCTTCGCGTATAATAATATTATTTTAAATATGAATTAAATATATTAATTATAAAGATATACATATAAAATCAATTTGATCGAAAAATATTGTTGTTGCGCTACCGGGATTCAAACCTGGATCTCTTCCCTAACCGGGGGAGGTGCTTTATCCAACTAAGCTACAGCGGCATTATTTTTAGCGACAATTTTTCGACCCTATATGTTACCTTTTTGAAATTAATACATTTAATTGTTCCATCATTTGACAGAGCCATCTACCTTATTTTTACAGAATCTCAAAATACCTTTAAGTAAATCTGATAGTAGACGCCAGAATTATCAATTCATTTTTATTAAATTTTGGACACATTGATACAACTTTATTAAAAAATAATATTATTTACTGTTGATGTTTGGATTTAAATGGTAATAGCCCTGTCTGAATATAGAACAATGTCCTTCACAGCACCTGCCGCAATATTGATAATAATGATGCCCTCTCCATTAAGGTTCTGGGAGAATAGTCATCTGCAGTACATTTTCCTAAACCTCTCCACCTCGTCTCGCCTATACCACTACAATTTATATTCAACCTTTGCGTTTCTTTTATGTTGTTCTGAATTTTTCCTGGTTAGAGTGTACTCACTACGATCCATATTCTAATTCTATAAATTTCTTATTTTCGTTTTGTTCGTGTTTGTCAGCTGACCGGGACTATACACCCAGCCATATATTTTACCCATAACATTGATGTAATCACAGAACTTAACAAATGAATCGAGCAAAAGGAATAATTTAAGAATAATAATATAAGCAAATAATTTAATAATGTACTTGATTTGATATGTATTATCTTCACATTTATACCGACGGCTCAAATCTCAGCCCTGAGGGGTGCATATCACAATTAAAAATAAATGTGAAGCTTTGCCTTCTTCCGGAATCATCGATTTTCTCAACAGAATGTTGGGCGATTAAAGAACCCTTAGATATCTGTGAGTTACAGAATTATGATAATGCTGTACCTAATATTGTCCAACTCGCAGGCAGCTATTGAAACCTTTCTGCCGGCATGAATGTTTAGTTCGATGATGAGATATTCTGTTCCATCATATGCCGCACACGGGGATATGAATAACTAACTGTTTATTTATTTATTCTTAATAAAATACACACATATGTAAACATATATATGCTCTTATATAAATAAGATCAAAATGTTTATTTTTACAAAAAATAATCTTGCACATATCGGTTTAGTTTAATTTAGAATCTATGTAGTTTCTCCTCCTTTCTTATACTTCATTAAAGATCTTCATCGCACTGTACATCATTGATTTCTGAGACTGCTTCTTCTTGGATGGAAGTCTCAGTCAATCTTTTCCTCTCGTATGATGTTCAAGCTCATGTTGATTTTTCTTAAAAATTATACCAATATTTTTTTAGTGTGGATTCTAGAAATAAATAAAATAACTTTGAAATATATTTTCTGCTTATCATATTCAAATCTTTCAGCATCGCACTGATCCGAGTATTGTTCTCAAATATTTATTTTGCAGCACTGATAATTGTTACATTTCTTCTTGATTAGCCAAAAATAAAATTCTGCTGCAGTAGTTGATGCGAGGAATTATATGTAACAGTGTTGTGTATTATTTTAAGAGACTCAGTATTAACGAATATTCTGATCATTCACAGAAGTGAGATATTTTTTAGCAATCTTTAATATAATTGATAAAAGACAATGATTAAGTATATTGGAGCATACTAATATGCAAATAAATTAAAATATTTGGTTCAGGCGCCTTAGCAGTAATGAGTCCATGACCTGGCATTTGTGATTTTACATTTTTTACACATATCTCCAATTGTCCTATGTCTTTCAAAGCCTTTGCAACCAATTGTGGCTGGTTGGGTCATTAGCAGCTTCAAGGCTTAGTGAAACGATTATATACAGCGGAACGATTGTGGAGACTTTAACAAGACAATCTATTGAGGGATACAAGGTTTATCAACCTGGCCTGCAGGCACAATAGTATTAATACAGTTAGGTACTTACTTAAAAGTTAAAATAGCACAGAACTATGTTCTGAAATTACAACTTCACAATAAATATATGTTTTTGTTTAAAAAATGAATAACTATACTGTAGATACAGTTAGATACTTTATTGGCAATGGTGATAAGATCAGTCAGGACACCACACCAGGAAAGCTAGATGACAATGGCCACAATGTGACTAATTATGCCACCTGCTCTGGTAATGTGGAACTGCTCGAGATAGTCATCAACGAGTGACCTGTGGATACTTTAAAGTCCATCCGAAGGAACTACTTCGATCTTTCTCTGCAGCTTATGATATGAAATTGAAAAATGTGTTTGTCAGATGATATGGAATTTTTTGTACAAACCAAACTGTTAAACCTGCGATTTTTCTGTAAACCGGATAAAGGTAATACGTCTCCTAATAGGTAATATTGTTAAGCGGATCCAAGGTGTTCCTGTAAAGACCAGAACACTAAGGGGCCAGTACTCGTTGACAATTATTCATAATAACCTTTTTTGCATCGAAAACTATTTTTAGCTGAAACTTAATTCAAATCAAAAATAAAATAAAAGGCCGCCAGATGGCGCTATACAACTGGAATGAGTTAAATGGAGTTACCGTTCTAGAATACTTTATCTATGGGCAGTACCGTCGCGTGCGTCATTTTTCACGATAAGAAGTTTTAAAATTGTGAAACTAACTGCGAGATCTCGCCAGGACGCGCTTCTTCGGATATTTGATGAATCCACAGCTACGGTTGTTGCATTTGCTAATTAAATTGTGTCGTTTCGGACTCCCTGAAGGGCCGTTCTGACAGCGGCGAACGGGCCCCATGTCGCGAGTTTGTTTCTGAACGGAGCGTGAAGCTTTTAAAATTAATACACGGCATTTGTTGTATGTATTATATGTTTGTCAGGCGCCATTTGAGCTTAGTTGCGTCTCGTATCTCGTCAAACCATTATCGCTGCGAGATCCTTGAACCATGGACCGTGCTGACCTAGATGCTCCGGTTGTGAAGCCTGAGCCGGGGTCTGCAGCCGAGAGCGAAGATGAAGAAACAGGTGGTGGAGCGCCCTACACTGATATAGACATATCGTATCCCGACATCAAGCAGGAGTGCTCGGAGTACTCCAGGAGGGTCGACCATCGCGCCGGTGAGGGTTTAATCTAGATAGTAATGGATGATGTAATTTGCGCGCACCTGATGTGACCGTTCTAGGTGGATAGAAAGCGACGGAAAAATAGTAAACCAAGGTGACCAGACTGCAAAACTTGGTCCGGGCTGGAGAAGATGGCGATTGGAGTGAGATGACCATCGTTTCCTCAGGATCCTGTTGTGGTGTAACTAAATACATGTTGATGGTGTTCAAAATAATACACCAATGTTTTGCTCGGCGTCAATTGCAAAATTTAGAAGAAATGCCATTCAATATTATACAAGTCGAAGAGCAATTAAATGCTTGCTGCTAGGCCCTGAAGGCGTCTATTGTGCTCATTCTATAGAATTCTATATAATCTGTTTTTTTATTTAAATCTTAACCAAGTACGATATTTCGTGTTAAACCGTATTGAACTGCATTGCTAAAATGATCGAGTAATCATATCCAAAAATTACTCACACCTGTATTTGACAAATATTAGACTACGGACAAATGTTTGCATTAAATATTTTTAAAAATAAAACAACCTTCGCCCCAGCGCATCTAAAATCTTTTCACCATGGCCAGCAACGTATTAATCCGTCGCGATGTAATTTATTTATCTTAATCGTTTTATTTGCATAGACTTCTACCGGAGACTTTCAACCTCAACTTCAATGACAGGTTGCAATATATTTGCCAGTCGGAAAAATTCATATGATTTCGCTAATTGTGTCATTTCTTACTCTTAATAACGACAATTTACACATCATTAAAATTGAATATGTGTCAGCGTACTATTATTTAAATGATATTGAATATATTATATATAAAACATTTGAGTAATCTTAACCTAGAGATATTAAAATCACTTCGACATATTTTTTACTTTGGAATTTTCCTTACAGGCATTGACACTAACTAGTAAAGACTGCAATGAATACAACGGAAATATACGTTAGCGCAATATTCTAATATATTATACTCATTTATACACTATGTGAGGGTGTGGGTTAGCCAGAGAAAGAGGGGAGGGTGTATTTTAGTTTTCGCAGTATCCTACAGAACAACTAAGCAATGTTTAGCCCAGATCTTAACGTAGGACGTCAGTTTGCGACTTTTAGAATTAAAGTGGTAATAGTTAATTATGGTCTACTTTTCCGATGTTGAGTGAGAGCAGTAAACTGCCTAAATAACTCAATAAAATGTTTTATCAACACAATTATTTTATTTACATTGCAGATCACTTGACAATACTTGATACTGTTTCTGCAAATCCAAATGGGTCTCTGCCTATCCCGGAAAAGAAAACAGAATTGGAAACCGTTTTCATCGTCAACAAATCATCAAATAGGCGCGCGCTCGCTTCCACTGGTGAGAAACAATTTTCATGTTCACGGTGCAATTATTCGTGCAGTTATAAATCAAATTTAAAAACACACACACTCACGCACACTGGTGAGAAACCATTTTCATGTTCACAGTGCAATTACTCGTACCGTCAAAAATCAAGTTTAAAAATACATACACTCACGCATACTGGTGAGAAACTTTTTTCTTGTTCACAGTGCAATTATTCGTGCAATCAAAAATCAAGTTTGATAACACATACACACACGCATACTGGTGAGAAACCATTTTCATGTATACAGTGCAATTACTCTTGCAATCAAAAATCACGTTTAAAAATACATGCACTCACGCATACTGGTGAAAAACTGTTTTCATGTTCACAGTGCAATTACTCGTGCAATAAAAAATCGCGTTTAAAAACACATACACTCGCTCATACTGGTGAGAAACTTTTTTCATGTTCACAGTGCAAATACTCGTGCAATACTAAATCACATCTAAAAACACACACACTCACGCATACTGGAGATAAACTTTTTTCTTGTTCGCAGTGCAATTATTCGTGTTATCAAAAATCACACTTAGTACCACATACTCGCACGCATAATGGTGAAAAACCTTTTTCATGTACACAGTGTAATTTCTCGAGCAATCATAAATCATGTTTAACAACACACACACTCACGCATACTGGAGATAAACGTTTTTCTTGTTCACAGTGCAATTACAAGTGCAACAATGTATCAAATTTAAAAAAACACACCTTTACGCATACTGGAGAGAAATTGTTTACTTGTTCACAGTGCAATTATTCGTGCATTCAAAAATCAAACCTAAATAGACATGTTCTTAAGCACACCCGATAGAAACTGCTTTTACATTCACAGTTCATTAATATATAAAATAGCATCTTATTAATCAATTTGATGAGCATGACCTTTGACTGAGCAGAAATATATTTATTTGTATTTTTTTAGAATATTTAGACTAAATTTTAATTTTTTCATCCACAATAGAAATAGTTTAAATGTATTTTGTAAAGTAATTTAATGTACCATATGTTAATTTCACCTGTCAGAGAGTGTAAAGTAAGAGTAATTAAGTAAATATATACAAATATGAAATAAGCTTATGTTCAATTGTGATGTTTAATGTATAAAATACTGTTTAAAATAAGTATATGACATACAGTTATGAAGTAAACTTGTGTAAAATTGTAATGTTCAATGTAAAATGTGATGGAATGAATTAGTGGAGAAAAATTAAGTGAAATAACATACTAACACAGAGAAATGTAAAAAATGCTACGTTCAATATATAGGTAGGTACTGTTGTAGCGGTTTCAATCTTTGGTTCTTGGTATTAATTTCTCCACGAAAAGAGGAGCACATTTCACATTCACATTTGCACATTTCTTGAAAAATATGCGTCATTATTGCAACAATTTTTTACATTTGCATTTAGACCATTGCAAAAGTTTAATTTTAGCACGAGATAGTGACAGTTGGCCTGTGTCCTTGTTAGGTGAGGGCGCGTTGTTTGCTGAAAGTATTGTTTATGTCGTTAAACGGTTTTTTGTGTACCAAGACATTTGACGGATGTCCACTACGTGACATTCTTTGATGAGTTCATTTGAAGCATAGCTTATGAATAATTAAGTAGCAAGTGGCACAGTGCAAAGTATGCAATTATTCTCAGAGGTGTATCGAGTACTTTTCCGACTTCCCTAAATAAATAGACAAGCTTTCTTATTCGGCCCGTGAGTTACAGTTTATAGGTGGTAATCAATTTATACTAAATGCCATATACTTTCCGTTGTCTGTGGTTGAGTACAGCAACAAGCTTTGTTTTTTGATTTACATTTGTGAACCACCAACTTTTTGTGAGAAGTTATTCCTACTCTTTTATTAATAGAAAAGCATATGTGTGAGGGCCAGAATCCAAAGCAGACATATCCACTTTACTTGTTTTCGAGTTAAATACAAAATACCTTTTTCTTCTTGTGCCCTATCTGTTCAACGGATGTTAGCTATCTGTTGGCTATCAGGACTGTATTTTTTGCAGCCCGGAAAAGCTCTACAGTGGACTGTCCAAACCATTGCCTCATGTTCTTCAGCCATGATGTTATCCTTCTTCGTGGGCGCCGACTTCTATCAATCTCTCCCTGCATTATTTCATACTCCAGGGAAAGATTGCTAGATGTGATGAGTCATCACATCTGTTGGACATTGTTCTACCCTTACAGCTGCTTTCTGGTTCCAATAAAGATTTCCTATTATTCTTATGTCTGTCGTCAATCCCACAAGTTTTCAGGATTTTAATAATTTTACCGCGTCTAACTCTGTCAAAGGCTTTAAGGAAGTTAATGAAGCGTGCATGCACAATCGTATTCACATCTTGACGCATCACACATCACAAATAACGCCTCTCGAGTACCTATCCCACTTGGAAAGCCAAACTGTGTTGCAGCTATCTTTTCTCGCACTTAGCTATACATGCGTCCATGTATTGTTCGCAGGAGTATCTTTAATAAGTGGCTCGTCAGACTGAATGTGCATGTTCGTGCTTTTGCTTTCTTAGGGATGGTGACAAAGGTAGATCGGAGCCAATCCAAAGGGTTGATTGTCCAATGTTGTTTTTGCGATTAGTTCCAGTCAGTTCTTTGATTTTCTTATGCACCTGAAATATATCATGTTTATTATTGTGGCTTTCAATTATAGCACATTGTTGAATATGCCAATCAGTTTTTGCTTGTCTAATTGTTCTTCTAATTTCAATTTGGATTCGTTTATATTCGATTTATGTATTATTCTAATTTCCATGAGGTTTAATAATTCGTCTGTCACCCATTTCTGTTTCTTTCGCTGCCTCTCTTTCAATTTTTCCTTCACAATCTCTGTGATAATTTTCTTTGATTCAATGAATTAGTCAACCCTATTATGAAATACCATTGTACCACAACTATCACATTTTGAATCATATTGAAAATGACCAGTAGCCACAGCTCACATGACATAGACAAATTTGATTTTGATTCTATACCTCACATATATTTTGTCTTTAGTGCATTTAACGATAGTGGATTTTTATCAAGCCGTGTAGTTGTTAGATTTAATTCATTTTGAGCTCTTTCTACTAACATTTCCCAGGATTCATTCTGAAAAAGTACTAATGTGGCATCTGTAAAATAATTATTTTACCATTTACTATGTTAGAGTTACACAATTCGTTAACATATTTTAAAAATAATATAGAACCCAAAACACTTCCTTATAAGGTACTCCGTAAGATATTTTATTTTCATTTTTGCTATTTCAGAAGTCGTACATTTACTATATTTTATAAGATTTTAGAAAAAATACTTTGAAGCGGTGTCGGTCTGTACTGTCCTGGATCCTTGAATATTGGGCATATTATAGCCAGTTTGAGTGCATTTGGAAATTTACTGGTTGCGAGACTTTGGCCGAAGTTATTGCTCGCTTAAAATTGATGGGCGCTGTGGGAATTTAAGTTATTAATAACAGCGTTATTTTGTTGACTAGACATTGGAGCTAGGAAGACTTACGATGACTTGAAATAGTTTTATTGAGATCAATTTTGCAGTCTTTGCCGAGAGAAACAAAATGTACATTTATATTAGCCGTGCTTCAGTGCCTGCGTCATCCCCAGCATTACCATATTCGTTAGGAAGAAGCATGTTGCACATGTTGTTTTTATCTTTTTGTCTTGAAGTCATTCCTCTAATTGTAATAGTATATATTTTCTTGGCATCGTGACGGTTGGCTTTATGCAATTATGCAATTTAATGCATTAAAAAACCCCCATGTGTAACTAGTTATAAAATTTATTTCTATATGATGAAAATGATTAGCCCATAAGTATATTTCTTATGTTAAGTGATTTTATAGTAAATGAATTCATGTACATTCATTGTAATTGTATGTAAAGTGATGATAGATTTTAAACATACATTTGTATCTTAAATATATTGATGAAGACACAATTATTTTATTAAACCCTAGGCCTGAATTGTGTTCTTACATTATCAAAATCGTTCATTTTTAACATCATGAACACCTCCAGTTTGCCGTCCGGCGCGCCAGTATCCTCCTTAATTAACTAATAATAAAGTATGTATGTATTGCGACAACTATTACTCCTAGTGAAATACTTCTCTAGCATTAAGATATTCAACTACAAGTCATTTACATTCAAATATAAAATGTGTTATATTTGACATAAAATGCCTTTGCCTATTGTCGTGGAGTTGCCGGTAAGGGTTGGTAGCTGAGAAGAAACTTATTCAGAGATATTCACGTTTGAACGTTGGCAGGTATACTCATTCTTCAAACCATCGGACACCGGATCTCTTTCCAGGTAAAGGTTTAAAAGTATTCTTATTCTTCTTACGCCTTATTCGTTCAATGGGTGTTTGCTGTCATCACTTTATTCATTGCGGTCTGGAAAATCTCTACAGTAGACTGGCCAAACCATTTCCTTAGATTCTTTAGTCACGGCATTCTCCTTCTTCCAGGGTCCCGACTTCCAGCAATCTTTCCCTACATTATAATATGCATTCAGCAACACGGGTGAAAAAGAAGAAAAAAACTAAATCTAAATGTAAATAAAACTGATTTCATGAACATTGGAAATAAAAAATTCGTACTGAGTAAAATAATATACACCTCTAGTATCTCTCTAATAACTCTAGTATATTTTTAGCTAATGAAAAAGAAAAGCTTTGAGAATAATTTTGAAAAAATACAAATATTCGGATCAGTAGAATCTTATGGTGTTTATTTTTAAAACCCTCATTAATTAAATATCATATCTGGATAACATTGGACCATTTTGGGATGTTTTTTAGTGATTTTTTTTTTTCAGAAACACCGGCTGCAACTATTTGATTGTATTATATATTATTAACTTCATTTAATTAATTTTTAAATTCACTAATCAAATAAAAATTATATACAAATTAAATTAATTGACTAGAAAGATAGATATACAGAAAAAACCTATCTATCGAAAAATTCAACTCTATCCCAGATATGAAGAGATCTAGGTTAGAATCCCGGCAGCAACTAAATATTTTTTGGTAGATAGATTTTTTCTGTATATCTTTCTAGTTTATTAATTTAATTTGTATTGAAATACCACAGAACTATGTTCTGAAAAATGCAACTTTAGAACAAAAATATGTTATATTTAAAAAAAAAAATTATATGGCAGTAAGTCTTATCATAATATTTTACATTATATTCTTGCAATTAAAAAATATTACACATTTAATTGGTTAAGAGTATTTGCACAATTTTTTTAAAAATATTTAAAAATAAAAGTTTATATATCAATATGTATGCTTTTTGAATAATTATTACTGACAAAACAAATATTTTAATTGTATTCACTAAACTATTCTCTAGACTAAAAAACAAATGGAAACTATTTTACCACTATACGTACAGAAATTATATTATCAAATATAATAACATTGAATAATTATTTTATATTTATTTTACATTATGTTTATGCAAATATTAAATATTATTTTATTGGTTGAGAGTAGTTTGAAATTCATAAAAAATAAGAGATTATATATCAATACGCATATGGAACGATAAGAGTATAAATGGAAAAAAATTATTACTGCACAAAACAAATATTTTAATACCTACATAACCACATTCACAAAACTCTCTAGATTCAAAATCAAATGGAAACTATTTTACTATTATAGTATATTATAAATAATAACATAGAAAATATATCTTGATTTGATATTTATTTTACATTAAGTTCATGCAAATTAAAAATATTATTTATTTTTGATTCATAGTACAGTGTGTTATATTGTTTTAATCAGATATATATTTCAGCAAAGACATATATTTGGGTACCCTGCCTGCTACACTAGTAGCATACTGTATTATAGCAGACAGTGCTTTTCCGGTATAGTAGTAAACAAAGTGCAATGTTCAATGTACAAATATATATATATATAAAAAGTTAAACAAAATGCAATTAGATTAGATAAATACAATGTAAAACTTAAAGTAAATGCATTTTTCAATGTATAAAAATATATATATACGAGGGCCAAGTAAAAAATAAGGTTCCTTACGCTGTACACTCGCCACGCGAGATGCTAGGCGAAATCCGGCAACACCGCCTTGATTGTTGGTCCCTTAACTACATCCCCACTACCGGGAGCAAACGCTGCGACGCTCAGTAAAGGCCTGACAGCCATCCGCTATGGAACCCGCCATCGCCGTTACCGCCAGGTGTGAAATCCGTTCGGTGATTCGATTTTTAAACGCGAAGAAGCTTAAACCTGTTGAAATTCATCGACAGTTGGAAGAAGTTTATGGCACAGCTTGCATCAGCGTCCAACACGTCCGCAAATGGTGCAGGGAGTTCTCCGAAGGACGCACAGACGTCCACGACGAGCAAAGGAGTGGGAGGCCATCGGTGTCGGACGAAGTCGTGGCGAAGATTGAGCGCATTCTCCTCGAAGATCGGAGAGTAACGCTTCGGGAGCTTGCTGTCCAGGTTCCTGAGGTTTGTGAAAAAACCATCGACAACATTTTGACCGATAAACTTGGTTATCGCAAGGTGTGCGCGCGGTGGGTCCCACACATGCTTTCAGAAACCCACAAAGACAATCGTGTCAAGTGTGCCGAGGGGTTTCTTCGAGAATGCGCCGAGAATACCGAAGAATTCTTGGACTCCATTATTACGGGAGATGAAACGTGGTGTCACTACGTCACTCCAGAAACAAAAGAACAGTCCAAACAATGGCGCCATCCTGAATCGCCTAGGCCGAAAAAGTTTAAGCAGACGCTTTCCGCAGGGAAAGTGATGGCTACGGTGTTTTGGGACCGAAAAGGCGTCTTGCTGACCGAGTTTATGCCTAAAGGGACCACCATCAATTCGGACAGGTACTGCGAGACATTGACAAAACTCAAAAGAGCCATCCAAAATCGCCGGAGAGGAAGGCTGACCAAGGGCGTTAGGCTGCACCACGACAACGCTCGCCCGCATGTCTCTCGACAGACCACCGCCCTACTGGACAAATTCGGCTGGAAATTGCTTGACCATGCCCCCTACAGCCCTGATCTTGCTCCCAGCGACTTCCACTTGTTTCCGAAATTGAAGCAACACTTGGGTGGACAACGCTTCAATACAGATGAAGAGGTGAAAGAAGCGGTCACCAAGTTCATCGGCGGCCTAGCGGCGGAATTCTTCGAAGCGGGTTTTCAGAAGTGGATAACTCGTCAGGAAAAATGCATAGAAAAATCAGGAGACTATGTAGAAAAATAGAATAAAGTACAAGCTTTCAGATGGTTTACTTATTTATTGCAATAAAAAATACCTTATACCTGAAAAAAATGTAGGAACCTTATTCTTTACGCCCCTCGTACATACATAAAGAGTAAAACAAGATACAATTAGTTAACATATAAATTCAACACAAAACTTAAAAGTAAATACAATGTTCAATGTATAAAAATATATATATATATATAAAGTAAAACAAGATGCAATTAGATAATTCAATATATAGGTACTGTTGTAGCAGTTTTAATCTCATGTTTGGGCGTAATTTCGTAGAGCCAGCACTGCACTTTTCTTGAAAAATATGCAAGGCTGTGGTTGCAATTTACATTGGATTGAATTTCATTTCATCGACTAAGAGTAGTTGCACAATTAAAAATAACAAAAAATAAGAGATTGTATATGAATACGCTTTTGGAACGGCAAAGTATTATTACTGCACAAAAGAAAGGATAATGCAGAGTGCATCTCCTCACTGCTCAAATGGTTAACAATATTTAAACAATTATTTTAAAATGTACAATTTTAACATTAGGGAAAATGTTGACAAATTGTAAGGAAAAAAAGGTTCATAGATATTCAGAAGACGATAAAGTTTTTGGTCTATTTAAGTTTAACTATGCATATTAAAAAAAAAATCGAAATATTCAAAATTAGTTGAAACTAAATACCTTTAGTACATTAGAAAAGAAGGATCATTCAAAAGGATATTCTGAATTATTCATATTTTTTTAATGTTTAAATATTAACAAAAAAACCTATTACAAGATATAGTTGTGTATTACTTTTTGATTAAATTTCTATAGCGTCCAGTTTATTGTATTAAAATAGTTATGATCTTAATGAGGGTTTTGAAGATTTCGGGGATAG
Source organism: Eubasilissa splendida (assembly GCA_031772225.1). Classification (NCBI taxonomy): domain Eukaryota; kingdom Metazoa; phylum Arthropoda; class Insecta; order Trichoptera; family Phryganeidae; genus Eubasilissa; species Eubasilissa splendida. The sequence goes on along the minus strand of CM062872.1, from coordinate 1,655,555 downwards.
TTTAAGAAAACCACATTGTTTTTATGTCGAGGAGTTCCAACAAAAATCGAAAGCAACCTACAATGCTTATTTTGTGTCAAATTATGTGGTTTAGTTGTGGCGTTAAAAACAATAATTGAAAGAAGGGATTAAGATTAAGTTTTAGCAAGCGGTCTAGAGTTAATAGTCAGGTTAACAGACCAAAGTTCCGCTAATATTTCTGCAATTAATATTCTTCAAAGAAACACAAAAATATTCTCACATAAATGTTGAAAACAGAATTGTAGATTTAGACTTGTTGATAGGGAAATTATCTTATGTGACGATCCACGGGTATAAGAAACAATATGCTAAATAAATAAATTGTGCACCGAGTTGCAGATATTTCAGAGGACCACGCCAGGGGGCTCAGAATTGAGCATACCATGAAGACGCAATAAACACATTATTTTTGTACATATTCATTTAGCATACACAAGTATTACATTGTAAAATCTGCCAAATGAGAACTCCTTTTGAAGTCCTTTTGCAATGAAGTTAACACAATTTTGAAATCAGTCAAGTTTCTTGATTATTTTACTAAAAAATCTTCCATTTATAATTGGATCAGTACAATTAATACAATAAAATATTTGCTGAACAATTTTTTAATTATGTATCAGTTTCGGTTTGTCCTGCCACAAAATATAATGTGAATTATACGCAATGTGAATCCTACATCTTTTATATATCATTTAAATTGCTCTTAATAACCAATATTTTATCTGCCCACTCTATCGGGGAAAATTGTGAAGATTACTTAGTTCTTTAATAACAATTATCATTTAGCAATTTCATTATTTATCTGGCTACATCGACATTGAAAAAGATCAAGCCCATTTGATTGTTGATTTATATTGCTACCAAAGATAGGAGGCGTCCACCTTAAATAATTCACCACCAGATAGAATACAGAAGTGGCTATGTTGACGCAGTCTTTGAAAAAAGAATAGAAAAACGTAAGGAAATTAAAAAATGTCAAGTCACTAATACCATTACCAGGTCACAGTTTCCGCTGTGGTTATGCAGTGCAAATACATTAACTATTCTTTCTTTATTACTAGAATTACAATGTTATCTCAATATCACATGCTCATCTTCATTTGTTTTAACTGAAATTGATGTATGAACATATTTTTAGTTTTAAAAAAATTCTTAATATCGTAAAGAACCATAAAGGGAAGATCCAAAGTGATATTACATGTAAAGAAGTGAATCTAATTTTAAATGGTGGATAATGTTTAAATTCTTATTTAGATACAATCAAAAAACATAAGAAATTTGAGCAACTTAAGCTTATAATTTGAAATAAATTAAATGATTTCATATATTAGTATTATTTTTTATGGTACAATTAAATTTTTCAACAGCCTGGTACCACTTAATCAATACAGTAGACTCTCGGGTTGCACATTAACTGGGACAGCATTAAATTTCTAAAATGTTGAACATTTGGAAGTATTATTTAAAATGAAAAAAATATTTTTCATTCGACTACATTGTATCGGATATCGCAGCCCCTAGCAAAATCTTTAAAGATATTTTTTTTGTTATTTTATTCGAGAATTAAACCATTCACTGAAACATTGCTGTTTGCGCGACGTCAGTGAAATAAGACTGGAATTTCAGCATAGCCAACATTGAAACATTATTAATTGTGTTTATTCATTGGTGGTGTCAATGCTTAACTAACGAATGTCGGGTGGAACAGTGCTGCAGCAGCGAAATCTGTAGATGCTCTGTTCGGCGCAGCCATTTTGTTTTTATTTTGTGTGAAGCGCCCAGCCCCTGGCTGGAGGAAACTACGGTCGTTATCCGCTTTTGAACGAACCGCTGGTTTTTTTTTTTTGATAAAATATCCGGTCCCGTTTATATGGGCCCGTTGGCGGTGACTTGCATGTACTTGCGAGACGCAATTTCCTGCCTTTATTTTATATATTTTATTTTTGATTCCACGGCTAATTAATGTGATAGCTTCGCGTTACTTCACGCCGAGATACATCAAGCTGAAACTTGTTTCAAATCAAAACTTTTAATGAAAAGGCCGCCAGATGGCGGTATACAACAGGAATAAGTTAAATTGAGTTACCGCTCTAGAATACTTACAAAGTCATAAATTAGATGATATGCAATAACCGTTTCAACACACATCCACCTACAGAAAGCATAAATAATAAGATAAGACAAAACTATTAAAATAATGGTTCTAACTAAATCAAGAAAGGTTAAGGTTGACAAACTAATAGATAGGGATGTGACTTCGGAGGGTAGGTACATACATAACATAGATAGTAAGGGATGATGTGATTTGCGCGCACCTGATGTGACCGTTCAAGGTGGATAGAAAGCGACGGAAAAATAATAAACCAAGGTGACCAGACTGCAAAACTTGGTCCAAGCTGGAGAAGGTGGCGATTAAAGTGGGATGACCATCGTTTCCTCAGGATCCTGTTGTGGTGTAACTAAACAAATGTTGATGGTGTTCGACATAATACACCAATGTTTTGCTCTGCGTCAATTGCAAAATTTATAAGAAATGGCATTCAATATCATACAATCCGGGCAGCAATCAAGTGCTTGCTGCTCGGCCCTGCAGGCCCTGCTAGGCTCTTGTGCCCATTGCGCGCGCTAGGGCTTTCAGAGAATCTGTATTTTCATTATACTTGAACTAAGCGTGATGTTTTGTATTAAACCGTATTGAACTGCATTACTGAAATGATCGAGTACTCCTATCCGAGGATTATTCACATCACTACTTGATAAATATTAGACTACGTTCTAGATTCTACGAAAATATACGTTTGCTCAATATTATAATAGATTATACTCATTTATACACAATATTTGTAGGTGGATTAGCCAGAATTAGAGGGCTAAGTTTGGCTCAGATCTCAGGGCCTCGTTTCGCGAGATTAAATTTAAAGTAGTTATATTTAATTATGAACTACATTTACAACTGACTTAATAAACACAATAAATTAAATATTACATCAACACATTTGTTTATTTACATTGCAGATCTCTTGGGAATTCATGATTCTGTTTCTGCAAATTCAACTGGGCCTCCGCCTATCCTTGAAAAGAAAACAGAATTGGAGACCGTTTCCACCTTCAACAAATCTTCAAGTTGGCGCACGCCTACTTCCACTGGTGAGAAGCAGTTTTCATGTTCACAGTGCAAATATTCGTGCTATCGAAAATCACACCTACAGAGACATGCGCTTACACATACTGGTGAGAAACCTTTTTCATGTACACAGTGCAATTACTCGTGCAATTATAAACTAAGTTTAAAAAAACATACACTCACGCATGCTGCTGAGAAACCTTTTTCTTGTTCACAGTGCAAATATTCGTGTAATGATATATCATATTTTTTAATTCATAGCCTTACACATACTGATGAGAAACTGTTTTCATGTTCACAGTGCAAATTCTCGTCCAATTACAAACAAAGTTTAAAAGTTCATACACTCACGCATACTGGTGAGAAACCTTTTACATGTACAGAGTGCAATTACTCGTGCAATCATAAATCAAGCCTAATTAGTCATGTTCTTACACACACTGGTGAAAAACCTTTTTCATGTTCACAGTGTAATTACTCGTGCAAATCCAAATCAAATTTAAAAAGACATACACTCACGCATGCTGAAACGAAACCTTTTTCATGTACACAGTGTAACTATTCGTGCTATCGTAAATCATATTTAAAAACACATACACTCACGCACACCAGTGACCTTAACACAAATCCTAAGGATATCATCGCCTTGTTGCAAATTTCGTTGTAGTGTTGAATAAATTACAATTTTTCGTCGAAGATCACACCCAAATTCCGCACAACTGCGACTCTACTTTGATCAATTTTGTTAATGCTGTATTGAAAAAGGAGTTGATTTTAACTTCTATTAAAACTTATTTGTTTGAATTTTTCTACATTGAGATATAGTTCGTTAGCACAACTCCTTTTATAAAGCAAATTTAGGTTATTTTACAAAGTAATACAGTAATTTATGTTAGAAATGGCTTTATCATCTGTAAACTACAGAACATGAGCTCCATTAAAAATATTGTGTCGTTTATAAATAGTAAAATTAAAGCGTATACGCATATAGGTAAATATATTTTGAACTAAGTTTACGGAGACGTATTTGGAAAGTCACTCACATTTGGAAAGATTTGTAAATATCATGATTAAATATATTGCAGCAACTATGATGCAAGTTAATTAAAATATTTGGCTTAGAGGCCGTAACACTAATGAGTCAGATACAAGCTTACCATCATGATAAATGATTATTTACATATTTAAGATAAACTTTCCGAAGGTACACGTGTATATAAAAGAATGTATGTTATTTGTATATCTTTAATTTTCTTTTCCCTTAATTAATGTTAGTGTGTAAGAAATGAAAATAAGAAAAGCATTCTAGCGTATATTCTATAGTTTTTTCTTCCAAATATTAGTAATATGTGTAAATAAAGGTGAAACTATTCTTCTGATTCAGCGGTAACACATTGTTTTGTATAGTATTTATTAAATAAATAATTCATTTTTCTCACCGCTTTGTAGACTTATTATATTACATTTTTAAATTATTTTTTATTTTACTAACAAAATTAATTGTTTTCACCACAAGCTTTGTGGCCTGTTAGATTGAATTTTTTGCTAACAAAACTATTTATCTTAAATCTATCAATTACGTATTATTTTCTGATTTAGCGATGACGCAACGTTTTGTATAATACTTGTACATATTTAATAAATAATAATTAGTTCCTACCGTGAGCCTTGTGGTCTTATTATATTGAATTTGTTAAATATTTTTTACTAACACAAATATCTGTCTTAAATATATCATATACATACTATGGTATGGGAAAAATTTGTTTCAAATTCAGAAGCAATGTGTTTGTATTACCACATATTTATCCTGTTAATTATGTGATATGTTCACAATTCTTTGTATTCTCTAATTAGCAGATTTGACATAATAAATATTTTGAAACCAGCTTGACATCTTTTATTGTTTTACAAAATTCTCATTTTCAACAATAGATATAATTTTACGTATTTTTCTGCCGAAAATCATAAAATAATTTCTATTGGTTGAAATTCATTATTTTTGATAGAAAAATAAATTAAGCAGTTGAATTTTCACAGTGGAATCGAAAGTTGAATAATAATGAATCAGCAGTCGCGATAAGGTGGAGAATCTAGCAGTGAAAATATAAAAGGGAAAGTTGGGGTTGGGGAGTCGAAGGAGTGTGAAATTAGAAATACCGCGTGGAATAGAATGTACAGTGTGGAAGCACAAGTACAACATGGAATCAGAGAAACAATGGAAGTGCAATGAGCGAAATCAATGGTCGTAGCTGGAGTGTAGACTGAAAGGAAGCGGTCAGAAGAAGCTCACCCACCTGAAGAGCGGATATGAGGCCACAGTCCCGCTCGGATCGAGTCATCGGTTGCCATTCGCGTGACCTGCCACAACAGTAAACATCGGTCAGCCAAGCCCCGGACCGGGTGCTTTTCAGCAATATCCGAAGAACTAGTTAACTAGTTAAGGTAGACTTTAAGATTATGTTAAGATTAGAATTAAGTAGAGTCTAAGTTAAATTAAGAACTTCCATATGTCACCTTAATTAAAATGTACAATAAACTATGAATATGTGTAATTCACGCGTTGATTTATATCCCCGCCACCTTCTCAGTGACCATCTCTGTGAGGACAATAACGCCCGGTATATGACCTGGTATTTGTGATTTTACACTTTTTATACATGCCTCAAATTATTATATCTCTTTCAAAGCCTTTGAAATAAAATATCTTGTGGTGAATTATTTATGGTGGATGTTTACAAACTTTGGAATTAAATAAAATTGTTCTTGAAGAGATAATTAGTCGATCGCTCTCATCATCCTCACAATTCGTCCTAACGGAGTGGGCTGATGATAGTATTCTAATTATGAGTGATTTACAATAATTTATAAAAGATGTATATGACTAGTTCCCATTACATACATTTTGAATCAAGAAACTTCACTGAATTCAAAATTATGATGGCTTGGCCAAATCCACTGCTTCTGTAGTCTTCATCGCTATAGCTCCTCAAGCACAATCTTACAGAACGGTTTAACATCTGGGCAGCAATGGTGATTTTCATCTTCTTAATTTTATGTACGAACGCGGGTATTGTCACAGGGCTGCTGGGTTCATTGACTTTCTTGGAGGCTTTCAAGATTCTGGATCCAGGGCCTGGAGCGCCACCGAGATTAAATCACGACAAACGCTGGTGTTGGTACAAGACTGTTGGATTCACCGATGTTCTAGGAAACTTTGAAGATTATGTCATAGTTAAGTTCGCATGTACCGGATTTTGCAATACATTTTATGTCTTGAATTCATTAATTTACAAATTATAAAATATTGCCATTTACATACAATACTGAAATTAATTTGAGTTTCATTAATAAAGTCCTCATTTTTATTGGAGACATACGAGACCAGACCACCCCTGCAACAACACTGTGTATCGGTTATGAGTAGATCTGAGTTATAGGTGCCACAATACTGCATATCTTCGTGGGTGGAAGTGATCTTCCCTGCAACAACACTGTATCCATCCAAGATGGTTAAGGCTCTGTCAGTCTATCAACATTTGTAAAAACCGATACGTGTTGATGATATAGGAGGGGTCTCATTAATATTATCAACAACAGATTATAGAGAATAATTCTTTTATAACAAAACATAAAAACCTTTTTTACATAAGACATATTGCGGTATTCACAAAAATATCGGCCCTGAAGGTGGCCCCTTACGATAAAAATACTGACCATCGTTAGAATAACCCAGATGAATCTATACAATAATCATGTTAGCATTTCTAACCGTTGTGCAGTGTACTAAATTTGAATGCTCACAAAAATCTTCCGTACTAGAGAAAATAAAACAAGAAGTAGATGGAAGTTGCTTCGACAGTCGTATATAGCGATGTACAAACAAATAGTAGTGAATAAAGAGGTAGCGAAGCTTGGCTCTCAGGTCTAGATGTTGCCTGTCTTTGGTTAGCTGGGAGCGGCGATGATAGTGGTGGATTTGAATCGCCGCTCTCGCAGACTTCCCCTCCAGCAACCTATGTTGCGATATCAACCGCTATGGGAGAGCCCCGGTTTCTAGGTCTGTGCGGGCTGTTCATGGGCCATCCTTGAGCCTGTCCCCACGTAACTTAAGGTTTTGATGGTAAGTACTTTTGTGGAAAAAAACTGAAGAGCAGAAAGTAATACGTGGAACAAGAGACTCCGTGTTTCCATTAAGATTCACTTTGATTAGGGCTACACTAGATCCAGAAGTTTCGAAACTTTCTAGAACTTCAGTAGACCCAGCAGCCTTGTAAAAATAAATAGTTGTGTAAATAACAGTTAGAATATTGTTTATGCGCTTAAAGTGGCCCATTCATTTATAGACCTCTGCTACGCCGACTGCTAAACTGCAGTAAACAGGGGTAAATAATGAAGTTAATCAAGTTCACAGAATGCATTAGGCGACGGTGCGATGTATGTAAGCGATGAATTGTGCGGAAATACAGAGACTATTGAAACTCATCTGATTTGAATCCAAGGATGACTTCGTCAAAGATTTCAGATAGTTCGGTCGGTCGGGCGACATGTACGTCTATATTCAAATATTGTATGAGACGGAGAAGGTGGTGGGTAGAGGGGTCGTCAGCAGCTTCGCGGCTGAGTGAAACGGTTGAGTGGATACACAGCAAAACCAGGACAACCTCTTCAAAAATACTAGCTTTGTCATCCTGGCCTACAGGCACAACAGTATTAATACAACTTAAATTAATCAATTACAAAGATATACAGAAAAAATCCATTTTATCTTAAAAAATATTTGTTTGCTACCGGGATTGGATTCTGGACCTCTTTCTATTTAGGGAAACAAGTTATTATTCCACTACAGCAGAGATGGCGAACCTTTTTGGATCCGCGTGCCAAATATCCTCAAATATTATTTCTCGATTGTGTGGTGTGCCCAAGCAGTAAAAAAAAATTGACAATATAGAAAAAATAATGAATTTTTTTTCTGAATTTTATTTACAAGCTTAAAAATTACAAAAAGTCACAATCAATAAAAATACACAATAGTTATTTATCAATGAGATTTTTGCTGTTGTATATTCAATGACAAATTCTTAATATCTGGTTCATATTTTGTCACTTTTAGTAATACACACGACTAACTGGATTCATCAGTCATTCTCTTTCTTGAATTACATTTTATGAAATTCATTTCTGAAAATAATGACTCACAAACATACGTAGAAGAGAAAGTTGAGAAATTAATATTGCTCTCGTTAGTTTTTTAAATCGCTAAAGATTTCTGGAATAGCGTACCAAGTTCTCATTATTTCTTCTTCTGCATTTTTATTAAGTATGTTCGTTAATCGATCGCTTTCAATTATTTCCAAATCATTTCTCAAATCGACAAATTTTTGTTTCCATATCGAACTCGATTGGAATTTGATAAATTGCATTTCAGTGTCTTCCAGATTTAGCCACTCGAAAATCTCCAAATTGAAGTCATCTGTTGATAGTGTCTTTTCAGATCTCCTGAATTGTTTGAATCTTGAAGAAAACTCGTTGATTATCGATTATACAGAAACGATCGAAACTACAGAAAATTCTGGTGTTTATTTGATTTGATCTGGCTTTTCTTCTGCAAAATATTTTTGAAATTGATGAATGTGCTTCTGTCAGATGACGTAGTTTTTTGTCCAAACCATGGAATGTTAAACATGAGATTCTTCTGTAAACTGGAGAAAGCTAAAATGTCTTCTAATAGGTAATATTGTTGAACAAATCCAACTTGTTCTTGTAAAGACCAGAACACTCGCAAACAATTATTCATAATAGGCTTTTTTGCATCGAAAACAATAAAACTATTTTTAATAATAGCTGAAACTCATTAGAAATCGAAAATTAAAATAAAAAGGCCGCCAGATGGCGTTATACAATGAAACTAGAATAAGTTGAGTAGAGTTACCATTAGGCGTAGAGGTGTTGTTTATGATTCTTTTCACGGAATCGGATCTTCGAGCTACCCGATTAAAAAGAAGCGATTCTTTTGATTCGTTACTTTGAACGATGACTCAAATACTCGAGTTTTTGGGTGTTGTGAATCAGGTTATACAAATGATTCGGTACATATTCATTTAGTGAGTCAGTGAATCTCCTGCGCGTTTTGTGTGTTATGACGTAGGTATTATCCTCGTAAAACAAAAAAGGAGTTCAAATAACCAATACACACATTTATCTTGCTATGTGCTTTCAATAATCTGAGGTTAAAAAAAATTCCGATGAAACTGATAAATTGTGCACACCTCTGTGTGTGTGTGCAAACCTTTTAAGTAATTATTTTGTGCGTCTCGTGTTTACTGTTAAATAAACTTTCTAAGGTTCACACACTATGGGGTGTGTACCTTTATGCACAGATGTACATATGCATGGGGCGACACGAACATATACTTAAAAAAAAATCATTGCCAAAAGAATCACATATATAAATGTACAAAGTATAAAATAGGCGTCTATTTACGATGGTGCCGGCACACACACACAAGCTAAAATGAAATGGTTGAAGCAAAATTAATGAATCACTAATACAGATGTACAGACAATGCATCCATATTTGCCGATATCCGAACGCATATACCCTGAAAGGACTCAGGTTCGGAATCGGACTTGGCCTCGGATTCGGAGCCGAGGAGTCGAAAGAATCGATTCTTTCGGGACAGCGGAGCCGATTCTTTACGTTCTTTAAAAAGAGTCGTTAAAAAAGAACGACTCGTTCACACTCGAACACTACTAGTTAGGCGTTCTAGCATACATTATCTATGGGTAGTGGCGTCGCGTCATCTTCAACGCTGGGAAGCTTTAAAATTGTGAAAGTGTCTGCGGGATCACGCCAGGACACGCTTCTTCGGATATTTGATGAATGTGCATCTACAGTCGGTGTTATTGTGAATTAAATTGTATTTTACCGTCGTAAAGGTCGTGTCGGACTCCCTTGAGGGGCGTTCTGACAGCGCTGACCCGTGAGCGTCGGTAAAGCAGATGACTGGAAATCAATGGAATATTTTTCTATTCAGAAATGTGATTTATTTAAAGAAAAGTTGCTGTACATATTTTCAGTTTTGTTTTTTGACAAATAAATAATCGGCATTGGTTGTATTTACAATTACTAGGGTTATATCTCATCCTTTCTTGCTGGGTGGGAGATCCTAGAACCATGGACCGAGCTGGTCCAGATGATCCGGCGGTGAAGCCCGAGCCAGAGTCTGCAGCCGACAGCGAAGATAAAGGAGCAGGAGTACACCAGGAGGGCCGACCATCACGCCGGTGAGGGTTCATTCTAGATAGTAAGGGATGATATGATATGCGCGCACCTGATGTGACCGTTCTAGGTGGATAGAAAGCGACCGAAAATAGGAATCCAAGGTGGACCAGAGTACAAAACTTTGTCCGGGCTGGAGAAGGTGGCGATTGAAGTGGGATGACCATCGTCTCCTCAAGATCCTGTTGTGGTGTAACTACATACATGTTGATGGTGTTCAACATAATACACCAATGTTTTGCTCGGGATCAATTGCAAAATTTACAAGAAATGGCTTCATATCATACAAGCCCTGCAGGCCCTGCTAGGCTCTTGTGCCATTGCGCGGCATTAAATTTGAACTAAGCGCGATGTTTTCTGTTAAACCATGTTGCACTGCATTACTAAAATGATCGAATACTCATATCAAAAGATTATTCACAGCACAACTTGACAAATATTAGACTAGGTACAAATGTTTTCCTACTATTATGTAAGTGCATTCAATATTTGGAAAATAAAACCCCTCTTCGCCCCAGCGCATCTAAAATCTTTTCACCGCGGCCAGCAACGTATTAATCCGTCGCGACGTAATTTATTTATCATAAACGTTTGCTTCGCTTAGCGACTTCTACTGGAGATCTTATTTCGCCCTCAAACTTAATGACAGATTGTCAATATATTTGCCAGTCGGAAAAATTCATACGATTTCGCTACTTCATGTATTTTCTTACTCTTAATAAATACAATGTACACTTTATTAAAATTTAATAGATATTAGCGTACTGTAAATTAAATGTTTTTAAATATATTTAATATATAACATTTAAGTAATCTTAACCAAAAAATCTTAAAAACGCAACGACATATTTGGTACATTGGAATCTTCCTTACTGGCACTGATACTAGTATAAACTGCAATGGATTCTACGGAAATATATGTTTGCGTAATATTATAATAGATGATATTAATTTATACACAATATTAGTAGGTGGATCAGCAAGAGGAAGAGCGGAGAGGGTTTATTTGATTTTTGCAGTATCCTAGAGAGAAGCTCAGCTAAGTTTGGTTCAGATCTCAGGGCATCAGTTCGCGAGATTGAATTTAAAGAAGTTATCTTTAATTATGAACTACATTCACAACTGACTTAATAAACACAATAAAGAAAATATTACATCAAAACATTTTTTTATTTACATTGCAGATCTCTTGGGAATTCATGATTCTGTCTCTGCAAAATCAACTGGGCCTTCGCCTATCCAAGAAAAGAAAACAGAATTGGCAAACCGTTTCCACCTTCAACAAATACTCGAGTTGGCGCACGCCTACTTCCACCGGTCAGAAGCAGTTTTCATGTTCACAGTGCGAACATTCGTGCTATCATAAATCAAACCTACAGAGACATGCGCTTACACATACTTGTGAGAAACTTTTTCATGTACACAGTGCAAATTCTCGTTCAATAACAAACTAAATTTAAAAATGCATACACTCACGCATACTGGTGAAAAACCTTTTTCATGTACACAGTGCAACTATTCGTGCAAATCCAAGTCAAGTTTAAAAATACATACACTCACGCATACTGGTGAAAAACTTTTTTCTTGTTCACAGTGCAATTTCTCGTGCAATTATAAATCAAACTTAATTAGTCATTTTCGTACACACACTGGTGAGAAACCTTTTTCATGTTCACAGTGCAATTACTCGTACAAATCCAAACCAAATTTAAAAAGACATACACTCACGCATGCTGAAAATAAACTTTTTTCTTGTTCACAGTGCAATTACTCGTGCAATTTTAAATCACGCTTAAATATTCATGTTCTTACACACACTGGTGAGAAACTGTTTTCTTGTTCACAGTGCAATTTCTCGTGCTATTATAAATCAAACTTAATTAGTCATGTTCGTACACACTCTGGTGAGAAACCTTTTTCATGTTCACAGTGCAATTACTCGTGCAAATCCAAATCAAATTTAAAAATACATATACTCACGCATGCTGAAAAGAAACTTTTTTCTTGTTCACAGTGCAATTACTCGTGCAATCTTAAATCAAGCCTAAATATTCATGTTCTTACACACAGTGGTGAGAAACTGTTTTCATGTTCACAGTGCAATTTCTCGGGCAATTATAAATCAAACTTAATTAGTCATGTTCGTACACACACTGGTGAGAAACCTTTTTCATGTTCACAGTGCAATTACTCGTACAAATCCAAACCAAATTTAAAAATACATACTCTCACGCATGCTAAAAATAAACTTTTTTCTTGTTCACAGTGCAATTATTCGTGCAATCAAAAATCACGTTTTATAAGACATACACTCACACATACTGATAAGAAACCTTTTTCATGTTCACAGTGCAAATATTCGTGCAAATCCAAATCAAGTTTAAAAATACATATACTCACGCATACTGGCGAGAAACTTTTTTTTTGTTCACAGTGCAATTACTCGTGTAATTATAAATCAAACCTAAATATTCATGTTCTTACACACAGTGATGAGAAACGTTTTCCTTGTTCTCAGTGCAATTATTCGTGTAATACAAAAACTTTTTATTTAATTCATACCCTTACGCATATTGGTGAGAAACTGTTTTCATGTTCACAGTGCAAATTCTCGTCCAATTACAAACAAAATTTAAAAAAGCATACACTCAAGCATACTGGTGAAAAACTTTTTTCTTGTTCAGAGTGCAATTACTCGTGCAATTATAAATCAAGCTTAATTAGCCATTTTCGTATACACACTGGTGAGTAACCTTTTTCACGTACACAGTGCAACTATACGTTCAAATCCAAAACAAGTTTAAAAATACATACACTTATGCATGCTGTTAAGAAACGTTTTTCATGTGTGCAGTGCAATTATTCATCCTATCAAAAATTTAGGCTTAAGTCACATGTGCTTACACACAGTGATGAGAAACTTTTTTCATGTTCACAGTGCAATTACTCGTGTAATCAAAAATCACGTTTAAAAGAAAATACACTCAGGCATACCGGTGAGAAACGTTTTTCATGTGCACAGTGCAATTACTCATGCTATTATAAATCCAAGCTAAAGACACATGTGCTCACACACAGTGATGAGAAACTTTTTTCACGTTCACAGTGCAATTACTCGTGCAATCAAAAATCACTTTTGAAAATTCATACAACCAGGCATACTGGTGAGAAACGTTTTTCATGTGTACACTGCAATTACTCATGCTATCAAAAATCTAGCCTAACGAGACATGTGCTTACACATAGTGGTGAGAAACCGTATGTAATAATATACAACTGAACATGAGCTCCATTCAAAATATCAACAGTGTCGTCGACGCGCTGTCGTAATTTTAATTAAAAATGTTGTAAATATATAAATATATGTTTGCACGCGCATGCATCCTCAATATTAACTAATATTAAACTTATTCACCACCTTAGTTGTAATATCCATAAATTAGATTAATTTTTTATTGATTTTTAGAGAAGACAACGTCTTTTTGGACAAAGTGAACATTTTATGTGCATTATTTTTATGTAAGTCGTAATTAATATTTCGTTAATGTATAACGCTGTTGTCTTTTAAACACTAGCTGTTGTTTCATTAATACTATGCAAGATGAACAAACGGCTCACAATACGGCAAGGCGGTGTTTTAAACCGATAAGATTAAACCAGATCTCAAAAATGCATCAGACATAATTTTAAATTTAGAACATTGATTAAAGTGGCTGTCTAAATATATGTCGGTACTTTGCCTGATTTGAAAACATATTCATATATTCGATAAATTTATTATCATTTATTATTTATAAGAATTTAACTATTTACCTCATTTTCAAACCACATGTAATTCCCGTAGAATTTCTCGAATTTCAAACTGGAATAATGAAAGCACGCCCTTAATAGAAAAACACATAAGCGAGTTTCACAATCAAAAGCCGACATATCCACCATATTGTTTTTGAATAAATGCAAAAAACCATTGTCTTAGACGCCGTAGCACTAATGAGTCAGATACAACCAAGCACTCTGCTGCGAATTCTGCCTCATAGGTACTGCTGTAAATATTAGCTATTTTAGCGTATTTTAAGTTTAGATCCCACGGATACTGGTAGTACGTTATGTACGTCTGTTTGGCGGCCACCGCGCCTCTTACATAAGGCAATAACAAGCGAGAGCACAGGAATGTCCGAAGACGGACAAGGGGGTCTTTCCGAGGTCCTGAGGGATGGTTTTATGGGCGGTCGACTCATTAATTTATATTGCTGAGCTTCAGGATAGCAGGTCTCGCGCGGATGAGACTTCTTCTGGTATACCGCGAACGGGGCATGGATTCGGCATGTGGCATATCTACAATTGCTCTAACAGCAGTGAGACTTTTCACCGCCGGGGTAGGCAGGGTGAAAAGAGTTTAATGTAATACAATAGGCACCAATTTATAAATGAACGAAAATATATTAGTCCTATAAACTGGAGCTTTTCAATAAATGTTATTTATACATGAATAGTTTCTGTATCGTACTGATAACCCTTTATCATTCCATAATATCTGTATTAAATGAGCCACTTGTCTTCTTGTAAATTATGTACCTAGTTAATTAGAATATGTTATATATGAATCACTGATACTTATATTTTGTGCAGAGAATATTCCAGAATGTTGGATAATTTTTGAAGGGGTCTGTTATTACGGTTAATATTAATTTGTAATGTAATTGTTTGTTTGCAATCGTGAGGTAAATAAATGTACGAATAGTTTTTAATATGTAAGAAATTATGTAAATATGTGACCTATGGACAATGAACTTTAGTTTTTTAATTATTACCTAGCCCTCATATTATAATAGGTACGCTGGCTGGAGAGTAATCGGTCGAAGACCGACAGTAACAAATGTTAGGCCTACGCATGTCATCACATTAGCTGGACTACGGGCAACTGAGAACCCAACGGGAGACGTGGCCAAGATTGCCATCGATGATGGCAGGGCCCTGGAGCGACAGAACAAGGGCGCGACCCAATCACTTCTTAAGGGATGGACTGACACCCCACGTCCGAGGCTGTTAAAAGCCCGGACACTGCAGTTGAAAAAAGTCAGTTAAATTTTAGCAGTTGGCTTTTTACAGTGGAATCGGAAGTTCAGAAGGGAAATCAGCAGTCGAGATAAGGTGGAGACTCTGGCAGTGGAAATATGGAAGTAAAAATGGAATGTGGGTAGGGGAGTCGAAGGAATGTGGAATCGGAGGAACAATGGAAGTACGATGAGCGACGTCAATGGTCGTAGCTGGAGCGAAAGCCATAGAAAGCGGTCAACAGAAGCTCACGGATGAGATCACCCACCTGAAAAGCGGACATCGTATCGAGTCATCGGTTGCCATTCGCGTGACCTGCTACAACAGCAGACATCGGTCAGCCAAGTCCCGGACCTGGTGCTCTCCAGTAATATCCGGATAACTAGTTAACTAGTTAAGGTAGACTTTAAGATTAGAATTAAGTAGAGTCTAAGTTAGATTAAGAACTTCCATATGTCACCTTAGTTAAAATGTACAATAAACTATGAATATGCCTAATTCACGCGTTAATTTATATCCCCGCCACCTTCTCAGTGACTATCTCTGTGAGGACAATGACGCCCGGTATATGACCTGGTATTTGTGATTTTACACTTTTTATAGATACTTCAAATTATTTTATCTCTTTCAAAGACTTTGAAACAAAATACTTTGTGGTGAATTATTTATGGTGGATGTTTACAAACTTTGGAATCTTGAAGAAGATCAACAATTCAATATTATTAAAAATGTTCTTAAAGAGATAATTAGTCCATCGCTCTCATCACCCTCACGATTCGTCCCAGTGGAGTGGGCTGATGATACTATTCTAATTATGAGCGATTTACAATAATTTATAAAATATGTATATTGTCATGTATATAATTTCGCCACCATCAACATACTCGTCTTTTAAATTCATTCAACATTAATTACTAAATCTTCATAAAAAATAAATTTATTTCTTGTACAACATACCACCATTAAGAAATAAATAATAACGAAAGAATAGAAAATAATCATTATGAATAACTACCAAATTTACTCCGGCAAATATTAATATTACGCGTAAACAGGATGTACCGTCTATAAATAGACCATCCTAGTACACACGTGCTGTTCCAACAAAACCAGATATATCGCGTCACGAGCCTCCACTCCTATGAAAGTACATCGTGGGTAGTATGTGTTATGATTGGGGTTCTTAATTCTCTCCTTTATTTTGTCATCACCGCTCTACGGAAGGGTATATAAACAACCCCCATTTTCGTCTCCGCAGCAAATAAATCTGACATCTAATCGACCTGCAGGCGCGCCCGTGAGATTATATCAGTTCATTATTTGTTTTCAGTACTTCTTTCAAAATGTATCAGTCTTGTTAAGACGCTCTATTACAAGAATATTTTTCATAATTATAATATTCATAATCACGTGCGGTATTAACTTTTATTCGAGATATCGCAGTAAACTTATCCGCAGTCGGAGGTAGCTATCTTCATAAATCATCTAATCGCTTTATACAGATGTTTGCAGTAATGTACTATCGATTAAATAATATCCTTTAGTGAACTATCCGGGTTCTTCGGAGATGTGACGATTTTTCATGAAGACCACCGTAACTTCTTGAATTCTCGATACATTTGTAGCGACCATAATTCAGATTTACCGCCATCTCAGTCGGCATCGACGCTAGCGACAGCGCTGCCACAAGTCTGGCTGAATTCACCGCCAGAGTCTCTCCAGTTTCAGCGTCTCACAAGGGCGGTCTTGCCGGCTCGCCTTAGCCGAGCAAGACCACCAATTCATTTCATTCCATCATTTCTTACATCTTCATTCACTGTATTCATTTATATCTGTCTTCATTGTTTTTATCATTCGTCACAATAAACCTCAACACACGCGCCAATCTCACCTGTATTTCATTTAACCACCAAATATTTTTTGTATTACCTTCTCTATCGCCTTATTGCTCCTGATGAGCTCACACCCACCAAGAAGTCTCACCAGACGCCTTCTATCAGCTTCGTATCTCCATGAAGATCGCCTCCGCTCATCTGAAGACCCCGGACGCCGCGTGTCATTAGATACGCCATCACCATGATCCACGTTCAACATCAAAGGTGTCGCGTGTCCAAGTGTTCAGTGTTTCGTGTAAACTTCTACCCCGTCGAAATATTTTAATCTGGATCTTTCGACTCTCGCGGACAGTGATAATTCCCCAAATCTTCTGCATATTAAGACCAACCAATTGAAAATGAAAAGTTATCTTCGATCGCCTTTAAATTTATAATAACCAACGATTTACTTCATCGAACTTTACTTCTCTTCGTAATAAGTTTTATTTCTACCTAGACTCTGGTGTTGTCTATAATTCTTTGTCACTTTCAATAAGTTAACAAAAATTAGTAATTATTTGTAAACCGGAGTACTGCTGCTTACATACCAGCAAGTTTCATATTTGCCGGAGTAAATTTGTAAGTTATTCAAAATGATTATTTTCTTTTCTTTCGTTATAATTTATTTCGTAATGGTGGTATGTTGTACAAGAAATAAAATTATTTTTTATGAAGATTTAGTAGTTAATGTTGAATGAATTTAAAAGACGAGTATGTTGATGGTGGCGAAATTATATACATGACAATATACATATTTTATAAATTATTGTAAATCGCTCATAATTAGAATAGTATCATCAGCCCACTCCACTGGGACGAATTGTGAGGATGATGAGAGCGATGGACTAATTATCTCTTTAAGAACATTTTTAATAATATTGATATTGAATTGTTGATCTTCTTCAAGATTCCAAAGTTTGTAAACATCCACCTTAAATAATTCACCACAAAATTGTGTAGTCGTAAATACTTCGATAGCTAGTTCTGGGTTTTCTATAGGTAATGTTGAATACAGTAATTCAAACTATGCAAATCCAAAATAAACAAACCTTTGTGAACCTGTGCTGGTAGACGTCGAAGTCGCTCTCCTTGTAGTCTGATGGTCCTAAAATCTGCTGGTCAGCCACCGAAAACCTTCTCACAACCGATAATCCGAAAATATATAATACAAAATGTTTTTATTATCTCCGCCGTAAAAGTTCGTCCGAATCGCAAAAACTCTTCTGTTTTTAAATCCACACAAAAAGAACACAGATATTCAAAATTTTATATCAGGCCTACCTATTAAAGTATAAAAGCCCGTAAACACATGAAAATATACATATTTTATTAATTATTGTAAATCGTTCATAATAAGAATAGTAACATCAGCCCACTCCATTGGGACGAATTGTGAGGATGATGAGAGCGATGGACTAATTATCTTATTATTATTACTATTAAGAACATTTTTAATAATATAGATATTGAATGAATATTGAATTGTTGATCTTCTTCAAGATTACAAAGTTTTTAAACATCCACCTTAAATAATTCACCACAAAATATTTTGTTTCAAAGGCTTTGAGAGATTGAATAATTTGACGTATGTATGAAAAGTGTAAAATCACAAATACCAAGTCATACACTTCATATACCGGGCGTCATTGTCCTCACAGAGATGGTCACTGAGAAGGTGGCGGGGATATAAATTAACGCGTGAATTAGACATATTCATAGTTTATTGTACATTTTAACTAAGGTGACATATGGAAGTTCTTAATCTAACTTAGACTCTACTTAATTCTAATCTTAACATAATCTAAAGGTCTAGATCCGGGTGGGACTGTGGCCTCATGTCCGCTTTTCAGGTGGGTGATCTCATCCGTGAGCTTCTGCTGACCGCTTTCTAATGGGTTTCGCTCCAGCTACGGTCCATCCCTTAAGCAGTGATTGCGTCGCGCCCTTGTTCTGTCGCTCCAGGGCCCTGCCATCAGCGATGGCAATCCTGGCCACGTCTCCCGTTGGGTTCTCAGTTGCCCGTGGTCCGGCTACTGTGATGACATGCGTAGGCCTAACATTTGTTACTGTCGGTCTTCGACCGATTACTCTCCAGCCAGCGTACATATTATAATATGACGGCTAGGTAATAATTAAAATACTAAAGTTCATTGTCCATAGGTCACATATTTACATAATTTCTTACATATAAAACACTATTCGTACATTTATTTACCACACGATTGCAAACAAACAATTACCTTACAAATTAACATTTATCCGTAATAACAGACCCCTTCAAAAATTATCCAGCATTCTGGAATATTCTAATCACAAAATATAAGTATCAGTGATTCATATATAACATATTCTAATTAACTAGGTACATAATTTACAAGAAGACAAGTGGCTCATTTAATACAGATATTATGGAGTGATAAAGGGTTATCAGTACGATACAGAAACTATTCATGTATAAATAACATTTATTGAAAAGCTCCAGTTTATAGGACTAATATATTTTCGTTCATTTATAAATTGGTGCCTATTGTATTACATTAAACTCTTTTCACCCTGCCTACCTCGGCGGTGAAAAGTCTCACTGGTGTTAGAGCAATTGTAGATATGCCACATGCCGAATCCATGCCCCGTTCGCGGAATAACAGAAGAAGTCTCATCCGCGCAAGACCTGCTATCCTTAAGCTCGGCAATACAAATTAAAGAGTCGACCGCCCATAAAACCATCCCTCAGGACCTCGGAAAGACACCCTTGTCCGTCTTCGGGCATTCCTGTGCTCTCGCTTGTTATTGCCTTATGTAAGAGGCACGGTGGCCGCCAAACAGACGTACATAACGTACTACCAGTATCCGTGGGATCTAAACTTAAAATACGCTAAAATAGCTAATATTTACAGCAGTACCTATGAGGCAGAATTCGCACCAGAGTGCTTGGTTGTATTTGACTCATTAGTGCTACGGCGTCTAAGACAATGTTTTTTTGCATTTAATTCAAAAACAAGTAAGGTGGATATGTCGGCTTTTGATTGTGAAACTCGCTTATGTGTTTTTCTATTAAGGGCGTGCTTTCATTATTCCAGTTTAAAATTCGAGAAATTCTACAGGAATTACATATGGTTTGAAGACGAGGTAATAGTTAAATTCTTATAAATAATAAATGATAATAAATTTATCGAATATATGAATATGTTTTGAAATCAGGCAAAGTACCGACATATATTTAGACAGCCACTTTAATCAATGTTCTAAATTTAAAATTATGTCTGATGCATTTTTGAGATCTGGTTTAATCTTATCGGTTTAAAACACCGCCTTGCCGTATTGTGAGCCGTTTGTTCATCTTGCATAGTATTAATGAAACAACAGCTAGTGTTTAAAAGACAACAGCATTATACATTAACGAAATATTTTATTGCGACTTACATAAAAATAACGCACATAAAATATTTACTTTGTTCAAAAAGACGTTGTTTTCTCTAAAAATCAATACAAAATTAATCTAATTTGTGAATATTACTCCTAAGGTAGTGAATAAGTTTAAAATTAGTTCATATTGAGGATACATACGCGTGAAAACATATATTTACAACATTTTTAATGAAAA